>JAMJFZ010001815.1:6487500-7192500 GCA_026225945.1 Cricetomys ansorgei
ACACACACACACACACACACACACACACACACACACACACAGACACACACACACAGACACACACACACACAGACACACACACACACAGACACACACACACACACAGACACACACACACAGACACACACACACACACACACACACACACACACACAGACACACACACACACACACACAGACACACACAGACACACACACACACACACACACACACACAGACACACACACACAGACACACACACAGACACACACACACACACACACACACACACACACAGACACACACACACAGACACACACACACAGACACACACACACACAGACACACACACAGACACACACACACAGACACACACACAGACACACACACACAGACACACACACACACACACACACACACACAGACACACACACACACACACACACACACACACAGACACACACACACAGACACACACACACACACACACACACACACACACACAGACACACACACACACACACACAGACACACACAGACACACACACACACACAGACACACACACACACACACACACACACACACACAGACACACACACACACACACACAGAGAGAAACTCATCATGGTTTTCTTTCTGAGATTGACGTATTTTGCAGAATGATCTCAGGTTCCACTCATTATGCGCAAATGACAAGATTCACAACCCATATCCTCAGTGCCTGGGAGGTGGAAGAGATTGGACCAACTTGGGCTACACGTGAGTTTGAGGCTAGCCTGAGTTTCTGTCTTAAAAGACAAAAATTAAAATAAAATTGGATGTTCAAGTACTCTTGGCTTACTCTTAGCCTTTTCCCATGTGAGCTTTAATGTGAGTTTCTTATAACATGGGATTTGTCCTTTAAAAGATACACTCTGAAAAAAAAAATCACTGTTAGTTGGTGTAGGCCAAAACCACGTAAAGGCATAATTGCAGTGGAGGTAATTTCTAGCATTCGTTTAACTGGCCACTATTTATTGCCCTGTTTAAAACCCTTTTCTAGTTTTATCTAAATGCTTCTTCATGTGAGCTGATTTGTTCTTATACATTCCAGTCTGCAGGACTCTCTCTTCCTGAAGAATACCTTGTGTGTTGGTTGGCTAGGAATCATGTTCCTGATTTATTTTTAAAGATAGCATTTCTCTTTTTAGGACATTTATATTATTTTATGAATATGAGTATTTTGCCTGCATGTATGTAAGTGCACCACGTGTGTGCAGTGCTCTCAGAGGCCAGAAGAGGGCGTCAGATCCCCTGGGACTGGAGCTACAGGTGATTGTGAGCCTCCAAGTGGGTGCTGGGAACTGAACTTGGGTCCTCTGGAGGAACAGTGATTCCTTTAACTGCTGATCCAGCTCTCCAGCCCCATCTAGGACTTAAAAACAAAACTGCTTAATGTTAATTGTTTTCTAGCAGAATCTTGCTGTCTATTCCAGGCTGGCCTTCAGTCCATGTCCTGCCTGCACCTGGCTTACCGCCCCTGCACTGCTGTGCAGAGTTGTCTTGGCTTTCAGGACGGTTTCGCTGGGCTGGTGGTGGTTTCTTTCTCAGGAGGTTGTGTCCCTGGATGACGGTGCTGGATTACGGGCATGAGCTGCCTTGTGCATTCCTTCATTTGGAAGGTACGCTGTCTGGGCATGGACTTGAAGTGCATGGTTTCCTTCTGCTCTTTATCTCAGTTTCCTCTCCCTTGCTTCCTAGTGACAAGTGCCCTGCGGTTCCTACCTTGTTCTCTTTGTTTTTGGTTGCTGTGACTTGAATATGTTCTATCTAGATACAGAGATTTTAGAGAAAAGCATAAGTCTGCTCTGTGTTCTCTGTACTTGTTGGATCCGTGATTTAGTGTTTGTCATTAATTTTGGAAAATCCTTGCCTCTTGTGACCTGCGGTGATTGCTCTCTGTTCTGTTCTCCCAGTGATGTGCACTTAGATAACTTGCACAGTTGCTCATCCTGTACTTGGCTCTTTCCAGCTAGAGCTGAGAACTTCTATTGGCAGCGTGTCCTCAAGATTATTGTTCTTTGACAGTACAGTTTACTGAAGGAGCCCCTGAGAGGCAATCCTCATTTAAAAAACAAAACAAAAAATCCTATTGCTTCTAAATCCTTTCTTAGAGTTAAATTTTCTATCTGCTTTTGCCTTTCTGTAAGAAGGGTTAACCTGCTAAATATAGTTATTATAAACCTCCTGTCTGTAACAGCCTGGTGTGTATCATTTCCATGTCGCACTGATTGTGCTTTGTCTCTGAGACGATTTCTTCTAGCCTACCAAGAGACGTTGTAATTCTGTTGTGAAAATCAGTTAAACTACATTGGGTCCTACGAACCAGGGCGGGGGGGGGCATAGTCTTTTGGCTGCCTTTTGGACCCATTTTAAGGTTGGCTATAGATGCCAGGGCTCTTGCATCTCTCAGAGGTGCTCATTTTGATGCCCTTTAGACTCCTTTAAGGATTTTTCAGGTAGTCTGAGTCTCTGTGTTTCTCCCTCAACCATCGTTACTATACTAGGAACCCTTAGGAGTTGGTCAGAAACCGGGAAGGTGAGGGTTCTAAGATCGCACCAGTAAATCACAGTCATGATGCCCTGTGACCACAAGTGTTTCTTGGTCACCCTCACCTCTGAATTTTGGGACAGAAGTCAGCGGAAGCCTAGGAATCGGATAGTGCTCCTCTGTAGCTTGGCTAGGACTCTCACCAATCCTCCATGGAAGTCTAGGTTTTGGATGAGGAAGATACCCTAGGATATCATTACTCTTCAGTTTCCCAACCAGTGGGGTTCCTGTTGTGAAAGCCCATGCACGTCAGGGGCTTCCTTAAGACATTAGTCTTGGGATTTTTCTCTTACGCACGCAGTCCACACTCCACAATCTACCAATACCACCCTTCAGTTGTTCCTGCAGGCAACATCTGGATTCTCCTGATGTCTCTAGGTTAGAGATTGTAGTTTGACCTGTGACCTCAGTTCTTTGGTGAGTGGAGGAAAAGTCCCCACTTCTCAGGTTGCTCAGCTGACTTCAAGCTCCGCGCAGCCGAGCCGAGAGTGGAAGTCCCCCGGTGGCTTTCTGCGCATGGCCTTCCCCACCTTCCCACCAGATGAAGTGGCTGGGTTCATGTAAGACATCCTGACCTTCCAAAAGCACCTGAATCTTGGGGAAATAACCACTCTTTCCAGTCAAAATTCCCTGCTTTTCCATGACTGCTCTGAGTTGCTACGCATCTTTCCTCCTTCCTTGTTTCCATGGTTCCTCGAGTCCCTCAGGAGGCTGGGGTTGTAGCTCAGTGGCAAGCGCTTGCCTAGTGTGTACAAAGTGCTGGGTTTAATCCCAGCACTGCCAATCAAACCGTGTTGCTCACTGTGGGTTCTGTATCAGACTGCGAAGTGCCGAGGGTAAGTGTCGGTTGGGTGGGTGGAGCATCTAGCCCCTGATTTTCCTCAGCTTCTCTATCACCACCCCACCTCATCTTTGCTAGACAAATGTGTTTTCTCAGTAGTCCTTTGCAAACACACCTTTAGCCCTCATGCCTAACAGCTGCTGAATGGATCTCTATTAAGGAGAGAAGCCTCATTCCAGAAGACAGCTCCTCTCCCTCAGTCACCTGGGATGGGAGAGCAATCAGGAAGGGAGTTATGGTTTCTAAGCAGCCAGAGGAATACTGGCTATTGTGCGCGCCCTTTATCCTTCTCCCAGAGGAGGTCATTAGGTGGAGGCAGAACAAGGAGACTGTAGGACTGTTGGAGCCTGGATAGAGTGAGGAGGGCATCTGCCAGGGAGGCCATCTTGGTTGCAATGAGATCGATCGATAAGCCAACATGCTAAGGATCATGAAAATCAGGCCTGGTGAGGCATGTCTGTAGTCGTTCCTCCGAAGGTTGAGGCAGGAAGATGGCAAGCAAGGGGCTAGGCTGAGCTTACTCAAAAGGATTTCACAGTGTTGTGTTTGATGGAGTTGCTAGTTTGTGAATAGAATATTGTAATATTCTATTGTAGATTGTAATAGGAAGTACTGGTATAAAGCCCAGTTTTCTAAATGTCAATTATATATATGAATACAAATGGAAATGTTATATGTGTGTGTGTGTGCGTATGTATGTGTGTGTACATAAATATATGCACATTATGTAAATATATATGTATACCTATGCACACATCTGTGTATACAGTCATATATATGTACACACACACACACACACACATACATACATATATATTTTTTTTCAAGATATGATCTTGCTATGTATCTCTGGCTGTCCAGGAACTCACTCTGTAGACCAGGTTGGTTTCAGACTCAGAGATCCACTTGCTTTTTCTTCCTGAGGCCTGAGATTAAAGGCATGTGCAGTATGCCTGGCTTTCATATTTATTTTTTTAATTAAAAAATACATTTGGGGCTATCGAGATGGCTTAGCAGTTAAGAGCACTGACTGATCTCCCAATGGTCCTGAGTTCAATTCTCAGCAACCACATGGTGGCTCACAACCATCTATAATGGGATCAGATGTCCTCTTCTGGCATGCAGGTAAACATGTACTCATGTAAATAAAATAAATAAATCTTTTTTAAAAAATTAAAAATATATTTTAATATATATTGTTTGGCTTCCATTTATGTACACATGGTGGCCAGAAGAGGGCGCTGGCTCCCCTGGAGCTGGAGTTATGGATGGTTGTAAGCTGCCAAGGGAACAGAACCCCTGGTCTTCTGCAAGAGCAGCCAGTGCTTTCAACCACAGAGCCAGTTCTCCAGCCCACTGGAGTAAATGCAGTTCCTCACTAAAGAAAAAAGAGTTCTGTGGAAAAATGGCCAGTTCCAGGGTAGGAGCAGGGAAAGTACAAGATGAAGTTGGGATCTTTTATTGTGCCACAAAATGTAAAGAACAATGAAGACATGTTCAAGGGACACAGAAACCAGCTAGAAGGGGTTCACTGGGATCGGCTGAACATCTGGGTAAGCAGAAATAGAAATTATAATCCAGGTGTGAAAGTCAGAAACAGGACACCTTATTGACGTAAATAAGTGAATAAGCCGAGTAGTTGGGGAATGGAGATCTATAGTTTGTCTACAGGCTACTTGTCGACTATAGTGGGAAGCAGAAGCCTGACAACCGCTCTGCCTCTTTAAGCAGTTTTTGTTTTTGTGTTTGCGCATCTGTGAGTGAAGCTGCCAGCAGATGCCAGCAGAGGGTGTCAGATCCTCTGAGCTGGAGTTTCCAGACTAGGAGCGGCAGTCTTCCTGACAGAGCAGCAAGCCCTCTGCACCAGGGAGCCACTCTCAGCCCCAAGCAATCACTACCAGCATTATGCAACTAAGCAGATGTTACCATGAATGAGTCTAGATCGTCCTCCACGTGATAGGATGTGACGGAAAGGGCACTTGTAGCCACCGTGAATACTGTCACAAACTGCCCGTCATGTCCAGCAAACCGAATCTGTGGGACATGCTCCTTAAAACTGGCCTGTGATCTTCAAACATGTCAAGGCCATGGAAGTCACAGTTCTCAGATGACACGGAAAATGGTTAAACTCATCATGTGACTCAACTAAACTGATTGCAAAGAAAGCTAGGACAGATGGGTCTTTGCCTCTGAGAGTTGGACTTGGGTGTTTTTCCCCTCTATAGTGGTGTAGAGTTGATGTGGGAAATTACTTGGAGCTTTGGGTTTGAATCTGCACCTGGATAGGTGCTAGAATCCTCATGGGATGCTGGGCAGTGGCAGGCAGCCTCAGTTTCCCATGAGTCCCAAGGTCATGAGTTGTGCTCTCCTGTGGTCTGTGCCACAGGTTTGAAACATGAGCCAGGTATGGTGTAGTCGGTAAGAGTCTCCCCAACCTTGTCCCCATGTGGGAATGGACCATTAGGTAGAAGCAGATGCAATTGTCTGCATTCAGCTCAGCGTACATCCATCACAGCAGAAAGCCAATCCCTTTTTCCATCATACATATGCATACACTTATACATACACATCTATACACACACACACACACACACACACACACACACACACACACAAACCTACACACATACATACCCATACACATATACCCATACACATACACACATAACACACACATACACATATGCGTGCATACACACACGCACACACACACACACACACAAATGCATATGCCTCACAATCTGAAGGGCTTGGTGGGTTTTCCTCTCAGCGTATTTGTGGATCAGGTAGAGGTGTGATATTCAGTATCTGAGATGAGGCTCATAATAAAAGTAATAGCAGGAACATTACTTACACAGTGCCTTTTATGGGCCAGGGAGCACTTCGAGTGACAGACACGTTGACTCATGTAATTGTCTCAGTACTTTTATGAGGTAGTGTACTGTGGTTATTCTGTTTTTCAGATAAGGAGGCAGGCTGCGCACAAGTTTAAGCAACTTTTAGGTCACATAGCTTGAGAATGTTAGCACCAGGTTTGAAACCGTAAATCTGTCTTGTGGGTCACTACTCTTGTTTCCCAGGTCTTGTTGCCCTAGCTGATGCCTGTAGACTCCAGGGGTTGGGAAATGGGTGGGGCAGTCTCTTGTGAGGAGCTGTAACCTGAGGCTCCTTGCCTGTGACCGCTCCTGTCTTACTTTCTTATGCTGTGGTAAGACACCATGTCCAAGGCGACTTACAGGAGAAAAGGTTACTGGGGGCTTGTAGTTCCAAGGGGCTAGAGTCCGTGACTGCCAGGGCAGGGAACATAGCAACAGGCCGACAGCTGTAGTGCCGGAGCAGTTACTGAGAGCTTTCATCCTTATTCACGAGTGGGAGGCAAAGAGATAACTGGGAGTTGTGAGGGCTTTTGAAACTTCATAGTCCACCGCCTCCCCCCAGTCAGGGCCACACCTCCCAATCCTTCCCAAATAGTTCTGCCAACTGGGACCAGGTATTCAAACATACGTGCCTATTGGGGCTGTGGAAGGACTTTGGAACTTTGGGTTAGAGAAGTCACTGAGTGTTCAAAGCGAGGGGAGCTGTTCTGTGGGAGCTTGGGGGGGTAAGGATGCTGAGAGAAATGCAGGGGATGGAGGCCCGGTTTGTGAGGGTTCAGAGGGAAGCAAAGACTCTACCAGGTCACTTGTGTGGAGAATCTGTGGTGTCTGGTCAGCTGCAGCTGAAGAACAGACTGTGATTAGCAAGGGACCAGAACCACTAAAGTGAAACCTTTGCTTTGCTGGGATAATTGATGCTGGGCAGTTGGAGCTGAGAAATTAGCGGTGATTAGCACGAGGCCAGCATCACTGAGGTGAAAAGTTCTGGGCAGTGTTTCCTGAGAGTCAGCACACAGAAGCTGTGTTCCAGAAGCAGCCAAGGTATTGCCTCCTGCTGGCAGCTGAACGTGGTAGTTTAAGAGTCACCAAGGTAGTACTGGTTTTGAAAACATAAAGGTCATGGAAAACAGCTGAGGCTTAGCACTGTAACAGGCCAGGAGAATCTATGGGTGAAGGTGCAGCCTCAGTAGCAGTTGAAGGCTCAGGATTAAGGGGTTATGCAGGGAAACCGAGGCTTGGCACCATGGAGAGAGCCAGGAGGGGATAATGGTGAAAGAGCAAGCCGGGAAACAGCACCCTCCATGGCCTCTGCATGAGTGCCTGCCTTCAGGTTTCTCTCCTGAGTTCTTGCCCTGACTTCCTTTGACGATGAGTTGTGATGTGGAAGCTTAAGCCAAAAAACTCTTTCCTTCTAAAGCTGCTTTGGTCATGGTGTTTCATCGTAGCAACGGTAATCGTGCTAGGAAAGGGACCGTTCTCACTCATTCAGACCACCACGGCTCATGTGTGCATGCGTGTGTGCGTGCGTGAATGTGTGCATGTGTGTGTGTGTGTGTGTGTGTGTGTGTGTGTGTGTGTATGTGCATGCCTGTGTGTGGGAGTAGGTGGGTGTGAGCTTCCTGGCTGCCCCAACTCACCAGCGTCCTTTTCTTCTGTCTCCCTCTGAAGGTCGCCTCGTGGGCGCTCTGGATGCTGTGCTGGATTCCAGCGCACGGGTTGCTCCATTCCGGATTCTGCTTCAAGTTCCCGGGTCCCAGGTGTATTCTCCCATAGCATGTGGTGAGTTACTGAGTGGATCAGACATTTACTGGGCCATAGCCACTGGTGAGTTTTGTTCCAGTTGGAATGTTCCACACCTTATGGTTGAAGCATGCCGAGTGTCTGCATGTCAGTGCCATTTGGGAGGTAACGCCTCTGGAGTCCTTCAGCAGCCCTCCTCCCCCTCCTCCCCCCCCTCCCCCTCTTCCCCCCTCCCCCTCCTCCTCCTCCCTCTCCTCCTCCTCCCCCTCCTCCCCCTCCTCCCCCTCCTCCTTCCCCCTCCCCCTCCTCCCCCTCCTCCTCCTCCCCCCCCTCCTCCCCCTCCCCCTCCTCCCCCTCCTCCTCCCCCCCTCCTCCCACCTTCTCCACACACCCTGCTCTTTACCTTCACTTGCCTCTTGCCTCATTCCATGAGTGAGTCTGCTTACCTTTAACCTTCAAAAGTACATAATGGCAGAGCATTTGGGCACGCTGGGTTTCAAGCGGTGTTTCAGCACGCTCGCAGCACTCCATATGAACTGAGCTCTTTTCTTTGTAATATTGTGTCTGACTAAAGTGTGTGCTGGGGTGTGTACCCCACTGTAGTGACACACAGAGTCAGAGGCCTGCATCTGATTGGACAGTGGTCACTCCTTGTTTTGAATATGCACACACGAAAAGAATATTACCCCGCCAGGTGCTGAGGAAATTCAGAAGTCTCCCCACTTCTCCACTCAGGTTCTGTTCTCCCTGCAATGCCACTTGTTGCATTGAGCCCCTGGGGTGCCCCAGGACGGAGCTGTCACACCCCCAAGAAGCACTTTGTTACCAACAAAGCCTAATGTCTGTTTGACTCTATATGAGTAAAAGGTGCTCTTACTTAAAAAACAAGAAAATATCACCTGAGACCCTTTATTTGGACGCTGGAGTCAGTGTGACTCTTCTGTCAGTGTGTGCAGATGGCCGTAGTGACTTTAGCTTTGTACTGGGTCCAGTGAACTTTTCTCATTGCCTCCTGTTCACCATTCTGGACTTTTCCCTTGGAAAAGACAGTGTGAAGAAACTTATGCCCATCCACTGTCCATCCTAACCACTGACATCTGGGCACGCTTGTTTCTACTATTTTCCTTTATAAATAGGGTAGACTGTTCCAATTAAAAAATGATTTCTAAAGAAATAGCCTGTGAACAATACAAAGAATATCTGTTGCCTCAAACTTTAGCCATCCTGAGTACGCTGGAGTTACACAAAATGAGCATCTTTCTGAACAGCTCCCTAGTGCGTCAGTCAAGAATGGTTACAGAGGTGGATACATGTAATTTTGTAAAATCTAACTTACCTGACAGTGCTATCTTACAATGAAAGTGTTACATTTTGTTAGTTTTAAATGAAAGAAACTAAAGAGGAACAAAAAAAATTGTTGAACTTCAAACGTTCAACATTAGAGATTATTTTTTTGAAAAGTTCCATGTAAGGTTAAGATCAGGGACTTCGTTTAGCAGGATGCGGTTGGAGTTGCAGGTTTTGGAAAAGTGTTTGAATTCTGATGGTGTTCTGATGCCTCACCTTATCGGACAAGAGTGCCCACATATTCTCTCTTCTGTTTCTCCTATCCCTCATTAAAAACAGCTATTGATATTACATTGAAAGTCCTATTAAGACCTGAAACAGCATATTCCGTTGTTATTTTTTGACGTGTGTATGCCTGTGTTGGTGTGGTCTTTGTGTAGCATGTACAGAGGTGGAGGCTGATGTCAGGTGTCTTCTCTACATTATTATTATTGTTGTTGTTGATTTGAAGCATGGTCTCTCACTGAACCCGGAGCATTCTGACTGACTGGCCAGCAAGCCTTGGGGACCTGTGCATATCTGTGGGTTCCCAGCTCCGAGGTTTCAGGAACTGCTGTACCCAGTCTTTACATGGATGCTGGTGGTCTGAGCTCAAATCTCTTTATGCCGATTTAATTTATGCCAATTTAATACTTACAGTCAGGTATGACTTTCCCATTCTTCTGGAACCTTTATTTTGGTTCATTTCTCTTTTTTTCTCTCTCTCTCTTGGAACTAGGGTTTCGCTAAATAATCACAGCTGTTCTGGAACTCTCTGTGTAGTCCAGGCTGACCTTGAGCTCATAGAGATCAGCTTGCCTTTGCTTCCCAGGCGTTGGGGTTAAAAGTGTGCACTGCCGTACTTTGTTGTTGTTGTTTGCTTGTTTTTGGTGTATTCGCTTGAGTAGTGTATCACGGCATGGATGTCTTATTCTCTGAATAATTTCACATTTGTAGACTCTGCCTTTGGCTTTTGGATTTGCAAATCCAAAAGGACACGCTCTAGACTTGGTGGATATTGTCCACAGGGTCTTCTAGCATTTGATGTGACAACAGAGATTTCTGCTTGTCTCATTAGCCATTCCACACTTGTGGGGCTTACGCTTTTCAAACATGCAAGACTGCTTTTATCACTGGGCAAGGATAATTTGACTGGAATCTGTTATTCCCCTGAGCTCAGTAGGTTAGCTAGTTTTTTTTTTTAAACACTGTGCTCTTGCAGTCAGCACAATGATTTCTTTAATTTCTTTAATCACTGCAGAAAAATTTTGCTATAATTCTGTGCATGCATTTTGTTATAAAATTGTTTTCCCCTGATGTTTATTGTGCCATTCTCTATAAAGACATTTTCTATTGGTAGTTATTGTTGGTGTTCCATTTATTTGTTTGCCTTTATCTTGTTAATTCTTCTGTCCATTTACTTCATAGTTCTTTCTTCAGCTAATAGGAATTCATTTTCAGCAGAATATTCTATGCCTTGCTTTTAACCTATTTTTTCTTTGGTCAGGTTTTGATCAGTAACTCACTCTCTTCATGTTTTTCTACTTCACCATCTCCTCAGAGAGCTCTTGCGTTCTTGCTGTGTTCTTGGGAGCATGAGGCACTTGTGAAGCATCCTCTTTCTGCCTTCCTGGAGCTTTCCGTTGTCTTCTGGGGGCAGCCTCCATGTCTCGGACCGTTTCTTGCCGTCCGTCCGTGTTCTTCGCTGTCCAGCGCGGTGCCGGTCCTCCTGTCGCTCGTGCTCGGCACCATCACTGCAGATGCTCTGTTGGCCTCTGCGTGCTGTGACTTTACGCTTGAGTTCAGGGGAGTGGAGCAAAGAAGACTGGCATTCTGCCAGACTGGCCGTGGGAGCGAGGTGGTAGCGCCCTCATCTTCTCCCCTCAAAGCTCTCTGGGTGTCCTCCACCTCAAGCAAAAGAGCTGGCCACCCTCTGGATTAAATATCCATACCGTGGGCATGAAAATTTGAATTTTTATCTCCACACTACACTGGCTTCAGAATACTCCCAGAAGCTGGTGGGAGTCATCCCGTATCTCCGCTCTTCCCGTAAATCTACAGCCTTTGGAAACGCAGGTGCACGATGCAGTTCTTAGTGTCTATGAGGTGCTCCTCCCTGTGGCTGTGACTCCGTTTCCTCATCCAGATGTGGCATACAGATGTGGCTCAGTTTCTTCATCCAGATGTTAACAGCTTCTAATTTTTCAGCACTTTCTAAGCAGTCTTTCCACTTAAAAACTCTAGGACACTTTTCCACACACAACCCCACCCCTGCTGCACACCAGGCACCTTCCTGATGTGGAGAATTTTGTGGAGAATGTGTCAAGTGGGGTCTCTCTCCACCCATCTCTAGAGGGCCATGGGAGATGTGCATAGCAGTGTGGGAGAGACTGGTATGGGGGAGCAGTGGGCCAGGCAGCTGCGGGACCCTGCAGGGGTGCGTGTATGCACCTTCTATGCTGCGTGTTTCTGGATTCCCCACCGCTGCTTACTGTAGCTCCTGTGGCTCCCCGCCGTGCCAGGGCAGCTGTCCTGGGCAGCACAATCCATTCCCAGTTTGCATCTGTCTTGATTTGTGCCTTGGGCTTGACTGGCCTGTGTAATGTCTTCTTGGTTCGTTCATGTCATCGCGTGTGTCAGACTTTCTTTGAGACTGGATGGTAATCCAGCATGTGCCAGCTCTCTCTTAGATTAGACACCTAACAGTTGGCACATGAAATGGGGACAGAATCCTAAGAATGAATCCCTAGTTAGGTGGAGAGGAACAGGTTGGACTCGCAGTGGTCCTCAACCCCCTAATGCTGCGACCCTTTAATAAAGTTCCTCATGTTGTGGTGACCCCACAAGTGGGGCTATAGTGCTCCTTTCAGCAGCGTCTCAGGCTCTGTACCGGACTTTCAACAGTGCTCACATCTTCCCAGTCCTGAATTTGGACTTGCACTGGCTTGAGGAGTTCATGGCTGCATAAATTCAGAGTCTCCTTGCTTACTCGCAAGGTCTGCCCCATGGAGCTGAATGAAATGAAGGAGATCAGGGAGGGCCTGCAGCATAATCCATGGGCCTGTGAAGAATGGGTAGGTAGGGTCTGGCTGCATGGCTGGGTCAGGCAGAGATGTGCTCACTGGGAGAGGGTGTGTATGTATGCCCTGAGCCTTGATGTCTGCAGGTTCCGTGTGTGTGTGTAAACACATATTCACACATATATACATATATGTACACATATATATATAATATATATATACACACACACACATATATATATATATATTCCTTCTGTGCTGGACATGTACAGACTTCTTGGTATTCCATGAACAATAGGCTATAAGAATTCTGGATCATTTACTTTGTGTTAAATCTAGAGATGACTTAAGGTACTGGGGAGGAGTGTGTAAGTTTCCTGCAAATACTACTCCATCTAGGATAAGGAACTTGATCATCCCTGAACTCTGGTGTCTTTGGGAGCCCTGGCTCCAGCTCCCCCTGCAGATACAGAGGGACTGCTGGAGTTTGAAGAATACTCAGTTAACAGTTTAGATTTGAAAAATGAAAACAGACCTCCTTTTGCAAACTTCAAAGATCACTAAGGAAAGTGCAAAATATTTGCTAATCAAAACGTGGAGCATGTTTTTTTTAAGTTAGGAGCCACAGGAACGAACCTTCTCCACTGGGCCCCTTCGTTTTCCCCACTCACTCCTCTCAGCAGCATGCTAGAGGTAACACACCCTACTGTGGAGGGGGGAAGATGCGGAGCATGGGAAGCTGGCTGCTTGCCAGGGTCACGCCAGGCACCGAGGTGTCATGCGGGCAGCTTGCTGCAGGCTCTGACAGAATGTACTTTCAGAGTGCTCTTTCTGACGCACGGCCTCTTATCCGTGCCCTTGACCATGACTGGTGTTTTGCTTTCGTGTATTCTGTCTCACTGTTTGCTTTGTCTCTGAGGAGTGGATTTTATTAAGGGAGGAAATGTTCCCGGGTGGACCAGATTAGTGTCTTCCTGAACTTCGTGCCAAGGTGGCAAGGGACGTGCCAGCTTGTTTTCTCTGAGTGCAGGCCTCATGGGTGCTTCAAGGAACATCTGGGAGACAGCCCAGCAGGAGGAAAGTGTGAACTTTCTGGGTTTACACTCCGAGGTCAAGGTTGTTCCTCTTGTTTGCAGGAGCTCAGCATTTCCTTGGAACAACACTGGCTGGAATTTTCCATATGGGGTTCACCTTTAGAGGTGGGAGAGGGGTGCCAGTTAATGTTTGTTCCTTTGCCATGGAGATACACACTGTCATTAGGCTGTTGTTTTTTGTTTAAGTAATTTTGCTTATGCACAGATAATTTTCAGTGAAGAAATATCTTCCTTCTATGATGTGTGTTGTTGGTGTTTTAAAAGCAAGTGAATACTAAGACCAGCTTTTAGATCTAATACATTTTGAGGCTAGAAGCGAGGTAAAAATCTCTTCAGAGCTGAGTATGTTGGTGCATGCCTGTAGTCCCAGCTACGCAAGAGGCTGAGGCAGAAAGATCATGTGATCCCATGAATCTGAGCCTAACTGGACCATGTAAGGAGAGCAAACAAACAAAAGCAAATTAAAAATTGAATTCTAAAATCAAAGGTTGCCTGCCTGACTTCCAGTGTAGATCGTGACTTGTCATCAGAGACCACCTGGAGGGGGTGCCTCACAAATACCTGAGTTAATTCTCTTTTGTTAATTGAGACACTGAGACACGAGGGTCATAGAAAGATAATCCTGGTAACTATTAGGTCCCCCTTAGTGATCAGAAAGGGGCATCATGGGAGCAGTTGCTGTGACCTCCTGTGCTGTGGGCTGCCCTGAGGGCTCTTTCTCCTGTTTTTATTGGACTTACACTAGTGGGTGAGCTCTCCTACTACTAGTCTTATGAAGCCCCAGAGGGTTAGTGGCTGTTTCTCCACCATAAGTGACTATCTAATATATCTTAATTACTTGGAGCTGGCAGTGATCCTGCTTCAAAAACTACAGGCTGAGTACCACTTATTTGAAATGCTTGTTTTTTTTTTTTCTTATTTTGGAATATTTGCATAAACATAATGAAACACTTCAGGGATTACCAATGTTTACTGAAGACCAGCTTCAGCTTGAGGTCGGGGGTCCCAGAAGAAGTGTGGCTACAGATGATTAATATAATTGATCAGAGAGAGAGCAAAAGAGAGGGAGAGAGAAGAAACTCTCTGTCTCTGTCTTTGTCTCTCTCTTGTGTAAACAAATTCCAGCAGGTCAGCTGTGGGCAAAAACATACGCTCTTTATTCAGGCTTCTCTCTTCCTTTAAACTTCTATCTCCATTCCAGCTTTTTCCCTATATCCTCTCAATAAAATCCTTTCCACATAAACCACACATAGACACATTCACACACATCTTGTGAAAGAAACAAGACTTCAATACACACACACACACACACACATGCACACACACACATCTTGTGGAAGAAGCAAAGCTTCAACACACATAGATCACACATCTTGCAAGCTTCCTTCTTCCCTTCTCCTTGTAGAGGGCCAGCATCCACATATCTCACTCATGTATCTTATCAGTTTCCTTTCTCCTTTCTCCTCCTTATTTCCCACACACCTATATACCCTTTAAACAATGCCTTCTACATAAGGTGATATCACATCATAGTCACGAGTCCTGTTTTTTCTAGCGAACGATTACAAGTTACATATTTAAAAAATAGGTTGTTTTCAATTCCTACACCTGATTACACATGAACACCCGGGTTTACATGTACTTTTTCCCCACAGTGCATCTATAGCCCAGAAACAATAATTTTGTTATTATAGATTAACAGAGTTTACGCAAGCCAGGTATTCTCACAGTCAGCTCCTAGCTTCTATTGCAGTTGGTAGGAAACGAGTACACATAATAGTATCCTAACTTACATAATTATTATTTAGTTAACACAGTGAAACAAGTTTGTTATTAACTAGAACACCTTAAGTCATGGGTCTTATTGTTTTTCTAAAGTAAAGGAGAATCTATCCAGTCTACATGCCACATAGCCCTATGTCCCCAAGGTACACACAAAGTTCATCAGTAATTTTATAATTGTAACAACTAGGAAAGTATCAAATTAATTATGGTCAAAGAAGTTCAAACTTAGCAGTGGGCACTGAAACTCATCTGTTGTTCTTGGGCCTGTCTCTCACAGATGAAACTCGTGGGCCCTAACAACCGGGCTTTCTTTGTTCTTGCTCTCTCGCCCTGACCAAACCTTCAGCTACCAGGAATGTGTTTTCTTATGTATTTCCCTAAGTACTAGTTCCAGAGCAGCTTGGTGAAACACCCTAATCTGATGTTATGGATTAATTACTCTTTCTGGAGTTTCAAAGAGTTAGCAATTTAATTTCAGCTGAGCGGCACTGCCTTTTAGAGAATCACCACTGTGGTTTTGTGTGCCAGTATCAGCGCCCAGTGAGGGCTTAGAGACCCCCATAGAGCTTTCAGACCCACAAAACAAACAAAGAGTGACAGAGGCCAGCACTAACAGATTCCACAGCAGCAAGGTGTATTTGGGCGTAGCCCCCCCGGGGTACAGCCACTGGAGCTGTGCAAACCAATGATCTGTCCAGCCTGCTTAACCCCATAGCAGACTGGAAGTCTTCAGTGACGGTGACTCTTGGCAAGGGATGGTACACATATCTGAACGCGGGGTTCATTTGGTTTATATATACCTTATACACGTAGCCCACAGGTAATTGTGTGCCGTCTTTTAAAATAATTTTGTCCGTGTAAACAAGTTCCATAGCGTAGAATTTCTTACTTGTGGCGTCATGTATGGTCCCCAGGAGCTTCAGATTTGGGGTGTTTCGAATTAGTGATACTCAGCCTGTAATATAATAAGGGAACTTAGTCAACATACATCTCTCTGTTCTGTTTTCTGGCCCCGATTTTACTTCTGAATTATATTCCTCATAGGCGTGTACGTGGGGGTCACTTGTCCCTGTTTTTGCCTCGTTTGCTAGGAAGAGGACTGCATTTTTTCATTATAAACATCTTACATTTTTGCAATTAAATTTGTTCTTCGACGTTGTCATACGCCTATAAAATGTATTCTAGCAATTCTTCACCTCTAGCTTCTGTCAGCCCTACTCCTTCCTATGAGTCCCCCTCCCACATGTCTTAGTTTTGTGACTCAGTTTGACCAGAATTGACTGTGTGACCATGAGTTTGGTCTTCACTGAAGCTTGGTGAGCTCACCAGTGGGCACTCAGCTGGAGACAATGACTCTCCTCTCCTGGAATCTTCCGGTAGCCCGTACTTCATCAGGGAGAGGTAGGGCTCCACGCACCCTTACCCCATCCGTAACTGATTAGCCACAGAGCCAGTGTTGTGCGGGCCCAGTGCAGAAATCCACAGCTGCTGATTGCAATGGCTGCGTCACATCCAGAGGAGAGTACCTCTGTCCACTGGCTTGTACTTAACTCACATTCTTCACTGGTGTTCCTTGAGCCTTAGAGGAGGGTGGTGTCAGTGCTCTGTGTACGGCTGAGCAGTCAGCCATCACTCACCCCTGGCACCTTGAGCAGCCACGGGTCTCTGCATACATGACCTGTAAAGAGAAGCTTCCCTCATGAAGGTGGAGAGTGGCGTTTGTCTGTGGGTATAAACATAGGTATTTAGAAAGCTGGTCGATGCTGTGTCTATCCAACTAAACAACAATAGTAGGCCTACAACCTACAACCCGTAGGCCCATGATCTCGCAGCCATGCATTTTTGATGAAGTATCATAGACATGGGTTCAAAAATTTATTTAAAAAATATTTATTTTACTTTCTGTGTATGTGAATGCCCTACATGTGTGCAGTAGCCCTTGAGATCGGAAGAGGCATCAGATTCCCTGGAACTGGAGTAAACAGTTGGTTGTGAGCCACCGTGTGGTAGCTGGGAACTGAACCCCGGTTCTCCGCAGGAGTAGTTAATGCTCCTAACCACTGAGCCATCTCTCCAGCCCCCAATAAAGATTTTGAAACAGAAGTCCTGAGGACTGTAGTGAAATCCTGCTGACTCTTCTTCAGGGTTTGCCCAGCTTGCTTCATTTTGTCTTGAAGCTTTTTTTATTTCTACCCTGAAGTAGTTTAAAGAAAATCCTAGAAGTTGTAATATTTCACCCCTGTAAATTCGAATAAATACCTCTCAAAGGTTGGGCTGCTCATAATGTTACTACAGTGCTATCCCTGAAATGAAAGTTAACAGGGACCTGCTGATGTCCCTTGAACTCAGTCTTGGGCTTACTGCTTGCTTCATAGTTCTGGCTGGTTCCACCTGTCAGCAAGAACCACATTTGACATTTTCCTTGCTCTTCATAAGTCCTTTCTAGTTAGACAAACCCCTCCCTCTTCCCCATCCCCCTTCCCCCTTTGGAACTCACTCTGTAGACCAGGCTGGCCTCGAACTCAGAGATACACTTGCCTCTGCTTCTGGAGTGCTGAGATTAAAGGCATGCACTACCACCGCCCAGCCAATCTTCAGTTTCTGATCCTCCTGCTTCCACTCGCCAAGTGCTGAAACACTACCATGTTTGTGTGGTGCTGGAGACCCAACCCAGGGCCCCCGGCATGCTAGACAGACACTCTTCATTGCCAACCCTCTGCCCCGTTTGTAACGTGTGCTGGATTCTGTGTTAGAATGGGTGGTGAGTGACAGTAGGGACACTGCCCCTTGCCTGCCACACCTTTGCCAGCTCCTCTGTATTCTACATGGCCTTTGACGGTAGATGGATAGTGTGTGGTGAATAGAGAAATGCTTTGCTAGTTCATAGGAACAGATCTGAACTACGAACACAGAGTGCCCATTGGGACTTAGGAAGCTGGAAAAGACACTGAATCCAGTTGAGTGTTTATTATGTAGTGAGAAACAGTTACTTTTTTAAAAACCAGAGCTCAGACCAAGTTATTTATGGCCATGTTCATGCAGAAGCTGGAGGTATAGTCAATGAGATGCTTGTTTTACTTCCTGAAGATAGCCCCAGAGGAGAGGCAGGGAGAACAGCTATTCTCAGCAGCTCAGAGCTCCGTCCATCCGCTGTAATGTCGCAGGAGAGATGCCTCCAGAGTCACACGCCTGGGCTATGGAATTGGCTTTTCCCATGAACTCTTTAACTTCTTGCCTAGAAAATGGTAATACTAATACCTACTTTGTGGTATTTTTATGGAGTGATTTTTAAATATAGCATGCCTAACCAAGTGCCTAACGTGCCGGACATTCAGAAATGGCCTCAGCCAGCTGTCTCCGCTGGTCCCATGTAGACTTGGTCATTCCTGACCCGTTGCTTGCTTGTTTTCTGGCCTTTGTTCAGGTTTCTAATACTGAAGCTCTAACTCTGATTTAATTTTAAATTTTAATTTTCTTGGAAGACAGGAAGGTCTTTTTTTGCACAACGAGAGGTCTCGTTAAAGCGATATAATTTTGCTATTCGCTGTTGTCACAGTTCACTAGTTTAAGTCTATTACAGCTGCCGAGACCAAACCTCACAGACTTGACTAGGGACTTAAACTAGGGCTAGCTGTCCATGGTTACGGTACAACTGAACTACTTCCAATAGGCCTTTCTCCTTGGCCTGCAGATAATCGCTTTCTTGCCATACCCTCCCCGGGACTTTCCTTGGGGCTTGAACATCTCTGGTATCTTAGATTATGATTCCAGCCCTGCTGAGTGTGTCAGAGCAGTACCCTGTGGCCTCATTCATCTAATTGCTCCTGAAAAGTTGTTTCTTGAAATAGTCTTGGCATGTAGGCATCAGCACATGAGTTCAGGGAGACACATTCAGGCTCTGACAGCAAGTCTCTCTTGTCTCTGGAGGATACATCGGGGAAGGATGGCATACTCCATCACCATTCAATAATTATGCCAGGTGTATCCGAGCCATGGTCAGTGGGCTGCATAGGACCACAGTATCTAAGAATGTGGCCCACACAAAATCATAAATATAAAACATTGTGGGATGTTTTTTGGTGACTTTTTGTTGGTAACTCAATTGCATTAAAATATTTACGCATTTGTTTAATATCTATACAAATGTAGGTACACTCATGCCCCGGCATGTGTGGAAGTCAGAGTTCTTTCCTTCCACCACATGGGTTCCAGGGATTAATCTTAGGTCGGCAGGCTTAGCGGCACACTCCTTTACCTGCTGAGCCATCTTGCTGACTCTCGTTGCATGGTTCTAGATCAGAAGTTTTCGACCTTCCCAATGAACCGACCCTTTATGCGGCACCCCCAACCATGAAATTATTTTTGTTGCTACTTCCATAACTGTAATTTTGCTACTATTAGGAATTGTAATGTAAATACCTGACATGCAGATGGTCTTAGGTGACCCCTGGGAAAGTCATTCAACTCCCAAAGGGGTCGAGACCCAGAGGTTGAGAACAGCTGCTCTAGAGTGACCTTTGTAAATGAGAACCTCGATGCTGCATAGGTTGGGCATGCCTGTGTGTCCTTTTACCTTCTGGCCTCTACAGTAAATGGCAGACTTTATTTTCTCTTCTTTAGCTTTCTCAACAGTACCAGTATAATTTGTGACATTGAAACCGAACAGGACCACAGACAGAAATGGATTTATGTGTGCTTCTAACTCACAACTAATTCCCGATTCAGTGGCTACTCTTGCCAGGAGGTGTGCAGTCCATTTTGAATTCTATTTTGTTTTTTTTTTTTAAAAGCTAGATTCAGATGGACTACTTCACATTCCTGGGGAACCACTGTCAAGTGCAGTGAGCCACACTGCTGTGTGGCATGAACTGATCTGAGTCTTTCAGTCACCTAGGGTCACGAACATGGCATAGCTTGCCTTGTTTTGAGGTACTCTTGAAACACACACTAAGGCTTCTCTGCAGAGGAAATCCAGTCTGGAAAGTTTCCCTGCCATTTGGCAACTTTTGTAGGAAACAGACCCTGGGGTGGAAATGTTTCCTCACACTGATTGTCTTTGCCGGGAGAGGCACGCAGCAAGGAGCTCACTCATAAGCACGGCAGACGCAGTTCAATCACACCGACACCCAGAGATAACATCTTACGTATTAGTTTTCTTTTTAGCTGCAGGGTTTGTTTTATGTTAGAGATAGTCTTTCCTTGCTTTGAGGATTGCACAGAAGCATTTTTTAAGAGTAAAAGTCTAGCTTTTTGTCTTGGCCTCAGTCTTTAAAAAAAAAAAACAAAACCAAAAACCTTATTTTTATTTTAAATGTATTTTATTTACTTATTTAATTTTGCTTGCATTCATGGCTGTGTACTACTCCTGTGCCTTGGACTGTGGAGGCTAGGGACTAGCTGGGGTCATGTAGGGTTGTGAGCCATCATGTAGGCGCTGGGAATTGAACCTGGGTCATCTGGAAGAATAGCAAGTGCTTTCACCCACAGAGATATCTCTTCAGCCCCATCACTCGGGTCTTTAATTCCACAGTGATTTTATATTGGGACTTGATTGTAGTTTTATCATGTCATCTAAAATTTCAGTTGAAGCTGCACTCAAGTAGCTATTAGTAGTAGTCTTAGCCCCTGGGAGCTCTGATGGCAGGATAATGAAAATCCGAATCCCAGAGAATGGAGAGATGGCTCAGCAGTTGAGAGCAAGGACTGCCCTTGCAAATGACCCAAATTTGGTTCCCAGAGCCCACACCGGGCAACTGTAACTTCAGCTTTAGGGGATCAGACGCTGTCTTCTGGGCTCCATGCTCGACTGCACTCAGTGCACACATACCCCACCACATACATAATTAAAACAAAGTCAGTCTTTAAAACAAACAAACATCATCTTCATACCAGCATCTGGTAAGATACTTGGAAGAAGCAGGAGTTGTAGGGAAATCCTGAACTCCTGCTGAAGGCAGACACAGACAACTCCTTCAGTGCGCAGCCTTAGCAAGTCCTAGACCAGTGGTTCTCAGCTTTCCTAATGTCGCGGCCCTTTTAATTCAGTTCCTCGTGTCGTGGTGATCCCCAACCATAAGATGACTTTCATTGCTACTTCATAGCTGTAGTTTTGCTAGTGTTAGGAATCGTAATGTAAATACCTGATTTGCAAATGGTTTTAGGTGACTCCTGTGAGTTTGACCCCCTCAAGGTCTCGACCCACAGGTTGAGAACCACTGCCTTAGACACAGGGATTATGATGTAGGTGGCATTAAAGAGTCTTCTTTTGTTGGGAGGAGCCCAGGGTACACTACAAGGTTTGTTTGCCCTTCGTTTGATTTGTGACCCAGGACAAATATTTGAGCTTCCATTTCCCTTTTCTGTCTTAACTACAGGTCAGTAGGTCTCCTCGCTCCCTCTTCTCTGTTCTTCTAATTTGTTTTTATAAATGAGGAAGGTACATCTGAAACAACACAACAGAATGCTGAAGGCTGATAAAGATGGTTCCTGTTTGGTTTATTCTCTTATTTGCTCAGTGGTTTTATTATGATGGTAGATAAAGCCCTGCCCTCCCCAGCTCGGTGCATGCTCATGGGCTGTGGTAGAACCAGCTTCACGAGCGACTCATGCTCTCCAGATGCCAAAGTCCCATTCTTGTTACCACCACTTACATGCAGGTCAGGCAGCCTGCCTGAGCCGCCGCAGCCTGTGCTATGCCACAACCAACTGAGGGGTGTTGTGGAAGTTTATTTTTAGTCACATATAAAATAATTGTTTTATGCACTGTGGGTGAGGGACCTCTAGGTCTTGGTGTTTTGTATTGTCTGCAGGTGTTAGATTTATGTCGGGGAAGTTGATTGGGAATGATGTGCATATGCTATCAGTAAACACCTGAGGAGTTCTGAATCAATAAAAACACCTGAGCTCAGACGCTTGGGGTTCCTCTAGCTGTATAGCACTGGCCATGACGGTGGTTCCCTCAGTTGAAGTCTGGCAGGGCTTCTACTTATGAAAGTGCCTCCTTGTCTTCTTGGCTGAACCAACACAGCAGTGAATTACTACAAATGGAGCCTGCAACATGACATGACATCACGCCAGTTAATCCAACATTGAGATAAGAAAAAATGAAAAAGAAAACTTGAGACCTTGCAGAGTCTGTTTTCCTTTGTTTTCTGCAAACATGTCCAGATACTGGTGAGGTGAGGCGGTTCTGACAAGACACATTTGCTATGGTGATAAAATGAGAATTCCACACCATGAGGGAACCTTTCCCGCAGACAAGGACTAGTTGTTTTTCCTGCAGACCAGACTCTATCTTAAAATCTGGAAGGTGTTTTTTCAGGGTCAGCATATAGAAACTTCTTCCAGAACTGGCCAACATTGTATCTCATGCTGGTAGCCAAACTTGGTACTATAAGAGTCACCCAGGTATTGCTGGTTTTGAAGGCAAGAAGGGCTCTTTAGAGAACAGCTGAGGCTTGGCACTATAAGAGGCCAGAAGAGGCCACTGGTAAAAGTACAGCCTCAGTAGCAGTTGAAGACACAGATTGAGGGAGTCACGTAAAGAAGTTGAGGCTTGGCACAATGAAGAGAGCCCAGGAGAGGCTATTGGTGAAAATGCAACCCAGTAGCAGCAGAAGACCCCAGCATTTTGAGATGCCAGTACCATGGGACAACCACCAAGCAGCAACAGCAGTGGAGTGGAGCCAGCCAGAGCCTGGAGGACAAGCTGTGTGTGCTGCAGAGGGCAGAGCCAGAGAAGTGACCCTTTGGAGGAGCACAGAAGATTGTGAATGAATTTGAGATAATTGGACATTGATGATGTTTTTCTGCTGTCCAAAGAGATTGTGAAAGCTTGATAGATGTTTGGTATCATTTGGTCCTGTGCAGTAGAAGCCTCATAATTGTTCCTCTTGTAAATGGTTTTGCTGGTGCGGTGTTAAATTGAGTTGTAAAGGAAGAGCAATTTTTATACAGAAAAGGGGAAATGTGGAAGTTTATTTTTAGTTATATATAAAATATTTGTTTTATGCACTGTTGGGTGAGGAACTGTCTAGGTCATGTTTTCTACTGTTTGTAGGTGTTAGATTCTGTAGGGGATGTTTAATTGCTAATGATCTGCATGTGCTATCAGTAGAACACCTGAGGAGTTCTAAAAGAACAAAAACACCTGAGCTATGATGCTCGAGGTTCCACTGTCAAGTGTGGCACTGGCCATGATGGTGGTTCCCTCTGCTGGGGTTTAGCAGAGTTTGTAGATATGAATATGCCTCCTTGTCTCTCTTGGTGAGACATCACAGCAGCATATAGAGGGGCCAAATGGGTGCTCAGTGTTCCAAGTTCAGGTAGCAAAAGGTCAGAGAAAGAGAGAAAAAGAAGAGACAGAGACAGATGGACACGTGGAGGCTGGACTTGGGTGGTTTGATTTTGTTTTAAAATGAGCTTTTCCTGTCAGGAGAGATGTGGGGATCAAGAAGGGGTGGGAGTTGCAGGCAGCCCAGGAACCCCAAGGTATAAGGGAGGAAAACAAGACAAGCCTCTCACCCAGGGCTAAGCCCTAAATGGCCCATCTGGGGAGGTGTAGCTGGAGGGAAGGGAGATCATGGGTCATGGGTCATGGGCTGTAGATGCAGGGACCAAACCCTAAACTGTGAATAGAGGCACTGGGCTGAGTACACAGGGCTGGCTCCCGCTGTCCTGAGGACATTACCTGCTCTGATATCAAGATCTACAAAGTACCTACTTTGTGTCATTTAACTCTTGATTTTCCTTATGAAGTAGTCTCTCAGGGACTTTTCTGGTCCAACAACCCTAACAGGCCACTGAAACAGCAACCTAATTTAACATCTGGTCTTCATCTCCATAGGTCCAAATCGCAAGTCCTGATCGAACCCACTGGCGCTTTTATAACACACAATTCAAGTTGATCCTTTATCCAAAATGCTCAGGACCTGAAGTGTTTGGGTTCTTTTGGCTTATGGAATACTAGTACAGACATAGTATTGTGGGGAAGGGGCCTGGGCCTAGGCATGAAATTCATTTTCCTTCTCACCGCAGCCTGCCTGTTATTTTTTTTTAATAGTGTATTTCAAATCTTGTGCACGAAGAAAGTCTGTAGATACTGAGCTCTCAGACATCAGGTGGGTGTGGGATTTTATACTTGTGGCATCACACCACAGTTCAGACTTGGGGCCTTTCAGATGAGGGGCACTAATGTGTATTTCCAAGATCTTTGGGTGCATTTGCACTCAGAGAGAAGAAACTCATTTATTAGCAAAACACACCTGCCTTGGGATAAACAGCGACTCTCTGGTGACCCTTCCATGTCTTCCTTGCTCTGGGTCATTGCATTGTGGTTCATTAGCTTTAGTTTCTCTGGGCTTAGTCTTGCCACATTTTGGAAATGTGACTGAAGAAAACTCCTCTGGTCAGGGATCAGTGTCCTGTGTCAGTGCCCTGATCATCTGTCCTCACCGGAGGCTGGACATAGTCCCCATGTTGGTCCCTCCATCATGGAGATGAGTAAAAGGCTCTTGGAGAAGAGACATAGATGGCTGATGTAACCACGCTTTCGTTAACAGTGTTGCTTAATGCTTCGGTAGTACAGTGAGAATTTAATCTGCCAAACTGACAGATTGCATATGGTTTCGTGCATTTGTGTGGCTTTTTAAATGACATGTACCGTAAAACTCTTTCTCTAGGTATTTGAGGGATATTGCTGTAAAAGTCATACGGCATCCATCTGTAGACAGATGACCTCTTAGGTTGCTCCTGGCTGGGCTCTGCCTGAGCTCTGCTGCTCCCAAGTGGTAACATCCTTGCTCAACAGGGCTTAGCAGCAGGCTCTTCCACTGTGAGCCTGGGCTTTAGAACCTCCTGGGGACGCCTGCTCTCACAGGGGACATCGTGTGAGCCCCTTGGCAGCCAGTCTGCTGTCTGGGGTGTGTTCTGTGCTTGGTTAGCTGTGCAGTCACCAACAGCTCTGTCACTGAGCGGACGTGACGATGGAATGAGCATCATCAAAGCGGGCAAGATGGACCCAGCACACATAAGGTGACCCCCTCAGTCAGCGGGGTGAGTGCCTGCTGATGCCCAGGCTTCAGGAGGAGGTTTTACTGGGGGGTGGCAGTCTGCTGCACAGCAGACACACCAGCCAGGGTGTAATTTACACATAGACTCACATGTGACAGGGGTTGGAAAATAAGATCATGTCTCAGAAACCCCTCCTGTTCCTAACCGGTGTGTCTGTCTGTCTGTCCTAATCCAGGTGCGACACTGGAGGAAATCAACCAGCACTGGGACTGGCTGGAGCAGAACCTGCTGCACACTTTGTCAGTCTTTGACAACAAAGACGACATCGCCAGCTTTGTCAAAGGGAAGGTGAAGGTAGGCCTGGATCCGGGTGCGTCTCCCGCCTGCTCGCCCCCCCCCCCCCACCACGGTGCCCGGAAGTTAGCAGCTGCCTGACAGCTTCCACACTCACTCTGCCTACCTTTCTTGTCATGTTACATAAAGCAAAGGGAGTTCGATTTGCTACCTATTGTGTAGAGTCCAGTCCAACAAAATACACCCAACATGTAAAATCCGTCCTGTGGCCTAGTTTCTGTTTCAGAAGTTGGGGGCCCTGTTTGTGTTAGGAAACAGTGAGTCTGGTTTTTATTTTTTTTTAAATTTGTTTATTTTTATACCCCCCCCCCACTGTTTGTAGCAGTAGAATTGTGTCAATTTTGTGGGACCCAGCACTTTCCTCTTCCTGATAGTGGTGGCTTATTCTTAAAACACTACAATTAAGTGGAATTAAAACCAATGAAGTTTGGAGAAGACAGGAAAGGGAAGATTTGGAGAAGTGTTTGTTGATGACTCCTGCGAGGTACAGCTGGTCTTGTTGAGTAGTCGTGTTGGTTAACAGCAGCTCTTGAGAACCCTCTGCGCGGGAAGTCACAGGTGGTCGTGAGTCACCCTCCATGGGTGCTGGGAACTGAACCCAGGTCCTCTGCAAGAGCAGTGAGCACCAACCCTTTGCTGTGCCTGTGCACGTGCGCCAGAGCGCACGTACAGCTCTCTCGCAGCTGTATGTGCCGTAACAAAAGCCTTCCGGAGCAATGGCGAACTGAACGTTTGATTGATGTGGAGCAGCCCTAAAATTCTTAGTCATTATCTTATGGTCCCTAATACCTAATGAAATTTGTTAAATAAAAATATGATGAAGGCATTAAAATCACTTAACTTTATAAGATTTCAGAGTGTATGTGTGGGTGGTGGGGGCGTGAACATGTGAGTGCCCACCTGCGCAGTACTTCTAAAGGCCAGAGGTTACTTTTGGGATGCCATTCTCAATTGCTTTTCCATCTTAATTTTTTAAAGCGACAACTATTTAGTTTCTAAATTTGTGTGTGTTGGGGGCACATGCGGCAGTTGGAGGACAGCCTGAGGTGGGGTGGGGGTATTCTCTCCTTTATTGTGTGGGTCCCAGAGATTGAACTGACGACTCCAGGCTTGTGTCCCTCCCCCATCTCGCCAGTTCCTCTACCTCATTTCTTTAGAGAGGGTCCTCCAGTAAGCCTAGTGCTCTCTGTTTTGACTAGACTGGGGAGCTAGTGAGATCCCTGGGATCTGCCTGCCACTGTCCCTCGGTGCTGGAGTTACGGGAGTGGGCTGCCACACCTGCCTTTTTACACGGGGGGCTGGGGAAACAAACCGAGGTGGTCATGCTTGCAAAGCAAGCCTTGTTACCAACTGACCATGTCTTCAGCCCAGCCTTCAGGTTCATTTAAAAGATAAATTATTAAAATGTCGGTCCTCCGTCCTAATTTCTAAGACAAGTTGTACAGTGAAGGGTCTGGGGCCATCCCCTGAACATCTCCTTGTCTTGCGGAACGTGAGTGTTCATGAGACATACATGCAGACCACTGGGTTGACAGTTAAGGGTTAGAACTAGATATTTTATGTCAAATATATGGGGCCCATGAACTCCTCATAGCTGCTTATGTAGAAATATCAGGAAGATAAAGGCTTTGTTTTTCTTTATTTGAGATAGGGTCTCACTGTGTAGCTCTGCTGGCCTAGAACTTACTATGTGGACCAAGTTGCCCTTAAAGTCACAGAGAACTGCCTCTCTCTACCTCCTGAGTGCTGGGATTAAAGGTGTGACACGTGCTACCACACCCAGCTTTTTAAAAAGTCTATCTATCGTATACATATGAGTGTCTTTCTGCACATATGTCAGTTCTATGTGTGCCTGGTGCCGCAGAGGCCAGAAGAGGGCATGGGATCCCTTGGGACTGATGTCACAGATGGTTGTGAGCTGCCATGTACTTGCTGAGAGTTGAACCTGAGTCCTCTGGTAGAGCAGCCAGTGTTCTAACCACTGAACCATCTCTCCAGCCCAAGGAGAGACATGGTGATTTTCCACCTTCCTAATGCTGAGACCCTTTAATAGAGTTCCTCGTGTGTGGTGACCCCAACCATAAAATTATTTTTGTTGCTACTTCATAACTAATTTTGCTACTGTTCTAAATCATAATGTAAATATCTGATATGCAGATGGTCTTAGGTGACCCTGTGAAAGGGTTATTTGACCCTAAAGGGGGTCACAACCCACTTGTCGAGAACCACTGCTTTCATTGGAGAACTGGTCAATGAGCTAAGACAGAGAATCAAACTTTTGACCTTTTAAAGAGACATATCTTATATTCTAGGCCACAGCTCTTCATTCAGATTCTTTGTTGTCTGTGTCTTCACACCCGAAGGCTATGGTGGTACTTAGGACCTCAGGGCAGCTTGACTTGCTTTCCATTCTGCCTCTGCAGAATGTACAGCATTACTGAGATGCATTAGTTGCTAGGCTAATAGCAACATTTTTTTCAATTCACATAAAAGTGTTCTTGCTACATTTATTGTGTGTATGTGCACATGCGCCACAGTATATGTAGGGGCCAGATGACATCTTGTGGGAATCAGTTCTCTCCTTCCACCACATGGGCACTGGGGAGCAAACTCAGACCCCCAGGCTTGGCTGCAAGCACTTTTACCCACTGAGCCATCTTGATGGCTCAATATCAACATTTTGAACATGACAAGAAAGAGATTTTAAAGTATCAATGTTTAACTCAAATGTTCAAGAACACAGTCTGTCCCTTGGCATCCATTGGCCAGTTGGTCCTCTGTTGCTGTAACAAACATCTGAGGAAATGTCTTTCCCATTTGTCCTGCTTCCTGTCCTGTCCCCTTCTGTCTTAACTTTTACCTGGCTGACCAGGTAAGCATCATCTTTTGTGCCCCAGGCTCTGATCGCCGAGGAGACCAGCAGCAGGCTGGCAGAGCAGGAAGAGGAGCCAGAGAAGTTCCGAGAAGCCCTGGTGAAGTTTGAGGCCAGGTTCAACTTCCCCGAGGCAGAGAAGCTGGTCACCTACTACTCTTGCTGCTGCTGGAAGGGCCGGGTGCCCCGCCAGGGCTGGCTCTACCTCAGCATCAACCACCTCTGCTTCTACTCCTTCTTCTTGGGCAAGGAACGTAAGTGTGGCCGAGCCAAGAGCCGCTTGGTTCTGAATTCAGCCTGGGGGTGCTTAGCATTGCTTCTGGGAGAAGTTGCAAATGGGAATCTTTTCCCAGCATGCATTTCCCCATGATTTCTGCAGATCATTGTGCCTAATTATATAGGCTTCTCCTACAAGAGAGCTTGACTTAGGGAGGGCTTGTTCCTCTTACTCCTTTAAACACTTCTGAGTAACTCAAGTTGCTATTGTTGCTTCTGTCAGGCTTTTAGTACTGTAGATGCTTTGTACCTTAGCTAATGACTAGTTCTGTAAGAGAATATATTCTTTACAGAAGTTTTTACGTCTATGGGTATTTAACCTGAATGTATGTCTTTGCACCATGTGTGTGCCTGGTGCTTACAGAGGTGTGTCAGATCACCCGGAACTGGAGTGCGTTGTGAGCTGCCATGTGGGTGATAGGATTGAACCTGGGTCCTCTGGAAAAGGAGCCAGTGCTCTTAACTGCTGAGTCATTGTTCCAGCCCTGCTCCAGTGTGTTGTGTATTTGTATGTATTTTTAAATGTTTGTGGTATGTGTGCATGTGGTGTGTTGAGTGTGTTGTGTGTGTGCATGTGGTGTGTTGAGTATGTTGTGTGTGTGTGCATGTGGTGTGTTGAGTGTGTTGTGTGCATGTGGTGTGTTGAGTATGTTGTGTGTGTGCATGTGGTGTGTTGAGTGTGTTGTGTGCATGTGGTGTGTTGAGTGTGTTGTGTGTGTGTGCATGTAGTGTGTTGAGTGTGTTGTGTGCATGTGGTGTGTTGAGTGTGTTGTGTGTGTGCATGTGGTGTGTTGAGTGTGTTGTGTGCATGTGGTGTGTTGAGTGTGTTGTGTGTGTGCATGTGGTGTGTTGAGTGTTGTATGTATGAAAATAAGCCGCTAAGAAAGTTCCTGTCAAAACTGACAGAAATGGTGCCTTTTAAAACTATCAGAGCACTGGAGCAGCATTTTAAGATAAATAGACAGAACTGGTGGAAGTGTTTGTTAGCTACTTGGTTTAAAGAGGAGTCATTTTTTGATAGTTATTAGTGGTTGCATGGCTGTTCAAGTGTTCTCGGGAAAGTCTGGGCACAGTTGACTTGGCATTTCAGAACAGCATTCCCTTGTGTGCGGTACCTGGGTATGTGTAGTAGCCAGCATCTTGGGATGCGTCACACAAATCTGTGAGAAACCACTGGAATGTGGCTGTGTGTTCCCCAGCAGCCACCACACTGTCCTATTCTCCCTTCCCTGGCTCAAAAGACATTTGTATTTTTGCTAAAGGAGAGCTTTGGCCATTGCTTGCTGCTGAGCTCATGGTGGCTCCCATTTGTTGGTACAATGCATGTTTGCCCTTTTTTCTTGCAGTTAAACTTGTGATCCCTTGGGTCGACATCCAGAAGTTGGAGCGAACGTCCAATGTCTTTCTCACGGACACCATCCGGATCACCACACAGAATAAAGAGCGTGACTTCTCCACATTTCTGAACTTGGATGAGGTGTTTAAGATCATGGAACAGCTGGCAGATGTGACGCTCCGGAGGCTGCTAGACAATGAGGTCTTTGACCTGGACCCTGACCTGCAGGAGCCTAGCCAGATCACCAAGCGGTAGGGCTTCAGCTCCCAGGAATTCTTCCACTGCTCAGGGGACCCATGCCATTATTCACCCTTCGTGTTCATATGCTTTTGATGGCCCTAGGTACTTGGTTTTCCTCCCTCTGCCTAGGTCATCGTTCCCGGGTCTCTGTGGACATCTAACCCACAGCTGAGTAAGGCCCTTCTGTAAAATACTGTAATATTGCCTTTGTCCAGATACTGTGAAGCGTCTCTAGAGTACTTGTCCTACCTAATACAGTGTAAATGCCATGTAAATGGTTGCCATACTGTACTGTTTAGGGAAGAACACCGTCTTGGTTAGGGTTTTGTTGCTGTGAAGAGACGCTAGGACCACAGCAACTCTTATAAAGGAAAACATTTAACTGGGACTGGCTTTTCCAGTTCAGAGAGTTAATCCATTGTCATTATGGCAAGTAGCATGGTGGCATGCAGGCAGACACCGTGTAGGAGAGGAGCTGAGAGTTTTACATCTGGATCCGAAGGCAGCAGGAAGAGAGTGTCACTGGGCCTGGCTTGAGCCTTTGAAACCTCAAAGCCAGCCCCCAATGACCCGTTTCCTCCAACAAGGCCACGCCCCCTAGTAGTGCCACTCCCTATGAGCCTAAGGGGGCCATTTTCATTCAAACCACAACAAACACTAAGAAAAAAAAAAAGTACACAATTGGTGCAGACAGTTTTTTTCCTGGATATTTGATAGTTGATTGGATCAAAGGATACGGAGCCTGTGAACACGGAGGGCCGATGTACCAGATGTATGTTTCCTTGGTGCTGTCACTCAGATTTGCCTCTGTGGTTAATCTTTTGCTGCTTTATTATATGTTTATTTTGTGTTTGAGGGTGTGCATATGTTGCACACGTGCCACTGCGTGAGTATGGAGAACAAAGGACGGCTTGAGAGAGTCGCTTCTCTCTTTCCATCTCGTGGGTTGTTGGGATCAGACTCCTGTGGTCAGCCTTGGTGAAAATGTCCACACCCACCAATCCATCCGGCAGGCCCCATCTCTGTGGTTAGTCTTGACAGACAGAAGTAGAAATAGTGACTGTCGTTATGCCTCATTTCCTTTATGTGGTAGACAAGGTCTTCTGGCTCTAGGTCTCCTTTTATTTGAAATATTTCAGGATATAGTGTGGGCAACCTCATGGTAGAATCGGTTATGTGCTCTATCAGTGAACATGAAGACATCTCACCCTCTATTGGTGCTGGGCATTAAACCCAGTGCCTCGTACATGCTGGCCAGGCACGCACTCTGCCAAGGAGTGAGCTACATCCCAGCCCTCATCTTGTAAGAGTATAATCCTGGGGGGAAGACGGTTGCGGGGATTAGGGGGTGGGGTTTAGGACAGCTGGATTATTTTGATTCTTTTTTGCCATCAGAAGTATATTTTTACTATAGCACCAATAGTCTTTGTATTCATTGAGTTTGACCAAAACTGAAAGACTTCCTGGCTACTTTATGAGGTAGTTGATAGGATCGTTGCTGTAAACAAATCCAGCTTTATCACCTGAAGCTCAGAACACAGTGTTTGAACCCGATGGGTTTCTGGCTTTAGGGGTCATGGCTGGATAATTGTGTCACATACAAAGGCATCCTTTGGGAAACAAGAGCATGGGATATACTGCCTGCTCAGGAGCTCGGCAGGTGGCTACCAAGTCACTTGTTGCCATTGGGATGCTGCTAGACATTCAGATCCTTTTTCATAGACCTTTTTCATAAACATGTGACCATGTGTGCGCAGTTGAGTAGCTTTTAGTGTGCTCATAGCCCATCCACTTGCCACCACTGTCCACCTGCAAGACCACTCTGTCTGCCATAACAAATTCATCCCTTGCTGATCACCAACTGCCCCCACCATCTGCCTGCTCTTCTATGGGAGGCTGGCCAGGCCCCTTACCTAAGCGGAACCCTTCAGCATTTGTGCTTTTGTGGGTGACTTACTTCACTCAGTGTCCTCAAGGTTCAGACGTGCTGTGGACTTTTCTAGAATTCCCTTCTCTCTCCCTCCCTTCTTTTCCTCTGTCTCTCTGTCTCTGTGTGTAGGTGTGTGTGTGTGTTGTAGATGTGTGTAGACTGTAAATGTGTGTAGATGTGTATAGGTGTGTGTTTAAATGAGTGTGTAGGTGTGTGTAAATGTGTGTGTAGATGTGGAGTCAGAAGACAACTTCCAGTGTGCCGTTCTTCAGGAACACCATCCACCTTTGCTTGAGAGCGGCTCTCTCCTTGCCCTGGAGCTCACAATGTGGGCCAGACTGGCAGCCAGTAGGCCTCTGAGCCACCTGTCTCCTCCGTCTCCCTGGCGGTGGGATGGCAGGGCACGCACTATGCCCAGCTGTTCGTGTGGGTTCTGAGGATCAGTCTCAGATCCTCATGCTCTCAAGACAAGCTCTTTACTGACTGAACCTTTGCCAGCTTCCCAGTGTTTGCTTGAAGACTAAATAAAACTCTACTGTACACCCTACAGACCTCACCAGCCCCTCAGAGTTTATGGAAGGACTAAGTGTCCTCCACTGTATGTATACCCTACTTAACACCAGTCTGTTTCTCCCTCACCTTGGGGAACACTTGGCCTGCTTCCACTTCCTGGCTGTTGTGAACGATGTGATGGACACAGGGCATTTCCAAGATACACAGAATGGAATTGTTAAGGCCTACAGTAATCCTATCCAACAGAATTTTAAGAACCACTAAATTTTGTTTTTGAGACAAAGTTTCTATCCCAGGCTGGTCTTGAATTGTCTGTGCAGCCTAGGATGCTCTTGAATCTCTAGTCCTTATGCCTCTACCTCCTGCGAGCTGGGATTGCAGGTGTATGCAATCATGCCTGCTTTATGTGATCTTGAGGACTGAACTCAGGGCTCCGGGCATGGTAGGTGAGCCCTCTACCAACTGAGCTGTGTCTCCACTCAGGTGTTTGTTGTTGTTGTTCGCTGTTTTAACATTCCCACCCATCTTTTCAGTTGAAGACATAGAAACCATGCTGTTTCCTGCAGGGAGCTTGGTACTGTGGTGTCAGAGATCCCTTGGTGTGGCTGTCAACTGCTTCTCATGACTTCTCATCTTTAATATGTGGCTTGGATGACTTCAGGTTGAACACACAAGACCTGAAAAAAATCTGAAAGCTCTGAAATCCAGCGTTAGAGCATGTTGAGTTTTGGATTATCAGGTTAGGGATGCTCAACCCATAAAGTCTACACAAATACTCCTGAAAAGTAGTAAACCACAAAAAGTTGAGATACTTCTTGTCCCAGTCATTTTAGGTAGAGAATACTCAGCGTGTATTAAGTTCCTTCACAACTCCACCGTCTAATGTCTGTCGATAGCCCTTAAAGAAAAGGATTTGTTATCTCTCACACATGCAGCGTCTGTGCAAACAGCAGCTCGCTCAGGGAGAATTCCCATACCTTCTTGATGTGTGTGTTCGTCTTAGACTGATTGTCATTAGGAGAAAGGCACAAAACCTAACTGCTCTTTTGGGTGAAATTCTAAGAAATTTCACACAATTTGAGTTACCTCTGATAATGGGAGACTTTTCTTGTGAAGCAGGCTGTACCCCTCCCTTGCGATGGACCCCTCAGAACCTCTGTTCTTTGGTTTTCTGAAGCTCAGCTGCAGGTGTGTGCACACCACTCCTTTACAGGCTTTACAGGCACCTGAGGAGATTCAGTTTGAGAAGGAGCAGCAAGGTGTGCAGTGGGGATCCATGCTGCCGGGTCCTCCTATCACAGGGGAAGTTTGGTGTTAGGGTCCTTTAGCTTATCAAGGTCTCTTAAAAATGTCAAAGCCATGGTGACAGAGACCTGAAGAAGCATGTTTTGGGCATATGCATAATTAAAGAGCTCATGCACGCTACCGGTGAAAGCTCTGCTCCCGCCTGTCTGCCTGCAATCCTGTGAGTTGTAGCCACATCGCCTTTGGCACGGGGAGTCCCAGTGTGCAGCCTTGTGTGTGGTAGCCAGCCTCCCTGGGTGGGCATTAGTGTTGTCAACGGGACAGAATCTGGAGCCTCCCAGGAGATGAGCCTCTGAGCATGCCCATAGGGGTTGTCTTGAAGAGATAAGTGCCGTTCTCTGGCTGGGATCCTGGACTGGGTAAGATGGAGAAAGTAGGCTGTTTTAGAAGAAGTATCACTGTTGACCTTGTGCATTCATGTCTTCAAGTCCCGCTCTCTCCACCTGAATTCTACTCTGGGCACAAACTGAGAGAAGGAAAGGAAAGAAGAGACTCTGGGTGTGGCCAGCAGTGAGTGTCCAAGGACCCACCATGCCCAGGGCAGGACCCACCATGACCTAGGCAAGATTCTGGTCTCCAGCTGCATCCCTACCTGCCAAGACAAAGGTTAAGGGAAAGGTTCTGGTCGCCTGCCCTTGTAGTTCCCATCAGTAGCTTTTGTCATGGCGACAGGGCCTGTGGGTGTAAACAGGTAATGACTCAGGCTCCTTGGCATCCTGCCTAGAGGCAGATTTTAAAGTTTGGGAAAACAGTCTCCCCAACTCAGAGCCAGACAAGCTGGAATGCCCGCCTACCCCCCACCCCCATCCATTTTCCCTTCCCTTCCCTTCCTAGGTGACAGCTTTCCAGGGTCAAAGGTCCAGGTTACTGAGTATCTGGTTACCTGTTAGTCACCCTGGTCCCGTGGTCATTCCACTGGGACTTACGGCCCTGGGTTGGGGCAGACTCCATGAGACCGGGGAAGGGGTGGTGCTTTGCCATCCTCCCACCCATCTGATGGAGGAGAGAAGAAAGCCGGCTAGTATGGGGATTCAGCTGGCCCAACCTGCCCAGTGCAAAGAGGGTCTGAACCAGAGATCCTGAAATTTCCAGACAAAAATGTTTATCCCACAGTGAGGGTGGGGTCATATCCAGCCATTTTGTGTGTGGGGAGGGTGTGGCTTGGAGAGGCTGTGAGTGGTGACCTCTCCAGTCTCTGGCTGGTGAATACTGGGATACAGTTAGGTTGCACGTGGGAACTGCTTTCCTCCCAGGACTTACATGGTGTGTGTCTTTGGTGCTGAGACCCTGCCTCTGCCCCTTCTGTCTCTGCAGACCCCTCAGGCCTATCCCACTGAGCCAGTCCTCTTTTCTGCCCTTCTCCCTTGGCCCCCACCAGAGTGCCCACTTCCGTCCATTGGGTCAGAGCAAGCCCTCTGCTGGGAGCAGGGAGACAGCTAGGAAGGTATTAATCCCAACGGGCAAGAATTAAGACCAGTACCACAGTTTTTGAGCCCAGTTTGAAACAAGCCTTATTAAATACTGGCCAGGACAATCGATACTGACCAGGTCCACACCCAGAATTCCCGTAGTATGGTGCTGAATTGCACTAGTCAGGGGCTATTAAAGGCAAAACCCACAAGGCTATGAACTCCCTACCTTCATCCAATCAGGGGTAGGCACTCATCCTGATGAACTTTCAGCCTATGTACCTCCTGCCTACAGCCTACCTGTGATTAAGCACACATCCCGTGCAATTAATGCAACCATGCTTGTTTACAGAAGTGAAAACATGGCGTTTATTCTCGCATATGAACAGTCCCCAGCATTCAAGGAAGTTATCTGTCTTTGGGCAAGTGGGGCTTATAGGGACTTTTTGCTTTATAGCTCCCCTAAGCATGGTACCTTAAACTTAAAACATAATGTGAGCCACCACAAAAGAGGCATCTTTCAAGGGAGCCCTCGCTTCCTTCCTAACCCCACAGACTCCGGGCTGCTCTAAGATTGTCTGCTGGTCAGCTCAGAGAGAGTCTCCTGGGCTGCATCCCTAGAGAACACATAGCAGGTAAACTTTTCTTGGAGTGCTAAGACCTTGGGTGCCTTGCATTGCCAGGTCCTGCTCTCTTGGGCCAGTGTGGATGATTTCCAAAGGTGATCAGAAGCCGCTTCTGCCAAAAACATACTGCCTCCTCACTTAGCCCCATGGGTGGGTGGAGGGTGACAAAATGTAGCAGGAAAGCCTGACACCTCTGCCTTCATCTTTTGTCTCCACCGTGGTTGAAGGCATAGAGATTAGGTATTAGAATCCAGGACACCACCACCCCACAAGATAGCGGGGCCCACCCCGAGGTGAAGGCAGTTACCCACAAGGCTGAGGCTGCTCTCTGGTGTCATCTCCCAACAACCCCCTTGACCCGTCCCCTCAGGCAGCAAGGACTGCCTCAAAGCCCCCTGCAGGACAAGAACTGAGGCAGTGGTAGATGAGAGCGCTCCAGACCAGGGCGGTTTATTCCTGCACACTGTCCCAGGCCTCCTCCTCCACCTAAAACTCACTATATATCCTGAAGATGGACTTGGGGTCCCCGGACCCCTTGACCTGCTCCTCTTTGCAGTATGGCCACACTGAAAATCTTCCTCTACGTTTCACCGCCGCTTGTTTCTGTACTTGGCCTGCCAGGGTGGGAGGGCGAGCTTAGCTTTGGGAGCTGTGGCCCAGGCTTTGGCCTCGACAACTCTGGTTGTGTTTGGAGTGGATGCACATTTGAGAAGGAACTCTTATGTGTGGACTGGGGCACTGAGGAAAAGGAGCATCTCAGCTCTGTTCCTATGTTGCTAATTCTTGGCAGTTCCCAAAGATACATGGATGTGGGTCTGGGATGGCAGCTTAAGACAGAGCCGCTGAGTCTCGGTTGAGGCAAGCTAGCAGCACAGGACCCACTTTGGTCTTTCTTAACCCAGAGGGGCAGGAGCCATGGTCAAGTGGCAGCTGCATCCTGTGTGTCCTGAATAACCCACTGGAGTGAGAGGCCCAGATGGAGTTCTTCCGTGTAGAAGGTTGGTGGGAAGAGAGCGAGAAAGAGGGGGGGAGAGGAGAGGAGAGGGAGAGGGGGGGGGGAATAGAGTTTTAGTATATTTGTCTGATCTAGGAGGGACAAACCTAGTCTGGACTAAACAAATTCTGAATTCGTGGAGAAAGTAATAAATTCTTTATCTTTGTAGTAATGAATCTCACCCACACACTCATCCCAGGACACAGCTTTCCTTGCCTGGCTGAGCAGCCAAAGCTGCCCGCGGCTGATAGCCCCCAGGCGGGAAGCCATGTGGGAATGCAGCTTAGGCCATGTGGTTCTTCAGCGCGTACCCATCTGTCTTTGGTCAGAGCTCAGTGAGCCTCAAGTACAGGAACTTGGGAGACAGGCTGCCGGAAGGGCAATCTCGTTATTGCAGGGGTTAGGGTACATTTATAGGATGCAGGGAGGGGGTGGGTCATTGGTCCCAAGGATGGGCTCCATTGCTTAAGACAAGGATACTGGCATAGCCTCTTCTGCATATGGGGCTCAGGCCTCCCTATGCCTCCAGCTACAGTGCAGATAAGCATCAACCAAACCACATTCCTTTGCTTCTGTGAATCAGACAATATTTAATATAGCTGGGTACCAGCTGGGACTAATATGAGGAGCAGCCGAACTCCTACCGCTCTCAGGATGAAAATATCCGGGTCCCAGGCCAGCTTCGACTCAACTCTTAGCTCTAGAATAGTCCCACATACCTCTAAGTATTTGCAAAAAAGTTCCCAAATTCTTAGGAAGGAAACTCAAGTTTAATAAAGGTGTGCAGAGTCTAGATCTAGAACGTTCTGATTGGAGTTTGCTGCTCCCGGGGTGGTGTCCATCCTCGTAGATGCTTCTTCAGAGGCTGCAGACCTGTGCTAACTGTGGGATCCCAATTGAATGTGGGTTCAATGACCCTGTGGGTTCATGACCGCTGTCAGCTGGTTTATAGAAGGGAGTACTGGTCAGCCCATGCTGGCCCTCTGTAGAGCCCTTCTATTAACTTGCTTCTCTAGATTAGCTCTTCTTACCCTCACAGCTGATTCTGCACACAGGCCTCAGGCTGACAGACCTCTTCCTTCCCTGCTGCCAGCTAGTAATCAGAGATAGCCTAAATTCGAGTGGTACTATGTGGACTGCCTGTCAGGCACGTGGCACAGCACCTCTCCCTTCCTCTAATGTAAGAAGGGACCCTTACTCTGCCAGGTTGGCCTGCACTCTCCACAAAGCCCCTGCCATGCTGCTGTCTGTGGTCCATCTGTAGCATTAGGGCTTCTTAACCAAATCTAACCGAAAAGAGTCCAGTTCAGTGTCCCTCTTGAGTCCTTAACCCCAAACCTTTCATCTGAGAAGGAAGTAACCAATGTTCCCACCTGCGTGGGACAGCCTGGAAGGATGGGCTGACGCTGGTCTTCACGTGGTCCCTGTCATCTTAGCTGTGGCAGGACAAATAATGTGCAGCTCTTGAGTGCAAAGGCGTCTGGCGACCCCAGGTGTGGCTGGACTCAGGTAGTGGTCTCTGTGTCAGGCCCCTCACTCACATATTAAAGTTTCATCCCTGTTGCCCTGTGCATCAGTACCTTCCCCCTGTCTTGTGGTTGAGTGATATCTATCGTATTAAAGGGACAGGCCACATTTTATTTAGCTGTTCATCAGCTGATACATATTTGGATCACTTTGTGGTTATTGTTACCATTAACGTCCGCGTGTGACTCGTTAGCAGGCATGCCTGTCTCTTGTTTGCGTATCCCCAGGGGTTGAATTTCTGGGTAAATGGCGAGTCTCCTGTAAGCTGTGGGTCTGGTTTCTAACAGGAGCACATAATCTCACATGCCCACCCGTGAAGTCTCAGATCCCCTCGCCCTTGTCAACACTTAGTGCGATCCAACTTTTTAATACTCGCATTCTTAGGCCATTTTTGTGGTTATTCTAACCCAACCCAAACCAACAATGCATGCTCATAATTTTTAAAGGCTTATGTCGTGTGTGTAGGTGCTTTGCCTGCATGTATGTCTGTGCACCATGTACGTGCTTTGTGCTTACAGGGGCCACAAGAAGACATTGGGCCCCCTGGAACTAGAATTGCAGACAAGTCTGAGACACCATGTGGGTGCTGGGAGTGGAACCTGGTCCTCTGGAAGAGCAGCAAGAGCTGTTATTCTTTGAGCTTTTGTCTGGCCACCAGGAATGTTTATACTGATCGATGAGCTTGAGAATTATTTATCTGCAGCCTCAGTGTGCTCTCCCCGCAGGTTGCTCCCAGGCTGGGCTGTGAACTTGGGAGTCCCTGAGGCTGATGAGGATCTGAGAGAAACAACAGCTGTCTGCATGCCCTTACTGTGGATGTAGAGTTTTTTTCTTTTTTTTTCTTTTCCTCTGTGAGCTTGCGTGTTCACCCCCTCCTTCTCTCCCCAGGGACCTTGAGGCCAGAGCACAGAATGAGTTCTTCCGGGCTTTCTTCAGGCTGCCAAGGAAGGAGAAACTGCATGCTGTGGTCGACTGTTCCCTGTGGACACCCTTCAGCCGCTGTCACACGGCGGGGCGGATGTTCACCTCTGACAGCTACATCTGCTTTGCCAGCAGAGAGGACGGCTGCTGTAATGTTGTGCTTCCACTGAGAGAGGTAGACCGCATCTCACCCTCCCCACTCCCCCAGCACCGCCCCCAGACCCCTGCTGCCTTGCTTTGCTCCTGAAGCACCCTTTGCATTTGAGCCCATTTTGTGTTGCTCAAACAAAATAAAACTTACAAAGAAGAGAGGTTTCGCTCCCAGGAGTATGGTGCTGTGTTTGGGCTCAGATCTGGTCAAGGCCTTGTCAAAAATGGTGACACAGTAGCTGGAGACATCACATGGTGAGACAGAGAGCAAGGGCCAGTCCTGTGGCTGTTCATAATGATCCACTTCATGATATCTGAGTTTTCATGAGGACTGAATTAATCCTTTCTGAGGGAAATGCCCCTAGTGATCCAACTACACCAGCTAGACCCTACCTCTTGATTATTCCTCCTCCGAACACTGCTTCATGGGGACCAAGCTTCCAACTAGGAAACCTTTGTGGGCACGCGGAAGCCAGATCTGAACCACAGCACCTAGCAATGCTGCCGAGAGCACAGAAGGGGTGTCCACATACCAGGGCTTTGCTGCCTAAAGATGGCCCTCTGGCTTTCTGAGGAGCAAGACCTGAATCGCCTGTTCCCTGGGTGGCTCTTTCTGCTGGTGTTCTAGCAGCCCTGATTTTCCCATGAAGGGCTGGGGAAAGAGAGTATTCCAACCTCCTCATGACGAAGGGCTGTTAAAGCGAATGCCTAGTAATAAAAGCTTTCCCAAGAGCTCTTAGGGGTGAATTCTCCCTTCCATCACCCACCCCTAAAGAAAGAAGCAACCTATAAAGAGTGCCGCCTTCAGAAACCAAATGCAAATTCCTCGGCTTACGTATACTCCTAGAACTTTAGTTTAAAAAAATGTAAAATGAAGTGCGAGTCAGGTCCCTTCTTACTGTAAAATTCCATAATTCTCTTATTGGAAACCGGGGCAACCCGAGCTTATGTCCGGATGTGAGCAGCCCAGTCCTTTAGTTTCAGGCACCCCAGCCAAGACAGCACTAAGACCCCACACATGGGGACCTCTGGGGGCTGGCTGCTTGTGTGTATGTCCTGACAATTCTTTAGAAGGCTCAGTTCTCTCAAGTGATCGCTCACCTCCGTGTTGCTAGTCTGCAGTTGGTGTGCTCATTTTATAGTCTTAACAGTCAACCAAGAAAGCCAAGCCAGCTGTGGTGGCACACTCCCTTAATCCCAGCTCTTGGGAGGCAGGGGCAGGCAGATTTCTAGGAATTCAAGCCTAGCCCTACCAGGCCTACCAGGGCTACATACTGAGACCCTCTATTCAAAAAGAAAGAGGAAATCCAAAACATGTTTTATACAACCATCCCATGTAGACACTAATGCCCTTCTCAAACTCTTTCCCTCCCCTTATGAAGTTGACTACCTAAGGTAGCTTGAATAAATGGACTCATACGGCATTTATCTTTGTGTGTGTGTGTGTGTGTGTGTGTGTGTGTGTGTGTGTGTGTGTGTAGGCGCCCACAGAGGCCAGAAGAGAACATTAGCTACCCTGGAGCTGGAGTTACGGGCAGTTGTGAACCACCTGATGTGGGTGTGGGAACTGAACAAGGGTCCTCTGCAAGAGCAGTATGTCTCTTAACTGCTGAGCCATCTCTCCAGCTCCAGTATTTATCTTTTTATGAGTGGCTTATCAAGGTAGCCTAACACTCCAAACTTCATGTATGTTACAGCATGTGCTAGAGTTTCTTTTTGAGGATGATTCATAACGTCATTATCTGTATAATATAAACCAGTTTGCTTAGCCTAGTGGTTCTCAACCTTCCTAATACTGCAAGCCTTTAATACAGGTCCTCGTGTTGTGGTGACCCCCACCCATAAAATTATTTTTCTTGCTACTTCATAACTTTAATTTTGCTACTGTTAAGAGTCATAATGTAAGTATCTTGCATGCAGATAGTCTTAGGTGACCCCCTGTGAAGGGTCATTCAACCCCCACAGATTGAGAACTGCTGTCTTAGCCACTCAACCTGAAGATGGAACCTTGGGCTGCTTCCCCCTTGTGGTGATAATGGGAAATGCTTCCTAGCCCACTTCTCATCTTTGCCCAGAGTTCTTCCGGCAATGGTTTGGTTTTTGCCTTCTGCCTTTGAATATTGTCTAAGGCTGTGCTCACCCTGCCTGGCTCCTTTCTAGTTATACCGTGTGTCATCTATCCAGGTAGTAAGTATTGAGAAGATGGAGGACACTAGCCTGCTGCCCAACCCCATCATTGTGAGCATCCGCAGCAAGATGGCCTTCCAGTTCATTGAGCTCAAGGACAGAGAGACCTTGGTAGAGAGCCTGCTGGAGAGACTGAAGCAGGTCCACGCCAACCATCCTGTGCATTATGACACCTCACCAAGTGACGACAACATGGTAGGAGCCTTTTCAGGGCTTGCATGGCTTTTCTTGTTTCTGCCAGGACCCTGGTCTCCCAGAGGAAAGATGGGCCGCGTGAGTGTAAGGAAAATTGGCTGGGGACAGCTGGGCCGTGCGTTAGTGTGATGTCACTTCCGATGCTCTGGTGTCCTGAGTTGGAGGCTGCCTGGGTTTGAAGGGCTGATAAGGGTCACCTGTACCTCGGAAGACTGGTAGGTGCCTCCACATACTGCCTGGGTTGGAGGAGTTGCTGTGACGGCTTCCTCACATGGTTAGAGGAGTAATGGCATCACACACACACACACACACACACACACACGGTAGATGTAGGACTCGTCCTGACTATTCTTCCACCTATTCATTGAGGCAGGCTCTCTCAATCAAACTCAGAGTACACTGACATGCTAGCCTCACTAGCCAGCTTGCCCTGGGATTCTCTGTGTCTGCCTTCTTTGACTGACACATACTGGCAATAACGCGGGTTCTCGGTCTCTGAACTCTGGTCACCGTGTTGTGTGGCATGCGCCCCGTGATTTTACCCTTACCTGATACGCAGTGCTGTGTCTACTCTCTTTGCAGACCTCACCTGTGTTTTATACAACAAGCATGTGCAGTGACAAGTTTGGGAATCTTGAAATGGTGTCTTCTCAAAGTAGTGAAGAGAGAGAGGAAGAAAGCCCACCGCCACACCCCGAGCCCCTGACCACCGTCTTCCAGCAGTCCGGTAGTCAGAGTCCCGACTCCCGCCTGGTGAGTGGTGGGGGAGGGGGAGGGCCTGCCCAGCTGTCTGCACCCAGTATCTCTGAGCACCAGCTCCACAGGGTCTTGGGAGTAGATTGTCCAGGTGGCCGGTGTGCCTTCGGCAGCCATCACTTCTCTTCCCTCTCTCTGCCCTGGGCACCAAGTGAGGGACAGTGAGGGACAGTGGGAGCCGGCTGTTGTCAGTGTGTGAGTGTGTGGCCTGCACAGCTACGGCGCTTCCCCTGTGGTTCATAGCTGTGCGGTGAGTCTTCCGCTAGCCAGACCATGTGCGTGTGCCTTTTACGTGGTTTTTCGTTGCTCCTCACTGGACCCGAAGTTTGCATTTTGGCCAGGTTGGCAGCACAGCAAGCTTCTGGGATCCACCCACCCCTGCCCCACAACATGGAGACTGCTGAGTTTTCCCTTGAGTGCTGGAGATCCGAACTCATGTTCTCATGCTTACGCAGCAAGTTCTTCTTACTGCTGACCCGTTTCCCAGCCTCTATTTTTGCTTCCTTTATAGTTTTTTTTTTTTCTTTTAAATGGGCAAATGTTTGAGGCAGAAGTCACGTATAGTTGGCAAATAGACTAGAAACTGGACTCTGGGCTGGTAGGAACAGAGCCCACGGGTGGCCCTCGAGCCTTACCCGCAACCACATCGCTTCCCAGTTGCCGAGCTCCTGAGCCAGTTGTCAGCTTTTAAAATCCAAACCAACTCTTCTCAGTTGCTTTACACTCTGATCTTCAGTCATTTCTTACTGTCTAAGTGCTAGATTTATAGATATATTACTCACATACCAGGGCAGTAATTATTACAAGTAATTATAAATATCTGAAAGGCCCTAATACCCCTGCCATGTGGGGAGTTTTAAAGATTTGTAGAGAAACGGTGTCTCCCTTACCTCTGATATTGAGAATGGTGGCTGGAGATGTGACTCAGTGGTTAAAAGCCCTTGTTTCCCTTGAAGAGGCCCCAGGTTCAGTTCCCATGCTGGTTTATAACAGACTCTAACCACAAGGATCCCACACCCTTTCTGAACCCCCTGGGCACCAGGCATGCACATGGTGCATGCAGGCAAATACTCAAACAAAATATTTTTAAAATTTCAAAAATAATGAAAATAGACACACACCCCCCCCATTTCAGTTTTCCCTTTGTCAGGAAGCTCAGGGCATACTGCGATGCCTCGACTCCATGATGCCCTTGGCATTTTAGCAGTTGGCCCTGTATCAGTGCCTTAAAGAAGCTTTACCCCAAATTCTCCATTGTACCCTCTCCCATCCGGTCTGGGGTGCTTTAGTACCTGGGCGGACATGTTCCTATTGTGAACCTTCATTTTCTTTGGGCAGATGTTTCTTCTAGGCTCCTTGGGGTCTGGTGCTCTGTGTTATGTGTTCTGTTCATGCCCAGCAGTGGCTCAGACACTTATCGCTGCTTCTTCCTGTTGGTCCCCGATAAACAGATATTATTTATACCATTACTGATTATGGATGGCTTCTTGTAACATTAACAGACGTTTCCATTTCCAGTCCCGGGAACAGATAAAAATCAGTCTGTGGAACGACCACTTCGTGGAGTACGGCAGGACCGTGTGTATGTTTCGCACCGAGAAGATCCGGAAGCTGGTGGCCATGGGGATCCCTGAGTCTTTACGTGGAAGGCTGTGGCTGCTTTTCTCAGGTCAGTCTTGGCATGTTAAGCCTCTTGGGATCTTTGGAATAGACTCAGGAATGGGTTTCCTGAGAGCAGCATGTCGTGATTAAAGCCTTCTCTCTGTCTCTGTAAATCCTCAGTGCGGACTTGGGCGCCCGGAGGGAGTTGTGGTGCCTCCTCAGGAAATGTGGGGTCCAGGGCAGTGACCGCTCTCACTTAACTGTGGCTTTGTGAGCTGGGTGTGTGACGTGTGACTGTAATCCCTGTGCTGGAGGCTGGGCTAGGACTGCAAGCTCCAAGCCAACCTGGGGTGTGCAGCAATGCCTGTCTCTCCCCTTCTCTCATAGAAGATAAATAGAACTGTAAACCTGCTGAGCAGTGGTAGCTCAGGCCTTTAATCCCAGCACTCGGAGGCAGAGGCAGGTAGGTCTCTAGTTCTAGGCTAGCCTGGTCTACAGCATTTCAGGACAGCCAGGGCTACACAGAGAAACCCTGTCTCCCAAAACCAATCTCCCCAAACCACAAAACCAAAAAAACCAAACCAAAACCTGTAAACCTGCCCATAGTACTGAGAAGTTTTTTTTAGAACTCTGTAGCACCGAATGACTAAGGTGTGGTAGCCACATGCCCGTGATCCTGGCATTTGGAAGTGGAGGCAGGAGGACCAGAAGTTAAAGGCCATCCTCAGGTACATGAGTTTGAGGCAGCCTGGGTTGCAAAAAAGAATTGCCCGAAAGGGATGCATCTTTCTTGGGTGTGAACCCTGATGTAGACAAAATAGAAAAACTATCTGCTCACTGCACTGTGTGGTGTTACGGTACCACAGAGAGGTGTGGTTGTAGATATGTTTCCTGTCCTGTTTGCTCTTTGCTCAAACAGCGCGTGGCTCATCAGTGATAGCTTCAGCTGGCCTCGATAGGATGGCGGTCCACCCTCTCTGGCTGCTGGGTACCATCTCAGAGTCCCTCACCAGAATGTTTACTGAGGGGTGGCTGAGATGTGGACTTCTTCAGAGGCTCCTTGCTCAAGCAGAAAGCAGCAGCAGGCTCCTTCTTACCCGCTGGGGATGATTTTGTCCTGCTAGCCACAGGTGCCAGGCTGGAAGGCCCTCCCTGCCATCTGTGTTGTGGCTGTAACCCCTGTCGGGTGCTGTGGTACACAGCCAGGGGCTGCTTCCCCAAATGAGCCTGCTGTGCTGTGGCCACTGGTGAGGCGCCAAGAGGCTGTGCCTGAGCAATGTACTGTCTCTGTTCAGTCTTCCCGGGTGTCTTAGTTACTGTTCTATTGCTTTGAAGTGACCACGACCAATGCAACTTATAAAATTTTTTTTTAATGGCTCATTTACAGTTTCAAAGGGTTAATCCATGGTCATCATGGGTGGGGAGCGTAGGAGCAGGAAGGCAGGAATGTCGCTGGAGCTCAGAGCTCACATGTGATCTGCAAGTTGCAGGCAGGGAAGGGGAGGGAGAGGAGACAGACACAGACAGACACAGAGGCACACAGGCAGAGTCAGAGACAGAAGGACAGAGACAAGGAGACCAGAGAGACTGGGCCTGCTGTGAGCTTTTGAAACCCCAAAGCCAACTCCAGAGACACAGTTCTTCCAACTCAGCCGCACCTCCCAATCCTTCCTAAACAATCCACCAGCTAAGAACCAAGTGTTCAAATCTGAACCATTCTCATTCAGACCAGGACCCCACAGCTGGAACCTTCCCTGGTCTTTGCTCTTAGCGACCCCTGTTCTCTCCCCTCACCTTAGCATCAATTCCTACCCATACATCTTATGCTTTGCAGCGATTCTGTGGTATGCAGTGGCCCATCCCCCTCTTCCCAGTGTGCTTCAGCAGCTGCCTATCAGACACACCGTGGAAAGCCCCTACCTTTAAGACTAACAGTGTTTCTGTGTTCAGTACAAACAGTGTTTGCTCATAATTGGAAAGTGACTTGTGGACGAGTGAGCAAAGGGAGTAGCGTTCTTTGAGTGCCACCTGCTAAGTGCTATGGGCTTCAGTCTTCTGGCTCCCCTTAACATATGCGAGCACACGCTTTTCATGAGGGGTGTTGTTCTGTTTCTGTCCTCATGTGGGATACAGGGCCATCAGTTCATGAAGGACTGCTGGTGGCAGGGAGATCACTGCGGTGTTTAACTGTCAGCCACCAGCTCATCGCGTGTGAGGAACATCTTCCTTCATGTGAGAGCCACTGGCGATGGTATGCCAGCTGCTCGCTACAGAGGGGAGCTGAGGCAGAGGGTTGTCTTTGCTATGCCTGTTTAGGATTTAAAACCTTGCCTAACCTTTGGGGCAGAACTGGAGACATTACTCTCCGTCTCACCTTGCAGCCCCACCTCGAATGTTCTGGGGTGGGTCAGTGAGTGGGCAGACTCTGGTACCCACCTGTCGTTTGCCCCTCAGCACCACTTGCCCAGGTGAAGCCTGGGCTTGCTGTGGCGTGGTAGCCATCCTGCTTTGGGTGGTTCCTGAGGCTGCTGTGGGCTGCTTGCCAGTGCTTTGCTAGCCTTACCTAATCTGGGTTCCGCGTTTCTCGTGTGCTTTGTGCAGATACGTGGCAACTTCTTGTTGAATTAACTCATAAAGAATGTATGTGGACATATATATATCTGGGCAGTGCAGTTTATTAAAAGCATATTAATAACTTGGCTGCTTTGAGTGCACTGGGAATTGAAAGCAGACCCTTGCTCGTGCTCTGCATGTGTCTGTAACTGAGCTACACCCCCTCTAGATTGTGGAACAAGCCTTCTGCCCTTTCCGTATAAGGTTATTCCTAGAAACGCTACTTTCTTTCTTGTTGCTATTTTCAGGCTGGGCTGCCTGGTAGAAGTGAAGTCTCAGACTGTTTTCTGGGACTTAACTGATGTGTCCCTCACTGTCATGACACCATTGTGATAAATGTGTCTCCTTGAAACTTGCTCTTCAATCCTCAGATGCCGTGACGGACCTGGCCTCGCACCCTGGGTACTATGGGAATCTGGTGGAGCAGTCTCTGGGGCGATGCTGCCTGGTGACAGAGGAGATAGAGAGGGACCTGCACCGTTCCCTGCCTGAGCACCCCGCCTTCCAGAACGAAACGGGTATTGCTGCCTTGAGGCGGGTGCTGACAGCATATGCCCACCGGAACCCCAAGATTGGATACTGCCAGGTGAAGTGGTGTGCATGGAAGCCTGAGAACCCTGTACTGTGTGTGCAGATCACCCCAGGCTCCTGTTCTGTTTCCAGTTATCTAGCCAGGCACCCTTCCTAGAATCGATACCCTAAATTGCCACCCAGCCAGACAGGAGGGAGCACATGGGAGTGGATGTTGGGATGGGCAGACGCCGTCCCTGCTGTTCCTCTCCCCTGACAGTGGGGATGGAATGGGCTGGGTAGCATTGAGGCCGCTGCAGAAGTAACAGGGCTGACGCGGCAGTGTGCCATGGAGGAAAGGGTGATCCGGGCCAGTCACCTTCCTGTTGGCGATGTGAGTGGAGAAAGAGGTTCTGTGAGCCGTTCCAAGTGTGAGGACGCAGCCAGCAAGCACAAAGTGAGAATCCATCAGACAGCAACCAGCGGGGGACTGGGCTGGAAGCCCTGACGTTTGCAAATACAGATGGAACTTTCACTGAATCAACAAAGTCAGTGGGTGACCAGAGAGTGAGTGCGCGTGTGCGCGTGCGTGTGTGTGCACGTGTCTATCTGCTGTCTGAATGTACAGAAAACATCTGTATTGACCCAAGCCTGAAGCCATGTCACAGCTCACTACAGTGTGGCCCAGTTACTCAACTCACCAGTCCACTTCCGGGTGTCACTCTTCTTGGAACGCTGGGTCTCTCACCTACAAACTCTACCCCTGTGGTGGCTTGTTGTGTAGTTCAAGCCCAGGGCTTCCTGTGTGCTAGGCCAGTGTCCACTGAGCTCCACCTCCAGCCCCCCTTGTGGTTTTTAGAGTTTGTGTGGCACTAGCCGGCCTAGGTGCTGACCATCTGCTTTGTGACCATCCGTGCAGTCCATGAACATCCTGACCTCTGTGTTGCTGCTGTATGCCAAAGAGGAGGAAGCCTTTTGGCTGCTGGTCGCTGTGTGTGAGCGGATGCTGCCTGATTACTTCAACCACCGGGTGATCGGTAAGCTGCCTACCTGCCTTCCTCTTCCTCCTCTTCCCTCTCCTCTGGGGAGTGGTGCCTGAGCTTTAGGAGGATAGTCATTGTCAGCCCTTCTGCTCTCCGCAGCCAGTCTGCACACACACAGTGTTTAACTCAGGGAAGTCCTTTATGTTGCTGTAGCAATAAAGCAAAAGCAGGTCATACTCTGAAACACCTATGGAGTTTGGGCCAAAACACAAGCTCATTGAAATAAACAGCTGACGATACAAGAGGGAGGGAAGTTCCCTAGGGCCAAGGACCAGACCAGTGTGAGACTCTGTGACTTTGCACAGATGCTGCGGCCTGGAACAGGAGTGGCAGCCCTGTGGGTCACCAAGCCAGCTCATGCAGATGTCCTCACTGCCCTAGAGCAGAGGAGGAGGCACCGTGCCAGAGACCCTTACTGACGGAGATTGTGAGAAAGCTTTGTTCCCGTCTGGGCTTATGTTGGTCTGTTTTTTGTTGCTATAAGGAAAGATTTGGTGCCGGTATTTTAAGACACATGTTGGTTTAGCTCAGTTTTGAAGGTCGAAGGGTACAGTACCTGCACTGCTGAGTTCTGTCGAGGGCTCCATAGTGGAAATGCATTTTGGAGCATGTGGTCACATCTCTGTCCACGAAGCAGAGAGAGGTAAGGACATGCTTGGTCTTTTCGTTGAAGTCTTTGCAGAAAAACTGTCTTGTCTCCAAAATCCAAACATCTCTCATTAGGCCCTACCTCCAAGTTACACCACCCTGGGGACCAAGCCTTTAACACAAGAGCCTCCAGGACTGGGCAAGGTTGAATTTATACCCTAATTCTAGCCAGGGTCTTGGTGAGCCTATAGCTATAACAATCTGCACTGGATAGATCCATCTCTCGTGTGACTTAGTGGTGGACGTGTGCTATCTCTGTGGCCCTACACCCTCCTAGTGGAGAAAGAATACATTAAATTTGGTGATATTCTTAGGGATACTTCTTAATAATCCAGATGAGACATTAAAGTGGTTTAAAATTAGGGTAGCCGGGCATGATGGTATACACCTTGAATCCCAGCATTTGGGAGGCAGAAGCAGGTGGATCTCCGTGAGTTTGAGGCCAACCTGGTCTATATAGCAAGTTCCAGGCTGCCCAGAACTATATAGACCCTGTATCAGAAAACAAACAGAAAATAATAAAATTAGGGTGGCAGGGCAGGCAAGATGGCCTGTAGTCTAAGTACACATACAGGCACACACACAGACACACACAGACACACACATACACACACACACACACACGGATAAATGTAATAGTAATAATACAAACAAAATTAAGTTGTCAGCGTGGGGACAGACAAAAGGACCGGGCTGGTAGAGAATTTGGCTCTGTGACTCTGTGACTCTGGCTGGATATAGGACGCAATTAGGAAGACTGTGTTCTAAGAACCGAAGGGTCTGTCAGCCTGTAGGGATACGAAAGAGAATGGGAGGTGTGTGTGTGAGGCTCTGCGCTATTTTGGATACACATGTGCCCTTGGTGGACATCTGTCTGTCCTCACTGGCTCTCTTCCTTGCCTGGGTGGGCCACTGGCTCCCTTCCCACTTTATTTTGTTTTGTGGGAGGTGGTATGATGTGCAGAATCACAAGGAAGGAACAAGTTGTGGTGTCACTGGGAGGAGCACTGTTTAAGCCTCTGGTTGGTGAGTGTTGCTGTGGGATGACTTGTAGTGATCCCTTGTGACCGTGTGTGTGTGTGTGTGTGTGTGTGTGTGTGTGTATGTGTGTGTGTGTGTGCGCGCTTGTTTAGCTGCCTGGCTTCTGCTACCTCTATGGATCTGGCTTACTCTGGGAAGAACTTTTTGTGCCTGGCTTCCTTCGCACACTGCGTTTGTGGCAAGTATCTGCCTTGGTGTATATGTAGGTAGCTTGCTCCTCTGTGTTGCTGAGTCCTGTATCCTTGGGTTCATATCATGATCGGTCTAGTACCTGTATTAGTCAGCATTCTTAGAGAACAGAACCAACAGAAGGAATGTGTATTAAGGGGGAATTTATTAGACAATCAGTCTGGCTAGCCCAAGAATGACTGTCTCACAGTGGAGAGGGAGAGAATCCATTAGTTTCTTGGTACACGAGGCTGCATGTCTCCCAGTCCCAATTTTACCCTGAAGGACTCCTGGAGAGATGCTGGTCCTCAGACTTCATTAGAAGCCTAAAGCAGCTGGTTCTGATACAGCTGTGAGAGGGATATGACGAGCAACCTGTGAGCAAGAGTCAGGGCAAGCAGGCAGAAGGCAGTGTTTCCCTCTCCATCTCTGTCTCCATTACCCCAGCTGCCACCAGGGGTGCTGCCCACACTCAGGGTGGTGTGGGAGTATTTCCCACTGTAAATACTCAGACCTAGAAACGTCCTCACGGGGTTCCCCGATGCCTTTCCTTTTGATTCCAGATGCAGACAAGTTGTTGAGAATTCAGGCTGCTCTCAGTGAGCATTCACTTCTCCAAGTGTTTCCCTGGGAAGATAGCTGAGGTTTAGGGCTAGATGTATTGTTTTCAGTTACTAAGAAGCCACCGGTTTTACCAAGTGGCTGTAAGCATGTACTCTGTTTCAGCAGTGTGAGAGCCTCGCTAACACCTGGGATTGTCTTTTCATTTTATCCATGTGTTGGGAATGATACTTCTCATGTGGTTTTTAGTTTGCATTTCTCAGATAACTAATCACTTCAAACTTATTTCTTTGTGTATTCTGCCATCTGAAGGTAATTTTTAGCTTTTTTTTTTTTTTTAAACTGGCTTCTTAGAGAGCTGTAGGAGTTCTTTGTTGGATTTGAGACTGTCAGGCAGATGTGATGTAAATGTTTTCTCTGGTTAAGCATATATTTGCATTTTGTTGATGGTTTCTTTTGAAGAAAGGCATTTTTTAATGTTTTTTGATGGTTAGTACTTTTTATATTCTAAGATAATTCTGTTTTGTTTCTGTATTTTCTTCTAGAAGCTCTAAATTATGAGCATTTGCTTTTAGGTTTGTGGCTTGTTTCCAATGTGTTTTTTTATGTGTAAGGTAAGGTAGGGGTTAGGACACCTCCACCCCCTCCCAACGCCATTGATAATCAGTTGATTAAGCACTTTTAGAAAGGTTGTCTTTACATTTGATGGACTGTGGTCAAACGTCAGGAACTAGTGAACTAAATACATGTCCTTTTCTGGACTCATTCTTGTTTCATTGCATCCCCTTAGACTAGCAGTTCTCGATCTGTGTGTCAAGCAGCCCTTCCACAGGGCTCACCCAAAACCGTCTGCGTTATCAGATACTTACATTACGATTCATAACAGTAGCAGCATTACAGTTAAGCAGCAACAAAAATAACTTAACGGTTGGGACACACAACGTGAGGAACTGTATTAAAGAGTCACAGCGTCAGGAAGGCTGGGAATCACTGCCTTAGAGCAAACTTAATTTCAGCCCAATGTTGGGAGAGTCCTACCCACCAAAGCTTCCTGCTCTCTTTGGCAGGAGCTCAGGTGGACCAGTCTGTCTTCGAGGAGCTCATCAAGGAGCACCTCCCAGAGCTGGCGGAGCACATGAATGACCTCTCAGCACTGGCGTCCATCTCTCTTTCCTGGTTCCTGACCCTGTTCCTCAGCATTATGCCTCTGGAGAGTGCTGTGAATGTTGTCGACTGCTTCTTCTATGATGGGATCAAGGCCATCTTCCAGCTAGGGCTGGCTGTGCTGGAAGCCAATGCAGAGGAGCTGTGCAGCAGCAAGGATGATGGGCAGGCCCTGATGATCCTCAGCAGGTGGGCTCTGGCTACTTCCTCCTGCGGCTAATAGAGGGTATGAAGTAGGTGGCAGCTGGGACAACGGAAGACCACAGAGGGGGGGCCGCAGCATGTGTGCCACATCTGTGGAAGCTTTCTGTTCCATAATGCCCCTTGACACCTGTCGTCCTCTGGTCTCTCCAGAATGAGTCTGTCATGTAGCACCACCACTGGGACTCAGAGAAGGTTCCCATTTTCTCTCACTCTTTCTGCCAAATTAGAGTTCAGGGACCATAGGGCCCTAAGTGCTTTCGCCTTCTAAGATAAATGTCTTAGAATCACAGCAGTGCTGATGGGGGAACTGGAGGACCAACAGGGATGCTGGCTTGTGTATGGGTAGCCAGCTGGAAGTGTCATGGGGTAAATGAGCTATGGTGGCAGGACCATCACATGAGATTGAGCCTGGACCCTGGAGCTGGGAGACAAATAGATGGTTTCTTTTCAGAATATGCTAGATGCTTAACACCATACATAGGCACAGTTTATAACTCCACTGGAAAGTTTCAAGGCTGAGAAATGCATGGAGCCCACTCTATAAGCCTGGCTTTAGGAACGTTGCCTGTCTCTGCCGGAATGACCATAGTAGGTGCCTGGCCCTGCTCCCGAGTGTCAGTTTGAGGGTGTGCTGGTGACGTGTGCCATGTGGTCCCCAGATGAGAGTGGATATGGGCTTTTAACTGTGGAGTGTGCTCAGGTTTCTAGATCACATTAAGAATGAAGACAGCCCAGGCCCCCCCATTGGCAGCCACCATGCCTTTTTCTCTGATGACCAGGAACCCTGTCCTGTGATTGACATTGCTGATCTGATCCGGGACTCCTATGAGGTACAGGAACCCGTTCTGTGCTCCCAAGCCCCTTCCTCATTGGAGGCAGAAGTATGCCTGGAGGCAGACCCGGAGGGAGGGTTCTGGCTGTCTCCTGTCAGCTTTGGACTCAGCAGCCCCTGTGTCTACACAGAAATTTGGAAACCAGTCTGTGGAGCAGATTGAGCACCTGCGCTGCAAGCACAGGATCAGGGTCCTGCAAGGCCACGAGGACACCACCAAGCAGAACGTGGTGAGCCGGGGCCCCTTCACAGGGCTCGGGACAGAGCGGATGGCGAGGGCAGCCCTCATGGGTCATATGACACAGGAGGGGCTGCTGCCTTCTGGTCACACAGCGTAGGAGGGGCTGCCGCCTTCTGTCCCCCTCTTTCTCACTGAACTAAAAACTTAGAAATTTAGTAGCCACCATGACACATGGAAACAGGATGAAGTTGTAAGAGTTAAATTGTAAGCAGCTAAGGATTGGGAGCCTCAGTTCCCATGGTTATAAAGGGATAATGCCTATGGATTAGTAGAAGAAAGAGGAGGGGTGACAGAATGCCTCGGGCAGATGGCCTGCAGCAAGTGCTGTCATTCAGAAGCAGCTGTCCGTGTTGAGTCTCTGCAGCATTTCACCTCCATTAGCGCTTAATATGTCGGCCCAGGACACTGTGCAAACTGGGAAGAGGTGGAGACAAAACACCCAGAAAGATAACCTAACCTGAACTTCGTGACAGAAAGATGTTTCTGAGACAAGGGTGCGGCACAAGCCCCCACTAGGAGGGTGTTCCAGTCACCCTCTGACCTTCCTGGGGTGCAGGGGTGCGGGCCTGGAAGTTACTCCATCTCTGTTAATTCTCTCCCTAAGCTCCGAGTCGTTATCCCAGACGTCTCCATTCTTCCCGAAGACCTCGAAGAACTCTATGACTTATTCAAGGTATGTAATCTGAGAGGAAGGAGTCCTAGGCCTTGAGTCAGGTCCTCGCCCATAGGGCCTGGCCTGACTGTGCACCTGTGGCTGCTTGTAAGGGCTGATAGTTGCTGAAGAAGCCTGCCATGTGCTTTTTCTCTGGTGGCAGAGGCTAGAGCTGGCTTACCTACTTGTTTTGACCAGAACTCACCTTAACACTGTCAACGCTGATATGTCTGTCTCACATGTGTGTCAGTCTTTCCTGGAGTCAGTCTGGCATATGAAGGGGGTGCTAGCTCAATCCCAGCACAGCCCAGTTTGGCTGGCGCAGCCCCTACCCGAGCAGCTGTGCATCGGTGGAATGGCACTGGTGCTGTGCTGTGTTCTGCTTCTCACTGCTCTTCAGTGGCTAGTGAGCATGGGTTAGGGTTACATACACTTTGTTAAGAGATAGTGCCTCTTACATGTGTGTTGATCTTCCCTGGAATCCAGTTTTATTTTTAGCTTGAAATAATACAGAAAACTAGAGTTCCAGTTCTTGGATATTTAGGTAAAAGTTCTAGGGTTCGTTTTATAAACCACCCGGCAGAGTGCACCTTTCAGGCCTTGGCAGTGGTGTTTGTTTTGGTCAGAGTTTCACTATGTATCCCTGCTGGCCTAGAACTCACCTGCCTCTGTCTCCCAGTAGTGAACCTAGCTTTTGTGTAGTGTAGCACTTTAAAGATCAAATCACATGGGGCATATCTTCTTCTGGTTGAGTTTTAAGTGCACCTTTTGGCCTTTGAATCAAAATTTCGCTTTAAGGGCTACACAGAAATCCCTTCACCCTATGTTATCATCATTTGTAGGTTTGATGTAGAGTTTGTCCTCACTTCATTTCCTCCTTCCCGAGGCCTAGGATTCATAGGCATGGTCTCTGACCAACTAATATAGATGTTCTTTCAATTAAAGAATGGGCATAGTGGTGCATGCCTGTCCAATAAATGAGAGGCTGAGGCTGGGTGGGGGACTTGGAGTGGTGCTAAGCAGGGCTACACCGTGAGAGGACAAAACAGATTAAGGTGGGGTTTGGTGGGGGACTGGCAGATGACTTAGGTAAAAATGCTTGCTCCAAGCTTGCCCCCCTGAACTCAGTCCTATGGACTTATGTGGTAGGAGAGAACCCACAAATTGTTCTCTGACCTCCATATGCCCACGTGTGCACACAAACACACAGATAAATATGGGAGGTGGGGTCCTTGGGATGCAGCCCAGTCAGAATGTTTGCCTTGTTTTGTAGTTTCATTTCTGTTGCTATGACAAAATAACCTGACCAAAATAAACACATATGAGAGGAAAGGGTTTGTTTAGCTTATAATTCCAGGTTACAGTACATTATATTTTGGGGGATCAAGGAAGGAACTCAACAACCTAGTCACAGCACATACATGATCAAGACCAAAGAGAATAAATGCATCCTTGATTGCTTGCGGCTAGCCTTCTCTTAAATTGTTCGGGATCCTCTGTCTAGATAATGTTACCACAGTGGGCAGGGCCTTCCTACATCAATTAGCAATCAAGACACCTCTAGCCTGACTTGCCCACCAGCCAGCTTGATCTAGGTAACTCCTCATTAAGTCTCTTCCCAGGTGATCGTGAATTGTGTCAACTTAACAATTAAAACTGACCAGCATACTTTACAGGGCAGGACCCTGAGCTTGATCCTTAATATCACACAGAAAAAAGAGATGGAGTAGATATGATTGATACTTGATAACATTTGTTTTTATTATTGACTTTAAGTAGTTCTTTGAATTTCTGAGCCCAGACTTGTAATGTCTCATTTTTTCTCCAGTTGAGACCATGGATACATTCTTATTAATGATTAGTAAATTCATAAACTGTTGTTAGGTGATTATGCCCCCAGAGAGCGTTTGATTTCTTACTTTGCTTCCTTCCTTGGTCTGCATAAGACTGTTTTTAAAGTTTAACTGAAAGCCATAAAATCATACCGACTTTCTCACCATTAAAGAAAGCACTTGTAAGCAAAATTCAGAAGTGGCCTGCCCTGCTGCCACTGCAGCCCTTCCTTGCACAGGTGATAGCTGTTAATCTGGGAAGTGATTTTCCCCTCTCATGTCTGCCTATATACATATACAAGTGTCCACAATGTACTCACTCACATGGCCGCTTCTCCCCAAATTACAGCCTCTGGAATGTTGGAATGACTATGACACCAGTATTGCATTTGGCCTTGCTTCTGTAGTGTCGGCACTGGTTTTGACCTCTTCTTAGAGACTGGTTTTGTTTTTTGGTTTTTTTTTTTTTTTGCCAAATGAGATTTAGTGTGCATGTGATGGTTTTATCTAAAGTTTTGACTGCTTTAGTTTTTAATGGATTTCCTAGGATTTGAATTTTTTAAAGTACCGCCACTTCTTTAAAATTTAAAGTTGCTAATACATGCATGGTAAGAATTCAGAAAAAAAGCGCTAGGAAGTCTGGCTTCTACCTCTGTTGCGAACCCTCATTATCCTGACCTACAGGTAGCCTGTACTACTAGCTCCTTCCATATCTGTAGTTCTGTGTGTCCTTTCTGAATTTCAAATAACCATTTTCATTGAAAATAATACAAAAATTATTCTTGTAATTAAAAGCATGCCAACTGAACTATACAACAAAAACTGTTTGATAAAATGGCAAATTTTGTGTCATGTATATTTTATCACAAAGAAAAAAATTATAATGAAATAAAAATTTGTATTCATGTGGGCAAAGATAACAAGGAAACACTTCCACACAGCCATTGACTAAGCCATCCTCGTATTGAGGGATGTTTGTTTTAATTCCAGCTTTTGCTGGCTTTGAGTGAGGCGTTGACATTTTCACCTGTCTGGCCCACAGCATTTTCTGAGGCAAAACAGCTATGAGGGGGCCAGGCTGGCCTCAGCTCTAAGTGCACAGCCCCCCCAAGGCACTAACAGCCCTGTAAGTCACAGCCCTCTCTTCTCATACTTTAGAGAGCACACATGATGAGCTGTTACTGGGAGCACCCCAGACCCACAGCCCTGCGTCATGACCCCAGCAGGCCCTATGCTGAGCAGTACCGCATCGATGCCCGGCAGTTTGCACACTTGTTCCAGCTGGTGTCACCGTGGACCTGCGGGGCCCATACAGAGATCCTTGCTGAGAGGACTTTCAGGCTCCTGGATGACAATATGGACCAGCTCATGGAGTTCAAAGCCTTTGTAAGCTGTCTAGGTATGACTCTTCAGGTCTTCACTGTAGTGAGTTGATTCGGCATGTATTTGTGAACAGAAGATGGAGTGGATTGTGGGGAGGCAGATTCATACAGTCATTGTGTTTGCATCTAGCTTAACATTCGGTTACTTTAAAATGTTGCTCTGCTAGCCAGGTGGTGGTGACACATACCTTTAATCCCAGAACTTAGGAGGCAGAAGCAAGTGGATCTCGGTTGAGTTGGAGGCCAGCCTGGTCTAGAGTGAGTTCCAGGACAGCCAGAGTTACAACAGAGAAACCCTTTTTCAATACACCAAAACCAAACCAAGCCAAGCCAAACCAAACCACTTGCTCTGCAGGTTCCTGTTAGGGTCATCTTTACATGTCCTTCGGAGAGAGGGATTTGGCTCTCTGTAATCAAAGCCACTTAGGTATCTCCTTGATACCTAAGGTGTGGCCATGGTTTGCTATGCCTTAAATCAAATCTTTCAAAAGCACATTAGTGGAGTAACATACAATTCAGTCATTTTTCTAACGTGGGGTGCATTTGGGGTCAGGGTAGAAGGAACAAGCATTATCCTTACTCTGAGCTTGAACCATGACTAGTGGGATTCATTTGTACCTAATTTCTCTCAAATTTTACAGACATTATGTATAACGGAGAAATGAATGAGAAGATTAAGCTGCTATACAGGCTTCATATCCCACCAGGTAAGAAAACCCAAATAGGAAAGTCAGTCTGAGCTCTGCCAGTTTTGCATGTGAAGCCCACTGGTTCTTTATAAATTTTTTCTTTTTCTCCAAATGGTTTATCAGTTTTCTTAGCATCATTTGCATTTTTGATCCATTTGTTGAAGACTGGTTGCATGTAGCTATATGGGTTTCTTTTTTGGTCCTCCATTTTATTCATTGGTCTTTGTGATTCATGCTGTTTTTGATACTGTTGCTCTGCAGAGTTCAAGTGTCACTGAAACATTGGTGGAAACTACTAAAATGTGTAGGTTTCAAAAATAGAGGCATTTTTACTCTGTCAAGTATGTCTAGGACTTGGAATGTATCTTCCTAGTTTTCCTGGCTTTTTAGGGTTCTAGAAAGAGTATGTTTTTGTAGAGTTGGGGTTTTTCCTTTCAGATTATTTCTTGGGTTACCACTTTGACTGTAATGGTGCTCTTCCCTCATCTTACTTTGAATTTGAAGTGCCTATTTAATCTGATGCCCTTTCTTTAGATTTAAGAAATTTCCTACTATAATCTAACTTAATAGTTCCTATCCTTGTCTTTATCTTGCCTTATGTAGAGTCTTAGGTTTTGGTGTCTTGATCATTTCTGAGTTTTTGGTTGTAATGATTAAAAAATGTGTGTAGGTGTTCATGTGTTGTCTGCACACCATGTACATGGCTGGTGCTTACAGAGGCCAGAGGGCTGCCCTGTGGGTACAGGGACTAGAATGGTTCTCTCTCCAGCCCTGTGGTCATGGTCATTCTTTTAAACTGTTTTTCTTGATGTCTTCCATCCCTGACATTATTTCTTCTGGGTCACATTTAGTGCTATCCACTGTGGTGGTGGGCCGTTTGATTTTATTTCCAACATTAAAAAAAGAAAATCTCTGTATACACATGCACACACAAAGTCAAAGGCCGTCTTGAGAGTCCATTCTAAGCTTTTACCTTGTTTCAAGTGTCTGCAGTTTTGTGTATCCGGCTGGCTAGTCTGTGAGCTCCCTAGGATCCCCTTGTCCCTACATCCCACCTCACCACAGGAATACAGGGATTATAGTTGTGCACCAACACACCCAGCTTTTACATGAGTTCTGAGGATCTTAACTCGAGTCATTATGCTTGCATGAGAAGTGCTTTGCCTAGTGCCTCTTTTTGCTTTCCAAAATCTTATTTCCTTGTCTTTTCCAAACATAGCTGACCTTTTCTCAGATCCTGGATTGAATTCATCTGCTTGTCTGTATGGTCTTTGAAGTAAATGTCTGTTTTCTTTTTTACTAGGAAACTTTTAAAATGAAGCATGACACATTTAGTTTATTAAGATGTTATAATACATATTTTAAGTTTTTAATAGCATGTTATAATGTTTCATGTATTTTGATAATATTCACTCCCATTACCCCATTATGCCCTCCCACACCTGACTGAAGGAAATGTTGCTTCTTCCCCTGACAACCACTAACTACCCACAGACCCTTAGGAAGGGATAGGACAGTGTGAGCCCCTTCCTCCTCAAGAGGAGTATGCAATGACCATGTCTTATCTGGTTAGTTAAAACCTAACATATCACCAATGACCACAGAATAGAAAATGGCAATACTGTAAATTGTTACGAAATTACTTAGGGTAAATGAGGTAATGAGATGGATGCAAAGGATGGGAAAGAAAGAAAAGCAGTTTAATAGAAGCAAGGAAAACACAGGTGTAGGCAGGGAGGCTGTTACTGAGGGGGAGAGCAAGGGAGAGTAGAAAGTGCAGGAAAAAATTTCAAACTGTAGGTCAGGTGATGGTGGCACGTGACTTTAATCCCAATAGTTGAGAGGGAGAGGCTGGTAGACCTGTTATTGAGTTCCAAGACAAGAGTTGCAACAAAGAATCCCTGTCTTGAAAAACAATACAAAACAAAATTCAAAGTCTAAATAAGGAGCAAGTTTGAAAACAAATTAAGGAATGAAAATATTAAGTTTCTTGTGTTGGACTAAAAATACAGAAATTGAAATCAATGCACACCATGCTGGTGCTCAGTGTTTTCCTTCCTGTTAACCCAATTAAGAAAACCCCTCACAGGCATCCCACCAGCCAGCCTAATCTAGACTTCTCTTGAGACACCTTCCAGGCAATTCTAGGCTATGCCAACAGTTTAAACTATGTTGGTACCAACATTAGTCTGCACAAGTGGCCTGTGTCCATTAGAGCTATCTTCACTTCGGCAGAACATTGGAGCTTCTTGTGAGTAGGTTTGCAGTCCATGGGCTAGGTAGGTCCACCCACCCAAGTCTGTTGCTGACTCATCCACTGGAGCATCACTGCTGCACCAAAGCCAGCAACTGGATGTGCTGCTGGGAGGGCTTGGGCTTGTCCCATGGGTAGGACTGTTTTGGCTTACATTTGTGTGACGCATTGGGCGCTGCATGACTGGAACTGAGCTGGGCTCTTTGGCATGATCTTTGTGAATTTTCCTGCTTATGGTGTCTGAAGTGACACAGTTATCATAGAAAGTTTGGAATGGCAAGTTTCAAAACAGGTGTAAATTCTTCACTGGATTTTGTTTTGTGCAGTACTTGAAAGCAAGACAGCAAAAACCTTAATAGAGATGCCGCCCTTTCATACAGTGTAGAACTGTAAGCTAAACACAGAAACGTGTAAGGCCATGTTCCTCTCTGCATGCAGATTCTTCCAGGTCATCTTCTTAATGGCTTGCATATGTACCTCTTGGAACGCGCTCTTCACTATCGTAGGGCTACGGCCTATAAACTTTTCCAACCCAACCAGTCAGATTTTATAATTTTCCTATTAATTTGAGTGGACACACAGGTCCCACCACTGTAAACTTTAGGCAAGAAACCTAACTCAAAAACTGTTTGGGGCCATCTTGTAAGTTTCTTAAATCACATTGAACTTCATCTAATTCTGTGACTGTCTGTTAAGTTCCAGTCTTACGACCCTGGTAACTTATGTAACAGTGCACCATTCAAGCTGCCCATTTAAAGGGTCCAACACTTCCTTGGCTGTGCAGTGCTCACCAAAATCACCTGCCCATCAACCTGAAAAGAAACCCCGTCTTTACTATCCCATTCCTGCAACCTGTAGAGTTGCCCATTGCGGGTGTTTTCAGTGGATGTACTATACTGTCGGCTGGCTTTTATTTAGAACTGTGCTCATTTGGTCCATGTAACCAAAGTAGTCAGTCCTTCTGGCCAACCAATGCCACTTCTGTGGCTGTTGGCGTTTTGGATAGTTTCAGCACTTGAGTAGATTATCCAGAGATGCAATTTCTGGGTTAACTTTTTAAAAAGCGATCTGTATTTAGGTGTTCTGCCTACGGCCCAGAGGCCAGATCCTTTAGGACTGAAGTTCTAGAACAATTGGTTGCCATGGCATTTCCTGGGAGACAAACCTGGGTTCTCTGGCAGAGCAACCAACACCCTGAACTGCTGCCTACATAAAAATGTGTTGTTGATGCAGGGACCTGGAACTGTGTACTCTTATGTATCACCATTAACTATTCAAGTTCCCTAGGAATAGCAGATAGTTTTCTAAACTGAACCATTCTGTTTCTACTAGCAATGTGTGGGACTTAAACCTGTATCATGTAGGAAGTAGACAAGTAACTTCTCCAAGTACCAGGACAGCCAGGGCTACATAAAGCCCCTGTCTCACCTTCACCCTAACAAAGAAACCCACCTTACACTAAGTATAACAATTATGTGCTCATTGTACATTACGTCAGAAGTTTACTCATTTATAGGAGTTTGCTATGTTTTCCAGGTCAACACCAGCAATGTCTGTATATGAATTTGTTAACTAGTAATGCCTCCGTATGTATAGTACATATTTTGCTTACTCATTTGGCTTTTATAGGCTGTTAACTTTTAAACAGACTGGGAACTGATGGCATAGCCTTTGGTTCTTTCTTGCTTTATAGTTAAGCAGGGCATGTATCCAATTTAAATGTTCTTCTTTAAGCACTCACAGAAAATGACAGAGACAGCCAGTCCCCACTGAAGAATCCTCTGTTGTCAACATCAAGACCCCTGGTATTGGGCAAGCCCAATGGCAAGTATATGTTTTCACTATCTGCTCCTCACAGCCTGTCCCCTTTCCCTGTTACCATTCAACCTCTGTCCACTAAGTTCCTTCTGCAGCTTTGACCTTTACCTAGGGTTCTCCTTAATAGGGAGACCTAGGACAGGAATATGGAGTCAGTTGTAAAAATGTAACCTCTTGATTTTTTGGGCTTTATGTGAAATTTGCTTAGTGGGACCTTGTATCTCAGTTTTATTGCTATCATATAACTTAAAACTGTTGTTTCCTTTTATCTCAAGGTGATACAACTGATTATCAGAAACAACTGAAACAAATGATTAAAGATTTAGCCAAAGAAAAGGATAAAACAGAGAAAGAGTTGCCTAAAATGAGCCAGGTAAAGACTTCTTTGGGGGAAGAAAACTCAGGCCCATGTATCCCCAGAACAGGAGGCTTCAAAGATCATCTACAACAGGGAAGTCTCCAAGAAAAGGGTTCTTCGGTGCTATTCCAAGTGCTAGCTACAAGACAGCAGGTTCAATCTGAAAAGGGTCTTTCTGCCAATATGTGAGAATGTAGACTTAAAGTTAGGAATGCTCCTGTCCCCAATTAAGAATCCAGTGCTATGCGTGGTTCAAATGAGTTAGGTATGCATGAAGGCCAACGTGTACCCTTCAAGTCTGTTACTGAACCTGAAGCTAAGTAGGCAGTCCCTGGTCCTCCTAGCTTTTTATATATAACACTGATTTTCTTAATATATGGCAGTCACCCAGAGCTGTCTGTGCTATTTTTGAAAAATATTCACCACCACCAAAGTAATTTGAAACAAAAAATGAACATTTGACAGTTCCAAAATATTTACTTAATTTATCTACTACTTCTGATAAGTCAGAGAGCATGTCCATGTCTGCTCACATTTGGTCCCACATAGAAACTATGGAAAAGACTGGAATTCTGAGCAGACATGAACATGCTCCCTAACTTCAGGAGGGGGGATAAAATGTACTTAATCTTAATGGTAGAAACACTCAGAGCTGTCTGTAGTTAACTTAATAGTCATTCACCTTCAGTATTCACATCCAAGGTAAACGTAACAAAACAAGTTACAGTATACAACTTACTTTTTTGCCTTCATAAAATAATTGTTTCATCCAAATTACTCAATGGTATTTTTCTGGTAGTTCCAGGTTGCTTTGAACTCTATGAACCTGCCTTTGCTTCATAAGTGCTGGGTTTAAAGCAGCAGTTCTCAACCAGAGGGGGTTGCCTAAGACTATCTGCAATTCTGATATTTACATTATGATTCGTAACAGTAGGAAAATTACAGCTATGAAGTAGTAAGAAAATGTGCCACATGCCCAGCTTTTTCCCACTGAAAAAGCATGTATATCTCTGGATTTTTGAGGGACATGTGCAAGTTGACTTGCTAGCTGAAGGTATGTGTTTCCCAGTAGCGGACATTTCTTGATGACTCGTTACCCTAAAGTTAGCATGGAAATCCCGATCAAAATGAAGGAACCATTCATTGGTGTACACACCTGTAACCGAGTGTTGGTGAGGCAGGAAGATCACAAGTCGGAGGACAGTCTTAAAATAGTAAGCTCCCATCTTATAAAAAGATCAAACAGTATATACTATGCTGTTAAATATATGGGCATGTTTTTTTTTACTTCTAGAGAGAATTTATCCAGTTCTGTAAAACTCTGTACAGTATGTTTCATGAAGACCCAGAGGAAAATGATCTGTATCAAGCCATTGCCACAGTAACCACTCTGCTGCTGCAGATAGGAGAAGTGGGCCAGCGAAGCAGCAGCTCAGGAAGCTGCTCCCAGGAATGTGGTGAGGAGCTGCAGGCCTCAGCTCCTTCTCCTGAACAGGACTCAGTTTTCGCTGAGAGTGGGAAGACTCCCCAGGACCCTCGAGCCTTTCCTGAGGCAGGAGACTGGACTGTCTCCCTTGAACACATCTTGGCGTCACTTCTCACCGAGCAGTCACTGGTAAACTTTTTTGAAAAGCCCCTCAACATTAGACCCAAACTTGAAAACGCCAAGCTCAATCAGTACAGTCTCAAAGCTTTGGAGATGAGCCACCCACCACAGCCTGAATTGAAGATGAATAATAACCTGTAGCAAGTAATTTGCTGGGGAACACACTGGAGCCTACCACACCAAAGCATTCTGAATTGTTTGTTAGACCCTTGGCTAGAGGAACTGCTGCAGCGCTCACATTTCTATTTATTCTTCAGAAGACAGTCAGTGGTGAATACCCTTTTTACACTGTGACTATCAACTTCACTGAAACCAGTGTTTCTGCTGTGATCCTGGCATCATAGTAACCAAAAAGACAACTCCAGGCTCGCTTTCCACCGGTAATAGGAGAGGTCAGGAAACAAGCTCTCCTCTAAAATCTCAGAACCACTGTCCGCACAATTGTATTTGGCTTTTTTTGCACTAATTTTGTTTCAATGCTGGTAATTGAAACCATTTTAATATATTTCATTGTATTCACTTTATATGTCCTTCCAAAAACATGTACAAACCAGGCTTTCAATGTTGGTCTCCAATGTTTTTAATAAAAATCTTTCTTTTGTACTGACTTTTTTTTAAAATAACCTTATGCTTATATTTCAAGGAAGGGAATGTTTGACAAAGATGGCTAAAAGGCCAAAGCTGACCCCCAAGTCTAATCCCTTGGATCCACACAATACAAATTAACCTAACCTCAATCTTTACCTCATAACCTGGGACTAAAACACCTAACACTGCAGCTTCTTAATGTGTTAAGCTAGACATGACACATTGATTTCTGTGCAAACAATGTTTTAAACAATACCAAAATCTCACCAGTGGGCAGGCTACGAAAAGGAAAACCAAAACATGAAGGCAGTTCTGCGACTTTATTTGACATTCAGCAGGTTAGTTCTCATCCACATTGACTGTCTGTAGATCTGGAAGGGAAGCGACAGCCAGTCAACACCCACACTCATACAACACTATGCCCTTCATATGAACCTCTTTACTATTCTGCATCTCCCCACATCAAGACATTTTTAATAAGTCTTATAATTTTGCCTACCACTCATCTTTAAAAGGTGCTATAATCCCCACAGCTTTGTGGAACAGTAACTTACTTTTGAACGTGGTAACAGGCACGTAAGTTACCAATGTGTAGAGCTTGTTTGGTGAGTCCTCATCCTCATTACGTTTTCTGGACAAACGTACACGAATTCGATACGGAACATTCCTAGTAAAATACAAACGTGTTGCCAAGGTCAATGCTTCCTGTGCACTCGCACACTTCCCCTTATAAGCTTTTATCTGATCTAGAAAATATACCCAGGTGAATGAGTAACAAGCTAGTATCACAAGATGCATGCCTGTTAGGGTATGTTAAGGCAGCCAATAATAACCAATTGTTCTTAGGCAGAAAATGGCTGTAGCGACTTAACCCTCCCCCTTTCAGAAGCAGTATAGCTGATCTCTCCACCCTCGAATGTGCTAGGTATTCTCAGGTCCCAGATTTCTACAAACAAGGTTTTCCCATGCTCTTGTGACACCACTTACCTTACGTCAAGGCAGTTACTGTAGGTCCTTGTTGTAATCTAATATACCCCCCTAAGCTACAGCCCTACTACAGAGGTTGAAGATTAAATACCACGAGCTGCAGCACCCCACATACTCCAAATTCAAGCTCTAACACTGCTATTTCCCTTACAAAGCACACCAGCTTAGCCTCATTTTCTTTAAACCTTCATACTCTACACATGGTAACCAGACTATCAAATATGTCACATGGACTATGTAGAAAGAACTGGACAAGCTATTGTCACTAACAAATCCAACTTTAGTACCTTATTCCTTTGGCCCAGACGGCCTTATTGAGCCTGGTGTCAATGCGTACATCTGGAGTCCCCATCTCCTTCATGGCAAATTTCCGGATTTCTTTTAGTGCCCGAGGGGCACGCTTCTTGAAGCCCCTGAGGTTTAAATCACAATCATATAAAATTAATCAAATTACACAAACAAATGGCATGCCCTTATAAAACAAATGAAACCTGAAGCTAGTTAGAACCCTTCCCTTTACTTGGGATATTATGCTTAAATACTAAGTATCATACAGTCCAAGCACATGGGGCCATGCATTCCCAATGTATCACCCATTGACTTGTCTACTATCTCACAGCAGCCCTGACATGTTGGGGCTGACATGTGGACTGGAGGTGGCTCAGCAGGTAAGAATACTCGCTCTTTCAGAGGACCTGGGTCTGGTTCCAAACCCCCAAATGAATACAAAAACCCAGAACTAGCCAGATGTGGTGTTGCACTCCTTCAATCCCAGCACCTGGGAAGAAAGGAAGGTGGATCTCTATGAGTTCAAGGCAAGCCTGGTCTATATAACAGCTCCAGGACAGCCACAGTAGGGACCAGTCCTCAAAAACAAAACCCAATCTTTCTAGGTCATGGTGGTTGTGCATACCAACAATCACAATACTACTAGAGCCCCGGCAGGAAGACCTCAAATCCAAAACCAAATCAGGCTACACAAAGATCTTATTTCAAAATAACCAACCACAAAGCCCAGTTATGTCCAGCATCTGTCAAAGTCAAGGCCACTCCAATACCAGTTTGTAGTGTCCCAACAAACAAGCCCACCTCACAATCTTAAAGATGGGTTAGAAATAGCAGTTGGCCTAACGGACAAGTTTGTTTACCTGGCGCTCACAAGCATAGCAGCAAGTGGCATCAATTACAAGCACCAACAAGCATAGGACAAAAGAGATGAAGCGTTGGCAATTCCACTGTTATGGTTAAGGAATGGAAATAAGCTGCTGCTGTTCTTCACTTGAATGAGAAACAGGAGCAGTTAATCAGAGGACCTCAGAGGGTCTAGTCGGGCTAGACAGCTGAGCAAGTTTGATTTGGAAGACAATGGGGGAACAAGACATTACCAAAGGATGGAAAAGTCTGGAGAACCTCATAGCATCTTTGCAACAAGGTACAAATTGCCTGAAAACCATGCCCACCCACAGCCCATACCCACTTCCACAAGCTCCCAAGGAGCATTTCTTTCACCTGAGAGCCCCTCCCTGCACACTGGGCATTTCAAACAAAAAAACCACCTTCAGCTCAAAATACTTGTTGCCCATCATCCTCTTTAGACAACTGGATGGGCAGGATCTTTACTTTCTCACCTACCTGCACAGTTCAGTTCGAATCAGCGCTCAATTTGCCGCAGCCAGAGGACGACCTATGGCTATCACAAGCAGCACACATTGCAAAGACAACACACAAACACCGACACACATTTCAATCCTGCAAACTGTCACAAGAGACAAGGCAAGTCCAAGAAATTCTGCTGTACCGCAGGTGTCTGCACGTACGTAAATAAACCATGCACAAAGGGAGGAAGCACCCCAAATCTCACTCCCTGTAACTGTCACTTTACAAATTCACAATCCCCACGGGTCTTCACCATAAGCTACTTTCGTGACCTTAGCCCCACCCCCAAGGTTTCCAGTTCCAGTATTTCAACTCGACCTGTATTAGTACGAAATCTGAATGAGTCCGAGAACTATCCTATTTCACATCTGTGTGAAATTCAGTCGTTCGCAACAGGCTAATTTTCTGCAGCAAAAAGGTTTTCTTCCACAAATACTTTCAGTCGTCCAGACTACAAAAGCATTCTCGTCTCCAAAGCCGACTGTTCTCGAAAGTTCAGACACAGCCCTCCCGTTTCCAGTCACTAATCCGTACCGTGCCCTCCAAACCCTGTACACGCAGTTAAGGCTGAGAAGGCGCGTGCTTTCTAGGATAGCAAGTCCGTAACCCCGACAACGCACGAGTGACAGCCGGAAGGGGCCCGCGGGCCACGCCGACCCGCAGTACTCACACTCCATGGATGCGCTTGTGAATGTTGATGGTGTATTCTCGGGTCACCACCTCGTTGATGGCAGAACGGCCCTTCTTCTTCTCGCCACCCTTCTTTGCGGGAGCCATCTAAGTGTGGGGGACAGGGAGGCTCTAAGCAGCGGGGAAAGCCTGAGAATTCCCCCTCCAGGAGTCCGGCCGCCAGTGCAGGCACGCGCGGCCCTCGGACGCCCGACCCCGGAACCGCCGCGGCTTGGCTCCTCTGCGCCCCGCCACTGCCCTCCCCCGGCCCCGGAGCCTCAGGTCAGAGCAGGACCCACCGTCCCGACTCCCAGAGCCTCCCGTCAGCGCGGAACACCCCCCACCAAGCCTGCTTGCCCCGCGTCCGGAGAGGATGGAGCCGGATTTCAGAGCCAGATCCCCGCCGCCATACTCACTCTGCCGGGCCCAAGCTGGAAAGGAAGTGCGCGGGGGATTGTGGGAAGGAAAGTCGCGTCGCAAGTATAACTTCCGGGTCGCAGGGAGGAAGGGAGAGGAGGTGTGGCGAGGAAAGGTAGGAGTCAGGCTGTGACGTAATGCGGCACCTCGGGGGCGGAGCCGGGGCTGGGGCGGGGCGTGGTCGAGACTGTCAGTCTCTGGCTGGCAGCTTTGGATCCCGAGTCCGGAAAGAAGACTTTCTTTGTGTTTTTCGCGTTCACTCATTCATTCAATCTACATTTATTGAAGCTGTTAGGTGCTTGGCGGAAGGTCCTAGGAATGACTGAGACCACAACCAAAGAAAGCTTATTTTCCGAGTCGAAAAGTCCCACGTAAATGCCAGACACTTCCGTGGAAAAATCTCCAAATCGAAAAAAGTCCGAATAGCCTATCGGGGTTTCAGCAGTGGGCGAGTTTCAGGATCTCACAGAAAAAAAGATTGGCAGAGACTCCACGAACTCACCAGGAACCTGGGTCTCTGCCTCCTTTGGCCAAGGGATGCTGTACATAAGGATACCCCAAAGACAGGACCTGGGGTGATGGGCAAGCTCTCTCTTGGATCTCATAAGAAAACAATGTCCTCAGCCAAGTGGTGGTGGACACCTATGGTCCCAGAACTTTGTAGGTGTGTCAGGAGTTCAAGGTCATCCTTGACTACATAGTGAGTTTAAGGCCTACCTGAGGGGGTGGGCAGGAGTATTGATAGTGGACTGAACTTACTTCACCATATCTGAAGACTTCTCCATGGTCGCGGCTAGGAGTAGGCAGGCTCTGTTCCAGTTCTTAGTGGAAGGAGTACAAACCACTAAAGGGTTCTATGGAAATACTGGTTGGTACCTTAAGTAATGCTGGGCTGAGCTCCAGGAAATTCTAACGCAATCTCCCAAGCAGAACCACTAAAAACATTTTTAAAAGGAAGTCAGGTGTGATACACTCAGGAGGCAGAGGCAAGAGGATAGCAAGTTAAGGCTGAGGCTACTCTGGGCTACATAGAGGCCAACCTTGGCTACACAATGAGACCGGATTCAAGGGTGGAGGGAGGAGAAGGGGGAAATAGGGTAAGGAAGAGTAGAAACAGAGAGGGGGAGGGAGAAAGGGGGAGGGAAGAGAATATGAGAGTATGAATTGGGGTTTGTAACTGGCGGTGGAACACTTGCTGACATATTCAGGCTCTGAATTTGTTAGGCACCAGCTTTCCTCCACAACAAAAACAGAAAGCAGCCTGGTGATGAAGAAGGCTCCAAAAGGATGGAGCCTGGAAGGTTGTTGAGGAGGATGTTGCAATGATACAAACTGATGAGGGGGTGGGAGTGATGGGGGCGTTGTCTCAAGCAACGCAGCAAATACTGGACCAGAAGACGATGCTGACGGCATTTGAGACGAAAACCAGTACTTCAAAAGTAACTTCAAGTGGGATGGCAGTTTAGGAGAAAGACAATGTAACTAACCGATGAGAATCACATTAGAAAGATAAAGTATCACACAGTGTACGATCTATTTGATGGGCAAAGCCAATGCAATTCTGTGTCTTTTGTGTGAGCCTCACTAGCAGGATACATCCTCACAGGGGTGTCATTGACCATCTTCATCATTGTGCAAACCCCCCAGTGTGTGCACACCTATGTGCTTTAGCCCACTATAAACCTAGGCAGTATGGTACGTACGAATCTTCATCCGTGCGGTCCATCAGTGGCTGCTGTCACTGTGCTTTGCATGGCTGTGTATAAGCACTATCCCAACAGAAGAGCCAACGGTAGAACTGAAGCAGCACTATTTCCCATCCTCACTTCCCAGACTCACTCTAAGCCTCAGATTTTAATCTTGAATTGCCTTTTTTTTTTTTTTTTGCAACAGAATATCAGGAGGGAAGTTGGTTCCATACTTTGGGGAAGGGTAAAAAAATGACAGCTAGATCATGCCCCTGATGTTCTAGGAGGAGATCTGGAATCTGGTTGTGGGTGGGCTTTGCTCCCGCTTCTGTGCTGATTCAAGCACAGGAATAACAGCTAATTAGAAAAGCCTGAGTTCATAAAAGGCTGTGAGTTCATGACTTCATACTAAAAGTAAAACATGAATAATTTAAGAAGTCAATAAACTAGACAGGGCTATCAGTGATGAAGCTAATATTCAAAAGGGAAATTTCTTCTCCTTCCCTATTTCTTATAGCTTTTCTACAGAAGAACAAAGCTATTTATCTGTGTAATATGAAGTTCATCTGACTGCTAACAACATTTCTCTAGATCACTCAAATTAGATATTTTTCTAGGCTATTAATGGCTGACTTTGAGATCTTCAGGCTACAACAGATTTTACAGCACTAAAATTTTACCAGGACATTTTGACAAGAATGCCAAAGTCATAGCTAAGAACTGCTTAATAGTGGTTCACATGGCTGGGTGTGGTGGTATACACATGTAATCCCAGAGGCAGAGGAAGGTGGATCTCTGGGAGTTCCAGGCCAGCCTTGTCTATAGAGGGAGTTTCAGGCCAGCCAGAGCTGTATAGTGAGACCTTGTCTAAAAACAACAACAAAACAACTTATCGCGTTGTTTGTACAAGCCACAGAAGATGTTACAATTTGAGTTGGTTTGTAATATCTTAAATCAAGTGTACTGAGGTCACATTCGACCGAGCCAAGATACTTCATGCTTTTCCAGACAGTAAGGTCATGGTTTTTTTGGGACAAAGATGTGGTTGCAAAATAGCCTTTTAATGAGCAAAGTTAACGAATGAAGAGTTCAGTGATTATGATTCCTGTGATGTGTGCATTTAGAGGAATATTACACAATAAGAGTTTTTTGAGTTCATCCAAATTCCGAACATGTGTGAGATTCAGGCAGAGCTAAATTAAATTAGGGGTACCTCATACTCCACCCTCTTTTAATGGCCCCCAGCTAGACAATCTTAGGATAATGAATACACTGTGACCATTAACAATCTTGGTCCACTTAGGAGTCTAACCACCAATTAAAGTATGACTACAATTAAACTATAAATTCTTTTCCAGAAAAACCAGATTTCTAAACCTTAGACAATGTTAAGTTTAAAAAATAGGTTATTGAGTTCCATATGGACTTCATGTTTTAAAAACAGTTCAAGTTCTTTCAACGAGTAAATGTTCCTCTTAGTGGACACAAAATATGTTGGATTTACTCCCCCAACCCCAACCCTGGCACAGAGCAATCACAGATGCATTTTTTCCATGACAACCCTATGGTACGCAAAATTGATCCCAGCTAGAGAACTAAAAAGCAGTTGTCATTTTACAGGAGAGAGTGAAAGTACAGACCTATAGCGTACCGAAGGAACATAGCTCCAGGCAGCCAGCACATTTGAAAAAGGAGATATCTTAGTGTTCTGAAACGCTGTGTGCTCCTAAGGTAGGTAGTTTTCAGAGGCAGCTTAGTAACTTGGGACCTCCCCGTATGCGTGGAGCTCTGTGTACAACCTTGTCCAAACAAAGCAGCCAGTCAATCCTAATAACCCCTAGTAACTCCCTAGCCACCCACGGGTGGCTCCCCTTTTGTGGTCAAACATGCTGGAATATATCCTAGAACTGCAGGTAATGAGCCAACTCAGCCAGGGCTAGTTTTCAGTGCACATGTATCAAGCCAACCTCTGTCCTCTGAGGGAACTTTGGAAGAATCTCCTATTTACCAGCCTATGCCTGTGCGTGATTGGACACGCATATGATTAAAATCCGATGTATCATGGGAAAGAACATGTTGAGTGAATAGAGTTTTACATAACCCAACAAAAAATCACCTATATCTCATCCTTGTCAACTGACTCTCCCTTCTCCTGTGCCCGCCCTCAAGAGGAAGCCTGGGGAAGTAACCGAGGGCAATCTTCCTTGGAGTCTGCTGCTCTCGCAGAGTATATCTATTCTGTATATTTAGTCTGCTTTTGAGTAATACCTTTGCTAATTTGTTATTTGTGTGTGCTTCTTCAATTCTTTGAACAAGATGACAAGAATATGGAAGGACTCAGTCTAGACCGCCAGGTCCACTAGAGTATCCTCATGTTAATGTGCTGAACCTCATGAGATGACTGTAGCTGACCAGGACCTCAGACACGCTGCAGGCATGGTGCAGACCTTTCCCTTCCCTTCAATGGTATGTGTGCACGCACACATATCACACACAGGCACACCTACCTTGCTGGCATCATTGGTCTAAGTGTTGAGGCCATAGTGAGAGTCCATAGGACCTGGCCTAGCTGAGTGTAATTGTAAGCAGAGAATGAATGCTTTGGTGGGTAATATGGCCATTATTTTTACAGGTTACTTATGTCCACAAGATGGAGATGTTCCCAGCAACTTCTTCCTGTTCTTGTTTTGTTACTATTTCTAGAGCGAAACATTGTTTTTCTGTCACAAGCTTTAAACCTCAGGAAATTGGCAAAATGGTGCAGCCCAAAAAACTCCATCCAGTACCAGTTATTACATTGCTTGTTTCCTCTATACTGTAGTCTGGATCGTGCATGGCCGCCAAAGGCCCGTGTGTCGAAACCCTGGTCCTCAGCTATTGGGTGTGGCCTTAGCTAGTGGGGCCTAGTGGAATAAAAGCACACTGGGGGTGTGCTTTTTGTTGGGATTCTCACCCCTGTTTCTTTGCTTCCTGGCTATTTTAAGGTAAGCAGGACTCACTCCATGATGCTCTGTGCTGCCACAGGCCCAAAGCCACAGGGCCAAGTGGCCGTGGTGGGAATTTCTGAGACTCTGAGCCCACTTCTGTGAAGTTCACCACCTTACTGGTTGTATCACAGCTGCAGAAAGCTGATGGAAAACTTTACTTCTAGAGCTTTCGATATCTGGAAAATAAAAAGAAAGTTTCTCAGTAAAAAGATGTGTGCGTGGATGCCAACAAGGAACAAAGAGAATTGTACAAACTTGTTAATTTATTACAAAATGTTCACTCACAGAAAAACACAAGGAAACCTTTATACTTCTATATTTGGGAACGGAACTGGTGTCTCAGATACAAAATAATTTACACATAGTCCGTACAATTTTATTTTTTTTTATAGAAATAGGTCATTATTACAACAGCTGTACAATTCACTACACTTCCTCTTATAATTACATAAAATCTTCTCTTTAGAAACATTTCAACATAACAAAACATACAAAAAAAAAAAAAAAAAAGCAAAGTGCATTTTGAAAAGGAAAATTCGATCTTCAGGAACCACCAGGGAAGATTTGTGGAAAGATGCAGCGGCCTCCCTCAGAGGGCCAGCGTGGGGGCCTCCTTCCACGGTCAGCACGCGGCTGGTTTCCTGGGCAACTGCAGCCTGCCCAGTCACCCTGCATGTGGGTCCCCCTTCCCTCATAGTCTTAGAGGTCTCTAGGGAATTCTGGAATAGCTGTAAGATTGTGCTTTGTGCCGAGTCTGCCTTTGTAGTTACTCTCAGTGAAGTCAACAGGAGTAGTCCAGTGTTCTTTTTAGGAAGGGAGGAAGGTAACCACCTACTGGGTCATGGTGGTGAAGAGCCTCAGTCCACTAGGGTTTAGGCCAAGGGTGTGGATCTGCCATTTCATTAGTAGCAGGCTTCACTATCTGATTGGTGGGCTGTTTGTTCTTGTGGGTTCCCAATGTAGCCATGAGACCTTATTTATTTAAAAAAAAAAAACCCAAAACCGAGAAAGTGCCTACGTTGTTTCCCCTGTGCGCAGCTGCGCAAATGAAAATAAAAACAACCATTTAAAAATAATGAAAAATAATCTCTTTATTCTCTCTCTCTCCAAAGACCTCTAACTTAATCCTTGACTGCAAAGGAAAGACCATCAAGAGAGTGAAGGCCAGCTAGGGCTTGGGACCTGTGTCAGTCAGTAGAGTGCCTGGCTAGCTCTCTCCTGGAGGCAACGAGAGGTACCACCTCTGCAGACAGACCAGGAAACGATGCCCATACCGGGCACTTGGTTCCTGTCTGGTATGGCTGTAGCTGATGCCCGAGAAGCTCAGGGCAAGGGAATCACGGCCAGTATTCCCGTTCTTCCACACTTCCAGTGCCACACTCCAGACACATTCCCATTGGGAGTTCTGAAATGTATACAGGGTGCACCAGAGCCATGTAAACCCTTCTTCCCATCTCCCACAGCCACCCCTGTCTTCCATTGGTTAAAGCTTGTTGCATCTGGACTCCAGTGTCAGGGCACTACCGGGGTGGCTGCTGGAGGCCCGAGGACTCGGACAGCCGGCTGACCCTGCGGGAATTGCGAGGGGGCTGCGTCTGTGTGGGCTGTGTGGCTGCATAGCCCAGGGTCCCAGGCTGCTGTGGGAAGGCAGGGAGAAGGAGCGAGTCCGGCTGCTCACTGTGCAGAGCTGTGGGTGCCTGTAGCGGAAGAGAAATGGGGCTGTGTGACTGGCTAGTTCCTCCACTCTTCAAGTCACTTCAGTACCTTTGGGGTTCGCAGTAGATGTTGTTAGATTCTGGGACTCCCCTCCTCAGATGGGTACATGGCGGTATGTGTGTGTACGCACACATGCCTGAGTGTGTGATGGGGGAAAAGCCAAGCTCTCTGACAACACACTTGTGGGTCAACTCTAGGTGTGTGGGTGTGGATGTTCCTTCTGGGCTAATGGGTTCGGGGCTGAGGCTGCCAGTCAGGTTTTTGAAATAGAGGCACATGGTCTATATATATCCTATATGTTTGTGGACAGTGAAGCCTGAGGCCCACATGGATTGTGGGCTGGGAAGAATCTGCACACACATATTTTTGTCTTTTAGAGTAGGTCCCTGCTCCTCCAGAACCTGGAAGGAAACGTCCTAATTGGAAATGCAAAAGCTTCAACCAGTCAGTCTGACTTTGGAAGTTTCACTCTCATCTTCTACTCTTGCTTACAAATAAATGTCCCTCTCTAATCACCAAGGGCCCCAACACCATGTCCGAGGCTTCCTGGCATCCTTGAGCTTATGCCGGGCTGTCTGCTCAAACACCATCCTTTCCTTTCTTCTCCTTCATCCACATTCAATATGTCCTTGATGTGTCAGGTTTGGCCGGAGATGCCCCTGAGCCTTCCTCTGGGAAGCCTTCTCCACCCAGGCGCTCTCTCTCTCTGCTCTACCAGCACCTGAGCGCATGAGTGCTGTGCCAGCCCACCTCCCTGCGTGTGCTCTGAGATCCCAAGGGTACCAGGATGGCCGAAGAGCTCTTTGCATCTTTACTTTGTATCTTGAATGCAGCGGGTGTTTGCAAACTGCTGCTGCTGCTGAAGACACATGGAGACCCACATGCTCTCACATTCACCCCCCAATCACCCCACCGCCCACCCCCATCTCTCTGCCTTGTTTCTCACGCCAGATCACTTTTTGTCCCAAGGATTGACAAGATTCACAAAGCTAAAGTCAGAGTTGACACCTACTGTCACTGTGGGTACAGTCAGGGAAATACACCACAGATGGTTTAACAGATTTGGAATCAAAGACACCCCAGATCTTTAAGGATCTCGACTCTCTCCATCTCCATCCCACCCTTCTCAAGATGTCTCAGCCACTGTGTGCTGTCTTTTGGCTTTAAAGATGACAAGCAGAAGAGGTGGGCGGTCCTTACTAGGGATGTCTCACAAGGCAGGGTGAAGGATGAGCTAGGAGGGTGTCCTGGGCATGCGTGAGACGAAGATGAAGCCCTTTGACAGCCTTGGAAGGAACATGGCCTCTATCTGAACCCTGGGTCGGTGGTCCCCACCTTTCCTCTTTCTGCTGTGCTCGATTCTCGCTTGAAGTAATTGTTGCTTTCTGAATAGTGTCTGTGTGAAATGTGCCTCCAGTCTTCATATCAAATCTTTATTTCACACATTAATATATTTACTAAAGCAGTTTGATGGATCTTTAACTAAATGTGTTTTAATTTTACACTTGTATGTACTAAAAAGTTTGACAAAAACAGTCATTAATCTTTGACTTTTTTTGTAAAAATATGAGCATATCAAGATGCAAAACTGATAAAAATTATTTTAAATAGATATTTTCAGCATACCGCCATATGAAGCATAATGTTAACCTATCCTTAATTTTCATGCTATTCATTAAGCATTAAAATTAGCCAAATATGAACTTTTCTGAGGTTCTTCTCTCTACTGGGGGTGGGGGTGGGGTTGTAAAAGTCAAATGTGGAACTCAGCCTCTGCTCACTAAAGCCAAGCAGGTCTCTCCCTTGCCCAGGGCTCACCTACCTGCAGGTAGTGCGGTGGCTGCTGCTGCGCCTGCGCTGGCTGCAGTGGTGCAGGCTGGGATGTGGGGAAGCTGGGATGGAGCACAGCCTGCCCCATCAGCAGGACCGGGGCTGAGGCACTGCTGCTGGCTGGGTGCGAGTCTGGACTTGGAAACATGACCTGGCTCTGTGCGTACCTGTTTAGTTCATGTAGGACAAAGAAAACAGATCCTCTGAGAAATAGATTCTTGACAGGGTACTAAAGACACAAACTGTAGGGGCTGGAGAAATGGCTCAGTGGTTAAGAGCACTTGCTGGTTCCCAGCACCCACACAGTGATTAACAACACCTGCAACCCCAACCCTAGGGGATCTGATACTCTTTTTTTAGCTTCTACAGGTACTACATGCATGTGGTGCACAGTCATACATGCACGCAAAACACCCATATGCATAAAATAAATAAACCTTACTGACAACGATAGAAAAAAAATCTCTGCCCATTGTATGTCTGACAAGGGATTGGTACTCAGTGTATGTATGTGTGTTTACATATATATACATACGTACATATATATACATACATACATATACATACGTACATATGTACGTGTACACACACACACACACACACACACACACACGGTTATACAGTTCTATCATCAACATCTCATTAATACCTAAAGAGCTCAAACTACATAATGGGCAAATGGCTTGAGCAGTCTTTCCACCCAATGAAGAGATTCAGCAGCCAATAAGCACATAAAAAGATGCACATTGTAACTAGTCAACAGGAGGATGCCAATCAAACCTGAAATGAGCTATCACTTCCCACCTATGATGAAGATATAATAGATATATGTGTATACATTTTGACACATACTATAAGGTAACCCTTGAAGACATTATATCTGCATGTATATATATGTACCAGAAGGAGAAAAAAAAAGCCCTTTTTAATAAGGATGTGGAAAAACTGAAAGTTTGTGTGCTGTGGGTGAGAACGTTCAAATGGTACGTTCTGGAAATCATTATGGAAATTCCTAAAAAAAAAAAAAGAAAGAAAGAAAGAAAGAAACATGGGATTTCTGGGTAAGGTGGCAAACTAAAAGCTGCCTCCATTTGACTTGGGGAGGGAGAAGAGTCAGAACAAGAAAAACTAGTCTGGCCCAGAGATGGTGGACCATGCCTTTAATCCCAGCACTCAGGAGGCAGAGGCAGGCAGATCTCTGTGAGTGTAAAGTCAGCCTGATCTACAGAGTGGATTCCAGGACAGCCAGAGTTACAACAGAGAAACCCTGTCTTGAAAAACAAAACAAAACAACAACAACAAAAAAAACCCACCAGTCCGTTCCAACGAGAGAGCTTTGGAAGTTCATAGGCAGTGAAAACGAGACTGGCAATGCATCCAGGGAAAGCCATGCTGAGTGGCTCTGGCCGTGTGGCTCTGTGGTAGATCCAGGCAGGGGAAGCAGAAGCCTCAGCCAAAGTTAACAATGTAGGTGGCTCTGAACAGAGACTGGAGTCCTGTCCTCAGAACAAGCCCTCAGCAGTCACAAGCCCCAGATGCAGTCACAAGCGTGGTGAGACCCTGACATTTCCAATGGACAGTTCAGCAGCAGGGAGGACTTCCATCTTGTCCTTCTGTATGAGCAGTAGCCGGGTCCCACCTTGAGTGGGAACTTACTGCTTAAAACTGAGGTAACCCTGGAGGCCCCCCCAATGAGTCACGGAGCCCTAATTTAACAGCCCACAGTCCCAGGGCCAGAGAGACATCTGGAAGGCAGTTACAGAGGACAAGAGAGGCCGGCTGCCGACAAGTGGACAGGGGCCGAAGACTTGGCTCAGGCAGCGAAGAGCACAGGGTACAGCAGCTCTGCACCGTGGCCAGGAGCACACCTTATCTACTGAGATAACCCCAGGATGGACTGGTTTCCAGCACTGCGGTTCTCAACTTTCCTAATACTACGACCCTTTAATACAGTTCCTCGTGTTGTGACCCCCAACCATACAATTATTTTTGTTGCTACTTATAACCTTAATTTAGTTACCGTTATGAATCATAACGTAAAATATCTGATATGCAGATGGTCTTAAGCAACCCTGTGAAAAGGTCATTTGACCGCCAAAGGGGTGCCGACCCACAGGTTGAGAAACTGTTTCTCTAGCGCCACCTATCTGCCGCTTGCTTCTGTAGAGCCCGAGAACTCAGAGGCTCCGGTGGAATATTTGGCATCTACAGCGGCGTCCTTCCCACCGCACCACCGGTATATGTAGGGCTGTTAGAAAGTACAGACTGATCCCCTCACTTGTGCAGTGCTCCGGGTTGCGGTTTCCTAATTCTTAATGTAGTCAGGAGACTCCTCCCCAACAGAACAGTAGCGCCATCCCACCCCCAACAGGGGTACAGTCTGAAAAATCTTGGGAGGGTGCAAAGCCAAGTGTGGACAGCAGAGGTCCCCGCACGCGGTACACAAAGAGAAGCAACTAAAGTGAGACTGCTCGGTGGGCATTGAAACTTGAGGACCCAGAAAGATGTTTCAACAGTGACTGCTCCCCTCCCCTCCCCTCCTCTTTCTCTTTTGCCTTTTGTGGTTTCTGTTCTTTATTTTTACTACAATTTTGGTGAAATTTTTGCTTTATTACTTGAAAAAACCCTTTATGCTTTTAATTAACGAATTACCTCATTTTTGAGACAGGCTCTCACTATGTAGAGCTGACTGTCCTGGAACTCACTCTGTAGACTAGGCTGGCCTCGAACTCACAGAGATCCACCTGCCTCAGTCTCCTGAGAGCTGGGATTAAAGATGTGCGCCACCACACCCACCGTATCTTACTGTTGTTTTAAAGGTTCTTATTTATTCCCCTTCTTACATTTATTTACTTTTGTCTTCAAACTTTCTCATTGTCAAAAAATAATTTTTCCTTTATTTTTTAAAAAAACGATTTCTCTTTTCTCAGCATCTCCTTCCACTTCTCTTCCTGTTTGTTTCCTTTATTCAGCCTTGGCTCCCTCGAATTTCTACCTGGCTCCCCTCCTTCTATCTCATTCATTTACTCTTTCCATATTTGCCTTAAATCATTTTTAACTTCAGAAAACATCTTAGTTTTGTAAAATTTTCTGTTTTAAGATGCTTGGAAATATATTAGTGGGATTAACTGATTTTAAACATTTTTATATCTTTCATAGTCTGATGATATTTCTATTACGGTAGGGTGCTTTCTCTTCTCTTCTTTTACAAGGATTGAGCTTTTAAGAGTGAGCTTCCTGGGGCCAAGAGATGAGTCAGTGCTTAAGAAAGCTGGCTGTTTTTCTAGAGAACCCAGGTTCAGTTCCCAGCACACACATCAGAAATTCAGGGACTTGAACTGTGGGGGTGTCCTAGAGCTAAGAGTTGGCTGAAGTGTTCCTTGAATCCCGGATTTCTCACCCTGAGAGTGGCAGGAGTTTGGTTGCTCCCCACTTTCTTGGGCCTGGTGAACCCCAGTCAAATTCTAAATACTGCCTGCTTTACTAGCAGTGAGAGAGTGCTTCACTAGCACAGGAATGTGGCTTGGATGGTACTTATGTGAATGCTGTAGCTGGAGGCCTAGGGCTGAGCCCATTTTCTGACTAGGTGTCTTCCTCTTTTCCCTTTGGGACCACACCTTATGCAGAAGGTGCTCTTGCAGGACTTTGACCCTTAGACATGAGCTCTACATGCAAATGAGGCTACTCCAGTATTCCTGTCTTAACCATTAGCCCATGTCCCTGAGTACCAAAGACCCTCCCCTGCCTTTATCCTATAAATGTAACTACCCTTGCTCCAATAAATGGAGATGTTCCACTGACAACACTCTCCTGGGAAGTCTGTTTCCTGTGGCTCTCAGCACTCTGACCAAAACCATGCCCAGGCTCACTCAGACCTGAGTGAGCTGTGCCACTGGCCTTGGCTTAGCTACCACCTGGCCCCTGTAGGCACCTGCACATATATAGTGTGTATGTGCACACACAAACAATAAATGTTAAAAGAAAAAAAAATAGGAGTGGAGAGACTGGAAAGATGGGCCCTTGGCTAAGAGGGCTCTTCCAGAGGACCCGGGTTCGATTCCCAGAACCCACATGGTGGCTCACAACCATCTGTAACTCCAGTTCCAGGGGACCTGACTTTCTGTTCTGGCTTCCCCAGGTACCAGGCACAAACATGGTACACAGATACATATGCAGGTAAAACAGTTATACACATAACATTGAAAAAAACAAAAATAATTTTTAAAAAGAGCAGGCCCATTAGTAAGAAGACCTCTAACTAAAGTCAGAAGAAATCTAGAAACCGAGAGACCCAAATTCACAACACAGTAGCAGGAGAAAGCAGGGTGAGACTCATGCAAATGAGTGCAATTGCTCGGTTCTTCCAGCAGGCTCACCACTGCTCGGAAAGCAATGAAGACACATCGTACTGAATTAAAAGTTACTGAAGTAAGTAAAATGCTAGATGAAGAGCTCAAAAGTTGTCTAGTGAAAAAAAAAATCCCAAAGAAAATTCAAACAAACAGATGGCTTTAATTTAGGGTGTGGGCAGGAAAGTAAGCAACATAGAGGAAAGAGTCAGTAAAAGAGAGGATAAACTCACCAATATGAAGAACAATTCAGCAAGGACATTGAGATTTTGAGAAACAAAACAAAACTAGAAAGCCTATGAATCTAGGGCAAAAGGGGCTGAGAGAAAAATTGCACACGTGGAAAATCTAGTTGGTGAAATTATAGCAGAAACGTCCCCAAATCCAGAGAAAGAACTAGAAACCCAAACACAAGGGTCATTTAGAAACACAAACAGAAATGGACAGAGAAACTTTCTGTGAAACAGTCAAGTTGTTGAAAAATAAAAAGCACAGAAACAATATTAAAAGTTGAAAGGGAGAAATCCCAACTTACACCCGAGTATCCGACCTCTCATCCAGACCTCCAAAGCCAGGAAAGCATAGGACACTGTTATGTCAAGTTCTGAAAGTCAGTAACTTCCAACCAACACTCTTAAGTCCAGTAAATCTGTCTCTTGACATCGATGGGTAATTGAGGCCATTTCAAGATAACCAGACTGAGGTGATTTGTGACCACTGCGCTGGTTTAAATTCCATGGCTGCAATAAAAGAACCTGACAAGAAGCGACTAAGAGGAGAAAGGGTTCCTTGGTAACAGCCCATCACACAAGGCAGGTCAACAGTGGCAGGAGTTTGGAGCAGCTGGTCACATTGCATCCTGAGCACGAGGAGATAAATGCGTGCAGGTTTAGTTGCATGCTTGGGGTCCCCAGCGGGATTTTTTCACTCTCACACAGTTTAGGACTCCCTTCTTTAAGAAGACCCACAGTGGGTTGGGTCTTCTCACATCAATTAATTCAATTAAGACTGTCTCCCACAGACAAGCCTGCTGGCCAACTGATGTAGACAATTCCCCATCCAGACAATTTTCTAAGGTTATTCTAGGTTGTGTCAGCTTGATGATTAAACCAACCATCTCGACTCTGAGCCAGCACTACGAAGGACACTCAAGGAGCACTGTGCTACAGGAGGAAGAAGGATGGTCTTAATCAAGAGCAAATGAAAGAATGAATTTCACAAGAGGAGTGGATACATCAAGGAGCATTGAGAAGGGGTCCATCATGTTCAACAAATCAGCAAAACTGAATACTAAGGAAGCGAACAAACACTAATCCAACCAATCAGAAACAACCAAAAAAAACTCCAGGAATTAACAAACATCTTTCTTTTCTTTTCTTGCTTTTCTTTTTGAGGCAGGGTTTCTCTGCCGTAACTCTGGCTGTCCTGGAACTCACTCTGTAGACTGGGCTGGTCTCGAGCTCACAGAGATCCCCCTGCCTCTGCCTTCCGAGTGCCGGGATTAAAGGCGTGCTCCACCACCGCCCGGCTACATCTCTCAATAATAACCTTAAATGTAAATTACCTCAACTTACCACAAATAAAAGAGTTATGGATTAGCTGGCTGTGCTAAAAAAAACCAGGAGGCAACTTGCTGTCACTTCCAAGAAATACACCTCTCTAGCCGTGCACAAATTGAGTGTGAAAAGATGGTAGTTAATCTAGTGAATGTGTGTAAAAGCTGGGAACAAGCTGCTGTAGCTATTGTGACAGTAAATATCCTTCAAACCAAAATTAGAAAAGATAAGGTCACCATATATTAACAAAGAGAACAACTTATTAAGAAGACATAGTAATCACAGTTACATGCACCAAATGTTGGGACTCCCAATTTCATAAAACAAACATGGATGGACATTAAAGGTTGGATATGTCCTCATGCGGTACTAGTGGGTGACTTCAATTCTTTAATCTTCAGATAGGTCATTTAAACTAAAAACCAATGAAGAAGCTCTACAGTTAAACAACACTGCACAGACTGGAGAGATACATTGAAGTTAAGAGCATTTGCTGCCAATCCAGAGGACACTAGTTAGGCTTCCAGCACCCGTGAGTCCCTCACAGTGGCCTGCAACTCCAGCTTCGGGGATCGAATGCCATCTTCAGACCTCTGCAGGCACCATGAGCAGGAGATGTACACTTTCACTGATAAATTCATATACTCCAATAATTTTAAAAAATTTTAAAAACTACATCATAGGCTGGTTGTGGTGGTGCAGGCTTTTAATCACAGCACTTGGGAGGCAGAGGCAGGTAGATTTCTAGGAGTTCTAGGCCAGCCTGGGCTATATAGTGAGACCTAGCCCAAAACAAATAAACAGATAAGCCCATGAAGCTCAAAAACACTATATCATAGATCAAATTGATTTAGTAGATATCTATAAAATATTTTGTCCAACATATGTGGTATTCATATTTTTTTCTCGGCAGCTTATGAAGCCTTCTATAAATAGAACACATTCTAGGTCATAAAGCAAGTCTTAACAAAAACAAAATAATTGGAATAATTTCTTGTATTTAAAAGACCATAATGGAATGAAACTAAAAATCAATAGCAACAGAAGCTATGGAAAAGACAAATACTTGGAGCCTGAATAAAACACTCACGGATGATTGTGGGTTGCTAAAGAAAGAGAAGGGGGAAATTCTAGAATCAAATTAAAAGCACAACTTCTCAATCTTCTGGGATGCAGATTAGTCATTCTAAGAGGAAACTTTATAGCTTTGAGTGATGATATTAAAAAACCAGAGATTTCACCAGGGTGGTAATGGCACTCACCATTAATCCCAGCACTAGGGAGGCAGAGGCAGGCAGATCTCTGTGAGTTCGAGGCCAGCCTGGTCTACAGAGTGAGTTCTAGGACAGCCAGAGTTACAATAGAGAAGCTCTGCCTCAAAAAACCAAACCCAAACCAAAACAAAGCAAAACAATCCCCCCCAGAGATTTCAAATAAATACCCTAATGATGCACCTCAATGTCTTGTAAAAACAAATACAAGCGAAACCTCAAACTCCAAAGCAGTAGGTGGCAAAGAGGTAATTGACATCAGGACAGACCTTTGTGAAATGGAGACTAGAAGAACATAGAATCACTCAAACATAAAGCTGACTCTTTGAAATGATAAACAAGGCTGACAAAAGAGAGAGAGAAAGAGGACCCAAATTAATCTGTTTAGAGATGAAAAAGGGATGTTAATATAGATTTCAGTTAAATCCAGAGGATCATAGAGAATACCTGGAAAGCTTATACTACAAACAACAGCCCTGGAAAATCTAGAAAAAATGGTTACATTCCTACAAGCATACGACCTACCAAAATTAAATCGGGGGTATATAACCAATATAAACAGCAGTCAATAAGACTGATGCAGTAATTAAAATAATCTTACCAAAGAAATGCCCAGGACCAGGTGTATTCACTGCCAACTTCTGCCAGTCTTTGAAAAGAGCTGACATCAGTGCTCCTCAAACCGTTCCATAAAAACACAGACAGACAGACAGACAGACATGCACACACACACGCACACACACAGACACACACGCACACACACAGGCAGAGAGAGACAGACAGACAGAAAGACAGAGACTCAGAAAGAACTATAGGTCAATTGCCCTGATGAGTGCAGATCACATATTGCCAATAAAATTCTTGTAAACTGAACTCAAGAACACATTATGAAGATCATATACCATGACCAAGAGTGGTTCAACATATGCAAATCAATAAATGTAATATAGCAACAAGTATACAGATTCAACATAGTTCCCATAAAAATTCCAGTGTTGTCCTCCACAGAAATAGACAAAAAGTCCAAAAATTAATATGAAACACAAAAGACCCCAAACAACCAAAGCAGTCCCTACCACAAAACTTGACTTCAAATTACAGTATAGTGCCATAGTGACAAAAGCAGCATTTTACTGGAGCAATGGACTAGAACAGAGGAGACAGATACAAACCCACATAACTGAGCCAAGTAAATCTTCAACAGATTCGTTAAAAAATATACACTGGGCAAAAGACAGCATATTCAAAAAATACTTCTGGAAGAATGAGATTTTTTGCAAGTAAAAGAAGAAATTACCTCCATATCCTTCACCCTGAGCAAAACCAATCCAAAATTGATCAAAGACCTTAATTAGTAGCACTGGAACCCGGGTGCTGAGGGAAAACATTTCTAGATATAGGCATGAGCAAGGACTTCCTTTTTTTCTTCTTTCTTTCTCTTCCCTCCCTCCCTCCCCCTTTCTTTCTCTCTCTCTCTCTCTCTTTCTCTTTCTTTCTTTCTTTTTTTCTTAAGACAGGGTTTCTCATATAACAGTCCTGGCTGTCCTAGAACTTGCTTGTAGACCAGGCTGGTGTTGAACTCACTGAGATCTGCCTGCTTCTACCTTCCAAGTGCTGGGATTAAAGGTGTGCACCACTATATCCAGCTAAGCAAGGAATTTTAAAAGGGAACCCTAGGACCACAGGAAACAATCCCAAGAATTGATAAATGAGATTGTATGATCATAAAAAGCTTCTGTACAGAAACTACTTATGGGGAGGAGATGAGCCAGGAAGAGGGTGGGGATGGGGGAAGGGCAAGAGAAGTGAGGAAGAACAAGAACACATATATGTAAGAAAATTTCATAACAAATTCCATTAGTTCACACATTGACTAAAATCAAGTAAAACTGTAAAAACAGAATTACCATATGATCCAGCAATTTCACTTCTGGCTATATACTCAAAAGAGGTAAATGTATGCACTTAAGTAGATATTTGTGTAGCCAAAGAAATATTATTCACAATAATAGCCAGAAGGTGGACCAAGTCGTGTCCACTGACAGGTGAATTTACCAGTACAGTGGAACACAACACCACCTTAGTACTGACAGACGCCAGAATAGGAGGGAAACCTGAAGACATCATGCTAAGTGAAATTTATTACCAAAGGGCAGTGTACAAAAGGCCCCAAAATAGTCAAAATCACAGAAGGGTAGAGAGAAGGATGGTGATTGCCAGGGGTTGGTGGTGGAAGGACTGAGGCTGTTGTGCAGAGTTTCAGTCTAGGGAGATGAAAAATTCTGGACATAGATGGTTGGGATTGGCTGCACAACAGTGCAGATGCATTTGCTGCCACCGAACTATAGATGCTTAAGAGGTTAAAATGGCAAGTGTTACGTTACATTTTATCACAGTAACAACAATAACCTAAAAAGATGTTGGTGATAATGGTCCGTTATCAAGTACCTACAAATGGCCCTTATGGGCAGGGTCTGGAAGAAGAGGAATGATGTTTGAAGACATTATAGGGAATTCCCCTCTGTGTTTGATTTTTTAAGAGATGACAGTTCCCCATATGAGGTCATCCGTAACAGGCTTTGGGGGCTCCAGACTTTCCCTACAGAGATTTCTCTGTGTAGATGGGAGGCAGATCTCGATAACCCTGGAGAACAGAGCTGTTAGGTCATGTCTGGAAGAGACATTAGGGGAGAAGTGATTGGTTTGACCAAAAATTGCAGTTTCAGCTGCTGGAGGGCAAAATCTCTCTGGGTTTTGCCTCGTCCACAGCAACATTAAACATCTCTGGAAAGGGAGGGAACAAACGTTTTTCTTTCCACTTACTTGGAACATTTGGGAAGAACAAGCAAAATTCAAAACCAAAATCCAAACCCGCCTGCCTAATTGAGAGCAGAAGCAGGGAATTTTAAAGATGGCTTCCCACAGGATGCGTGCCTGTGCCTGCTCCCACTTCATGATCAGGGGGAGGGAGGCAGAGACTACAGAGAAAGCTATCCATAGGCCGAAGAGAGGAGACCCCAGACAGGACAGTTCATCTTGGCGATTCAGAGCCAGGGCAGTTTGTGCTCTGGAGTCTGTTGACCCCTTGCTCTGCCATAGGTAACGTGTGAGCTTCCGGACCTCAAATTTAAAGCTCAGACTCTCCATTGATTGAAGGAAAGAAGGAAAGCATCCCCAAGCCACAGAATTTTCATCAGGATAAAAGGAAATAATCATAAACACCCTCTGAGCTTCAGAATTGCTCAGTTACATTATTATGGGTTTCAGGAGAAGGAATTCTCAGGGACAGTCTTGGGGGCTACTTGAGAGGCTTTGCACAGTAGGCTTCATTAGCTAGTGCTGTCTTGGTGAACTTTGGACTCAAATTCAAACAGTGGTTACATAAATAAGGGTCATGTGGTAGCCTCCCTTCTAAAGGCTGGGTGTGGCAGAACACACCTGTGGTCCCAGCACTATAAGATCAAGGCAAGAGAATCCTGTCCTGAAAGAGAAGGGAAAATCAAAATCTAGAGGCTGTTTTTTGGGGGTTTTTTTGCCTATTTTTTTTTTGGCAGCATTTAAATGGTTCATCCTGTTTCCGGTAAACCTGGTCGCTACTGATTAAATAGCAGAGCAAATCTGTTCCTCAGTGGTGATAAGAGGAAAGGAGCCTGGAGGTGCTCTCTCACTTGAGTGTGTTCACCAAAGCCCACATGCTGGATGGAAACTCAGGTCCTAAACCTCGGGTGTATGGTAATTTTAGGCGGGGCTTTTGGAAGAAATCGGGACTGGATGAAGTCATTAGGGTGGTGTCCCATGACAACATTAATGGCTTTATAAGGAGAGTAAGAGAACTCGGCTGGCACCCTGGCTTTCTCTCTCCCTGGAATGCTCTTCTCCCTTGTTATGATGCAGCTGAAGGCCCTTACCAGACGCTGGACGGATGCCAGCATCACCTGCCTGGACTTTTCATTACCTAGAACCAGGAGGCGTGGAAAACCTTTCTAGATTACTCTGCCTCCGACGTTCAATTATAGCAATAGAAAACGCTCTGAGATGGGAAGTGTGAGGGGAGGCTGGGTCTCTGAGAGGGTAAAAGAGCTCATATTTGTGGCATTGCCTGGTCCTGGGTTACAGTGCCAGAAGCATGAGATGGGGGAGCTCACATGATTGGAAAGCACTAGTTGGAGCTAGAGAGAGCTCTTAGGAAAGGAAAAGGGCTGTCATTTACTCAGGATGAAAACTTTGAGATCTATTTTAAAAAGCCCAACGATGGTCATAACCCATGAGATATCGTTTCCTTCAGAGAGTGGGTACCGGGTTTTAACTGTTTACATGAGAACTGGTAGAAGGAAAGCTTAGGTAAAGAGTCTCTGAAGATGGTGAGCACATGTCGATACTGCTTTTTGACCAGCCCTGTGAAAGCCTGGAGTATTGTTGCCAGGAACATCAGGTCCTGGAAAATCAGTTTTAAGAAAAAGACAGGACCAGGCTGGGACCATTCTATACAGAAGTCTGTTTCACTCCCACCTACTTGACTTGCCGTCCAGTCCTGCTGACTTCTGAGGGCTGCCTGGCATCACAGGACCCAGGCATCATAGGCTGGATGGGCTGGCTCAGCAACAGCCTTTGAGAAGAGAAAAAAGGATATTATAGTCAGCACGTGTGATGGTTACTTTTCACTGTTGCCTCGATACAGTGTAGAATCACCTGGGAAGAAAGTCCCAATGAAGACTGTCTGTACTGGGTTGGCCTCGGGGATGTCTTGGGGAAACTGTCTTGACCTAATTAATGTGGGACCAGCCCACCATGGGCAGCACCATTCCCTAGGCAGGGCTCTTGAAATGTGTAAGAGTAGAGCAATCAAGCTGAGTGAGAGCAAGCATGTGAACTTGTTTGCATTCATTTCTCTCTGCTCTTGACTGTGGGTGTGATGTGACTAGATGACTGAAGTTCCTGCCTTGACTTTCCCACAATAATGGACGTAACCTGGAATTGTAAGCTGAATAAAACTCCTTTCTTACCCATTACTTTTTGTTAAGAGTATTTTTGTCATAGAAACAGAAATAAAACTAGAACTGCCCCCAAACTATGGCCCCGATGGCAGTATTATGAGTCATACAATGGGTCATGTCCCTGACCTTCAGGACCCCAAGCTCTTCCCTGCTGCCTCCTTAGCTGAGATTACTGGGAAGCCTTGGAAGTTTGCCGTGCAGAGGGGAGAGATGAAGGAAAAGCACAAATGACCCCTTCCTGTCCGTTCCACAGGGTAGCCCCATACCTGAGCTGCCGATCGTGGCCAAAGTCAGGGCTGGGCTGGCACTGGCTGGCATCCTGAGAGGTGGGAGGAGCCGTGGTGAGGCTCAGGCCTGGCGGGAGCACGGCTGCTGCACTGCTGAACTGGGGTGGCAGGCTGCTCACTGAACGGCCACTGGCAGGCAGCAGCTGGGAGCTTCTCATTGGCTTTGGACCCTGGAGCATCATTCGACAAGAGAGAAAGCTCAGACTCAGCTTAGACCATCTCTCTCAAAAAACCTCCTAGAACTCATATCTTCCAACTCCGGCGTCTCTATGTTAGGACCTACCAGCCATGCAGTGAATTGTCTTATTTTGGATCTCTTCCTCATTGGATTGGAAGCACCTTGAGCATTCTTACAATCTGTGGGCAGTGCCAGGCTCTCAGAAGAACTGAACCACTGAACTGAGATTTTTTTTTTTTTTCCTTACAAATTTTACTTAAGAAACAAAAAGCTCTTTGCTGTTTCTCTACCTTCCTGGGCCTATGTCTGCCTCAGGGCCTTTGCATATGCTAATCTATCTTTGTGACATGTTCTTCCACTCGATTCTGATACAGATGACTCTGACCACCCAACACAGGCTTTGCTGGCATACAGTCCTCTCAGGGAGGCCTCTTCTACCCATCTGCTTAAGTCGTCAACCCATCTCCTGCCCTGCACTCCCACGCCAGCCTCTGACATACTCTGATACATACTCACTTGTCTCTGTTCTCCCCACCGGAACTAAGGTTTTTATTTCTCATTTATGGTTTTCTAAGTGCTGGCCACGTAGCGAGCCTTCAATAAGTATCTCCTGACTCAAACAATAAGTGAACAAGTGGTGGTCTGGCCCTGATTTCTCTTTTCTGTCTGCGTCACTGACTGGACATTCCTGTGGTGGCACCTCAAGGCTTTAGATTTTAGTTTCTGTTTTGTTTTGCTTTGTTTTGTTTCAAGACAGGGTTTCTCTGTTGTAGCTCTGACTGTCCTGGAACTCACTCTGTAGACCAGGCTGGCCTCGAACTCACAGAGATCTGCCTGCCTCTGCTGGGATTAAGGATGTGTGCCACCCACCCCCACCCATCCCCACTAGATTTTAGTTTTTAAAATATCTTCTAGTATCTGTATAAATTCTTCCTCAGTTTTTGCTTTTCCAAAATCCCTGTGGCTGGGCTCACTCATTAATTATTTGCTTTCTTCTGATGACCTTTCAAATTAAAAGGCTGTGTTTTTAGGCAAAACTCTTAATTTGTATAAGGATTGGCTAAGCTTCCTTCTATGTGGATTTGTAATTCCAATCCCTGATAAAAGCATCTGAAAAATGTCACGTCTGTACTGACCATGCACAACTGTTCTCAGTAGCCTTAGATAGCAGCTGTTTTCGTGCCACTGGTGTTGTATTGGGCATCATAAGTCATTTAAGGGGCTGAAGAGAGGGCTCAGCAGTTAAGAGCACTGGCTCTTCTTCCCAAGAACCCAAGTTCAATTCCCAGCAATCACATGGTGGCTCACAACCACCTGGGAATCGACGTCCAGGGGATCTGATGCCCTCCTGCGGATTCTGTGGGGACCAGGCACGTAGTGCGCAGACAAACATGCAGGCGAAATACCCATCTACAGAAAATTACAAAGCAAATGAACGTCTAAAATGAGTTAAGATGTGGAGCGATCTGGAATGCAGCACGGCGGTACAGTGCTTGCATGGCGTGCGAGAAGTCTCGAGTCTGACTCCCCAGTGTCAACAGATGAATAAGCATATGAATTGTATAGAAGGAGGCGCATGTATCTTGAGTAGACACCGTACCATTTTACATAAGGGAGTTCAATCTCCTGAAGTTTTTGTATCTGTGAGTGGTTTCACACCCTCCCCTGAGGATCTGGAGGCATGCCTTTACTTATCTTCTGCACTGCCCACTATCTGGCCCACTTCCCAGATCCTCTACTGGATAAGGAGCACCTCGAGGTCTATAAAACCCCTCTTGCATTGTTGCTCCCCAGGGACAGGAGAGCCATCGGAGCCCTAGGAGTTGTATGGTGGTGAAGGCTTCAGGAGAGGCAGTGATCTACCTCCTGTGCTGTGCTCTCCCAGAAGCAGGGGCTCAGGACTTCATTCTACTCCGTTCAAGTGTTAATTGTCACCAGTGGTCTGCTTTGTATTGACTGGCAATGGCTGTAAGAGAAGGGTTTTGCAGGTGGTCTTGGGGCAAGGGACGATGAATAGAGCTAGCTAATACATGGCTAGACATACATACAGAGGACAGGTATGTAGGGGCATATGGCCATCAGAGCCTTCTCCCCAGGACAAAGTACAGGAAAAAAAATAATGAAACAAAACCAATACGATTCAGACCTTCACAACGGCTTTACAATAATAATTAAATTTAAAAAAAAAACCAAAACCCTACAACTGTACTCTTCCGCTAGTCTGGAGAAGGGTGTGTAGGTTTCCAGAATTTGACAGCTGCAGGAGTGGAGTGCACCTTGGCTGCAAGAATGTGTCTACCCTAGTGGTAAGGACAGGGTGCAGAGAAGGACACAGTACCTGGGCAGATATCACATTCGATTCTCTGAGCAGGTGCTGGCTTGTGACTTGGGTCGACGTGATCTGCCCTGGCAGTGGGGTGTCCACTACAAGCTGGGCCTGGGATGCTGCAGTAGACCTCTGCTGCAGCTGCTGCTGCTGAGCTGCTGGTCGCTGGGCACTGCTGAAGCTCAGGGACACAGCTGGCTGCTGCAGGAACATCTGGGAACAGAAGAGAAATACCTGTGAAGTAAGGGTCATGTGGGCTTCACACATGCCCACCTTCATCGCCTTCTTTGTCAGAGGGAGGCAGGAAAATGCCTGGAATCCTTGGCAGACCTAAAACCAATTCCCTGACTCAGCAGCAGACAGTGCCTGCCTCTGGTGCTGCCAGCATGGGCCAAAACACTATAGCACAGCTGTTCTCAACCTGCAGGTCGCAACCCCTTTGGGGGGGGTCAAATGTCTCTTCCACAGGGGTCGCCTAAGACCATCTGCATATCAGATATTTAAATTACGATTCATAACAGTAACAAAACTACAGTTATGAAGTAGCAACAAAAATATTTTCATGGTTTGGGGGTCACCACAATGTGAGGAGCTGTATTAAAGGGTGGCAGCGTTAGGAAGGTTGAGAACCACTGCTACAGTGGCGGGGTCAGAGAGACATCGTCTCTGCCTTTCTGAGGGCACAGTTAAGTGGCCGCAGTCTGACGGTGTCAAAGGGGCTTCCTTCTAGGCTCTTTCTGCACACACTGAAGTACTTCTGACGTCCACGTTGGCTTATCGGTGGCATGCTGGAAAGCAGAGGCATTGAAGGAACGGAATGATCGTATGGTACTGGTGGGAGAGGGGAGGTATGGCCCGTGTTATCCTCAGGGTAGGACTGGGTCTGTGCCCAGCCCGAAATCTCTGCCCAGCGACCTGGGTTTCCGCCAGCAACACTCGTAGGTGCTTTGAACCCAGGGCTGTCAGGAGAAGGGCAACCCTGCTTCCGACAAGCAGGTGACTCAGCCTTCCGGGCAGAGAAATAGGAGCAGAGGATTCTGTATCGTCGAGTCCACATGCTTTAAAGTTACACTTGTTGTATAATCACGCTTTGTTATATAAGCTGTCTCTGACATTTAAGGCCGCGATACATTATTAGTTTAAGGAGATGCTTAGGTATTCACGGGAACTCCGAGTTAGCTCAGTTTGTACCACACAAGGTTGATCCTCGGGTCTGCGGGTTTCTCATCTCCAGACTCACCCAACCTCAGATCAAAACTTCTTGGGAAAGGACTGCATCTGTACAGAACTATGTACAGAGTTTTTGGTTATTATTCCCTAAACAACATATTATATAAGCACTTATATAGCACTTATGTTTTTAGGAAGTATATCAACAATCTACAGATGATTCAAAGCCGGGGCATCCAAGCTTTCAGCTTATCTGGGTCATGCTGGGCAAAACCAAATTATCGTGGGCCACATAAAAGTGTCTAATGAATGACTTGTTATTTTTCTGTGATAGGGAGACAGGATGCCACTATCTACAGAGTTCAAGAACCGTGCAATCAAGTTTTTGTTTTTTTTTTAAATAAAACATTCAAATTGTGAAGGGAGTTTCTGACTTTGTGTTGATTTTGACGGTTGACAGCCGTGGACTGTGAATTGAACACTTTCTTGATTTGAAGAACACGGGGGCTCCCTGACCTGTTTTGTGCAATGTCATGTTATGTTACAAAGGGGTCGCAAGTCCTTCCAGAGTTTACTCTTTCTGGGGATTCTGGAACCAAGTCCCCTTGGACACGGAAGGACAACTGAATCTCACTTCAAACTTTTAAGTGCTTAGACAGGCCTTAGTTCTCTGGTTTTTACTTTTTTTTAAATTGAGTTCACGGGATATCTGAAAGCCTCAAATACTTGAAATATTACATTGGGATTGGCTTTGGATTAGTCACAGTTTGTTTAATTACAAGCTAATTAAACATAGATTAAAAAAATAAAACAAGTGGAAGCAGTGCTGTTCTAAGACCCAATTAGAGCTGTAAGAAAAAAAAATGGGATCTGTGATGTGGGTCTAAATATTGACGAGACATCTGTAATAATGTGGATAGTGATTTAACCAAAGGCACGTAAGTACTTCTTTTAACCAGACTCCTCGGCATTGAAAGTAGGCTCTGATGATCCTGTGATGACTCCTGACATACATGTTCCATTCTAAGCTCTTAGCTCTGCCATCTTCAAGGAGGGGATGTTCTTCCTTGCAGCGTATGGTAGACTTAGGCACAGTTTCTGAACCATGGCAGTACAAGCATATATCCACCCCAGAGCATCAGGCTCTGAATGCCACAGGAGGTCTGAAGAGGCAGGGGTGAGCCTGCACTCTGCAGATGCTGGTTTGCTTGCTGACCAAGAGGTCAAAGTAATGCAAGATTTATTTGTGGCAGGTGTTATAGTTTACCTGAAAGAAGACGTACTTGAATTCCAAATGCAGTCCCAGCTTTGAGAATGATCTTGGGCAGTAACTTTTTCAATGAGTTGGTTTCCTCATTCATACAATAGTGACTGTACTAGTTAGGGTTACTATTGCTGTGATAAAACACCACGACCAAAGGCAAGCCTCGGTTTCCCTGCATAACCCCTTAATCCTGAGCTTTCAACTGCTACTGAGGCTGCACCTTCACCCATAGATTCTCCTGGCCTGTTACAGTGCTAAGCCTCAGCTGTTTTCCATGACCTTTATGTCTTCAAAACCAGTACTACCTTGGTGACTCTTAAACTACCACGTTCAGCTGCCAGCAGGAGGCAATACCTTGGCGGCCTCTGGAACACAGCTTCTGTGTGCTGACTCTCAGGAAACACTGCCCAGAACTTTTCACCTCAGTGATGCTGGCCTCGTGCTAATCACCGCTAATTTCTCAGCTCCAACTGCCCAGCATCAATTATCCCAGCAAAGCAAAGGTTTCACTTTAGTGGTTCTGGTCCCTTGCTAATCACAGTCTGTTCTTCAGCTGCAGCTGACCAGACACCACAGATTCTCCACACAAGTGACCTGGTAGAGTCTTTGCTTCCCTCTGAACCCTCACAAGCCAGGCCTCCATCCCCTGCATTTCTCTCAGCATCCTTACCCCCCCAAGCTCCCACAGAACAGCTCCCCTCGCTTTGAACACTCAGTGACTTCTCTAACCCAAAGTTCCAAAGTCCTTCTGCAATCTTTCCAAAACCACATGGCCAGGTCTGTCACAGCAATGCCGCACTATCCTGGTACCAAATTCTGTCTTAGAGTTAGTAATTGTTGTGATGAAACATCATGACCAAAAGCAAGTTGGGGAGGAAAGAAAGGGTTCATTTAGACTATGCTTCCACATCACTGTTCATCACTGAAGGAAGTCAGGACAGGAACTCAAATAGGGCAGGAACCTGGAGGAAAGAGCTGATGCAGAGCCCATGGAGGAATGTTCCTTACTGGCTTGCTCAGCCTGCTTCCTTTTAGGACTGAGGGCCACCAGCCTGGGGGTGGCTCCAACTACAATGAGCTGGGACTTCCCACATCAATCACTAATTAAGAAAGGCTTGCCTACAGCCTGATCTTTAAAGGAGGCATTTTCTCAATTGAGGTTCCCTCATTTCAGATGATTTTAGCTTGTGTCAAGTTGATATAAAACTAGCCACCACAGTGACATTGGCAGCACACATTTCATAAAGAATTAATAGAGTCAGTGCATGGTAAGTACTTAAGATGCAGTAAACGTTGAATGAATGCTAGGTGGCAACAACATACTTAAAATGGAAGAATGAAATCTTTGTTTCTTTGCCTGGGCATATAGGGATCTGATAAAGGAGGGAATGGAAAAACACCAGACAAATAAAGGAATGAAACTTTTTGCTCAAATCGCCTCTGCTAGTGTTACAGAGCTCACAGTTCTGTATGCTACACTATCCCATCTGTGTGTGTTCTCCAAGGATTAAAAATCTTGCTCTCTTTATCACTCCCCCTTCCCCAAACTGAACCAAGCGAGGTATCCATGTTTGGACAGCTAGCTGGTTGGCTGTTTGGCTAGATGTCTCAAAGAACCAATCAAGAACCATGTTATATGACATTGGTGCAGATGTCCTTCCAGTCATTCATTTGAATAACCAGCAGAGGGTGCACATGTTCCAAAAAAAAAAAGAAAGAAAGAAAGAAAGAAAAGAAAAGCAAGAGTCCACTTTGTTCTGACAGAGTTCCAGGGCCTCTCAGCACAGCGTGGGTCCTGTGCATCCTATGTGTCTACCTAGTAGCAAACGTCGAACACCTCAGAGGACTTTCCATAGCCTGATTTTAAAAGACTTCACTAGCACACATTTAAATTCTGAACCAATGAAGTCAGTCCGCTGAAGTGCCATAAACAACCCCAGCTGGCTGGGAGTCCTGGTTTGCATCTGGGCACACATGTCCAGGTCTCTGCTTTGTCAACAACAGAGAAAAATTACATGGACTTCTCAAAAGGGCTTGGGGGTCAATTAAAAAAATGCCAAAAAAGTTCCTCAAACCAAGTAAGAACAGTATGGAAAAACAAACTGTAACTTTCCACCATCCACACCTGGCTACTGTTACAAGTGGTTATTATTACAGGACATTCCGAAGCGATTAATATAGAAACAGTACAAAGAAATCCTGTACAGTGCAATATCATCACCAGGCTTTGGCAATTATCAATGTGTCCTCGTTATTTCTTCTGTCTTCCCTCTCTTGTGGCATGTGGGTGCAGGTGGGGGAGGCTCTAGTGATTTCCTCTTGCTTATTTTTACAGTTGATTCGTTTGTTTGTTTGTTTTTAAACAAGGATCACATTTTGGTAGTTTTAGAATGTCTTTAAGTCTTTTGAAGAACAAGAAGCCAGGATGCTGGAGGAGATGTTCTCTGGGTTGATTATCGGTGGATCTCTGTGTTCTTTTGGAAAATTCCACTGTGAAGGTAAGGGCAGAGGAATGAATGCAAAGAAGGCACACAGCACAGGGTTTAGCTTCCACTGGGAAGGGGCACACTGAGGGTGTGGCATGCACTGAGGGAGTGGCATCCACAGGGGAGGTGTACACTGAGGGTGTGGCATGCACTGAGGGCGTGGCATCCACAGGGGAGGTGCACACTGAGGGCGTGGCATCAACAGGGGAGGTGTACACTGAGGGCGTGGCATCCACAGGGGAGGTGTACTCTGAGGGCGTAGCATCCACAGGGGAGGTGTACTCTGAGGGCGTGGCATCCACAGGGGAGGTATACACTGAAGGCGTGGCATCCACAGGGGAGGTGTACTCTGAAGGCGTGGCATCCACAGGGGAGGTGTACTCTGAAGGCGTGGCATCCACAGGGGAGGTGTACACTGAAGGCGTGGCATCCACAGGGGAGGTGTACTCTGAGGGCGTGGCATCCACAGGGGAGGTGTACACTGAGGGCGTGGCATCCACAGGGGAGGTGTACTCTGAAGGCGTGGCATCCACAGGGGAGGTGTACACTGAAGGCGTGGCATCCACAGGGGAGGTGTACTCTGAAGGCGTGGCATCCACAGGGGAGATGTACACTGAAGGCGTGGCATCCACAGGGGAGGTGTACTCTGAGGGCGTGGCATCCACAGGGGAGGTGTACACTGGAGGGCATAGTTTCTGAAGGGAGGTGTACACTGGAGGGCTTCTGTCGCACAGCGAGGTGAACAGAGGAGAACTTGGCTTTCATAGGGAGATGTTCACATTGAAGGGCTTGATCACAGAGAGGCAGCAACTGTAGGGCCTGGTATCTGTAAGGTTGGAGTGCACTAGACCGCTTGATTTCCACAAGGAAGGCATGTCTTGGAGACCTCGGTTTCCATGACTCCTTGTGGAACTCAGATGCATATGTACTTTGGCATGCATATATGCTGTAGGGATTCACAAAATGTGCCCTTAATGGGAAAAAATCATATTCTTTACAACTGGGAACAAAAGCCATAGCTCTGTTGCCTGTTATTTTAAAACCTTGCTCTCATGTGGCTCGGGCAGGAAGCAGAAAGCTCCAGGCGCTCTGGGGGATGTCAGCCGCCTACCTTGCTTCTTAGCACTTTCTGCTTATATCCCCCTTCTTCCTGTTAGTCTAAAAATCCCATTAAAGTAATTGAAGTGAGACAAGTTCAAGGCTACCAACTTGATTACGGATGAGTGAGAGAGAGAAAAAAATACATCTCTTGGGGAGGAATGAGTAACAAGTGGTGTTTTGTAAGTTTGACAGTTCAATGACCCTGCTTTTTAATTTCCCAGAACTGCTATAGCATCTCCCCTGTCCATGCAGGGAGTCCCCGCAGTGGGAGAGGGGCAGGAGGACTTTAGTACAGCTTGCTGAGTAATGCTTACAGGGATTCAAAAGGGCCTGGACTTCAGCACAGGTATGTCAGGTTGCCCCATCCGGTAAGAGCGCTCGCTGTGCAGGGGCAGGAAGGATCAGCAGGTGTCACCAGGTCCCCTGCACCTCCCAGCAGAGTACTTAGGGAAGCAGAATGGCTGGAGAGTAGAGAAACCACACTGCCTGACGCATGTAAGTCTCTTCATGCAATGGCTTCTCAGTATCCAACATGATGTGTCTGTCACAGGTGTTACTGGATGCTCAGGGGAGTCGGTGTGCTAAGCAGTATGGACAATCCATAGCCATTTTCCTGAGGTATATATTTCACCCCCTCTGTCTTGCCTAAGGTGGCAGCAAATGCTTGGGACTCCTAAGACAGACTCAAGGTTAGCTACAATGACATCTTCAGTTAAAGGCTGGGCCCAGGGTAGAGAATCCATGTAACTCATCTTTGTGATAGATCCAATGTGCACGTCCCTGACAGAAAACCCAATCCCCAAACAAACAAACGCCTCTCAAAAGGATTCCAAGAAGTGCATCTGGGTTCATGGTACACACCGTTAGTGTCCCCGCTGACTTCCACCAAGGGGGTGTCAGGGAGGCGACAGCCCAGCTCCCTCTGTTGCTCCCCCAGGCTTCAGGACAGATAGCATGATTCCTCCCCCCCACCCCGCCCCCCGCCCCCGCCAGAGAAAACAGAGCAGACCTATCTGCATCTCCCTCTGCCAGCAACCTGGCCAAGGGCTATGAAACCTAGCTATAGAGGTACCAGGAACTGGAATCCAGGACTGACCGAGGTGATATCTAGGCAGGGAAGCCAAATGATAGTTTCATGAAAGGAAATTCAGGAGGGACAAGTAAACAGAAATGTACTCACAGAAGTGAGAGGGAGGAAGAGGACATTGGGAATTTCAAGTTTGGCACCAGGTGGATTCGTGTCGTGTGATACGCCCACAGGAGTTTCTCCATGCTGCCTAAGCATGCTGGGTTCTGTGAGGGAGTACAGGGGGACTTGGGGGAAGTCCTGCCTGAACAACAGCGGATCCTAAGGAGAACGGAGGCCAGCCTGTGCAGTGACTTCACCTGGACGTTGGAGTCCTGGACCAGGCAGAGCTGTTCCTGGATCTTGTGAAGCTCTTCCTGCTGCCACCGAATGTTGGCCTGTAGGATCCGCGTCCGCTGCTCCAACTGGTCTTTAATGGTCTGGAACATGCTGAATTGTGCTGAAAACTTCAAAATGAAGTCAAAATATAATCAGAGAGTTATTTCAGCCTGAGACCACCTTTACCATCGTCCTGATCAGCCTTACACACTTCTTCCTGTCTGTCCCTCAGCATCTCTGAAAAAACCCTCTGTTTAGCTCTGAGGTGAGCAGGGCTAGGGACGAGGTCACTGGGCAGCCTTCTTTGTGTTAAGGATGACAGTGAATGCCCTTTCATCCCAAACTTGATCCTAGTGGTCCTAGATCCACTGAAGTCTTCTCTGCCCGTCTCCCCCCATGCTGTCTGCTTCACAGGCTCACGCAGGGTAGAACCACAGGGAAGGACAACTTGGCTACCTGATGTTTGCCTCAAGGATGACACTCTGGCAGAGGGGTTTCTATAACATAAGCCATTCACTGTGTTTTGCCCAGAACAACTTGACTTTGATCTCTGAATCCTTCCTGGAAGTCTTCCTGGAAGAGGACTCTGTGTCCTCTTACTAGTCTTCTTCAACAAGGGCACTTGGCCCGAAATCAAGAGAGGGATATAGGAGTGGCCTTCTGTGGGCACACGGTCCCTGCTCTGGGCTTGCTGCCTCCTTTCCTTTTCTTCCTTTCCCTTCTCTTCCCTTTCTCCTTCTTTCCCCCTCCTTCTTGAGACAGGGTCTTGCTGTATAGCCCAAGCTGGCCTGAACTCATGGCAATCCTCCTGCCCCAAACTCCCGAGTACTGAGATTATAAATGTATGCCACCACACCCAGCTTGATGGCTATCTGGAGGCAAATTTGCTGGGCTTGCAGTTTCCCTTTCTCTTTCTCTGTGCCCCTTTCCTCCTCCTCCCCCTCTTCCTTCCCCTCCTCTTTTCCCTCCTCTTCCTCCTACTTTTCCTGCCTTCTTCTCCATCTTTCCCTCCCTTTTTCTGTCTCTCTTTCTCCTCCTCCTCTCTCTCTCTTTTTTTAACAGTGACTTTCTCTTTATTCCCTCAGCCTCTACCTCCATATCTCCCTTCTCTGTTTCTTGTCCACTGTCTTTTGCAAATGTCCACAAAACCTGTCCTTTCCCTGCTCCAGCCTTTGACCTCTCCTACACAGGAAAGCAAGAAGAGCAGTGGAATTGAGAGCGCAGACAGGGTCTGCTAGAAGATGCAGGGACACAGCAATTTGGAGCAGCACGATAGAAAGAGCAGGATTGGGGTGTGTCTCAGTGAGAGAGGTGCACCCAGCAAAAGCAAGGCCCTGGGCTCAGTCCTCAGAACTGGCCAAAACCAGAGCCTGTCAGAATGATAGTGGTAGGTGCCATTGTTTGCAGAGAGCCAGCTGTATCAGCCCGCAGGCAAAGGGACACGGGACACCCTACTTTTTACCGTAAACTTCGTTTTTCCAGCATAAACCCATGCCAAAGAGCCATCTACCATTAGGTATTATAAACATACTTTTTTTTTTTTCTTGAGATGCAAGGCTCAGAAGTGAAAGGAATTCTCATTTCTTATGCCTTTGAATTGATACAAATCACCAATTTCATACCAAATGTGTCTTGAGAACTTGAAATGGAAAAACACTATTCTGATCCCCCCCGCCCCCCGCCCCGATGAGGATAAAGATGGACTATTTTAATTAGGAGACTCTGGCTGAACAGCTTTGATATCACTGCTCAAGTCAGACGCTAGCAAGAAGCATATGCTAACACACGTCTTTCTTATTCTAGAAAAGCATCCGAGGCCACTTCTACGAGGGCATATGTTCTGAAATGTTCCCATCAGCCATCTCAGATCCTCACAGAGAGAGACAGCCAAACTCTAAGAAGCTGAGGTGTTGGTGAGCGGCCATCTGGGACCCAGGTACTGCTTGGGGCCAGGGCTGGGGACAATACCAAGTGCCTATAAAGGAACCGAAGCTCTGGGCTCAACAGTGGAGATACAACTGAATCTATGTGATACTCCCTGTGACCACAGAGGGGATGGCCTGTGCTCAAGGCAAGTGGGGCGCTAAATAGCTCTCCCCCAAAATGTATACATGGGTCTCCATTCTCTGTTGTCACCCTCTATTCCTCTACCAGTCTCCAAGCCATTCTCCGGAGCTAACTCAAGGGATACCTCCTTCAGAAAGACTTACTGGTCCCGTGGAGTGTCTGCCCCGCTGTGGGTGATTCCTCTGGCTGTCTGCCCACATCTCCCATCAACTCTGCGAACTAAGCATGAGGACTGTGTTCCAACGCATCCCTATGCCTTGCTCATGAGCTGACCCAAATAAGAACTCACCAAGCATTGTTGAAACAAGAGAGGAATTACTGTAACACATCCCCTCTTTAAAGAAATGTGATATTTATAGTACTGGATTAATAGCTTCTAGATCCTTCCAGACTCCTTTTATGATGTTTTGTATAATTCAGACCTTTCCCAAAATTTGGAGTGACATGAAATGAAGGAACGCAGACAAATAGCAGAAGGAAGAGCAAAGGTGAAAACGAAAGATGAAAATCAGACACTGGGGAAAATCATGAATTGGGAAGAAGATGTGACAGGGGAAGACAGGTGTGATGAGGGAGTCCATTGTTAGATATGTCTCGTGCAGACTTTGGGGTGAGATCCCCCACTCTCAGGGCCTGAGTTGGTACTTGAGTATGCAATAGATAGCACGTCAAAATGTTCACAAACTCAGAAGATGCCCCTCCATGCCCAGTCTCTGACTCACCTGTGCCATTGGAGCAGGTGGGCTCTGCAAGGTGGTCTGAGGCAGCAGCTGCTTTGCGAGGTCACAGGAAGATGGGGAAGGCAGAGGAGCCTGGGTAGAGAGAGAGAAAGGGGCTTTGTTAAACAACCACTTCTGGGCTGCTCAGGGGCTCGGCTCTCTGCTGCTTGAATTTTCCAGCTGCAAGTGCTAGGCTAAGACTTTCAGAAGGTTCTGGCCTCTGTTTCCCGGCTGCACTGATTCCTGCGCCTGACATGTAGTTATGAGCGACTCATGGCTGGTATAAGACACATGTGGCTCTTGAGCCAGGGTCAGGTGCTCCGAGAGTACATGATTCCCGCCACTGTGTGTGTTAGGCAAGGCCAGTGCTGCCCGCCTGCACCCCGAGGATGTACTCTATTTCCCTCTGCTACCCTGTGCTAGACAGACTCCATCCATGAGGACCAGACTCTTCTTAGTGGTCCAAACCACTCTTCTCCCACGGGAATTCGTTCTCAGGATGTCATCAAGTGAGTCACTTGGGCAGGTGGGGGAAACAACATGTAGAAATAAGAGATATGACCTCCTGTTTTGCAGGCTAACTACTTTAAGAGATAAGTAAGAAGGCTCTTGAGAAGTTATCCTCAAATGTGTCTAGTCCCTAGGGACTATAAAAAATCAGTCTGCATAGAAAGCACCACCCAGGACGCAGTGGGAGGAAGTGGCATCGGGAAGGTGTGATGTGAATGAGAAATCCCAGGTGCAGGTTCACCCACCAGATGCTTGCTTGGCTTCTCCCGTGTCCCCTGTACATCTGGGGGAGACAGAGCACACTGGGCCGCCATCCATTGCAGAATATGGTCTGTTGATGACTCTGCATACAGGCCATCATACCAAGGTGTTATGGGGAGGTTTGGCAAACATCAGCACCCTAGCCCGACATAAGTCTTCTTGAACACAGTCATGTGTGGAATGATATTCAAACAGGAGGTCCCTGGAGCCTCAGGAGACATACCCTCACAATGGAAGCACTCAGTTCTATTCTGAAAATCACTTGAATTTTGCATTCTGCAAGTACATATCCATGCTCATTTTTTGATAAATGTCTAAATGTCTAAAATGTCTAAAATTAGTTGCTAAATAAATACAAGGGTATTTATTTATACCCCCTGCCTGAAACACCCTCCCTCCCTGCCCACTACTCCATCCGTCCCCTCCCATGGAGCGACTCAGTATGCCCCTGAGGCAGCACTCCCCTGCTGAGAAGATGGGGATCCCTCACATACCGGCATGGTGGCTGCCTGGCTGAGCCCTGGCACTGGTAACTCCTGGGGTAGGGTGGCTGATCTTGGCAAAGCTGGAGTGCTGTTCTCAGCCATCAGCTTGGTTGGAGTGGCTATAAGGAAACAAGAGATAGCTTTTCTGATTCACAGACACTTCCCAGCTACCTCAGCAAGAGGGCAGAGGGCTGAGGTTGGTACCTCTGATGCAGTGGTTGAGCCAAGCCATAAATGCTCAACCTGGAGGCAGGCAGAGGACATCCAAGTCACCCCAATCCTCCATTTCTAACATTTGGTCCAGCCACCACCATGATCAAACACCCGTTTAGCTGACCTGAATGTTACCTGCTTTGTCACCTACACTGCAGTGGTGGTGGGGAATATAGACAGGGGGTAGTGAGCTGGCTAGTTCTTACATCAACTCGACACGGGCTACAGTCATTTAAGAAGAGGGAACATTAATTGAGAAAATGTCTCCACCAGATTGGCCTATGGGAAAGCCTGTGGTACATTTTCTTCATTGGTGATTGATGTGGGTGGTCCTGGATGGCATAAGGAAGTAGGCTGAGCAAGTCATGAGGAGCAAGCCAGTAAGCAGCACCTCTCCATGGCTTTTGCATAAGTTCCTGCTTTGAGTTCCTTCTGTGATGTCCCTGGATGACAGACAGACTACAACCATAAGATGAAATAAATCTTTTTATCCTCAAGTTGCTTTTGGTCATGGTGTTTTGTTTTTGTTTTTTTAATTGGGGCAATAGAAACCCTAACTAAGACATACGGGAAGGCAGAGGTCAGTGAGGTGTGAAACACACAGTGAAAACTGTACGACACCCTGTACTTTCTGGGCCTGGCCCAACTCAGTCTGGGACCCTTTGTGGGACTCTGTGCCCTTGGTCTGATGGGGTTCATCACCCACTACCTATCCATGGAATGACACTCACAGGTGGGTTCAGACATGGCTGTGTGCGAGGACTTGTGGGAACTCCTGGAGGATGCCGACGGTGAAGGACTGGTAGTAAGACCTGACGGACCCATGTCAAGTGCATTAAAGTGCTGCTGAGGTTCCAGGCTTGAGTCCTTGTCCTGAAACACACACACACACACACACACAATAAAATAAATTAAGATTCCATGAATGAATGAATGAATGAATGAATGACTTGACTCTAGTTCTAGCATGAAGAAGAATCTGGAGGAAATGGAGAAACACTCTAAACACGTTTGGGCAGGGTAGATGCCCAGTTGTCAGGGAGCATCACCAAGAGGCTTTTGTTTTAATGCTGCATTTATCTATACGTTCTCAACTTTTAATTGAATTTTCACATTTCCCCCCACTGACTGTGCATTCTAATTTTTCCATTAAAACTGTTATCTCATCACCCGGAATTTCGGCTTTCTGAAATGAGAGATCAGAAAGAAATAAGGCTACTATTAGCAATGGATTGTTAACATGGCCAGCGACACAAATGGCACTGGGCCACCCAGACACTTCCTGTGCTCCCTCTCAGGCTCGCTCTCTGCATGGGGAAAGAGCCTGTGGCCTCTCATCTGTTGATCGCTGACTCTTAACTGGTCCTGGCTTCTAAGCCATCTCTACCCCCAACAGGGCACAAAGAGGGAGAAAGCAGCTTTGGTGGCCCAGTTCCCATTCTCGATGGCTTGGGTGTCATACGTGTATGCAAATGGGCTTTATGATAGCTTTTTAAGCTCAAGAAGAAAATGTAGTGTTTATTCTCTTAAGTCCTGTTCCCACCAGAAGGGTGGAAATTGCCGGCACCCACTGTGTTATGACCACAGACTAGGGTATTCAGTTTCGGGTATGTGAGCCCATGTGTTGTTCGGTCTTTGGACTCGTGGTCCAGTAAGTATAGTTGCCACCATGGTGTGTGTGTGTGTGTGTGTGTGTGTGTGTGTGTGTGTGTGTGTGTGTGTGTGTGTGTGTGTGTGTATCTGCAAAGAGGACTAAGGTGACTGATATGCGACCTACAAGCCTTTATGCCAAACAGAATGACAGCATGTGCCTGCATGTGTGGTGGGAAATACCAGCCATGAGACTGCTGTTTAGTGACAGTCTCCTTCAATAAACTGGTCCAGGGGTCACTGCGCCATGACCACAGTGCACTGCATGTTCCTGCTCAGCAGAGGAATCAGCCCAGGAGTGAGTGTGGGCACTGAGGGACTCTCGCAGCCATTGCCTGCCCTGAATAACACATCCATCAACGGGATCTGCATTTCACAAATGTGTCCGTTGGCGAAACGTTAAAACTCTTCAAAACCAGATCACCACAGACAGTCTAGGAGACAATTTCCTAGAGGTTTTTACTTCAGAAGGAGCTGCTACCTTGTCACCCAGAAACTTGAGTGACAGGTTTCTGATTGGCTGATGGATACATATTACACCTGCTCTTTGGTTGTGATGTACGGTGTGTCTAATGCCTGCCTGTTACTGGCTGAATTCCGTTCTCTGACATGATACATGCTGTGTGATGTGGCGAGCTGGGTAACAGACATTTCTCTAAGCAACTGTGGCCTAGTCAGGGTGCAGGCGATGACTCACAGAGGTGGCTGGTGAGCTTCTGCAGATGCTGCTCTCTCATCTTTGAAGGTGATTTCTCCTTCTTCCTAGTCTCACCCGCAAGGGATGAGAGATACTGTTATTGACAAGACAGTCTGGCTGACTGAATCATGCTGCTGCAAAACCTCTGGTCAGGCTCTGGCATCTAGACTGCTGGACACCCTAGAACTCCCTCCAATGTCTTTGCTTCCCAGAGGCTGTCACCTACCTTTCAACACACGCCCCACAAAGGGTTTTGTCCCACTATTGGTGAAAAGTAACCCTTATTTCATAGATCCATTGGCAGCATTTTTACTTTCTTAAAATAGCACTGGCTCTTCTGGCCGCTAGCCTCTTAGCTTTAAGAAATACAACACTCTTTCCTGCATTGCCATTTCTCTTTGACTTCTAATGTTTCTGCTTGTTTTATGAACGACCTTTGGGGACTCAGGCTCTCTGGTCTACTTGTAGAGGATCTTCATAGTTCCTTGGCATGGTCTGAGGAGAAGCCTGGTCAGATGGGACCCAAGTACTCAGGGGAGGAGAGGGGAGAGACGGGAGGAGGAGGTGGTGGGCTTTGTGGATTGAAAGGTCTTTTTAGATCTTTTAGAAAGAAAAAAGATTTTTTTCTTTCTTTTTCTTTTTTTTTTTTTTTTAAATTACATCAACATCTCCTATACAAAGCTGATACTACCATAGCTATTAACTAAAATCTCGTGACACGGAGTCAGAAACAACACGGAGGCATGGAGCAGTAGCTTTGGACAGATTCCATTCCCGGCACTACAAAACAAAATCAAACCCAGAAAGAGCAGGAGGGACAGGCTCCTGCTGTTACGCTGGAAACAACATAACAAAGCCTAGGCTAAGGGAGGGACCGAGACCTTGAATTATCCCCCACTCAAGTGGGTGATGGAATCACTCCCCAGCATCTTATCTGCGGGAGAAATGCAAACTGGGCTTTTTATAGCCATCACTGGAAGGCTGGGAAGTTGCCCAGCCATTCCTTGAGTCCAGAGGCTGCTCTGAGCCAGCTTTTACAAGAGTGCCCTTGGGCACCCATGCTTCCACGGTCATCTGAGGAAAGAGAGCACACAGTGCTCATCTCACAGGACTGTCACGAAAGGTAAATAAGCAAACACCCCTAAGTCACCGAGAGTCCTTCAGGACTACAGCAGGTGCTCAGTAGGGATGACTCTGTTCTTGCTACCCCAGTACTTGCCAGAAACCCCATGGCAGGTCTTTGTTTTCACCCCCTGTGCAGGGATGAGCTCACCTTCAGTGTAGAGGGGTGCATGGCCTCTGATGGTGTGTCTTCCAAAGCTAGATCCTGTCTCCTCTCCACCCGGACGTCTGCATAACTGCTCAGGGAAGAGAAGAGACCACAGTGGAGCTGACCATTCCTGGAGGGCAATACCCAAGGGCGCACGTGGGGCTCTCCACACAAAACCTGCTTATGGAATATGCAGCAGAGAGGAGCCCAACTCTGACCTGCTTAGAGGATTGAGTTTCATTCCTGCCTAATTGCCTCACAAAGATTCTAATATTACATTCCAGATATTTCCATTTTTGGGATGCTTTTATGTCCCTTCCTACTATTCTCTAACTCAGCAGTTCTCAACCTGTGGTCGCCTAAGACCACCTGCGTATCGGATATTTACATCACGATTCGTAACAGTAGCAAAATCACAGTTAGGACGTAGCAACGAGAATAATTTTATGGTTGGGGGATCACCACAACACGAGGAACTGTGTTAAAGGGCTTCAGCATTAGGGAGGCTGAGGACCACTGGTCTATTGCTTCACTTCCTGAAATCTCCAGATGAACAGTAGCTTTTAAGATATATTTTCGTTTGTGGATAAGCTTCTGCCTGTAAAGAATTAAAAACTGCTTCAAATGTGTTCATTACGGACGGTGTATATGGAAGCACATAAATAGAAATAAACACAGGACCAGCCAGACCCAGGCCACCGCTAAACCTAGGGACCCAGTTTGTCACCATTGTAGATAAACTGGCATGGGGTGGCAGTGACAGTCATGCTGGTTTGGCCCTCGCCTCCCATGTAGAGCTGCAGGACATGCAAAGGGCAGGGATGGGACACTGGAGTGTTTGAGCTCTGATTTAGTTACTCCTTTCATCTCCCATGTTATCCCGGAGCTAGCCTCTTATGATTTGGGAGGTTCAGGAGAGAGGCAGGTGGCACCTAACCTTTCTTGGGGACTGAGCAACACCCTGGAAAAGACCCAGGCTGAGAGACCATGAAGCCACAAGTCACTGGCTGGGGAACTCCAAAAGGATGGCCTGAGGAGCAGGTCCGAGCATGGGCACAAAGTGTTATGAAATGAGATCAAGGTCAGTGGCTGAGAAAGGCCAGGGCTTTTCTCTACCCCCCCCATATATATATATATCTCCACACACCACCTGCATACATCCTCTTCAAAACTTCAAATCATCTCTAGCTTCCTTTTAACACCTAGCGCAATGTAAACTTTATGTACATAGTTGGTATACTGTATTCTTTAGGGACCGGTGAGAAGAAAAAAAAGGCTTGTATATGTTTAGTATAAATGTAATTTAAAATGTTTTCCATCAGTGGTTAGCCAAATATATAGACTGCAAAATCCACCTGATGTAGGGGTGGAGTGTTTTAATAGGCTATTTGTTATTTTATTATATATTTTTTTTCTGAGACAGGTTCTCACTCTGTAGCCCAGGCTGGACTCAAACTTGAGATGCTCCTGACTCAGCCTCTCCAGTGCAAGGATTATAGGAACACAACACTATGCTGGGCACGATGTCTTTCTTCTAGACCAGGCTCCAGCCGACTTGCCTTCTTGGTGTTCCTGAATGGAATGGAGGATGGACAACCAGTTTCTTTTACCTCTGAGCATTGGGAACCCACACAGGACACATCTATGCTGTGCTGGACATATTGTTACCCTTCGAGTCCCTGCTCACCCACCCCGAGCTGAGGGCTCTCCAAGGCTACTGGGGACCCCCAGGGCTACTTTACTACAGGCAGCCCAGCTGTTCTCCTACTATGGCCTCGGTTGCTAACAGGAGTTTTTAAAGCCTCAAAGAAGAAAGAAGTATGCGTCTGAGTTATTTGGAGGTGACGTTTTACTCTTCTTCTCAAAAATCAGCAACTCGGGAAAAGCTGGGGGTGGATAGAGATGAGGGAATAATATGTAAGTAGGTCAGTGAAGCAGAAACGTACTAACTAATATCCTGGCAGCTTTCAAAAGGGCCTGACTAAAGACTCACAGGAAGTCTTGGACCTGGGAGGAAAGAGGGTGTGTACCCGGGCAGGAGCTGAGCTCCGACGATCCAGTTTGCTGCAGATGACAGCCAGAGCTTTCCCTCTGATCAAGGGGGTGCTTAAGGTGGTCACTGATCCTTCCCTTCCCTTGGAGGCCTCACCCTCCCTCCCAGGGACTTCAGCTACCCGTCTGCACAGTACCTGACCACAGAGTGTGTGCACACGATGAACTCGGGCTTGGAATTCCACTGGTGGTAGGTGATGTAGTAGTGGGTCTGTAGCCAAATCCACTGCTGCCCTTTGGTTAGAAACCGGTAGCAACATGACTTCCCTTTGCCAAACTGCATCACTGGGAGGAAAAACAAATGGACTTTTGCACACAACACAAACTATTGTAAAAGTAACTTTTTTTTCCACCAAAACTTACTACCAAAATCCAAATGTTCCAGGAGATGACACCAAATATTGCTTCCTTCCCTGGTTGTACTGTATTTTTAGTAACTGTTATCACATACTCTGATGCTTTCGGGAGGCTGTGGGGTGCAGGGGATTGAATTTGGGCCATCATGCTGACTAGGCAAGTGCTCTGACCTAGTCATATTCAGCCAAACTGAAGAGTTCCTGATGCAACGATCAGATACGCCCCCCCAATGCACAGGGGCTTAGACCTCCTCACATAAGGGCACACAAGGATAGATTTGTCTAGCTGGAGGTTTAAGTCAAAAAAGAGTCCCTGGTTTTCTTGGGACTCATCTTCTTGATGCAGGTGAGATGTCTTTGGAACTTCAAGATCTGAGCAGAGGAGGGAAAATCCAGAGACTGGAAGAAATGGACCCAAAATAGACCTGACAGCCAGGAACCGAGAGACAGATTCTGCAGCTGTCATCAACAGTTGAGCCTCCGTCTACGGCACTTCAGAACAGAGTCTGGCATGGATGCCTGCAGCCCAGGCCTCTCCCTGCAGCTGCATAGTTGCCTAGAGAGACCCTATAGTTATGTCTGAAGATGGCTCTTTTGGGGGCTATCCAGGACAGGATGCATGCTGATGGTTTATTAGCTCATGTGAGGAGGAAGGATAAATTATGGATCCAAGGAAGAAGACCAATTTGGATTTTATTACCACAGTGCATGCAAGCTAGCATCCTGCAATGCAGTCAAGAGGAATCTTACCTAGGAAAGTGAAGCGAGCAAGGGAGACACTGCCTCAAAGACACAGACATGCTTCTCAAATCTCAGCGTGCATACCACTGGAGGGACTTGTGGAAATGGAGTTTTTTTTTTCCATTCCTGATCCCTGGTGGAGGGAGCCTGAGAGTCTACAGCTGAAGCTAACCTTGAGCTCACGCTTCTCGTCTATGCAAGAGGGTAAGATGGACTTTATGTTCCAACAGCAGATCCAGCACGTTACGTTCCTCTGTCAACAAGGATGGCACAGAGAAGAAAGTCCTGATAGCCACTGTGGACAGGGCATCTGCCGAAGACTAAGGACTGTGGTTATCAGAATCCGTGGCTCAATGTTATGGAGACCGTTCTAACTCAGAAGTGAGCATTGGCACTGAAAATACGACTCGGACTGGTTGACTCTTGATTTTTTTTTTTTTTTTTGTGACATGAAAACTGGAAAAGCGTGTAATTCTTGCTTTTTTCAACCCTGAATGTGGGTTGGAGTGCTGTGGCACATATCCAGCTGTCTCTGACGTTTCTATCAGCGGTGGAGGGGGCCTCTCAAGCCCCCAAAGACCCTGTGCATACCCCTTCCACATACTGGCATCATCTTGCAAACTCACCTACTTCTGGATTTCTCAGCAGACCCTGACCTGGAGGGCAGCCGGGAGATGCTGGTGACAGGTACTGGCACACTTGGGTGGATATCTAAGAGAATTTTTACTAGGAAACTCAGGCTACAAAGCCACTGTCTTAAGGATGTATCCGAGGAGAACACAGTCTTGACTCTCTGGTTGGTGACCAGTATCTGACTGTTGACTAAAGAACAGGTAGAACATTTGGTATTTTTGTCTTCCAACTGCACTCTATAGCCTAAAAGAAAGTCTTGCTGGGGATGGGGCAAAGTCAATTCCAAGTTAAAGTAGGATCCGTGAAGCTAAGTGGAGGAAAGAATCCCCTGAGCCCTCACCATTACTGCATGAGACACCAGCCTGCCCCCACTGTGGCCAACAGCTTCCAGACGTACAGAATCCTGCCGCTTGGGCCCTTGTAAAGCAAGCACAAGACTCCTGGCTGGGCTGGTGTGTGGTACTCACGGTGCTGGTGGCACCTGGCCAGGAGCTCCAGGTCATCAATGTGGTAGTAGTCATACCCTGAGGTGCCGAGGACTTCAAAGGGCAGGTATCCTATGATTGGAGGTGCTCTGCAGGGAGACAGAGAGAAGAAGCTACACATGAGAAGAAGCTACACGTGTCTCACAAGCTGGTTGCAACACTCAGTGAGGAGGAGCAGTTTGTATCCTTAGTGGTTTCCATGGAGACCATGGTTTATCAATACCAGGGGGTGGGGGTGGTGGGGAGCAGAGAACAGCATTGTAACAGTAGCCAGGACCAGGGAGCCCATATTTGTAAGAACTCATTTATTTCAGCATACAGGCACTCCGTTCCTAGGGATAACCTGGCCCAAATAATAAGAAGAACTTCTAGATATTGAAGAATTTAAAACAGCTGTAGACTGGGCTAGCCCAATGCCCCCGAATTAAAGAGTGGGGCGGGGTGGTTGCTAGTTCATGAACTGGGAATGATGCTGTGAAGAAAAGGAAGAATTGGGCTGAAGGATCAAAGCAGGTTGAAAGAAACCAGAGGATTTCTTTCCCCACATTTGCTTTGGCCAATCAGGAAATAGAAATGGCCTAAGTTGGGACCATCCCAAAGATGTCTTGGGTCTGAGGTGTCACTCTGAGCACAAATGGGGCAGGCACATGGCTGTCAGGATGCCCACTTTCCCCTTAGCTGGGAACAATGTTCCTACTACCAAAGAGTCCTTCCCTTTCCGTGGGTCAGGCCGGACTTTATTCTCCCAAGCAGAGCCTGGCTCCTGCAAACGGCGCTTGAAAAGGACCCAGCTCAAATATGTTTTTCTTCTCACAAACCTGTGATCCAGAAATAAAAATTTCCATTCCAAGCTATGCCTCGAAGTGAATTCTTCTAAAGGTTCGTCAGCTACACACATTTCCTGTGTTGGGAAAGAAAAAAAAAAAAAAAGCCAGAACATTGCTCAGTGTGCCAGATGCTCACCCTAGGTTGGTTCAAAAGAAATAACGACAGGCACCACAAGTTAGAACTGTTCTTCTGAGCCAATCTTCAAACAGTGCTAGATCAAGATTGTCATCTGTAGCTAATTTCCGTATTAGTGGGTCCTAAATTTGTTTCACAAACTGGGAGAAGTACCTAGAAGCCAAACTGTGCCCCGCCCCTCTCCCCATTATGGGAAGTGTGGAAAACATGTGGAGATGACTCCTCATCTGAATCTGAATTAGTAATTCAATCCCATCCACGTTTGAACCGGAGATGTGAAGTACGACCACAGGAGGGGAGATACAATAAATGCTCACACTTTTTGACTCACAGTCTGAGCCACACCTACTCAGTGCATAATGGCGGTAGAACACCACCAAGCCTTGCAGTTAGCCAATGACGTCTTTGTGCTGCCTTCGGACAAATAACTCACAGGAACCCGGGGCTTGGGATGGCCCATGGGTGCAGGCACAGACAGTTGAGAGTTTTGAAAACTAATCTTGAAAACTAACTTTCCTGCAATTGTATAATCAATGGATAGGGTAGTTAACGGCACGCAGCCCGATGTGATGTCACTGAAACAGGTCCGCATCATGACGTCACTGTCAGGAACTTGCCTTTAAGAACTGTGGTGTTGCCAGGCGCACAGTGGCGATGAAGCAGACCTCCTTTCCCAGGGGCACGCGGCAAGGTCTTGAAAGGGTGTTGTCAAAGCCATTACAGGAGGGGCTAGGCACTGGGAGGGAGGAAGATGCACAGGTTAGCCCTGCCTGCTGACAGGAGCTGATCCTTACCCCACACTTCCTGCTTTTGGGAGTTTATGTATGTTAACTTGTTCCATCTTTCACAGCAACGTGATGAGGTAGGCACGCCGTTTGTTACCCCTGCACAGAGAAGGGAACCGAGGCACTTGCTTGAAGCCGTCTTCCTAGAAGATGGGCTGGAAATTACGTCCACAGCAATAACCAGGACACCCCATCGATGCTCACTTCTACTATCTCTTCGGAATTGGCTTCATATGTTGGGGAAGCTGCGCTACAGCACAAGGTCCTCCTTCTGCACGGAGGGTTTGGATGCTGACCTCTGCTGATGTGTTAAGGGTTAATTTCATGACCAACAGTGTTGCCATTACTGGTAGTCCTAGGAAAAGTAGTGGTGTCTTGAAAAGGGATCTGTCTCAAACTTCATCTTAGGAGTCTGAGGTGACACAGGGGCTGGACCACTGAGGAGGTGTCCTTGGGACTTAGTTATGGCTTGGATCTGGGATGTCCCCCAAACACCCATGGGGTAAAGGCTCAGTTTCCAGTTTAGTGCTATTGAGAGGTGGTAGAACCTTTGACAGAGGGTTCTTAGTGGGGGAGTTCTTGGCTTCTGGGGGTCTGCCTTCGAAAGGAATTGGGAGACTCTGGTTTCATCCATCCTGTCTCTTTTCCAGTCACGAATTAAGCAGATTGCTCTGCTATGTGTCCTGATACGATTGATGATCTGCCTCACCACAGGCCCCAGAGCAGCAGGACCATGGACCCCAGACCCAAACCTCTGAAACTATGAACCAAAATAACTTTTAAACTCATTGTTAAGTCTTGTTAGTAACAAGTCGAATGAGATGTGATGGTACCTCTTTCTACAAGCTTATTGGTTTGTTCTCACAAGTCTAAGAAGACATTACTGCCACTGTTCTAGAGGACCAAACCGAGGCCTGGAAAGTCTGGGAGAAGCTAATGGGCCAAGAGTCCCACAGGTCTGTGTCTAATCCAGCTTCTCAGGGAAGAAAGGGTTTGGATCTAGATTCATGCCACCAATGTGCTGGAACCAGATTCCCAGTGCCCTCCTAAGAGACCACTTGGCATTAGTGAAGTTCTTCCTGGGGGCCACAAGACCTTTCTTCAGGATGGCTGTGAAAGACTAAGTGACCTTTTGGGCCAGAAAAATTCTATTAACTTTCTGTTGAATTTTTGAGGTGAGGAAAGAACCCAGTTAAGTATGAAAATAACCAAGTTGGCACATCCACAGAATCCTCAAATGCTAATGTGTGGCTGGTTCCCCTGGGATCTCTGCTTTGGTTACTTGGGATCTGCCCAGATTACATAATTCAGGCATGGGTACTTTCCAGAGCCCCACTGGCTAGGCACCATGTGGCCAGGGCTGCGGAGCCCTAGAGTAGAGGGCCACAGGACTTTTTCTTTAAAAAAATGGCTGGTTACAGTTGGCTCTTCAGAACCAAGGCTTCTGAATCTGCAAACTGGACCAACTGTAGATCCCATATGTTTGAAAATACTTGAAAAAAAGCCACTATATCTATTGAACACACAGAGACACACATAGACACACACACAGACACAGACATACATAGACAGACAGACAGACAGACACACATATACACATGCCTTTTCAATGTCATTATACCCTAAGGAATTCAGCAAAACTGTTGGGGAAAGTTTATTTTTAGTTATGTTTGAAATTATTTTATGTACTGTTGGGGAAGGGGCTATCCTAAGTCTAGGGCATTCTGTATTGTTTGCAGGTGTTGGGTTTCTGTGGGGGTTGTTTAATTGCTAATGATCTGCATGTGCTATCAGTAAAATACCTGAGGAGTTATGAAAGAATAAAAACACCTGAGCTGAGATGCTTGGGGTTCTATTGTCTCTGGAGTCTGGTGCTAGCCACGGTGGTAGTTCCCTCTGCTGAGGTCTGGCAGAGTTTAGACCAATTAATATGCCTCCTTGTCCTGTTTACTGAGCTCCCACAGCAACGTACCACTACATAAAACCATGTAGCATTTACATTGTGTTAGGCACTGTAAGTCACCTAGAGATAATTTAAAATCTATAGGGTGTGGGGGTGATATGAAAATACCATAGGGGGCTCAAGAACCCATTGGTTTTGATATGTCTGAGGTGCCTGAGAACATCCCCCAATAGATATTGAGGGGTGACTATACAACCCGTGCCTCTAAACTCACAGATTTAGGGACCATTTTATGCTTTCCAATTTAACCAAAAACATATGGAACATCAGAAAGCCAAAGGCATTTTAAAAATGAAATCCGAGGGATTATAGTTTAGCTTTCCAATCATTTTTTGTTTCCTATATTTATAGGTTTGTAAATGATTCTATAATGTGGTCTGCTCTCCACTAACATGAATAAATTCATTTTACTGAACACATTCTCTGAATTCACTCACATAAATACTAATAAATGTTTCCAAACATGAATACAAAGTGAACAAAATAAAAAATAGTGATCTCAAGAGAGTTTACATCTGTCATGAGCTGGCTTGAGACTATTGTAGATTTTTTTTGTAGGCTGAGCCAAGAGGTTTATCGAGGGAAAAGAAAACAATCCCACACAAGGGAAGGTCTGCAGATGTGAACATCTGTGTAATAAAAAAAAAAGACATTAGAAATTTCCCAGATGTGAAATACTCTCTGCTCAACATCGAAGAGACATTACCCCGCCAGATAATGACCTAATAAAATTCTCTTGACTCTTTTTGGAATACTGGGACCTTGGATGCAGATTTCCAAGGACCCCTAGGACCTGAAGGAGGAGGAGAAGAGGAGGAAGGCCGCCTCCTCCCTCTAATAGAGGCACTGTGTGAGAGCCACCCTTCCTAAGCTCTAGTGCTGCCAGTAAGGCCCTCCTCCCTGGTGTCCTGGGAAGAGGAAACAGAAGACGGAGAAGTGGAAGCACCTGCCTGAGGCATGTTCCTTCCTTAAAGGGAGCAGAGACTGACATGGTGGTCAGTAAGTGGGATTTTGCAGACCTTCCTCTCAGCCCCGCTGCCTTCCGACACGATTTTATCTGCTCTTTTATATCTTCAAAGGTGAAAATCCCCAGCCCTACCCTCATCCTTGCTGAGGGAAGTTCCATTATTACTGGTAGCTTGCACATAGATGACTATTCTACAGATGGGCCCCAAACAGAGTGTCTTCTTTTCCAAACAAGCTTTTCCCACTCCAAACCTCAAACATCTGAGAGCCTGACCCGGGGTGACAGGTGGTGAACCGAGGTGAATGTTTTAACAGAGGCCAAGAGGAGGACCTTGCAGAGGAGGAAGGAAGGGAGCTCCCTTACACACTGCCAGTTAAGTGTGAAATGGCTTTTTACTTGAAGCATGAAGTTCCTCGAATGTTCCAGACTCAACACACGTGCACACTTCACTCTGGGTCTTCATAGTTGCACTTAGCACTTAGAATAAACTCTCTGGCACTTCAGATCCCAAGGTAGTTTAAAGCCTTAATTAAGGATTCGATTACCTATTTCCATTTGAACACTAGAAAAAAAAAAACCCACATCTAATTACAACTGGCTTCCTTACCTCTCAGAGGGACTTGCTACGGACCGTTGGCACAGCTCTGCTTTCTCTGGGCTCTCATACTCATGATATAGAGGAGTGTTTCTCCCTTGATCCATTTCCCCCCCTAGACTAGCTGCTTACTCAAAATTGATGTAACCCTTGCCAAAAGCTGGATAAGCAGGCCTCTCCATGTGGGGGCTGGGCCTTTCTTCCCACCTCCAGTGCTGAGCAGGTGTCCTGCGCTCAGTAGGTCCTCAGTACCTGTTTTTTGGATGACTTTCTCAGAGAGGACTTCCATTTCACACTCAAACTGCGCTTAGGGCTCAGTTCGGGAAGGAACTTTCTGGGCTTTGCTAAAAACTAGCACATAGACTTTGGCACTCCAGAGTGGCTTCTCCTTCAGAGTTCCCGGGGACTGATCCACTCCGCTACCGTTGGAGGGTTCCGGGGGAAGTCACTGGCATTCAGGCTAGCTCCCTACCCTCCTGAAGGATGAACACTGGTCCAAAGGAGGCCCGGGCAAGGTGGTTGCTGGGAATTACATGCTGCAATCACCATCAAGGGCTGGCAAACAGTAGACGTGCCGTTGAGAGGAAAATACTTTTCAGCCCATTCATTCATGAGGCACCCCTAGGAAGGGGTAATCTCAGACTGCGCGTTTCTCCTGTGCAGCATGTTTTATTGGTTGTGTTCAGAACAGCCAGATGTCAGGGTTCCTAGCATGATAGATGGGGTATGTTCTGAACAGCCAGACAGTAACGTTCTTGGGAGACAGTGACACGCTCTCTCTGCCACTTCCTGGCCCAAGCATCACCTCCCTGGCTCATAGAATACTTGGCTCCTCTTTTTCTTTCTGCCAGGTCTGCTTAGCAGAGCTGAGTAATTTATGGGGAGAAGGTAAGTGTGCTGAACTGAAAAGAAAAAAATCATTTCTCTACAGAGAAGCTCTATGTCTTACTTAAATCTTTTCTACTTCCTGCCATTCACTGAGTATTTTCAGGAGACCAAGACTTTGGTAATAGAGGTAAGACTTCCTCCTGAGAGTTGGTGTGGGGCAAAGTCTTCATATACTGAGGAAACCTCACCTCACCTTGAGACCTTCATCATGTCTGGATATTTTAGGCACAAAATCCATTAAAATTACGGACCATCTTGCACATGAAGTTTCTCCATTCCCAGAAAGATGTAGTTGACAAATGTATGCTCATTCCTCATTGCTCCATTAGTAATACGGACCTTAGATGACGATGCGGGACTGTGGCCTTGGATAATGGCTTGTTATTAACCATGATCTGAACCCCACTGCTGTCTAATTGGATAGCTGATCGCCATGATGTTCACATCAGACACTCCTCCTAAGCCCCCACCCCCCACCTGTTTTCAAGGAACACTGGCATGCCTGCACCTTGATCTCCTAAACGAAGACATCTTAGTTCATTCAGCCCAGGGGAGAAACAGAAGCAACAACCTCAAAGCCCAGCCACCTACAGGAATCACGGGGACACATGGAACCAAGTGTCAGAAGCTGAAAGGCCCTGGGTTCTGCCAGCGCTTCAGACTGGTGCTGTGGTTAGAGACAACTAGGTAAAATGAGGGCAGGGAAACTTTTACACTCTGGTGTGTGGTTTCTGGAAAGCCCAGGGTGGAATGTTTGCTGAGGGTGACCTATTTGGAACCATACCAGCAACTTTTGAAATACCGTGTTCTGGATTTCAGTCAGAGGCACATTTTAGTCCAAGGCTGGGGGAGGAGCCCTTAAAGGTTGGCTTTCTTCTTTCCTTGAAATGTCCTGTCAGGAGTAGAAGCTGCTTCTTATGACCCCTGAAAGCAAAGACGCTCATCACGGCCTTGGCTCCCCTCTGGTTTTCTTCCTGCTCATGCAGCAGGGGATGTGGCACTTGGGTATCTGGAGCTTAAGAAAGTCCTCTTGACCCCATACTTAATTAGAAGAGTGAAAAGATGGGGAATTGTGTTTGTCCAAAAGCATCTCTCCTTGTCTCCCTTTGTAGGAAACATCTGTTATAGGACAGCCATTGTTCAAATAGTGGTTTTTTTTTTCAATTTTTTAAAATTTTAGCGATGTTCTGAAAATGGTCAGCACACAGAGAAGAGGAAGGCAGGTCTGCTATGATCAGTGGCCACCCCAGTTATACCCAGCAGCCAGGATTCATGAGACAGGGCGGGACATGCGGTCACCTAGCCTCATCTGGCTTCTTCAGGAGCCTTTGGCAGATGGGCAGAGACTGTCCTCGAGTAAATATTTCTAAAAGTGTTCTTTTAGGTTAAAAAAAAAATCCCGTATTTGGTATCTTCTTCCTAGAACACTGGGGGCCAACGATCATCTCCTAAGGAGTGACCAACGTGTGCAAATATTAAGGAGAGGGAAAATTCCATTTTGCTCAGGTCTCTGGGCAACTGCTGCTGTTGATATTGCCCAGTGAACCGGGATGGTGGACAGAGGCGAACGGGCGAGTCCCAGAACTCTTATGAGAAAGCACAATATCACCATCACTCATCACAATGAGGACAAAGGTGCTCGCTCCTCTCTCTCCCTTCCATCCCACCCCTTTGGAAAAGGTCAGGAAGCTAGAGGAATCCCAAAGTGTTATTCAGAGTCAACAAGAAAGCAGATGGGATCCCCATGTACATACTGTAAGGGTCTCCGAAAGCTCTCAGCAGCTCAGTGTCATCCCCTCCCCCTTGTTCTCACTGCAGACTGAACCCAGGGCCCTGTGCATGCCACTCCGGTGCTCTGCCATCGAGCTGTATTCTAGCCCAGCGGTTCTCAACCCTCCTAAGCTGCAACCCTTTAATACAGTCCCTCATGTTGTGGTGACCCCCAGCCATAAAATCATTTTTGTTGCTACCTCAGAGCTGTAATGTTGCTACTGTTATGAATCGTAATGTAAATGTCCGATATGCAGATAATCTTACGTGACCCTTGCCAGGGGGTCATCAGATCCCCAAATGGGTTGTGATTCACAGGTTGAGAATCACTGCTCTAAAGGGTAACTATGCTCTTGGTTTCAGCATTTCTGCTTTTGATACTGCGTGTTTATAGTGGCAATAGTTGGAAAAAAAAAAAGTCACACGCAATTTCCACACATCCTTCCAGGCAAACACTGTCTCAGCTTAAAACAAAGCTTTGTTACTTAAAAAAATAAAAACATTAACACAGCTCAGGTAATTCAGTACGAAGCCTATTTCCTCGAAGCCCTCCAAGATGTGATAACATGACAGGAGATTTAAAGAGCTATTTGGAAACTTTTTAGTAAAAAGAAATATAAATTCATGGGGCGCAGGGCGGCTGCTCATCAGCCAATCACAGGTTATTCTTTGAACTGAGCATGTGCACTGTTGCTACAGGACCACGTGTGAGGTCAGTGTGAGACCCAGGGTGTCTTTCCCTCCTGCCTTTGGCCACTTGGGATATTCTGTGACTGCAGCAGCTGCCACTACAGCCAACAGCCACACATGTTTCGGGTTTTATGATAAGACACCACAGTATAAAGTTTATCACCTAGCTTTTTTCTTTTTGGTGCGGGGGACCGAGCATACCATTGCGCTACATTGTAGCCTCTACACTGTGTGTAAGTATACAGTTAAGTAGTACCGAGCATATCTGTACACTAACACCACCATCCATCTCTACATGGAAACTGCATACCCGCTCTGCAACTCCCCAGAAGGCCCTCCCCAGCCCTTGGCAGACACCCTTTTACTTTATCCTGTGAGCTTACTTATACTAGGTGCCTCACACCTAGTATATGAGTGGAACCGCACAAAGTTTGTCCTTTGATGACAGGTTCATTGCACTTAGCATAATGCTCTTCAAGGCTCTTTTACATTGCAGCATATGTCAGAATTTCCCGCCTTTCACAGGCTGAATAATAGCCCACTTAGAGCATATCGCACACTATCTTTTACCCGTTCATCCACTGACAAACAACTGGACTCCTTCTACCTTTTGGTAATCACAGCTAAGGCGTTTATTAGTTCCAAGCCTGTTCTAAGCTGCCATTCACATTCAGTGATGCAGCTGATTGGAAGGAGCACTATTGCTCTCTAGGGGATGAGACAGTAATGAACTCGCCAAGCCCAGGACTCCTGGAGCCAGGCTCCCTTTCAGGCCTTTTCAACTGCATGGCCCTGGGCCTTGTGCCCCTGAGCGAGCATATTTGGATAAGGCCTAAGAATTTTCGTTTTGGCAAGCTGTCTCATCCAAGGAACCACTGCTCTGGGGTTGGCACGATGTTAGCTTTTCTTACCAGGCGTCAACTTCTTCAGTTGGGCAACCTGCAAGCTACCACTTAGCTCTGTGTAATGGCTCAATTGACTTTATCTCATGAAGTTTGCCCAGGTCTTTTACATCATCCAGATCTAACACAGTCAGACCTTGGCTTCATCTAGACTTAGGAGCCCACATTGGAGGATGAATGCCCCCCTGACTTATCACAGTCACATGGATCCTTGGATGGAATGGTTCTCTGGAGGGCCAAGGCAGCCATGGAGACCACTATCCAGGCAAAATCCTTGGACAAAGACTTGAAAATCACTCAGGAAGGTTTACTCCATTTAGCGTCTCCTTGAAGCATGTGTATTTATTCAAATACCATGCAGCCAAGGATGGTTTAGGGTGGAAGGGGAAGACCCCGGTCAGCGTCAGCGTTAGGATGCGGTGCCGTGACTCTGGCTTGTTCCATCAGAACCCGGGACTGATCTGGCTGGGGTAACAGCCTCAAGTGGGTCCCAAGTCAAACAGTAGTAACTAAAGCAGCAGAGGTTAGAGCCCTTCTTGAGCATTCCCTGTACCTCCCATGGGCCTGCCCCTCATCCCCACAGATCTGCACCCCACTGTCTTCCTCTGGTATCGTTCCCTTCTCCTCTTCCCTGCTCCTCCCCACTCTCCACCAACATCTACTTTTTTCTTTGTTGCTTGTGAAATATCAGCTCTCCTAATGCTATCTGTTTTGTGTTGAGTTTGAGGGCCGCAGCAAATAAGAAGCAGCCCTTCTTATGCTCTGCCCAGAATGGAACCTGGTTTTGAAATTCCTGGCACTAGACTTGCACGCCCATTTTTGCATGTGTCACAAGTGAAAACGAGTGTTTAAGCCTGGTTTAGAGTTCAAGTCTCTGAAGCTAGAGGTTTGGGCAATTTCTGGATATCTAAGTTGTTTGGGTTATTTCTGAAAATAAGACTAGCTTCTTCTGCGGGATAATTTATCAGTGTAGATTCCTGGCTCATGGTGAAACAGCTCTTTACTGTGCACGGGGGCCACAGTGAGTGAAGACCCATGAGCCAGACCCATTAAACTGGGCTCATGGCAGGGCTGTATAGGAGAGACAAACATGCGGGGAGCAAGGACAAAGCTCTGGGTGTCACAGCCCAGCTTGTTTGGCAGAGTTTGTAGGCTGAGTCTGTTCTTTATTAACTGTAAACTATTTCTGACTGCACAGAATTATCCCACCAGCCTGAAAGCAAATCAACAGATCTGATACAATGCAGGGTGTGTGAGCACACTGGCACAGACTGGTGTGCGGATGTGTTTTTCAATGGGAGAGAACACTGATGAACACACACACAGACACACACATAGACACACACACACAGACACACAGACACACACACAGATGCACAGACAGACACACACACAGATGCACACATAGACACACACACACAGACACACACATAGACGCACAGACACACACACACACAGACACATAGACACATACACACACACACACACACACACACACCCAGTTCCGGGGACAGGAAAATCCAAATGCAGACATGAAATAATTCTTAGCCCTTCATGTGCACGTTTGCATGATAAAAGACACCGTTGAAAGGATAGGACAATTAAAGCTTACCATTGTTGTAAGAGCGAAAATTTCCTACAAATTTTATGTATTCATAAGTTGGAAATTCCTTTGGGTTCAAGCTGCCTCTGAGAAGATGGCAATAAAACTCTAAATCGTTGTCAGCTGGGTTGTTAAAGGGAGAAGAGAGAAAGGGAGAGGAACGTTACACAGACTCCAGACTAAACAAGTCGTGCCTTTATAATTTACTCCACACATAGCTGCGTGGTTTTCTCCTTATGACGGCCTGTCAGACCTGGCTTCTAACCCTTGCAGCTACAGGCCTTTCTCTCCGCAGCTCATACATATTCCACATTCTATACTTGGACCCAATTAGTCAATTTGCTCACAGATGTCTGTGGTTGGTTATGTCGGCATTGATTAGTTCTGGTTGTTTTCACATGGCATACTAAAATAAAGCTGCTCGTATAGAGCCACTCTCTTTAATTTAATCTTTTTTGCTTTGCTTTGAAGGAAAATCAGATGTACGATGGGACCAATTATGCATGGAAATGGACTGAGGCTTGAGCAAATGCAAGCGTCTTTGCTACCGTCTGCACTTGCGTACGCTTCACTAAGCGGCGCGTGGTGAGCAGGCACCAAGGCCCGCCTTCTACCTAGGATGCCAAATATTTTGATATAAACTTCAAACTTCCATAAAATTGCACATATATATAAATAACCAGATGACAGCCACAGGAGGACAGAATATGGATTTCCGGCCTAATTATTCAATTAGCAGTTGATTATTTGCTATCACAGAAACTTTACATTTCTAGTTCCTTAAACCAGTAGACTGCTCACTGATTACTTATTACTCTCATGTAAAAGGGCATCTCTTGTCACGGATGCAAAACATGTTATTACTCTGAAACTGCACTTCAACTTTCCCCCACATAAAGCTAAAATGTCTTACATGCTCCAAGCTCCAGTTTTAGCTTCAACTTAAAATATACCTCAAAAGGATCTTGGAAATGTTCTGAGTCACGAGGAAAATTATTCTTAAAATTAGTCTTCCCTTCTTAATTCATTCTGACCTCCTTTCATGAGCTAAATTCTTGCCTTTACATCCAATGACAACACCAGGAAAGCAAACTTACATTTTAGGAATTCTGGGGAAGGGGAATCCGTCACAAGCATATGGGAGGAAAGCATTTTATAAACTTCGGAATGTTCTTGTTCTGGAAGGAAATTTAACAAGTTCTGATCCATGACATCCGACTGCAAGAGAAAATAAAGAGAAAGGCGCACGTTCGACTGAATGACTTTAGGACAGAACCAGTGGTCTGGTTCAGAAACCGCGTGGTCTGCGAAGGCTCTCCATGGATCCCTCCTCTGTACCCTGGAATTGTAATGCGAAAGGTTTTACAGGGATTTGGGGCTGTGGCACAGCGAGAGAGAACTTGCTTAGAATACAGGAGGCCCTGGGCTTAATCAGCTGCAAATCTGTAGATTAAAAAGTAAAGTTTTAGGGTTGCCTATATATGACCCTTTCTGTAGCTCGGGAGATTGTAGAAGGGGCTGGAAGGATGTCAGAGCCAGGGGAAGGGGAGGGTGTCTTCTGGACTTGGCATGGCTGTTGCATTCACACATTTCATAACAGTTGTGGTTGTTTCCTGACGACCTGTAGAAGACGCATGTCTTCACCAACATTCCATCCCGGGCTGGGGAGAGCCTTGGAGGTCCTCTCTGCACCAGTGAGCTATTGACAATTACTGTTTGCTGGGGAGGGGGCAGTCATCTGTGCAGCAACAATCCTGTAAATAATGCCCCTACCCATGCTCACGTGGGCAACCCTGATTACACTCACTGGGTCATACCAAAACACAACAAAAGAGTCATGAAACCAGAAGGAGGACATATTGCTTAGAAGAAAGGGCTCAAGGGTTAGGGTAGGGAGATGAGACAGGGGTAGAATAACCAAAATACATTATGTATGAAGTTGTCAAAGAATAAAATACATTAAAGGCTTTTCAGGTATGTTCAGTATCCTCAAGAGATTTTTTTAAGGATCTCCTACAGACACCAAAATCCATGGTGCAGGATTTTCCTGGAACCTGGGCTCAGATCATCTCCAACGGCCCCACAGTGCCCGAGGCAATGTGAATGCCCTGTGCAGAGTTGTATCATTTAGAGGCTAATGGCATGGAAAAGAGGTCTGCACATGGTCAGGGTGAACCCAGTTTCAGTTCAAGTATTTCCAACCTGCAGCTGGTTTGGCCTGTGGGCAAGGAGGATTCTGCACTTGTTCACATGCATGTGTCTGTGGGATTAGGAAAAAAGCAAGCGTCAAGCCAGACACATGCGCAAAGAACCAAGTCCTCTCCTGACTTGAGAGCCCTGCTTGCCGATATTCCTGCCTTCTGCCTGGAGACAAGGAGGGCAGCATGGAGCCCTGGGGAGAGGCCAATCACTCACTTAAGTGGCCATAACGGGAACTCGAGCTTCTCTGGACCTGTAGGCAACCAAAATGCTGCTGTTTATTTCTCATAGGCCCCTAACTGATGGAATTGCCTTTCTTCCCCGCTGAGTGCCCAGACAGTGGGAATACAAAATGAATACTACATGCAGTCTGGGTACGATTGTGTCCCATAGAACCTCCAGTGAAGTGAATGGAAATGGCTATAGTAGTCTTGATCTGTGATGGGGGGGCGCAGCCAGCATGGATACTGAACTCTTCGGAGCTGGCCAGTGTGACTGAGGTACAACAGTTTGACTAGGCACGTGTGGTGAGGAGCTCACAGTGAAGAGGAGACCTGCAAGGCTCACCCGCTTTCTCATTTTTCCTTAGTAAACACATCCTTTCCTGCAGCTTTAATACCATCTGTATAGACCCTTGGCCTTGAATCCCCACCAACTTTCTCTTTCAAGTACGCTGGCCCAGCCTCCCATCAACTACTCAGATTCCTCAGGACCTCAGATTCATGGGAATATCCCTTGATCCTTATTCCTGTCCTGTCCTCTCCACATCTAGGGTTCTTGTCCCTATAAATGGTCTTGTTAATCGGTTGCCAGGTCACTCGGTCCACCACACATGTGGGAGGTGTTCAGATCATCCTTGTCTTCGCCTCCCACCTTCATCTCCTTCATCTCTATACCCAGATAGTGTCCACCTTAGAGTTTCTGTCGCTGTGATAAAACACAGTGGCAAAAGTAATTTGGGGAGAAGAGGGTTTATTTCACCTTACACTTCCAAGTAACAGCACATCACCGAGGGAAGTCAAGGCAGGAACCTGGAGGCAGGAGCTGAAGCAGAAGCCATGGAGGGGTGCGGCTTGCTGGCTTGCTCCCTATGGCTTGCTCAGCCTGCTTTCTTATATAATCCTTGACCACTTGCTGTGGGGTGGCGCTAACCCCCTCCCCAGTGAGCTAGGCTCTCTGACATAAATCATAATCAAGAAAATTCTCCCAACAGATCTGCCTACAGGCCAGTCTGATGGAAGCATTTTCTCCATTGAGTTTCCTCTTCCCAGATAACTCTAGCTGTTTCAAGTTGTCAAAAGAACAAACAAACAAACAACAACAAAAACCAACCAACCAGGACAGTCCTCGGGCTGCTTGGCTTCATTCACTGTAGTTCTTTCCATTGCGCTCTCTCTCTGCCTCTGTAGTTTCTACCCTTGGCCCCAACACCTTTGTCTCTTACCAGGGTAATGACAGGGACAAAACGGGCTTCTCACCCCAATGCAGTGCAATGTCCAGTCTGACCTCCTTAGCAGCAGAGGGGCTCCAGATCACATCAAGGCACCACCCACTCATGACTGTCCCTAGATTTCCCCTCCTGTAGGAACAGAGGCCCACTTCCCACAGTTCTCAGGCCCTGTGCCCTTTACCCTCCATCCCAGAACTACACATTTCCCAGCTTTCCTTACTTCTATCTATCAGGTTCCTCCAGCCTTCACCTGGCTGGACCATCTGACACCTTTCTTTACGTTCCAGGAGCCATTGAGCTTTGAAGTCACATCCTCTTAGCAGCTTGCAGCTTCCTCCCTGAGCATGCTCTCCCTGACTACTCCCCCTAACCCCGGCCTCCCTCCTCTGATACACTGTTATAATGTTGCCGTTAGTCTATGAGCCTGTGAGGACAGCCCCTCTTCTGAGTCATCAACATGCCTCCGTGTCACAGTAAAGCCCACAGGAGTCCCAGAGAGGGTTTGGACATCGTCTCTGCCAGCCTCATAAGCTATACTTTTCTCAAACGCAAGAAAGAGGAAGAAGAAGGATTAAATGAGCTATACTGCTGACTTAGTTATACTGCTGGCCAAACAGTATACAGCAATCACTCCGCAAATGTTAGGTGTGCTAAACAAGCACTTAGGGAATGCATACAGACACAGTTACACCGCAGTGACGTTTTCTTGCTTATACACCTGCAGGCTGGTGTCCTCTGCCTTCCTTGTGTCCGTAGCAACCCCAGAGCTCGTTCAATGCTATATCCCTAATCCCCAGCAGGTTGTGTGGACCAGCTGGATGGCCAGCCCCATGACAGAAGATCTTTAAAACGTGCTCAGAGAACTCTGAGCATGGGTACTGATTTCAAATGAGATGCTGGGCAGTCTCCAAGGGAACAATTCCAGATGGAGGACCTCTTGGATGGGACCCAAGAGAAGGATGGAGTTTGGGAAACGGTCATAGTGGAAAGGAACTCTAGGCAAAGATCACCACACACACACACACACACACACACACACACACACACACACACACACACACACGGCTGCTGGAGGGTCAAAGCAAGGAGGGCAGGGAGCTATGGAAGAGGAGTCTCCAAAGAGAAGGCAGGCCCAGGTTGCAGAGTCCTGGCTAGAGGAGTTAGGGTACCGGGAGGGCATGGAGAGGCAGTGACAGTGAGTGGTGGGGGGTAGGAGAGGCAGTCCCTGGCTTACAAATTTCTGACCTGCCAATGGCCCCAAGTTGATTCACATTCCATAGAAGCTGCACTTGGAATTTTGAGTTTGGATCTTTCCCTGGTTAGAAATATGTGGTCTGCTCCTCTGTAGAGATGCTGGGTAGCAGGAAGCTATCACACAAGTCAGTCTCACAATCATGACGGGACTCTCCAGAGTGTCCGGGATGCTGGTCCATTTAGTACATTTCTGACTTAATGACCATCATAGCTTTCAGATGGGTTCACCAGGACACTGCCTTGTTATGAGTCAAAGAGCCTCTTGCAATTTAAAGAGATCCCACTTATAGTCCGAAGGGTGAAACACCAAAACACTGGATTAGAGATGCTCAGTGTGTAAACAGAAACAAGGAAGGGGACAGAGAGGAGGGACAGGGTCCATAGCAGGTGATTCTCTGCTAAACCCCAGCCAGTATTACTGAGGGCTCCTGGCTGTCAGACTCCATTTGGGAGACCTAGAGAAAACATTGCAGAGCAGGCAAAATCCCTCCCCTTCTGGGAGCCAGCATTTTAGTGGCTGTGAGGACCAGAGACAAGCTAGCTGGCTGACTGGGAATCAGGAAAGGAAGGGCTTAGGTGGCTTACATTGGAGGACGAGGTCTTACCTCTATGGACACACCCTACTGGTACCTTTACCAGCCGTGCGATCGTCTGTTCGGCTCTCACCGCTTTCCTTCGGATGCCCATGGTTTTACTTTAAGCCAATTCCTCCAGCATTTTTAGCATATTACTAGTACTCGCCGATGACAGTAGCCTTTCTTCTTAAAGATATTTCAGACACTTGAAAACCCTAAGTCGCTCCATCGTCTTTTTTCTAAATCCTTCCCCCAGGGTGGGTGTGGCGGAGTGTAGCGAGAGGCCTTTTGGCTTAGGTCCTCGTGTGGAAGTGCAATGGTAGGGGAGGGCTGTGGGCACAAAGATGGATGTCTGTGCAGAGCAAAGACGAATGGACAGGGGTGGGGTAACTGGGGTTATACGGGAGGTTGTGAGGGTCTGGTAGGTTGATACGTAAGCAGGGCTCAGTGCTGCTCTTAGATCTTATACACATTTGCTACTTATTTTACTATGATGCCCTTTTCACATGCTAAAAACTGCCATAAACAGTGGTAATTTGAAAATTTAAACCTCGGTGCTGATGGAAGAGTAAATTACATCCTCAGCTAAACTGTTTCTTGAAGGAGCTGAGCTCTGTTGATTGAAATAACAGCAATTACAGAGATGAAGAACCACACCATCTGCAGCCATCTTCCATCTGACTCATCCTCAGAAGCATTGCTTACCTGTGGGAGGCAGGAGGTAAGATGAACTCTCTCCCACTTGTTGATAGACCCTGGTTGATTGTCTAGGAGTAAGCCCCACTTGGAACTTTCCTGGGAGGGCCTCCCCTGAGTTCCAACTGTGTTGTTCTCAGGTCTCTCCTTGCCAAATCTTAAGAGTCTCAGGATGAGTCAAGACTGCTGTCAATACAGGAAACCTCTCATGCTTGAACAGGAAACATCAGATCAACGGCATCCTGCAAAGTACAGTCACCTGTACAAAAAGCAACTTCAAGATGGCTGGGCGTCTGCAAGTGGGCTGGTTGAACATTCATCTCTAGAATGTCCCTGAAGGACTATAGCAGTTAAAGCTGAAGCCACATTTGGCTACAGGTAAAGAGGACAGTATGAGAGGTCCCAGGGTTGCCTCATATGGAGAAGAGATGCCAATAGGTTCAGGTAAATCCTGAAGGACTTGACCTAGGCAAAGGAAACAGCCAACTAGAGATAGCTTGAGATATTTAGATTTAGCTGAGACTCAAATCAAACTCATGGGCAGACAGTCAAACTCCCAGAACAGAATATGGAAACCACATTGACCATGGCTCAGTGACAGAAGAACTGAATATAAAAAGTGGCAGACACCAAGGAAGAACACTTCTGTTTACAGTGTACCCTGGAGAGAGGGAACAGGAAAGGGACACAGAGAGGTGGTGTTTACAGAACAGCTATCTACACTAACAGGCCCAGACAGAGGCTCAGAGTTATATGCCTAGCATCTTTGGCATCTAGAAGCCTGGACGGGCCTAATAGTGAGTTTCTTTCATCAATAGACTGGGCATAGAACCTGCTCATTCCTGAGTGGAAGATTTGACAACGCCCCCAATAGTTAGAATTGCTCAAAGAAGATAACTAGGATCTGGGTGCATACTCCCATTTTCTTCCTACAAAGCCAGTCTTCTTTTGACTTGTCTTTCATCTGTACAAAGGGGTAACCCCTACAGTCCTCTGGATGTACAGTGATCTCTTCCTCTGGGCTCTGGGCATGTATAACTCATGTCCTGCTGTCAACATCTTCTATCTAGTGTCAGGTGTCATATGCTGTGCTCAGACATCTCCACTACACCAGAATGGGTGAATAAGAGGTGTCTGGAACAATCATCTCTGAGAACCAGTGTCCAGACCAGGACGAGAATGCCCGCCACACATTACGGAGAAAGTCAAAAACCAATAAGTAAGTGCCAAAATAAAAGATGATATACCTTGCACGTGGATAGAGATGGATAACTTCCTATCATCTTTGTCCTGTAAGATTATGATACATTGTACGCTGTACAATGCTTAGATACGCAAATATATAGACATTGTGTCACGATTCAGTACAAAAACACACTGTATAGCTCTGAGCCTAGGAGCAACAGCCCCCGCCCCATTTTATAGCCTAGGTGTGTGGCGTCAGAATGAACCTCCAACACCGGGTGATGCAGGGCCGTACCTGACAGGCGCTTCACAGAAGAGAACAGCCACATGGCCAATTAAGCACATGACAAAACAGATTAGGAACCAGGGGGAAAATCAAACAAAAGCTCCACAAGATATCTTCTCACATGTGAGATTGCCAAAAGCTAAGCAGTCTGGAAAATCAAGCTTCATCTAATAAGGGTGAAGTGCATTCAATTAGAGGGAAACAGATTACAGCTATCTAAACACTATATGAAAAGAACCAATCATTGTAAAGGCCTTCGCACCATAGCTTTTAAAATAAGATGAACACAAGAAATATATATAAGAGTCTAATACATGGAAGGCTATCATATAAAGAAAAAAATATTTCTTCTGACATTAACATTTTGGTGGGTGTGCTTGTTTCTTATTTTCTTCCTCTATGGTTATCACAAGATTAACTTTGGATTTATCGATTTAAAAACTTGAAGAAAAAGAGACACATGTGATAAGTAGTTCTTTGCCAGTATAAGCTTATCCATGAATAAAATACATTTGAGTCTATGTGTCTCGTGCTCATTCATAAGGTCACTGATTGCTACGCCTGTGTGACTCTGCTGGGCAGGGAGTCTGTCTGAATGTAGCCAGTCACTGAGCACGGGGGATTCTGCCATGTCAGTTTTATAAAATAGGTGTCCACTGTGCCCCAGGGTAAATGTGAGTCAACTTTTATTATCTTGAAGAAAATTATTACAGAGAAAGAGAAAAAAACAATGATTTAGCGCTAAATATAGAAATGAGTACTTACTGAATCCAGTAACCTGCATTTTAAAATAAATCTCCGTATTTATTATTACATTATTATTTAACGAATACTTATTCCTATTTTTTTACGGAATCTATATGTAAATCTCCATAAACGCTACATTATTGTTTTTAATAAGCTCATATGTTCTATATTACGAAGATAAAAGGGTGAAGTCACATCTGTCCTGCAACCCAGTCACCACCCTACACCTGCTCAGTTCTCTAGGGCTGCTCGCTTCCGCTCACCAGGAAGCACTAGAGAGCAGGCACACAACAAGAGCTGGAGGTTATTCTTGCAACCGAGCCTGCACTGTAATGGAAGCCAGTTACCACTCTGGAGCTCACAGGTAATGTTGAGAAATCACAGGAGCTTCATTACTATTACTATTGTTTGATTAAAAAAATCGACTTTATTATCAGTGTGTATGTGCATGTGTGTGTGGCCGGGAGTGCATGTCATGGCAGGCTAGTGGTCGAAGATAACTTTTGGGACTTGGATCTTTCTTTCTCCCTTTTCAAGGGTTCCTGAGATCTTGTTTTTAAAATGATGTAAACATGCGTGTGTTTGTGTATGTGAGTATGTATATGTATGTGCGTGAGTGTGTCTGTGTATGTGAGTATGCATGTGTGTATATGTGAGTATGTATGGATGTAGGTATGTGAATGCATGTGTGAATGCATGTATGTGTGAATGCATGTATGTGTGAATGCATGTTTGTGTATGTGTGTGTGTGTTTGTGTAGTGGAGCATGGAAGCATCCAGAGGCTTAAGATCCTTTGGAGCTGGAGTACAGGACCTGCTCACCTTATGTGGGTGCTAGGAATCGAACTAGGATCCTCCAGAAGAGGAGCATGCTCTCTTAATCATTGAGCTGTCTCTTTAGCCCCCGGGTTCCAGGTGTGTAACTCATCAGGCTTGTGTGGTAAGCACCTGGACCTGCTGAAGCATCTCACCAGCTTCAGTCTGTCTTTATGATCTCATTTATAAGAAGAATAAAACAAAACAACACGGGTTGAGCATCTCTGATCCAAAAATACAAATCTGAAACCTTTTGATTTTCATGAGATTAAAAAAAAATTATATGCTCAGGTATTTTGCCCGCACAATGTCTGTGCACCATATGTGTGCAGTGCACACCAAGGCCGGAAGAAGGCACTGAATGCCGGAGAACTAGAATTACTGATAGCTGTGAGCTGCCGTGCGGGTGCTGGGATCTGGGTCCAGGTCCTCTGGAAGAGCAGCCGATGCTCTTGACTGCTGAGCCGTATCTCCAGCCCCCAAATCTGAAACTTTTAGGAAAATTCTACATCATGAAACATTGTTTAATGAATGAAATGGCTTAAAAGAACTTCCTAAAAATTTTCTCAGGCTACATTTTTCAGGTATATATGAAGCATAGATGTACTTTTTTGTTTAGATTTAAGCCCATCCTCAACATATTTTATTATGCAAATTCAGAGGCATAAACATTTTATGCAAATGAGCAAAAAATCTTGGCAGGGGAGGAGAGATAGCTCATGTTGAAACGCTCCTTGTTCCAAACATTTGGGGTACGAAATTCTTAACCTCTCCTAAATTACAGCTCAGCAAACAATTCAACAGTAATAAAACTGCAAACAACAACAAAACAAAAACCAAAAAACCAAGCAAGCAGTTATTTTAAAACATAAGAAGATAGCTGTCTCTAGTCAGAGGCGGGGCGTGATGAGAGAGCAGCCAATGGGTCTCCTGTGGTCTCAGGGCTGGTCTAGATCTTAAGCTCTGTGATGGGTCCTTACCTGTATACACACACACACTTTAGAGGCTTGGATCAAGTTGCCATCACGTGTGTTGGGCTCTGGCCTGGAGGTGGGCATTTCCTACAGGTGAGGGGAATGCATTTCCTGGAAAGTGTGTCTTTCCTTTTACGTGGCTGGCTTCCCTACTGCGAACCTCATGGGAACTTGCCCACATGGTGTATGTTGTCCTCAATGGACCTTTTACCTGGAGAACTGACTCACATAAAGTATTTTTCAGCTGATAGATTTCTTTAATCTTAGATTATTTCTTTTGGGGGTGTGTCTTCATGCGTACCATTCTTCTGAGGCGTACCCACTTTGACAAACTGTGTGCACGCAGTTGCTCCCATACAGCAGGCTCATTTACAAAGCAGGCATCTTGTTCATAAACACCAAGACACTCAGTACCATGCTCAGTGCTGGGGACATGGTTTCTACCTTCAGGGCGCACCATGACCCAGTACTTCAGGCAAACACCGCACTTGCGAACAAACCAGAAAAGGGAACTGAGATGGTAGCTTAAAAAAATAAACAAAATTCCAATCGGGAAACCCAGATCACGACCACTTTGATTCTGTCACAGCCTGCCTGTTTCCCAGTTCTGCCCTTTGCATGCAGCCTGCTTTCCTAGCATTTTTCCTGAAGGTCTGCCATCCCAGAAGCCCCCTTTAGCCCCAGGCTTCCAGAAATATGTGCATGTATACGCACACCACCAACACCCCCCATCTCCTCCTCCTCTTCCTCTACTACCTCCAACATGTCCATTTCCGCTTTGACTGTCTGTGTTCATTCTAGACACCAAGGAAGACCAAATATTTTGATGTCAACACCATTGAAAAATTATGCTTTTATCTTAAAATTACTTTCTGTTTTAAGTGCTTCCTTCCTTGCTTCCTTCTTTCCTTCCTTCCTTCCTTGTTCCTCTGCCAACCTGAGAATGAACGCTCTATGATGTTTCCTCAGGAAGTCACTGTACAAAGATCTATCAGGACATTTATCAAATGAAGATGAAGGAATCAGAACTTTGAAGCTGACTCACTGGTGGGAAGAATCCTGGTTGCTCTCTCTCCATCATGGATGACCCTCCCATCCCAGCCACAGAGGACACTATGGGACTGGACCCTGGCATGCCACTGTGCCGAGTGGTACGGCAGGGCTCTGCTGCTGGGAACTATGGTCTCCTACCCCTTGTCCCTATTGTCCCCAACTAGCCTTGCCTCTTCTCAATGGCTACCTCCCTTGCAGAATGGCTGCCTTTCAGTTTCTCACCACTCACCACCACCTGGGGAATTGGCATCTCTTCCCTGTCCTCTGGGGAGCTCTGAGTAATGGTTAAGCGCCTGGCTCTGGAGTCAGTGTCCCAGTTCACATTGCAGCTACACCCTGGCTGCCTGTGGTACTGTGGTCAGTGACCATTCTCTCCTGCTGGGTTTTCTCATCTGTGTACATGGGTGATGACCTTCATAGCATTACCGTAAGGATCAGTAAGGACAGTAAGATACTGTTCCAGATGCTTTACAGATATTAATACATAGAAACTTGGTACACAATAAGTGTTCAATAAGTGTTTGTTTCGAATAGTTGAATAGGTGGGAATTTTCTAATTGAAACCCTGCAGGACAGTCACACTCACAGGGCTTCTGGAAATCCTAAATACAGATTGGTGTCCTGGTCTCATGCTAGAAAGTAAGGAATGCAGGTTAAAGACAAATTAACCAAAAGAATTCCCAACCTGCAGCCCAACTCCTTGGCACTGGGGAGGCACCAGAGTGAAGTGGTGAGCAGCTTGGGCTCAACATGGCAACACCTGTTTCAGTCCCCGCTCTGCCCTCACTGGCTGGGGTTTCTCAGCTGTAAGTTGGAAGCAATGGAGGAATGATTTCCAGAAGAAACAGTTGAATGCTGATGGAACCAGGGACATTTCTTCTCTCAAAAGGACTTGTCCACCCCATTTGCAAAGGAGGACCCTGGTAAAAGCCAGACAATGACAAGCAAATCAGTAGTAATTTACTAGCAGTAAATCAAAGCTGAAGTTTCAGACTTCCCATTCCAGGGCTCAGCCCTACGGGGGCCTTGCTGTGTGCGTCAAGGAGTTAGTCTCTATAGATAGGCAGTTAGTAAGCACACACAAAGGTCTGGCGTGACAAAGTAAGCGTAGCAGTCATTTATGATCCTTCTAGTTAGAACGTGATTTCTCAAGGTGGTCCTGAATAGCTCCAAAATTTCAAGTCAGAAAAAATTACTTTCTAAGTTCCCTCTGCCACATATAGCAACTGGCCATCAGATAATCATGAGAGCATAAAGCAGAAGAGAGTAACCCTGTTCACCCAAACAGCCCTGGGCTCTGGCCGTTCTTCCCAGTCGGAAAGCAGGTCACACTTGGTTGTTTTCGGGCAGGGCCTGTCACTGCGCCGTCTTTGGCGCTCAAAGCAAAACAGAAGCTCTCCTCAAGGAGGAAGCCTACCCGCCCACCTTTCCTCAGCTATCCTTAGATGATCTCCAAGAAGCCATGCTGAGGAAAGCTGGGGCCACTTTCTACATCTGTCACCATCCTCCTGACAAAGACCAAGGCGTGGGTGCCCTTTGACATCCTTCAGGACCATAAGCCACCTCTTCTAACAGCTGTCCCAGGAAGAGACACCCCACCTGCCCTGCCCACTCTGACATCAGGAAACAGTGATAGCTATTAGGTCAGACGATGATGCTAAGGGAAGGTACCACCCGTCCTTCCCCCCCACACACACAGAAAAAAAGGTCAACAGTGACTTTCAGGCCTAAGGATCAGGGTTCAGCAGAACCCAAGTTCTATAGGCACACAGAACCATCTGCAAAAATGATGGGCTAGGAGAATGACTTCTGAAGAACCAATAGAGTAGGAAGATGTAGAAGAAGCCCCGAGCCCCCAGCAGAGTGGAGCTTATCATCACAAGACAGACAGAAGCTGCCCACCGAGCAACATGATGGCTGTGAAGAGGGGACCACGCCCAAGCCTCGACCATCCACCTGTGACTGCAGAGCTGGCTCTCTCCTCCCAACCTGTGCAGTCCCTTCTTGGTCCCCAAGGCCCCACAACACGGGTCTAACCATGTCTAGAGTTTTTCGATTCCCAGGAAACATCACTGCTGCAAAGTGCTCATGGTGATTAGTGTTACAACACAGGTGCAATCTCAGACATGTCTCCAGTGAGCTCCAAACTGTATCCTGCGTGAGCCATGTTTCCCCTTCCTTAATCAATCGACCAGGGACATCTGCTCTCCTCTGAGTTCCTCTAACAGCGCTGAGACACTCTCACGCCAGTCCCATCCCTAATCAGGCCCTGGTAACGATGAGATCATGGCTCCACACCTGTTCAGGGTGATATGGGCCTTCTCCTGCCCTTTATCTGTTCCGGGGCCGTGCACCTCCTCCTCACGCATTCCTTGTCTGTACCTGCACCACTTCCGATCTGAGATCTGAACGCTTCTCCAGGAAAAGATGAAAATGTGCACGGGTCAAGGCCGTTGGAGCAGAAACTCACCGGTAAATGCCCAAGGAGAGGTGTGATACTGTCAGAAACATAGATGATGCTGCCGTCTGTCGTCACCGCAATGATGAAGCCATCCAACGCCTGGGGGAAAGGCAACATTTAAAAGCTTCTTAGAGATGCTTTTATGGAAGATCATGACACTGAAGCAAAAGACTCTTTTTTTTTTTTTTTTTTTAATGACACTGGCTCTGTTTTGTGATCCTCAGACTATTTCCATGAATAACCTCTCAGCACTCACCTGACTCAACACAGGATGGTTTTGCACACAATTTGTTCAGCTCAGACAAAGTGCTTGCAATAGCACACTGTGGGATCAGTGAAAAAGTTGACCTGTTGGTATCGTAAAATGAAATGTAGCCACGGAAATTGCCTTAAGTAGGTTTAATGGCAGGCACAGGACTGAGCTGAATCATCCTCACCACTCAAAGGCATCAGCAACAAGCTAAAGTTCCCAGCCCTTACCTCCAAGAACACTGTGAGCTCAGGAGAAAACGTTTACTGCAAGGTATAGAGCTGTTTCTATGTATGCTTGCCTCACAAACAGAAATGTGTGTCTGCAGGCCACAGTAGATCTCTGGGGAAGCAGAGGAACCACCAAGTGTGTGAAGGTCTGAGGGAATGTGTGCTGTTGGCGTGAGCCCACCATGTCAAGGACCCAAGTACCTTAGGCCTATGGGAAAATGGCAAAGCCATGGGCTAGACTCAGGGAAATGACAAAACTTTCCCTTCTGAACCAAGGACCAATATTGCTAGCGTGTGTAGAAAACATCCGCCATAGCCCCACTCCCACCCTTCACAGATGGGTAAGGCCTGAAGAATGCTCCCCCACAGAGACACCTGCCTCTTTGTTCAGCTATATGTGACAACCCCGCCTCCCTGCTCAACTGTATAATGAATACGCTGAGCTTCTGAGGTGCTGCAGCTTCTCCATCAGAAAGCCCAGTCCACCCTATCCCAGCTTTCCGACCATGTGTCTCTGTGTGTGGGTTTCTCTCTTCATTCCCTTGCTGCCTCCATCAGGCCCAACCCTGGAGCTGCGCTGGATGTGGCAGACCTCCATCTGCATCCACTGCCACAGAAGTTGCTAGAGAAGGGACCATCTAATTACCGCACTGTGGTGGCTTTAGGCTGTAATCCTAGCACTTGGGAGGCCGAGGCAGGAGCACAGTAAAACTTGTTTCCAATCCCTACCAGCTCCAAAAGGAACATTTATCTCATTCCACTGGGTTGGGTGAGGTGTATGTGTGTGGGGCGGCTTTGTAACTCATCTGGATACAAATGTTTCCAAATGTTTAGAAACTGCATGCATTTAAAGACGTCCATACTGCCTGCTAGGCACCTTGTTTTGGTGATGAAACGTCAACCATGCTTTTTCTACAGGGTAGAGTTTCTTGACTGAGATTTGACTGCGGATGTTTATAATGCTTTCATAAGACACAACTCAAAGTTGCTTTCTAAAGCTCAGACTATGCAATTCAGCAAAGATGGGGTCACGCCAGCAAGCTGGCTACCTGGGGCAACCGGTGAGACAGAGTGACTGAAAACAAGGCCCACCCCACTAGAAAACAAATCTTTGAGGGGGTGACACGCAGGCTCAGGTGGATGTCCTGATGTCCTCAGGGAAGCCCGTCACTGCTGTTACATCGACCGTGTCTTTGAAGTACTGTCTTCTCCACATCTGGGAACTTTTCTGCTTTTGGGGAGGGGGTGAAATGTGTGTTTAGAAGGATCTGGGAACATTCTGTATGACTTTACCTGGATCATCTCGGGGCGCTGCTGAGAATCTGTCCCTACAAAAGGGTCTTCGTTCTGTGAAGTCAGGGTACGTCTAAGTGTGGGAAATCCAGGGACGGGACAGGGCAGAAACTGTGTGTGTGGCTATGTTCAGTGCTCTCTGATCTGTGTGTTTTAATATGGTACACCACAGGAATTTTCTTTTCCAGTCTTTTTTATGTGGTGCTCTGTGGACTTCTTGTATCTGTATGGGTGTGTCTTTCCTTAGCTTGGGAAAGCTTTCTCCTATGATCTTGTTGAAGATCTGGCCTATCATTGACTTCTCCCTCATCTATGCCTATAATCCAAAGGCTTGCTTTTTCATGGTGTCCCACATTTTCTGTATGTTCTTTTACTGTGTTTTAACTTTTTTTTTTCATATTTTTAGCTTGCATCCTTGAATTCCTCTGTCTTCGAGTTCTAATATTCCATCCTCTCTTTGATCTACTTATTCTACTTAGAAGGCTTTCCCATGAGTTCCTTATTGGGCTTCCTCATTCCACTTAGCCTTATGTTTGCGTTTTCTTGGGCATCACTCAAGTTATTCCAAGTTACCGAGCTGTTTCTTCGGGCCTCGAAACTCCTTGAAACCTTTGATGAAGTTCACGATCGTTCCTTTAAGTTCTCTCTCCTGGAGAGAGACAGGTAATTCTCACCGGAGGACATTTCTCTAGGACTGGTGGAGTTGGGGTGGTACATACTGTCTTGATCTTTCATACTGTTTGCATTTTTGGAATGAGACATGGGCATGCCGATTTCTTCTGTTGATAGTGTGTCTGAGGTCGCTCTAACAGGCTGAGCTGGGCCTGGGGGTTAAATGGGGCACAGGTGGGATGAAGTCAGATGGACACAGGGCTGGCACTCAGGGGTGAGTCATGTGACCATCTCTTCAGCCCCTCATTTGTTTTCTTGATGTTTGCCGTTCTGAATTGGGTAAGCCAGAACCTTAAAGAAATTTTAATTTTGCATTTCCCTGACGGCTAAGGTTGTTGAAGGCCTTAAAAATATGAATTGGCCAGTTTCATTTCTTCTTTTGAAAACTGTCTGTTGAGTTTATTGGCCCATTTTATTGATGGGATTTTTTTGGTGTTTGATTTTTGTAGTTCTTCGTATATTCTAGATATTAACTTCCAGTCTGAAGGACAGCTGGCACAAGAGTTTTTTTTCCCTGTCCCGTAGGCTGTCTGTTCACTTTGCTGATAGTTTATTTGGTTGTGCAGAAACTTTTTAATTTCATGTCATCTTATATGTCAATTCTTGAGGGTTTTTTTTTATGACAGTGGTATGATTTCAGGAGTGCTTGCCTCTGCCTCTATCATGAAACCTACCCTCTAGTATTCAGCATTTAAAGTCTTATAAGAAGTTGGTTTGAGTTGGTTCTTGTAAAGCGCATTTCTTGAAGGGATCTCATTTTGGATGATATCAGTGACACTTCTGGCAATGTCTGTGGATATCTGGGATTGTTGCCGGAGTTTGATGGCAGTGTCTAGTGAGCAGAGGCAGGGGATGCTGCAAAATCTCCCTCAACACACAAGACATGAAAGAATGATCAGATACAAATGCCAGTCCCGCTGAGGCTGAGATACTCTGGGTTAAATGTGTGAGTTATGCACCTACCAGTGGGGTACCACGGGATATTTGATACGTGTGTAGATAGTGTTATATTTAAGTCAGGTTAGTGGTATCTGACTCTAAAAACTTTACCATCTCTTTATAGTGAAGACATTTACAGTCCTTCCAATAGTTTTTGCAACCTACAACACATTGTTGTACTTATAGTCACCCCACAGTGTGCCCCACCCCGGAACTTATTGTTTCTAGTTGTCTGTAAATTATAACCTATCCATCAGCCTTGCCTTACCCTAAACCCCTCCTCTCTCCAGCCTCTGGTAACCCCTATTCTCTTCCAGGCTCTTTGCAGCTCCCCTCTACCCATAGGTGAATGTTTTTAAGGCACAGAGGCATTTCTGATGACATCAGTTGGTCCTTTCTAGAGACAGATGGGAAGGCCTGAGAAAGTAGAAGTTGAACAAGCCATTTTTCTTCCTTTCCATTGGCCTATCTATCTATCTATGTATCTATTTATGTATCTATCTATCTACCTACCTATCATCTATCTAGGTATAGTGAGCCCATGCCCTTCTTGAGTCTGTCAGTCATGTGGGCATTCGTTACAAATTGAAGGTACTCATATATGTGAGAGGACCTTCACCAGCATTATCCGCAAAGCATTTAAGACCCACATCGAGTCTTTATGTTAACAACGTAACAAAACCTAACAACATTTGCCACTCGCCATGGCTCTGGAAATCCCACAGCAATCCTGTGTGATTCAATAGAACCACAATGTGCCCCAATCCATGGAAAGGATTTCCACAGGTCCCAGAAGCTTACCTTCACTGCATATTACAGAGACACAAAACCTCCCTTACCTACAGACCCCTAATTCTGGTGGAACATTCTTTACATTCTCTGAAACAGTGTGCATCAGTGCATGAGTTATTAAGAGAAAAGATTGTTGAAGCCTTCTTGAAAACCATGAAGAAATACCCCAAATTCCCAAAATTCTAGCCAGCAAGAGCTTTCTCTCCTTTAGGGACTGGAGAGATGGCTCAGCAGGTAAAAGCACCTGTTCTTGCAGAGGACATGGGTTTGGTTCCCAGCACCCGGATAGGGGCTTACAACAGTCTGTAACTCCAGTTCTAAGGTATGCAATGTCTTTTTCTGTCCTCTATGGGTACCAGGTACCCATGTGATGCCTAGACATACATGCAGGCAAAACACTCATACACATAAAAATAAAAGATATATGAACAGAAAGGGGAAAAAAAGAGAAATTTCCCTCTATTTGAGTTGCTTTGGCCAAAGTCTTCCTCAGCTCACACTCTACCAGAAAGGCTGTCTGCAACTGAACCATTTTTGTTGTTCTTTTGTACTTTACAAATAGTGTGAGTCCTGAAATCTGTTTTTGTGCCCCTTTGAGAGATGGTAGGAAGAAAGAAAGATCCGTGCCCGGAGACATTAGAGATTTCCTTGGGGCACAGCTGTTCCCAGCCAGGCTGTGTCTTCACTGAAACAGAAGGAATCTCCTGGCTACCAAGACACGAAGCCCGGAAGGGCTTGCGCTCTGCAAGAGGAGAATACACGGTGGTCAGGGGCATGCTGAGGGGATGGAACCATTGGGGAGGAGAAATGGAAGGTTCTGCTGATTCAGCCCGAGGTCTGTGTTTACTAAAGGACAACAGGCTGGGAGAGAAGCTCAATGTAGCTAGAGCCCAGCATTAGGTGGCAGACATCCAGCTCAGAGCTGCCTCTCTTGGACCGGGACAGGGGTGATTCCAGATCCAGGCCATGCATTTCATTGTCTACTCTAACTGCTTTGAGGACTCTCCTCTGGGGGCAGTTGCGTGGGGGCATTAATTAAGATTATACCCACTACTCTAAAATCTTTTTCTAGAAATGCTAGTCCTAATTGCTGGTCCTTTCTTCCAGAGTTGAGTTTATCAAAAATTTCAAACATTCGTAGAAGTGTGTTCTGTGAAATTCTTTGAAACTCACTGGATAAAACTAAAAGGTTGTGCTAATAGGCTCTTAAAAAAGTGGCTGATCCCAGAGGGTTATATGTTTTTAACTCTTTTCCCATAGGAATTAAAAGATAAATCAATGTCTGTAAAGCAGCATAACGATGCATCAAATTAACATTCTATTTCACAAGCTGCTTTAAATTTAACATACTTAAAATACATTGCTTCTGCAGAAAGTTCTGTATTTTCTTTAAATATAGTTCCCATGTAGAGTTAAGTAGCTTTCATTTACTGCAAATGTTCATTAATGCATTTATGTTTCATAATATTTAGACATCTTTATTCTGGCATTTTCTTATTCCAGTACTTTCTGTTTTCTGCATAGTTAATCTATGGAAATTGAAGTTTACATCAGTCTTATATAGGCACACAGATGAGCTATAGAGGGACTTATCCTAAGAAGCCGTCCCCCGAAGCCTCAGCCAGGAGCCATTCAGGGCCGTGAGGCCAGGACAAACTTCCCTTTGCTGGGTTTTCTGTCCTAGTTCTCCTCAGTCAAGTCACATTGACTCTCTGTCTGGCCATATGCGTGCACCTCCAGCAAACTCCCCAAGCTGGGAGTCAGAGTGCCTGCCAGTGCTTCGTAGAGATGTGGTCCGTCCTGAGGATCCTCACTCATATGTAAAATCTTCAAGGACACTAATGGAGGTTATTAGCTCACCAGCAGCAACTCCCAACACCATCTTGCAGCACCCACCTCCACTCTACCCTGCAGGGAAACCCAGTGACTGAATCTGAGGACAGACCATGGCCATCTTAATACAAGAAGGGCATGGACTGGGTGGGAAGCTCAGGTCAAGATGGCTGACACCCACATAATGTTCATGTACTATGAGCTTGGGATTAAAGCATCACTTTAAAAGACCTGTTTCCAAATGTGTGTACTAAGGAGAAAATTGCAACCTTTGCATTCTAAAGAGGGGCTTCCATCTGCGTGATCTTCTATTCTATCCTCCTTCTCCCCTCTGCCTACTTCTACCACTCACTCCTGGTTCGTGTTCTGTGCCCTGTCGTCTCTGAGGCAGTGGATAGCACCCACCACGCCCAGCTCGGGATTCTTGCCTAGGTGGTCCCGCTCAGTAGCCAAAGCATAAATGACAGCAGGCAGAGCTAAGGGCCAGTATCTGTTCCAAGAGTCGTTTCTAGGGCCATGAACAGCTGCTCTCTTTGGACAGGGGAGCTAAGAGAAATGAGCATCTATGTTTTTAATTTCTAACTTACTAAGCTCTTTAATCTATTAAGTACATGTATGTGTGTGCATATGTCTGAATGTCTGTGTGATTGTATATGTGCATGCAAATGCATGTGTAGTAAGTGCATGCACATGTGTGTGCATGTATGTAAGTACATCTGCATGTATAAGCACAGGTGCACATGTGTGCTGCAGAAGTTTGTTTTTATTTATGTATAAAATAATTGTTTTGTGCACTGTTGGTAAGGGGCTGCTAGGACTTGGCGTTTTGTATTGTCTGCAGGTGTTGCATTTATGAGGGGGACGTTTGATTGCTCAGGATCTGCAGGTGCTATCAGTAGCACACCTGAGGAGTTCTGAATCGATAAAAACACCTGAGCACAGATGCTCAGGGTTCCACTGTCCAGTATGGCACTTGCCATGACAGTGGTTCCCTCTGCGGAGGTCTGGGAGGGTTTGCACATATGAATATGCCTCCTTGTCTCTCTTGGTGAGCCACCACAGCAGCATACCTGCTACGCAAGTGTGAATACATATGCATATATGTGTGAGTACATACACATATGTGTAAATGCTTGTGTGCGAATGCACATGTAATCCAGCGGTCAGCCTTGGACATCAGTCTTCAGGAGCCATTCCCTTCTTTGTTTCTGTTTGCTTGCTTGTTTGTTTCTTGGTTTCTCTTTTGTCCCAGAGCTCACTGCACAGACTAGGCTGGCTGGCTAGGCAGTCAGTCCCACAGATACGCCTCGATCCCTCAGGTGCTGGAATTACGGCTATGTGTCACCATGCATGGATTTTCAAAAACAGGGATCAAAATCAAGTCCTCATGCCTATGAGGCAAATGCTTTGCTGGCTGAGCTGCTTCCTCATTTGTTGACATGGTCGTGCTGTGGTTGTTGTTTTCAGACAAGGCCTCGGGCATCTGAGGCTGGTCTAACACTTGCTATGTAACAGAGTGTGGTCTGGAACTGTGTGCGCTCTGTAAGTGTGCCACCGATCCATTCCCCGCTACACCCCCGGCCGTATTAAGTTAACTTGAAAGGGCACTTTACCTCCAACATCAGCTGGGTGAATTCTTCATTGCTGAGGAATGAGGGCTTCCAGTCTTGCTGAATGTCACAGATCTCTGTTTGTGCCGAGACTTCTAAAAAAATATCAAAAAAGAAAAGCGTACATAAGCCTTCATATTAAAGGCATCTCAAGTCTGGGATTATTAAGGGAGATACATGTGTCATCTATGTTATTTCATGTCAGTCTTTAATTTAAGAAAGCACTGGGCATATGTTACTTTTGATTTCCAAACTCTGAGGGCTGTGGCTCTAATAGTCTGAAAAATACTTTTAATGTTGTCACAGCCTTTAATGAGACTGCAGAGAAGAAAGACCTCATTGTGTGCACGGTTGGAACACAGGGTACCTGCCATTGCTGTAACCTTGAGTCTCTGGACAAAGCTGGAACAGCTCAGCCGGTACCCCTCAAGGGAAGGGACAAGGACTGACATGGTGGTATCCTCTCAAGTTACTTGTTCATGGTCAAACCAAAGTAAAAACACTTTGTACATCTGGGATTGCTGAGATTCCAAGGGCTGGAGGTGGAGCTCACAGGTAGAGCGTGGTTCCTGTGTGCCTGGCCCTGGGTTCTATTCCCAGCTCTTCAAAAAAATAAAAGCAAAAAATTCAGAAACACCTTAGGTTTACAGTCGATAAGCGCACTGTATCACGGAGGACAGAGCTCACTTCTCGCCCTTCTCATCATTACTGAGCAACAGATGCTGAAGAGACACTCGTTACTAAGTAACCACTGTGTGGTGCAGACCTCCCTCAGGCGTGCTAGGGAGGTGCTGACTACTACTGAAGCTTCAGCCCACTGAGTTGCTTTCAAGATCTGAATTTACTGTTCTTAAAACTTTATTTTTGTTGTTATTAATGTACAGTTTATCTGTTCTACGTCAGAATCATGAACTGAAGACATCGTTCACACCTGTCAGTTGAACAATCACCCATCTGTGTGGGACTCTTTAAATATCCTAGGGGTTGTTTTTTCTTTTGCATTTAAATTTTTTTGTTCTATTTTTAAATTACCTCAATATTTCCACAGAGGCTATAAGCATGATAGCATATCTATTTGCTTTTCCTTGTTTATCCTCTATCTTAATCCAACATTTTCCCCACTTACGTTAAGAAAAATGTAAGAATATACCAGTTATAGCTCAGAGAATAAAACTAACCTGTTGAGCAGCTTCCTGAAGAACGCAAATTGTTCAGGCAGAGTACCGCCCATGGTACCCGGAGAGAGATATCAAGGCTCTCTTCTTAGCGCCCTTTAAGTGCTAGGCATTGAACCCAGGACCTTACACATGCCAGACACACACTGCCAATGAGCAACACCCCAGTCCTTGCACCCATGATTCCGGTGGTCTCTCTCCCATGGAGAAGGCATGACTCGTCTATCTGAATTTGTTGGAATGGATTCTGTAGACACTCTTGAAGAGAGAGGATGTGAAGTACCAAGTTACACAGGAGAGTGGACCTTGGCTCACTCCACCCATCACCGGTGATGTCCCTACGAAAATCAAGCTCTTCTGGGAAGCTTTCTCCCTTCCAAATGCCTGAAAGAACACATTGCTGCCATTGGTAGAGAAAATAGGACCATCCGTCATTTGTGGTCTTAAAGGGATGCTGGAGAACTTCCAAGAGAACTCGACTCAGGGGAAAATCCAGAAGAGACCATGCCAACTGTGAGGCGATCCACACCCACAGCAAGGGCCTCACAGCACTAGGCCGCATGATACATACTGTCAGATGCATTCTGGGAAGCAGAGAGAGGGCGCTACACATAACTAGGCCAGGAATCATCCTGGGGTTGTCTCGAGGGATGGAGGATGGAACTCCTAGGTCTTGGCACAAATCATTGCCCAAACCTTTAGAAAAGGCACGGATCCCATAACTTTCTCTCTTCTCCCCAGTTCACATACTCATCTGAGAAACTTCTCCAATCAGGAGGATCACACTGCGGAGTGTTTGTCTGGAGAGGGTCGTCCATTTACACAGAGGTCCACTCAGGTCCATTGTGAAGGGAAATTAAAGTCCCTACTCCCTTGGCACTGATGTGACTGATATCATGTTACAGGCAGAAGGCAGGCTTAGCAGAGACGTAAGGTCCAAGAGCTTCCTGTGGGTACAAACGTCCCTCAGACAGGATAATTGTTACTCATTCTAGAAGTTGGATCTCTGCCACATTTTCTAGACATCTTAGAACACAAGTAACCCAAAGATACACTGCACCTTGTTTAGACATGCCACAGCAATGTGGAGGTGAACATTCTACAGCTATGAGTTACAACAGAATAGAATTGTGTGTGTGGGGGGTAGTTGGGTGTTAATTATAATACTTCCCAGTCTCCCCAGTGACTTTCAAAGCTGTTTTTATAGCCTTTGGAACCCATTCACCTCCAGACACAGAGGTAGACATAAGGGTTGGGATTTGGTGTTGGGGCAACATTATTTTGATTGGTTTCATATACAGAAAGATGATAACATGCAGGCCAGCCTGTGGTGGAACACTGATTCAGATAGGAATGGTCAAGGATGTCCAATATCCTTTGCCACTTATAAAGCATAGGGGTTTATGTATTTAAGAGGTACCTTTGACACAAAGGCTCGCCACAAGAAAATGGTGTCATGCTACACATGTGTAAATCCATACATGTGTAAACCCATGTATGTGTAAACTCATGCATGTGCAAACTCATGCATGTGCAATCTCATGCGTGTGCAAACCCAAGCATGTGCAACACATGTATAAACCCATGCATGTGCAAACCCAAGCATGTGCAACACATGTGTAAACCTATGCTTTCTAACTCTGCCCCCACACTGCCATGACCAGGGAGCTTTAAAAATACTGACATTGTGGAGTTAGCGAGATGACGCTTTCTGATCTTCCAGGGGACTGGCTTCAATTCCTAGCACCCATAGGGCAGTTCCTAACTATCTGAAACTCCAGTCCCAGGAGATCTAATACCATCCCCTAGCTTCCAGCAACATAAGGCACATGTGTGTACTGACACATATGGTAACAAAATACCTATATACATAAAATCAATAAAAAAATAAAAAGTAATACTGATGTCAGTCCTTGGGGTCTACTCTTTAAGGGGTCTCCACTCCCCAAATAAAAAGCCTCAGTCTTTTTTACCCTGGGCTGGCAGTTCTGGGTTGCATAAGAAAGTAGGCTGAGCAAGCCATGAGGAGCAAGTCAGTAAGCAACACCCCTCCATGGCCTCTGCATCAGCTCCTGCCTCCAGGTTCCTGCCTTGTTTGACTTCCTGCCCTGATTCTTTCAATGATGAACAGTGATGTGGAAGTGTAAGTTAAATAAACCCTTCCCTCCACAACTTGCTTTTTGGTCATGGTGTTTCATCGCAGCAATGGAAACGAAGACATGGCAAAGTTCTTGCTTTGAGAACACAAGGACTTGAGTTTTATCCTCAGGAATCATAAAAAACGTTGGCCATGGTAGTGCGTGTTTGTGATTCCAGGATCTTCAGGGCGTGGTGGTCAGCCTGCCTAGCTCACAGGGCAAGTTCCAGGTCAATGAGAGACTCTGTCTCCAAAAAACTGGGAAGCATCTGAATAATGAGATCTGAAATTGTCCCAGAGAAATTAGCACTTTTCTCTTGAGCTGACATGAGCATGCCACTGCTGGGGAGATCCTCCCCAAGATTCTGGTGTATCCATCCATGGAGTGGACTTCTCAAATCTCCCTGGGTGATTTTCATGGGAAGCCAGGGCTGAGAGTGGATACGCTAACACATAACTACAGTGCAGCTATGACAGACAACCCTCCAGGAGCCTCAGGCATTACACCTTGTGGAGAACGGAAGGCAACTTAAGAACGGGGCTTTGTAGACAGGCCGCTGGATTTAAAGTCCACGTCTTTCTGGCTGTCTGACTCTCTTGTATCTTAGCTGCTTCTTCTGCGCCATGGGACTTTGAGTTTAGTGCTGATGTGGAGTGTTGAGGTGTGGAAGGGAAGCGTGCTCTCTGAGAGTCCTGCATAGATGCAGAAAGAAAGTCACCATCCCACGCCGTTGCCTGTGCCTGTGGAGTTCATGTGGGCATGGAAGACATGTAAAGTGGCTGCATTTGGTTTTTTGCTTTGAGTTTGCTGTGAACTCCCTATTTCTGCATGAAATTGTTGTGGACCTTCCCCCTTTCTTCTGATTGGGGGAATCTCAGAAACCTATGCAAGCCTGCAGAGATTTTGACTGCATTTAGGTAGCTGGAGCAGTCAGGCCTTCGCCTCATAGAAAGGCAAGGGTGGAGAAGCACCCCCGGTGTCAGGAAGCGGTACTGGGCTGATCTGGCCTGTCTGGGGCCCAGACTAGAGAATTTGGAAACTCTGAAGTGGACAGAGACCAGCATAAATGTCACACTGATGAACTTGATCCCAGTTGTCCTATTTAACAGCTGTCCTGCTTCTCTGTGGCACTGACCTAGTTTGAGTAATTTGCACAAAATATCTTGGCAATCAAACCAACCTGCTATTTCACTTGGCTAAAATGTTACTTAGGAAATAGAAGCACTCTGATTAAATTATCGGGGTGATGGCTATTGCAATTCTGCTTGTGTGGTCTTCCCCAACTTTTAACAAAAACAATTAACACATTCTTTACTCTCTCTCTTTCATAGCATCGACAAGATAGAAGACAGTTTGTCACCGCTGTCATGCTCAAAGAAATAATGAAAACATGTACGATGACACTTTTCCAGGTCCCAGCAACGCCCTCTGCCCTGACGCCATCTTGTCTAAGAACATGTCCAGAGAAAAGCAGTGTTAGAGGGAATTCAGAACTGTAATTCTGGTCTCCGTGATTTGGGCTTTCCTGATTTTATTCTGTCTGGTGTCACAGTCAAGGCAAAAGGACTTCTGCTTTCCTGGTTCCTAAGTAGCTCCTAAGTCCTCTGGCCTTGGTCTATTTCCTCTTTTTTTTCTGCTTGTTCGTTTATTTTTGTTGTTGTTGCTTTAGCTAGAATTCAAAGTGAGTGGCACAGAAGGTGTGCTTGGCGTGAAGGGGTAAAAAGCGCTCCGGGGAAGATGATCTGAGAGAGACGGGTGTCCCAGAATGGCATCACATGGTAACATCAAGTGACAGGGGAAGAGCATGAATGAACTGCGTGATTCCAACCGGCCAAGATCCCAAAGGGCAGGCCCAGCCTCACCCGTGGAGTCAGAGAGGATGTCACACTTGGGAAAGACAGAGAGGGGCAGGTATCAGGGGAGTCCCAGGGTGAGTGCAGACTGGGGCCATCTGCCACTCTGCTCTCAGGCCTCCCCTCAGGCTCATAGAGCATTTTGGGGTGTAACTGTCTTCTCCCCAGCCTGCTGGACATAGGGCTTATCTGGCAGGTCCTTTAAAGGAGAGCCCGTGAGGGATGAGGGGGAGGTGCTGATGAGAGTCCTACCCGGATGCCGTGCCTGATAAATCATGACCTGAGGGAAGGGCAGGGTGGGATAGACACAGAAGGAGGGGCAACCTTTACCGTTGTGCTTCTGTAGGAAGCCGATGACCTTTTCCAGCACGGTCGTTTTGTCCATCTTCCGCGTGTTGCCCGGGAGCATGGAGCTGAGCTCTTTGATGAGAACATTGAACTGGTCCCGACGCTTCTTCTCAGACTTGTTTCGAGAGGCTCTGGAAACACACAAGGCACAGGGAGCTAGAGCATTCTGTTTTGCGAAGGTCTCACTATGCAACGGAGGTGCCTTCTCTCTCAGAGCGTGTTCTACGGAGAGCACCCCATCAAAACGTCTCTCATGGAGGTAATGTTGGCCACATTTCAGAGCTGAGTAATGGGGCAAGAAACATGTTTTGCTAGACTTTTGGCCACAAAGAGAGACAGCATTAATAACAAGCAAGTTCTGACTCACATACAAAACCTTACATAGCTTAGCACCAGGGTCAGACACTGCCTCTCCAACTTCATAGAGCTTTAAGCTCTAGGGAGCAAATTGCATGCCCTTTACCTAGATTTGCTCTCAGAGCCCCTGCTGAGGCTCTGGTCCTGTTTCCTCTAGCCCAGAGCATCCGGCCTCATGCCAAGTTACGAGGGGTGGCTGGGTTTCCTGGATGTACCATTCATGCATACGTCCTGGCCCTTGCCCCGAGAACCGCCATCCCACTGGAGAGGTAAGACCGTGTCAACACAGTCTGTGGGCTCTGCAGATCCAGTGTGATAGATGACAGACGTTGCTGTCCTGTTTGTCAAGTGGCTGTGAGCAGTGGAAAGTAGAGCATTGCTATGCAGCATGACGTGGAAGGAACTCAGATGTACATTATTAAGTCAAAGGACCTAGTGTGCTAAAGCCGGAGACTGTGCGACTCTAACTGTATGACATTCTGGAAAAGGTGATACTACCGAGGCGGGAAAATGATCATGGCTTGCTATGGCTCACAGCAAGGGATGTATGGGAGCAGCACTAGGTTTTGAAGGCAGTGGCACTCCTGTGTCTGATACCACCATGGCAGGCATACGCCACCACACATCCGTCAAACACATAGGCTGTGCAGCACCAACAGGGAGCCCTGATGTAAACCCCAGGAGAACATGAATGCCAAGGAGTCTCATCGACTTTAACAAGCATGCCACTCAGCTGGAGGGCATGCACAGCAAGGAAATCTGTGTGTATGTGGCACAGGGACTGTATGGGAAACCTCTCTATCTCCCACTTATTGGTTTTCAGCGACCCTTACATTGCTCTACCAGATAAAGCCTTCTTTCAAAAGGACACTCTACACTGGGAGTTTGTAGAAGAGACGAAAGTTAGGCTGCTCAAGTAGAGAATCCACGAGGAACCCCAGGCTTTGAAGGAATTAGATCAGGGCTCTGGGTTCTGGGTCTGTCCTAACAAGAGAAATAAGGAACACAAGATAGAGGGGTCCCCTCCCTCAAAGCTCAGTAAGCAGCGCCGTGATGGAGCCTTGATCTTCAATCACACGCAGAGCTCCTTCACCAACGATCAACTTGTGGCTCATGGTACTAGATAAATAGTTAAGAGCATTGGCTTTTCCTCTAGAGGATCCAGTTTTGATTCCTAGCACCTACATGGCAGCTCACAACCAGCTGTAGCTCCACTTCCTGGAGATCTGATTCCCTTTTCTGGCCTCTGTGGGCACCAGACACATAAGTGGTACACAGACATATATGCATGCAAAACAGCCACACGCGTACAAAATGAATAAATAAAAAATAGTTGACTTACTCTGAGGGGACCCATGGCTGGGAATGCTACCCCATCGCTCCCAAGTATACCCAAGATGAACTTTTTACAGATAGCCAGCTCACTGATGGGTGAAGCCCGTCTACACACACCTGCCTGCTGGTCCAGGTACCCCAGGTCCTGAGGTCACAGTTCCCAGGGGAGTTGATCCTTTATCAGGAGGCATTGGACAATGCATGGTCAGGACAGAAGATTCCGGTGGACAGTGGTTCACCTCTCTTGGGGCAAATATTAATATCTACAGGTATCAGTACCAACGTTTCCCTAAACATCCCCCAGAAACCTAAGAACACACCCCAAATATCCTTCCCCCAGCCACCATAGCTGTTAGCCCCTCTGATTGCCTCAAACATCCACATAGTTTCAAAACACATTTACAGTCCAGCTACCCTGAACGTGTCTCAGGCTGGGCTACTTCCTGGCCGTATATTGGCGGTTCTCCAAAACTCATCTCCAGTGCTCGACCTCCAGGCTTTCCTAAGGGTCCTTTTGTTCTTCCCACATCTCCCCATTTCTTGCCTGCTCTTGGGTTTTTGACTAAGGGATTCCTGCAAAGGTCTTACTCTGACCAGGCCACCGCCTCCTTGTCACAGACCGGTGGATGTGGCTGCTCTTCATAGCTAGCTCAGGGTAAAAGGCCCAGTGTTCAAATCCATAAGACAGACGAAAGGGACCCTTTCACTTTCTGAGTGGCTGGCTATGTTTTATAAATCATTTTTAGCCTAGATTTTAAAGAATGATAGGCAACCTCAGCCAAAAGAAGCTCCGTGCTTGTCCCAGTTTGCCCGTTATAAATTATTTGTGAGCCGATAACACCCAGCTCGTTACTGTTCTGCGCTCATCTTCAATGGGCACAATGACGATGGCGAGCACGGCCTGGCAGAGAATCTGGCCGAGGCTCATCGTTAGTGACAGGAACACAAGCCTGTTTCCATCGGCCTCTGCCTGGAATGCACCGTGGTGCACCCTGGAAATTGGTCAATGACAGCTGGATCTGCAGCTCTGAGGCAAGAGGAAGCCAAGAGCCTGGGATGACCTTGTTTCCAGTAACGAGCACTGCTTCTTCTGAGGATCCGGGACAGCAGGTTGGATGACACTGGGACATTTGGCCTCTGGGATTCTTAAAGGCACTATTTGCGTGCCACGAACTACATCTATTTAAAGTATGCAGTTTGATGAATCTCTGTAATTGTTGACTGCCACCAACACAAGAGAGACAACTGCTCATTTCAGGGGATTTTTTTCCCCCTGCGTCCCGTTTTTCTTTTCCCCCAACTGCAGCTGCTCAGTGCTAGGTTTCCGCAAATCTTACATGAACGGAATCCTAAGAGTCCTGGATCTTCATTTAGTGCGGCTTTGGAGACTCCTCCACACTGCTGCACCGACTGGCTGCTCCACCTTCTGCCCACTAGTGTTCCGTTGTATAGATATGGCACGTTTGGGACGGCTCTAGCTTGAGGGGGTGGTGAGGTGGCTCAGCGGGCAAAGGCATTTGCTGCCAAGCCTGGTGACCAGAGTTTGATCCCCAGGACCCACATGGTAGAGGAGGAGAGCTGACTCCCACAAGTTGTCCTCTGGCCTCCATGAGGGTGCATAACCACCCAATTCACTATACAAATAAATGTAGTAACAACAACAATGAAAGAGCACTAGCCAGGCATAGTAGTGCACTCCTCTGACCCAGTATTCCAGAAGCTAAGGCTAGACAATCACGAGGTTCAGGCCAGCCTGGGTTTCAAAGCAAAATGTTGTCTCAAAATGCGAAAACAAAATAAAACAGCCCCAAACAAACAAACCAAACCAAAAAAACGAACGAACGAACGAACGAACAACAAAAGACAGTCAAAAGGAGAGATGGCTTAGTGGGTAAAGAATTGTCTATACAAGTGTAAGGACTGGGGTTGGAGCCTGAGTACTCACATAAAGCTGGCAGAGATGACAGCTTCCCTGTAAGCCCAGACTTGGGGGCTACAGACAGGGGATCCCTGGCGCATGCTGGCTACTTGGAGTACCCATGGGCAAGCTCTGGGTTCAAGTGAGAGACTCTGCTCAATAGATGTGGAGAAGAGTGATCAAGCAAGGCATCTAGTTCCAAACTCTGGCCTCCACCAAGATGTTTACACATGCAAGCATGCATACACACACATGCAAGCATGCTCGCACACATGCACACACATGCAAGCATGAACAGACACATGTGAGCATACATACACACATGCGCGCACACACACGCAAGCATGCATACACACACATGCAAGCATGCATACACACATGCACACAATGCAAGCATGCTCGCACACATGAAACATGCACACACTTGCAAGCATGAACACACACATGTGAACATACACACACACATGCGCGCACACACACGCAAGCATGCATACACACACATGCAAGCATACATACACATATGCACACAAACATGAAAGCACGCATAACCAAAGGCAAACATGCACACACACATGCAAGCAGGCACACGCACATACAAGCATGCATAAACACATACACACACACATTTGAGCATGTACACACACGTGCAAGCAGGAATACACACCCTACCCCCCCACAAGGCAACAGAAACAACAAACTCTAAATAATGTACCCTGAATATCCAGATACATGTTTTTAAGTAGCTGCAGGAATTCATTCTTTTTGGGAAATGCAGAGGCACAAAACTGTTGAGTCATTTGACAAACATGTGCTTAACTGAGACACCACAATACTGCCTTGCGAAGTTGGCTATAGTCATTTTTCATTTCTATCAGGAACAAATGAGATTCCCACTTGCCACCATCTGTGACAACACTTGGGATTGTCAGTCAGTTCTTACCACTGGAGTATGATCTCACTGTGGTTTGGAGTCTCCTTTTTCTGATGACTGGTGACATTGAAATCTTTTTGTGTGCTTTATGGCCATTCGTATGTTCTCTCTAGGGAGGTGTTTATTCAATTCTGCCTTTATAAACACTTGTGTTGCCTTGCTGAGTGGGGGAGGCAGGTACAGCAGATGAGGGGATACTGGATATGTCCCTGTGTTAACACATACCCTTAGGAACCTCAGCCTTTGATGTTTGAATGTTGGTCTCAGGATACCTTTTGTGAAATGTCCGCTATTGGACATCTTGGGAAGTTTGAGTCTGGTTACATAGGCCCCATTTGCTGGGTATTTCCTGCTTAAGACGTGCTATGTAGCTGTTTACATACAGTTGCATGCTGCACAATGTTTCCATTAAGAACAGATCACACACACAACAGCGGCCACGTAAGAGTTAATAGAGCAGGAAAACTGCGGCTGCCCCCAATCTCACAACATCACCGTTCAATGTGTCACTCATGTGATTATGACAACACCGGTGAAGACAAACGTACTGTGCACTCAGTCATCTGGAAGTACAGCACATACAGCCATGTGTAGGAACTAATATTGATGAAAATAATCACTGGTGACGTCACTGGCTTGTGCATTTGCTGGTCTTAAATTACTACCCGGGCAGATATACCTACTTGTGAAAACATGTCAGGGGAAGACAGTGCACGGGTCACCTCGATGGCCACAGCCCCATACATCTGTTTATTGAGTTTCTGGATAGTGTCATGTTCTCTTGCGTTTGATTTAACTTCATGCTGTTTTGTTTATTGTAGGCCTCTAACATGAGAGCTATAGGGTTCTCCAGACCTCAGCAATTAGAGGCAGGAAATAATACCACTCCATTGTATAACGAGGAAGAGGCAAAAAGATAAGCAAGTCTTGACACGTGACTCCAAGGCAGACTTATACTTTGCTTTTTAGATCAGAACAGAAACACGTTCCTCTGGTAGCGTCGCCGGTATGATCCAGTTTGGGAAGCCAGGCAAATGAACACTTGAGTCTACCCAGTTTGGGCAGTAGAGAAATGGATTTAAAAGCAGATTCATTGTACACTGGGAAGGCATTTACCCTCTTTGCCAAGAAGGAGAACACCATGGCCCGTCTCACACATTTCAAGAGGAAGAAGGCATTGATGAAGTCGGTCCCACGGCCCACTTGGAATGTTCAGACGCGGGAACCTGTCAGAGGACTCTGCCATTGAGGCAAAGTTCATCTTTACATATTCTGTCTTCTACAGTAAGGAGGAAGCGATGGCCCAGTTCACAGGGCTCCCTGAGAATAGCAGTGGTTAGCCTTAGATCCCACAGCCAGAAAATCTAGGGGTTCCAGGGCCACCCATAGTGTGGCAATAACAGGGCTGACTGACCAGAAGGAAAGATTTCTGTTGCAGAAAACACTGTTGATTATCTTTAATCTCAAGCTTCTGGATGCTGCAGAACATAACCTCCGATCCAAAAGCTATCCAGATGGCCAAGACCCTCACAGAGGGTAAAAAGCCAGATTAGCACTCCCGTGCTTATACTGCCAGGCCTGGCATTGATCCCCGGATAAGAAACTCATCCACGGGTATAAGGAAAAGACCAAGTGGCCCTCCTTCACTAGTCCACATAGTACAAGTGCATGCCCTGCCAGCTCAAGAGCAGGGCAGATAGGAATAAAAGAAAGGGGCAGATCGCTGAAGAGGCCCAGGAGGCAGTGAGCAAAGCTCAGGCATTAGAAGTTTGTGTGCACGGGAGACCCCACACAGAACTCCAGTGTGATGCCATGACGGGTTCAGAGTACAGCCATTACCTGACATCAAGAAAAGGATCAAGGAGGCCAAGTGGTGAGCCCTCAAAGAACACAAGAAACTGATTTTGTTTGGGGGAACAACATTGGATACCCAGACCTAGATGGCATGTTTATCTACTACAACTGTAGCCACTTCATCAAGATGTACAAAAAAGCCGTGTGGTGGTGGTGCACGTCTTTAATCCCAGCACTCAGGAGGCAGAGGCAGGTGGATCTCTGTGAGTTCAAGGCCAGCCTGGTCTACAGAGTGAGTTCCAGGACAGCCAGAGTTACAACAGAGAAACCCTGTCTTGAAAAACAAAAACCAAACCAACCAACCAAACAAACACACACACAAAGCAAGCAAGTAAACAAACAAACAAGATGTACAAGAAAGACAGCCTGCAGCTGGAGGAGAGCAAGGCACACGACAGGGTTGTTGAGGTCTCTGATGTGCCCCATCTGGTTCCAGAGCCTACACACAATAAGCAGACTTCTGCTGATGCTGGGGACATCAGAGCACCTGCTTCAGGCAATGGGGGGGACACCTGGCACATCACCCATTGCCCCGAATGTACTCATAAGGTTCTGGGATGAGTTTGGCTACTTCTCTGTTAAATGGGACAGCCAATGTCAGCGGGCTATGAAACCCTGACCACTGTGCTTTGTGTCTGAAGTGGATGACCCCCAACCCCTTCCAGCTGAGTTCAGAAGTGAAAGCTTGCCCTGGTATCTGGGTTTGCTCTAGGCACCGGGTTCCTGAGCAGGACCAGACAGGCTTCTAAACAGAAGTAGATAACTTCCTGGGGACACTGAAAAAAAAATCTAAAGACAGGGGAAAAAACAGAAGCAGCTGGTGGAGAAAATTCACCAAGAGCAGGAGGGGCTGAAGGCCATACTCCTCCACTCCCAAGCTGATATGAAGTGGTGATTGGGCCTTCCACTGAAGGACCTGTGCCGAGACCTCAGCACCCCAACAACCCTTTAGCGGCAGTGACCAAGAATGTTCAGAGAAGACTCCATTTTACGCAATCTCCCACAAAACCAACGCATTCTGATAGGCTCCCCGTCACCAGCAGCATCCCCCAAACTTCTGCTCTGATACCCCAACCAGAGGCCATCTTCAGGCTGTTCCAGCCATCTGAGGTACCTCCCCAACCTGAAAGTCCTTCTGTCAAGACTATACTCTGCCCCTACCTTTAGTGCACAGACCACTGCTGTCTCTACGCTTCAACTCCAAGACTCTTCAGGTGAGCTCTCAGGCTGTTGGGGAAAGGAGACCCAGCAGACTCAAGAGGGCTCAGAAAGTAAAGGGTACCTGTGGAGGGGCACATGAACAGGGGTGGTGCATAGACCATGTCACAGGCATGGAGATGGCAGGAATGTGGTACTGTGGAAGATGAAGTCTGATGACCTGCCCACAACCACTGGGTAGAAAAAGTCAGTGCTGATGCTTGGTTGATAAAGCCACCTCCAGAGTCTCAGAGGCCAGGCAGGCAGAAAAGCGTGAAGGAAGAAGAGTCCATGGTGGTCCAGCCTTGTCGGGGTCCTCTGTTTCCAACTATCTCCGTAAGTCTGATGCCCCAAGTGTCATTAACATCCCGCTCCTGCTCTCTCCTGACTGCTTATGGTATTTCCTGCCTCCGAGTTTCCCCATCTCAAAGGTGCTGAGTGAGTCACAACTCATTATGAATCCAGAACATCTTTTTCTGTTAAGCATACTTCAAATGATATAAGGCAGGGCTCCAGAACCTGCCCTTTCCACCAGAGCTGTGCCAAATCGCTGGCCAAGGCCTCTGAGAAGAACCTGTGCGCATTCCAAATAATACTCAGTGAGATTAGCTGGCACTCCAGCAAGAGGGCGGGCCGAGTCTGTGGTTCCAGCTTGGGCTACCTCAATGTCCTGATCTTAGGTAGTTTAGCAGCCTGGCCTCATCCCAGCCAGACCAAACTCGACTCTGTCCCTCGATCATGTGTATAACCAGCTCTGAGAATCCTCCAAGCCATAAAGTGAGATCCAGCCATCTTGGCAGAACATTTGGATGAGCCTGAGACAAGGTGTTGGTGGAGTATGTGCCTAGAAACTGGTGCAAACCCCAGGGACAGGCTGGAGTGGCACAGCTGGGAGGTAGTGAGCAGACACAGGAAGGGCTAAGGGGAGGTCCTCTGCAAAGACCGCAGCAGTGTCTGCGATACCCTTCACTGTGAACCCTAACACCTGTCTTAGGATTGCAGGTGTCAGGAGTTTCTAGATGAAGGAGTCTCTGTCCAGTCTCATTTGCCTAGGTAAGTGTCTTAGTCACCCTTTCATTGCTGTGAAGATACACCATGACCAAGGTAACTCTTGTAAAAGAAAGCATTTAATTGGAGGGCTTAGTTTCAGAGGTTTAATCCATTATCATCAGGGTGGGTAGCATGATGGTATGCATATTGCCGAAGATACAAGCTGATCGACAGGCAAAGAGAGAGAGAGAGAGACAGAGACAGAGAGAGACAGGGACAGAGACACAGAGACAGAGACACAGTGAGAGACAGACACAGAGAAACACTGGGCCAGGTATGGGCTTTTTAAAAACCTCAAAGTCTACCTCTAGAAACACATTCCCTCCAACAAGGCCACATCCCCTAATCCTTCTAATCCTATCAAAGAGTTCCACTCCTCCGTGTCTAAGCATTCAAATATATGAGCTTATGGGGGCCATTCTTATTCAAACCACAGCCATAAAGTACCACTGATGGTAGAGTTCTTTATAACTGTCTCAGGGAAATGCCCATCTGTCTTAGCACACGTTTAGCACGGAACAGTTTGACCCCAGACGCCCTCATCTGTTCCACCCATTACCTGGCAGGCTCTGTTTCATTCTCTATCACTATACTGATGGCTCCAACTTCTAGTGGCCTGCTGTGACTTTCTCTTTATGATGGTGTGAAGGCAATACACATACTCACTAGAAACTGGACTTTGAGCCTTGGGTTTCAACATTTTCCCAGCTGGTGAGATCCGCTACGGCTGTGAGCCACAGTTCTGTCAGCCACAGGGGAAGCAACCGATGCCCTACAGCACCCTATGTGCCCAAGCTGGGCTATTCTGTAGGTCTCGTATGCTGCAGACATTTTAACTTTCAGTATTTCAAACTTATCAGAGCTTACTGAAATGTAGCCCCATGGTAAGGTGAAGAGCATCTGGACTCTTAGATAACATGCTCTTAGCCACTTCCTGCTCAGCAGGAGGGAGATAATGGCTGGAACTGGAAACTTAGCCAACTATACGTGGGTACTGATGTCATGGATCTTACAGGAGAACCTGCTACCACCACTTCCTTAAACCGGAGTAATTTCTAACTGCATTCTAAATATCTGTCCTGATGCCCACAGATGAGCGGTGCTCCCGTACCTCATCAAAAAAGCTTCTCTTTACAGCTGATGGAGACCATTACAGAAAAACACAACTGAGCAAGCAGTAAGCCGCAAGCAAACTGCACGGACCGTGGCGTGCACAGCACAAATTGCTCTGTGTACAACACGACCCTACACATAAGGCTCAGGGACAGTGCAGAAAATGGGGCTGTAAAGATTCAAGAGTCAGAGGAGCAGGAAGTCTGCTGTGAGGTTGTGCCTCCCAGCTACGACAGGGAAGCGACACCCATACACTCAACAGCACTGCTTCCCGAACAAGACTCGAGCAATGAGAATACCAGGTGATATGCCAGTGTAGATTGGGGGAAACACCATGTGGCCCCACCACCAGATTAAGAGCCACAGGCAATTAACAACTGCCAAGAGAGGGAAAATTAGCCTTCCCCAGGGATTAGATCCTTAACTGGTTATCCGGTACCAAGTGGTCATCCCTGAAATCATATACAGACAAGAAACAGTAAATGGACTTAGCAGGTTGTATTGGTATATTTATCATGTGTGTGTATGTATTAACGTGTGTAGCGATAATAATAATAATCAATTTATGTGTGTAATAATAATAACTAAAGAAAAAGAGGCCATGAATTTGAGAGGGAGGGGCGCACAGGAGGGTTGGAGAATGGAGATGAAGGGGAGAAATGTATAATTATATCTTAATCAATAGTTAAGACATTAATGTTTAAGCAAGTCATGTGGATGTCTCTGTGCGGGCATGCCTTCAGACGCCAGCAGAGGGTGTCAGATCCCCTGAAGCTAGAGTTACAGGCAGTTGTGAGCTGCCTGGGTGCGCTGCAAACATGACTTGGAAGAGCATCCTCTGGAAGAGCAGCAAGCAGTCACGATCACGGAGCCATTTCTTGAAACCCAGCATGCTATTCTTTGGACTTGGCTTCTTCTGCCTGGCGCGATGCCTTTCAGAAGCATCTGAGTTGTGTCCATGTCCGAACCGCACAGCTCGTTTACCTACGAAGGATATTCTTGTGGTTTCCAGGCTGAGTCATTATGGATTGAAGAGTAGATACAAACCCTGGTTTCTAGTTTTTGAGTAATAGCTTCAGTCCTCTGAAGTAAATCATCCAGGAACAGGAGAATTGGATCTTAAGGTGTATATTCTCCCTTGTAAGCAACTGTCGAACCCTTCTCCAGAGTGGCCATTTTGCCTTCCCACCAGTAATGTACAAATGAGCCAAACGAGCCAGTGATCCTATGTCCTCCAGTGGTTTAAGCATTGTCAGAACTTACATCCCAGCTCTCCTAAGAAACACACAGTGGTGCTTTATGGGGTTTTCACTCACATGTCCATATAGCATAACGATACGGCATGTTCTATGTGTGTGCATGTGTGTTTGTGTGTATGTATGTGTGTGTACGTGTGTGTGTGTGTGTGTGTGTGTGCATGTGAAGGCCAGAAGACAAATCTATGGAGTCAATTCTTTCCTTCTACCTGGAGATAGATTCTAGCAGGCTTGTGGGCACACCACTTGCCCTCTGCCCAGGTTTTATCTGCATTGTTTGTTCCTTGCTGCTAAGTTATGTTCTGGGTACAAGTTCTCTGGAAAATATGGAATTTGCCAATATTTCCAAACCATAGATTTCTCCCCTCCTCTCCCTCCCCTTCCCTGCTCTTTCTTCCTCCCATCCCCTCCTCTCTTTCCCACCTTTCCTCTCCTTTTCTCCTTCCTTTCCCCCTTTCCCATTCCTTTGGTTTGTGCTTTTAGAGTTAGGTCCAAGGTCAGAAAGATGTCCTCTTAGAGTTTTATGCATTTCCCATGTCAATTTATGGTCTAATTTGAATCAAGCATTGCTTTATATTTCATGAAAAAAATGTTAAATTTCATTATAGCCTTTTTATGCATCAATTGCATGGTTATGTGGGTTTTCTATATGTTAAAGCAGTGGATTGTACTCAGTGCTTTTCAAATACCAAATAGCCTTGCATTCCTTAGACAAATGAGACTTGATTGTGACTTTAGCACCCCCCCCCCCCACACACAGAAGGATCGCCAATGTGTGTGTTTGCTTTGTCTTGTTTTGTTTGCAAAGTCAAGGTCTTGCTCCGCAGTCCAGGTCGGTCTCACACTCATGACCCCCCATCTCAGCGCCTCAGTGCTGAGGTAATAGCCATGTGCTCCCACACCCAGCTGACTCACCAAAGCTGTCTTTCTCTTTTGAGACGGGGACTCTCTCTATAGTCCCAACTGTCCTGGAACTCACTCTGTAGACCAGACTTGTCTCGAACTCACAGAGATCTGACTGCTTCTTCTTCCCAAGTGCTGGGATTAAAGACGTGTGTCTCCACACCCAATGCTTTCTTGAGGAAGGTTCTATCTACATTCACAAGAGACAGGGTCTCTAGCTTATTTTCTCATTTGCTCAATGAGTAATGCTTCCCTCATAAAATAAGCTGGAATGCATTTCCTCCTCTTCTACTTTCTGCACAGGACTACGTAAAAAGGGAGGTATTTATTCCTTCGATATTTGGCAGGATTCAGAACTCATCAATTAATCCATCTGGATATGGATTTTTATAGTTTCCATTTGTAACTTCAAATCCATGTCTCAGAGAATTCTCCAGGCTATTTTATCCTGTGTGAGTTTGGTTTCTTGTGATTATTAAATAACATCTCATCTGAGTTCTTGAATTAACATGGACATAGTGGGTCACAGAACCTCCCTATGACTCTTTTAATGTCAAAAAACGGTGCAATAGTATGTCTTCTTTTGTTCCTGTTACTGGCAACCCACGTCTTTTTTGAGGGCCAGTCTCAACTTAGGTTTATCAATTTGCTTAATTTTCTCAAAAGTCAATTTTCTGCTTAGTCAAGTTTCCTCTCTCTCTCTCTTTTTTTTTTTTTTTGCTGTTGTTTTGTTTTGTATTTTGTTCATTTGTGCTATTCTTCTTTTTGAAGACAAGGATTCACTATATATCTCTGGAGGGCCTGGAACTCACAGAGATCTGCCTGCCTGTCCCTTCCCAGTGCTGGGCTTAAAATCATGGGCTACTATGGTTGGCTGTGTTTATTCTACGGATTAACTTTTTTCTTCTATTTCTCATTTCTTTATCTCCCTGTCATTCCCGCTGCCCGCCGTCTGTGTATTCAGGCCGTAAACCAACATCAGGTGCCTTCCTCAATTGCTCTCCACCTTACCTTTGAGATAAAGGCTCTCACTAAAGCTGGAACTCATCATTTCAGATAGGCTGCCGGGCAACGAGATCCAAGCATTTACCTGTTTTGGCCCCAGGCCCGCAGTGATGGAGTTACAATACCTGGCTTTTACATGGGTGGCAGGGTCAGAGTTCTGATCTCAGTCCTCATGTCTGCACGGCAAGCAACTGAGCTGCTTCCCCAGCCTTTGTTTCTGCTTTTCTTTTCTGATTTTAAAAATTGTGTGCATGTGTGCATGTGTGCAGTACCTGAGGAGGTCAGAAGAGGTCGTTATGCCCCCCCTGGAATTAGAGTTACAAGCAGTGTGTGAGTCCCCTGACGTAGGTGCTGGGAACTGAACCTAGGTCCTCCGTAACAGCAGCATTTTAGCCGTGGAGCCATCTTTCCAGCCCCTACTTTCTTAAGGTGGGAGTTGGGTTATGTGAACATCTAATATTTCAGGGTTCTCTCTAGGCACTGTGGCAGCTCTAGCACACAGTACCCGAAATGGAAACATTTCGTTCAGCTAACATATTCTCTAAGATTTCTGGAGACATATTCTTTGATCCCTGGGTAACTTAGAAGTTTGTTCTTTAATTTTGAAGTTCCAGAGGATTTTTTTTTTCCTGAATTTTTTCTGTTTCTAATTTAATTTTGGTTCATTTGGATTTCTCTACATTTGTTTTATGAAGCAACATTTGGTCTATCTTGGTACACGTTCAATAGGTACTTGAAAATCGGATTCTGATATTGCTGTGTGGAGTGCTCTATAAATGTCAATCAGATTCCGTTGGCTGCTGGTGCCTTTTAGCTCCTTGACATCTTTGCTGCATTTCAGCTCGCTAGTTCACCACTGAGAAAGGCATAGTGGGGACTCTCAGTTCTTCAGGTTGTGCCTCGTAGACTTGGAAGCGCCTGTTTTTCAGTGTGTACACATTTGGAATTGTTATCTGTTCTTGGGGAACTGATCTTTTATCTTTCTGTTATGTCACTCTGTCTTCTGATACTATTTTGTGCTCTGACATATACTTTGATATCACTTTGGCTTTTTTAAAAAATTACTGTTTGTGCCATGTTGTAATTTTCCACTTGACTTTTAACTTAACTTATAGGAGGATCCGGTTTGAGGTAAGTGTCTTGTGACTGCATTATTTAGGCTATCTTTTTAAGCCTATTCTGCTTGATGGTAAAGCCTATTGATGAGGACATCGCACACTTTGGTCACAGGAAATCAAGCTGGTATTGACCTGGAAGTTTTCTCCTTGCTGACTAGAGATCACAGTACCATAAGAGAAGAAAAGCCAGCAACAGCTTTACCCAGCTGTGAACTCTGGGAGCTACGATAATAACTGACCTGGCCAGATATTCCTACGGGTGCAATAATGTCATGAACGTTACAGGGGTAACCAACCATTTTCTGATTAGATTGAAGGCCCTCCCGCAGGGGGAAACTCATGTCAGATACTGACAATCTGACCAGAACCACAGGACTGGGGAGCTCATAGGTCCCAGGGGTGAACCTACTGCTCTTACTTTGATAATGGACACTGTATCAAACTGTCTTCTAAATACGTATCTTTATATCCATTGATTAGTACCGCTTTTGGACTCCATTAGAGAGGCATCTTTGTGCAGTGGGTAGTTAGCACAAAGATTCACAACAGGTCCAAGTACGGAGATCAAATGTCTGGAGAGTGATCAGGCATTGATTGAACTATATCTTACCCCCTTGCTCCAAGGCTCAGTAAACACTGCAGAAGATGCAGAAGAGGATGGCTATAAGAGCCAGAGGTTAGAAGGGACTGGGTTGAAACTGTCTTCTGGACGTGATAGGGCTTTGAACTCTTGAACTCAAAGCAGCTGTGACTGCCTGCACAAAGTCAAGTCAGACTTAAGCACATTCTAGCCTAGCTGGGGGAGGGCTGAATGAGCCCGCACCCTCTAGGTGAGGAGCTGCTAACATTTGACAGCTGCTATGTGAAGAAGAGTTAGTTTTCTCTAGGGGTCTGATCCCTGGTAGGCTGACCCATGCTTCAGTAGATGGGTCCCCATCCATGTGTATATGGGCAGATGAACCGGACTCAGTGGGTTATAGAAAGACATAAGAGGATGTGAAGTTGGAAAGGGGATGCGAGGAAAATTCAAGAAGAATCGAGGTGTTGGGTGAATATTGGCAGAGCAAGTTTGGTCCCCAGCACCCATCAGACAGCTCACAAAGGCCTGTAACTCCAGCTCCAGGGGATCTGGTGCCTCTGACCTCCGCCAGCATCTGCACTCTGTACACACAAACACATACACACACACACACACACACACACACACACACACACACACACACACACACACATACAGAGAGAGAAAGAGAGACAGACAGAAGACATACACATACACATGCACAGATACATACACACACACATGCACATAGACACACAGGCACACAAACACAATCACATAGAAACACACACAGATATGCACACACAGACACATAGAGACACACACAGAGACACTTAGACACACACACAGACACACAGACACACTCAGATACACATACATACAGACATGTACACACAGACACAAACACAGAGAGACACCTCAGACACACAGAATCACACACACACACACACACACACACACACACACTTAAGTAGGAATAAATAAATCTAGAAGCTCCATTGTGACAGTCTCTGTGTCATATTGAGATAATTTGTACTTAATGTAATAGTGTGTATCTGTGTGTCTGTGTGCATTTGTGAGTGTGTGTGTATGAATGCCCGTGTGGGTTTAAGGCATCATTTCTACAATCTGTCTCTGTTCACTTGTTCCTTTTTGGTTGTTGTCCCTGTTCATCTCTCTGTCTTCATTTGAATAATATAAAGATTTTCTAGTATTTCACTTGAGTTCAGCATCTCACTTTCCTTTATGTGTCTTTGTAACACGTGTAGTGAAAACTCTAGAGGTTAAATTATAGGAACTTATCTTTTTAGCACTTGCTTAGTGCATGTGAAATTTTACTCTGCATAGTTCTAATTGTTCTTCCAGTTTACCGTGTGTCTACTTTTTATGTACTCTGTGTACAGATACTAGGCACCAACCACCCTAGAAGATTGTCCTCCCCCCCCCCCGTCTCTCTCCTTCCCACCTCCTCTCTCCCATTCCTTAATGCACTATCAATTCATTTTCCCCACTAAGTTCCTTCTATATTGGGAGATTCTGCCACATTTTACCTGGCTCACAGTTCCCTATTGTAAGATGAGAAATTGAAAAGGCTACAGGAGAAGGTCTCCCAGATATGAGTTTCATAAGCTGAGCAAACTAACCTGCACAGAGAGCACTTCAGGAATAGCCTCAGCTTTCTTTTCTAGGTTCCACAGACCCTAGAAATCTGGAGGGGGGGCAGAAGTAGGTTATAGTAGCAGAAGGAGCTTGATTTTTTTTTGGTAGAATTGAAAGATACTAATTAAGTATTCACAGGCAACATCCAAAGATGGAACAGGACATGTGATGCTCAGAAGCATGAAATAAATTTGAAACACCTTCTACAGTAATACGGTTCTGTCCGTGAAATGTGGGCTTTCCTGAAGAATAAACTGAGTGTGCTCATCAATACCAACAAAAATCTTATGAACAGTCCTACCAAACCTAGATCAGATCCAGGGAAAAGGTTGATGGTAAATATGCCAAAATATTAAAAATGGCCATCTGGGGCTTGGTGGAGATTGGCTCAGTGGGTAAAGTTGCTGCACAAGCACAAGGACCTGAGCTTGGATCCCCAGCACCCACACCTGTAATCCCAGTGCTGGGGAGGGGTGGCAGGAGGATGCCTGGGACTTAATGATCAGCCAGTCTAGCTGAATCGGTGAGTTCTAGGTTCGGCGAGAGACTCTGCCTCACCAGGTAAGATGGAGAACAAGGAGGAAGACACCCATTGCTGACCTCTGACCTCCATATGCATGTATATGCATGTATATGCATACATGCACACACACACATGTCTAAGTACACATACATAAATAAAATCTAAAGGCAGCTATCGAAGTGGTGGCATTATAAGTGATCTTTAAACATTTCAGCATTTTCAAATGTTATTTTTATAGCCTTTGTATATGAGAAAATATTTGTATTTTTTTGTATATGCGAAAGGGTTGCTATTAAGTCAACATATCTGCTACATAAGACAATATGAGTCCAAGGGTCTTCTATGCAGAGTTACTTAGAGAAAGGAGAGCGAGGACATGGCCAGAATAGCTAATTTTGTTGTTGCTGTGTTTTTTCCCAGATAAAGATTTAATGCTAGAGCTGTAGGTGAGTGACCACTTTTTGCTTGCTTGATGAAACTTTAGCTTCTTTAACACACTTCCTAGAACCCATAAACCCTCCAAGGAAAAAAAAAGTAGAATCAGTAAATGGTATTGTACAAATTTGTTTGGGGAGCATTTCCTGAGATTGTTCCTACAAACACATTTTAGGTAACTCCAGCATAAAGGAAGGTTCACTTACTGTCAGTGGAGTTCCCTTCATTTGCTGGCCTGGGTCCTGGTGACAGACACACTAAATTCTGTAACTCAGGCAGCACTGGGGGCACCACTGAGCTCATAGCCTCAAGCAGTTTGTGGAAGAAGGTGTTATCTGGGCCTTAGGGCAGAAAAGCCCACACAAGACAAGATGGGTCAGGCTGGTGCCGCCTTCACCCCAAGGTGAAGTTGGGGAGCTCAGTATGATCTCTCTGCAGGTTTGGCGAGTGTTCCAGGCTGGCTGCAAGGCATTTCTTCCGGTTTAAGATGGTACAGGGGCATCTTTACTCCTAACCACCATTATCAGAAAACTGGACAGTTTTCTGGATGGGTCCACACGGGAAGCTGGCCTAATTTCACAGTGATTCTTAGTTAACATTTACACAGGCACCATTTAATTTGAGTCTGGTCCTTAGCAGCTTGTCACTAACATCCTGAAAGGAATGGCCAGCCTTTTCCAAAGAAAGATGGTCTGTCCAAGAAGGTGAGCTTCTGGTCATCCTCGATTAAGTCGGCAGTTTATTGAAATCATGAAACTTACTTTTAAATAAATTATCCTTTACCTCAGATGCCCCAGAGAGGGTCTGGGTTTCCCAGAGCCAAGACAGCCTCGGGTTTTCAAACCCTTCCAGGCACAGATTTTCGATGACAGTTCTCCTCAGCCAAAAGAACAGAACCCAGCAAGGTAAGAGCTAAAAGTCCCAGAGGAGGGAGCGCCCCCCCCCCTTTCCATTCTGCTGTTTACTGGGCCACGGGAAGAATTAGCATTCTGCCCGCAAGCACAGTTCTACTTTTCCCTTTGTTTTGAGAACAGAATCACTCATCTGGAAATTACAGCGTAGTGGTAGAAATGAATCCCATGTCTTGTTACTGCCCTGTGCTTGGGTGCCTGCTGCTGCCTCAGTCACCCTCCAAACAAACAGAGGGGGCCTCAAAAATGGCGTACTGTCATTTTTACCCCATGACGGAGCTTATGATGATATACTTAAAAACAAATCCCAGAGCCCTGGGATAGACACAGCCAAATTAGCATCCGAGATCCAACTGGAGCAACAGCGCAGAGCCCAGGGCTGGGCTCTTGTGTTCTGCTCGGCGCCTGTAATGGCAGCACTATGGAGGCATGTGTGGACCCGAAGACTTTCATGCTGGCTACAGCCTTCATCTATGAGCCTCTCCACTCAGACCTACATGGTTCATAGCCAAAGAAACCATAGAAGGGAAACAAGACCAGTCTGTGAAAAAGGAGTTGGCTGAGAAGGCAGAGTTTCTGCATCTGATCGCTCTCCTGGGTTTGCCTAACAGACTGCAAGCTCTGTTTCTCCTTTATGAATGTTTCTGTGACACGCCCCCACCCCCAGCCCTGAATATGCCCCTTGAAGGCACGATGATGCTACATGCCTTCTTCGGTAGCATTCACTTGCTTACTGTATGACTCAGGTAACAGGTGCATTGGTCCACACTTTCCTCCACCTGGGAATCGAGAAGTGACACACCTGGGAACGGCTGAAGCTTCCCCTCAGGCCCGGCTACCTCAATGCAGTGCGCCATACAGAAGTCTTGCTTTTCCTGTTTGAATGCCGCCCTCTGCCTAAACTGCACTGAGCCGAAGGATTAGGGACCAAGAATAAACAAGAGTTCAGCTCACATTTCAGATCCAGCCACCCCTCTAATGAGAACCTCAACTTCCAGTTAATCTTGCCCGACACTCTTGGTTCTCTTGGGTAAGATATAGCAAAGCCAGGACCCCCTTCACCCCACACCTCACATGCCTTGGATTATGGAAACAACTTCATAGCCAACTGGAAAGAGACCACGTATTCCTTCCATACCAGGTCTAAGGATGAAGCGAGCAGCAAGTGTTCATTAGCAACTAGTGAAGCAAATGGTTCCACCGTGCAGAGAACCTACAGACACTTGGGTTCTTTGAGCAAAGCGACTGCCAGCACTTACTGTGCCCATCTCTTGAGCACAAAGCAGCTTCTACTTATGGGTGTCGGAGGAGGCCAGAGATACTGAGATTTGATCTCTGTGGTTACGGGTGGGCTGTGTAATCCCAGATCCTAAGGTTTCTCTACTGTAAGGTGGGAATAATAATAGCCTACTTAACAGGGATTCCATGAGAATGGGAGAGGATATATAGGTCAGGTGCCCAGGCATGATGGGAAAGGATCTGAGGGTCAGGTGCCCCAGGCATGAGGGGAGAGGATCTGTAGGTCAGGTGCCCAGGCATTCCAAGGGACCCATATACCTTAGTTGTCTCATCAGCATCATAGATGCTGAGCTCTGCCAAAAGCTTACACATAGCCACACTGAATGTCAGCAACTGTCTCAGAAGGAAGCTGCTACTGCTGTCACCCTATTTTATAGTAGAGTCTGAGAAGACTAGCGCCCCCTAGTGGTGGGCGGCACTGACCTTGCCTCTCTGCTTACTGTCAAGTACTTGCTTTCCCAGAAGCCCTTGCTTCCTCGCGAGAAATAACAGCCACTCCAGTATTCAGGTCCTGACCAATCAGAGAAGTCCCCTAGACACTAGTTTAAAAGGCACCACATGGCCACCTTTGGCGGCTGCTTTAAATTGGACAGCCCTGACGTCAGTATATAACCGCAGAAAATAAACTGCTTTGTATGGCTATACAAATCTCTCAGTGTCTAATTGAACTACTAGTGTGAATTCAGCAGTCCACTGATCAGACGAACTTGAAGTTAAGAGTGGTTAAGTAGTCTGTCCAAGAATAGACAAAAGGAGAAGAATCAAAGCCAGCTCTGTGTGATTGATGCCTATGCATCTCACACACACACACACACACACACACACACACAAGCACAGGTGCACACACATATGCACATGCATACATTCAATACTCACACACACACACACTCACACATGCATACACACACCCATGCACATGCACACACACACACACACGGATGCACACACCCATCTATGTGCACACACATACATGCACATGCACAAATGCATGCACACACACATATACACACACACACATTCATGAACACACCCATCCATTTGCACACACACATACACATACATGCACACGCACACATGCATACACACACACACACACACACACATACACACACACAAACACACACATGTACATACAAAACAATGCATTTAAATTAGAGAGACATGCCCCTATACAAAATGGCAAACTGTGAGCTTCCTTATCTAGGGATCTCACATCTCTCAAGCATACTGATTCTCTTTTGACCTCTTGGATTCAAAGATTATGTTTTAACTCTTCCCTAAAGAAAGCAGTAGATAGTCCTGAACATGTATCAGGAACTCAGTTAACATCCATCAGATTTACATGAAGAGAGTACAATCACGTCCTTTTCAGAATATATAAGCAAATAATGGGAAGACACCCTGCATTCCCCAAAGCTGAGAAAGCAGCACCTTGCGCAAAGGAAGGTTTTTTTTTTTGTGTGTGTGTGTGTGTGTGGTTTTTTTTTTTGAGACAATGAGGAATCTGATCTCCAGCTAATAAACATTTCTAATCTCACCAAGAATATCTTGTGAATGAAATTAATCCTTCTAGTGCTCCCAGGTGTGCTAAAGGAACGTCCTTTCAGGTTGCTGCCACAAAATCCACAAAACTGGAGGTTTTGAAGGGCTTGTGAAGCTGTCTAAAGTCATGTTTGGAAGGGCTGCCATCTTGGCCAAGGGATCAGGGTGTTAACAAATGTTCTGAGTCCCTTGGAACACCCGAAGGTGACAGAAGCAAAGGCTGGCAGCTTCTGCATACAGACACTCATGCAGAGGAACCCTGCGAAGAGGGGCATTTCTGGAAGGGGGCAGTCCTGTGTGTGGACACCACTTGTCCCCCAGGGTTGACATGTTGGAAGTTTGGTCCTCAGTGGGATGGTGTGAAGAGGTGGAGAGATGTGCCTCTCTCTGCTCAGCATCCCTGACTTGTGATGCTTCACCCTTCCCTCACTTCCCTTCCTCAGCCTCCCACCTACTTCTCCCCACCCTCAGCCTCCCACCTACTTCTCCCCACCCTTTACCACCATCTCTCCCTCTACTTCTTGACTTCTGTACTAATGCCATCTCCCATGCGTCCTCACCGGAGTCCCTTCCCTTCAGTCACTAGAACTCTCCTGTCATTAAGGGAACCTTTTTGTGTGTGTGTGTGTGGGGGGGGGTGTTCAAGACAGGATCTCTCTGCTGTAACTCCGGCTGTCCTGGAACTCACTCTGTAGACCAGGCTGGCCTCGAACTCACAACTGCCTGGCTGAGAAAACCTTTTTTTTCTTCATTCTCTTATAGCAATGCAGACCTGACTAATGGGGATATGTTCTTAGCCCAAAGCAAATGAGACTGGAATGGAAACAAAGTGAAGGGATTCTGACTCACTGACTGATACATATGTCAAGGAGCTTGCAGCTATGGTTTTTGGTTTTTTTAGCAGATCCGTATTGCTGATTTGCAAGTAAGGGAGAGACTGAAGGTATATTTTTGTCTCCTTTGTATTCAGAGTTGAGTGGTGCAATGGGGAGACTGGGCTGAGCCGTGTGTGATTACAGGGGAGCATTAATAGCAGTGATGGTAAATGTAGGGCTCTCATGGACTTAAATAGAATGCCTTGGTCTGGGCTTGCTGTGTGTGTGTGTGTGTGTGTGTGTAATTTACACTCATATAAAAGGAATCTCATTTCCTAAGGGATTAGGGCAGAGGCTAGGGTTAAGGAAGCCTGCATTTAACTTCCCACCTGCTGCACCCTTGATTTTCATAAGCCTTGGTTTAGAATAAAAACAGTTATCACTTTGGAAGATTCTGGAGGTGACAATCGGAGACAATGCACACAGAAGTACTTAGCTCAGCACTCTGGATATGTGTAGGAAACTCTCAACGAGTGTTGGCCACCACTGCTGTTTTCCCTGTATAAATCCTTCACATGGGCATCTTGTCACTGTATTATTGTAAAGTGCTGTGAGTTTTCGGACACACGCGGTGATTAATACCGGAGTTACTTGGCATATGGGGTGGCTGGCTCCCTAAGTTCCCTCTGAGAAGGACGGGCCAGATGCTGTGTTGTGGGTGAGAGAGAGGTTTGAGATCATGAAGGCTGTTCTGTCTCCAGCGCTATGTAGCTTACCCTGCAGGGACCCAAAAGGTGAAACACTCCAAAGGAAGAGCTAGAAGCCAGTCTGTCCGTGAGAGAAGTAAAGGATAAGCATGGCCTGTGTGGTTGAGTTCATTTGTTTACTTGTTTTTTGGGGGGGTCACAAATAGACCTTGGGACCCCACAGGTTGCAGTCTACAGCCTGCAAAGCACTTTTGGGGGAGGCTGTGAGTCCCAGGATCAAGTGAAGGGCCCAGAGCTCATGGCTTCAGAATTAGCTCAAGAGTTTCGGGCTTTATTATTCGACTGCTTTTCGGGGATTTTTTGTGCATATGGGAAAGTATAGATAAAAGTAAAAATAACCTCAGGTGCCTGAGACCATAGGTTCTTCCCTTCGTACAGACTGACAGAAAAACAAGTAAAATAAGATCAAAGGAGACGGCTGGCCTGTCTTCCTAACTCTCACCCCACAATGCACCCTTCCTTCTAAGCTGCTGGCCGACATGACACGCTGGCCCCTGATCTTCTGTTAATAGAAATATTGGGAGAAGTTAACATAGTCCGGATGCCCTCGTTCTGGTAGATTCAGACTGAGCAGCTTTGTAGATGGCTGTGGACTTGTACCTCTCATGGTTTCCTTCCCAGGAGACAGTTGCTCTGGAGCCACCACAGTGGGTGAACTCTGGGGTTTTGACTCTTTGCAAGTTAGTCATGAAGTTCTATGAAGGGAGTAGGTGTGTGCCTCAGCTCCAAGGGCCCATGGTGGGGATGGCAGCAGAGGACAGAGTATCTGGCCCACTCCATGCAGAAGCGAACAGGATGAGGCTGGAGAGAAGAGGCTGACCGTGGGCCTGTAACGAAGCTATCTCTTCTGATGTCTTGTCCCCTGCACCTTAATGATCCTCAGTGAGCTTTCATAGGTCATAACTTGTGTATCCCTGGGGAGACTAAAGCCACTTACTGACTCTTGCTTTCCCAGAGTTTATCAAGTTCATCACAGTGATTGCAGACTTGTGTGGGTTGGGTCAAGTTGATGACATTTGACCAGTCTTGACCTTCAAAACCAACTTCACGACTCTACCTTGAATGCAATAGGCATTCAACAAATACCCACAAAGGAATAAACACAGGCAGGGTTATGGGTGCTCCAACATAACAGCTACCAGGCTAGTAAATCCCAACTGCTCAACCATGGTGCAAGGTAGCCATGATGCCTCTACTCCACAGGTAAAGAAGCCGAGCTAATGTAAAGACAGTGCTCAGTCCTAATGGAAGCCCAGTGCTTGTCGGTTACAGCCCACTGTAACAACTGTAACAATAGGCAGAGAATCATGGGGTAATAAGGATGCCATTACAATCCAAAGTCAGACAGCACCCCAACACCACCACAGGGCTCCAACCTAGACTGGCGTAGCTCCTATTAGCATGCCTTTTTAATCAGCATTTGTTCTGGAAAAGCAGTAACTGGAGGCCTCTGAACAGAGACCACTGTCAACAGGGTAACACACAAACATGCTAAAAACACAGACTTCTTGGCAAACCCCACGCAATAAATAACCTCACTGGTGAGAAGCAAAATTTTAGAGTTTGTAGACACATCCCACAGATGCCCGTCACTGTTCTGTTAAATAGAGTGTAAGTGAAGGTAAAGTATAAGCACTGTGAGGCAGGGGGATGGCTCCCACTTACCTCTTTGCTCTGTCCTTCTCATCTTCATCCATTAGATTTCCTATGCAGTTTTGCCTGCAAAACAAACAGAAAAAATATCTGATGATTCCAGTCTGTTTCTAGCTCTCCCTTACAGGTCGTTCGGGTTGTCACTATTTTGGTCTTATTCAGTCTCCACTCCTCAAACCAGTGATTCTTGAAGTTCCCAGTCACAGCAGCCCCTGTGTGCTCAAAACCTGAGAATTCCAACATGCTCTTGTCCACATGAGGTTCAACAGGCATGTTTAGTACAAGCATTCACGCCATTAGGGTCAGGTCCAGGCATGTCTAGCCTTGTAGGGCAATGCACTGCTGTCTGTCCTCTGCTTGGGAACCACACACAGAGAAACCACAATAAACTCATACCGGGGCTGGAGAGGTGGCTTAGTGGGTAAATGCTTATTATGCAAGCATGGTGATCTGAGTTTGGATCTCTAGCATTCGTGTAAGAGCTGGACATGTGGGTGTGTGTACCCCATCTCTGGGGAGCACAAACAGGTGGGTGCGAGGGGCCACTGGACAGCCAGTCTAGCTGAAACAGCAAGCTCCAGGTTCAGTGAGAGACCTTATTTCAAAAAAATAAGGAGTATAATAAGGAGTATAAGAAGATGTGTCAGCCTCTGACCTCCACATGTGCTACTTAGGCACATCCACCCACCCATATACCACACACCCACTCAACATACACACACACACACACACACACACACACACACACACACTCTACACACACACACACCACACACCCACTCAATATACACACACACACACACCACACACCCACTCAACATACACACACACACACACATACACACACCCCCACTCTACACACACACACACCACACACCCACTCAATATACACACACACACACACACACACCCACTCTACACACAGACACACCACACACCACTCAATATACACACAGACACACACACATACCACACACCCACTCAACATACACACATACACACACATACTTAACACACACACACACCACACACTCAACATACACACATACACACAGATGCTTAATACACACACACATACACACATACTCAACACGCACACACACACACACACACATACACACACATAAAGTCAACACACACATACACACACATAAAGTCAACACACACACATACACACACACATATACAAATACACACACACACACACACACACACACACATACACACATACACACACACAGACACACACACACACATACACACATACACACACACATATACAAATACACACACACACACACACACACCACACACCATCATAATGTTTCAGGTACGTTTATAATTTTGTATTGGACCACAATGACAGTTGCTTGTGGGTTGAGAGCTGAGCATATCTGGTGCTATCAGAACGAAGAGTCATCAGATGTCAAGTAGCTTCTAGAAGATCTATTGTAGCTTCATCAAGGCATGAGACTTTTTTTAAAAAAGCAATCATTTTTTTTAAATGGTCTAGGTATCTCTTGGCCACATGTTGAGAAGTATCCCAGAGACCCTTCTCAATGAAGCAGTGTCTCCATGTCAGACCTGACACTAGCATCCTCCTGTGGATGCCTGTGATATCCTGGGGACGCTGCACCTGACCTTGTCCATTCAACATCCAAATCCTCTCCCGTGACTGAGAGGACTCAGACCCAAAGGTGTATGACCTATAGTCCTCCCTTAAAGCTCATGGATGTAGAAGATTATATAACGATCTGGGAATGAATGTTGTGGCAGCCCCAAGTCTCCAGAGCCTAGCTTACTACTACTCTCCAGGCTATGGCTCCATGTCTCCCAGGCACCAACAATGCAGCCCTGGGTAGCCCTGGGATTCCTTCACAGGGCAGAACACATCCCTGATTCCTTCTTCTGTCACACACTACTCTTCCTGCCTGAGCTGCTCCCCTGACAGGAGGTGGTCAAGGAGAAACATTCTCAGGGTACCCGTGAGGCTAGAGCCCTGGGGGGGCGGGGGCTGGAGGCAGACAATGGCAGTGTCTGGAGAGGGCAAAGGAGCTGAGTTTAGGGTGGGATCAGTGGGAATGGTGAGCCGGCCTCACCCTGTGCTTTGCTCTTCACCAGACATCTGAACTCCACACTACTCTGCGCCTTTGAAGTTTTAGGTGAAAATTTTACTAAGGTGGTTTCCTCTTGTGATCTTGGTTGCCTACATGCACAAGCACATATCTGACCCAGAGCAAGGGCTAGAAATTCTGCAGCCACAGCTGCTCATCCATGTGGACTTCTCAGCGAGAGGTAGGTGGATTTAGAGGAAGATTCACTTGGAACTCCACGTAAGAGTGGAGGTTTGTGTCACCACTGAAATGAGGTTCACTGCTGAGGACAGGCATGCATCCAGCACTTTCCAGGTGGGATCTATTCAAAGCTTTTGATGCGAGATGACTGGGAGGCAACTCATTCGGTGAGGTCCTACTCAGGTCCTGTGCTGTTAAGGGCAGCAGCGATAAGAAAGCACCCCAGTAGGAGTGAGGGCCCACTAAGCCATGACTACAAGGGCCCTCGACAGAGCACACTCACAGGAGTGGTGGAACACCTAGGATACCAGATCCTGACTGCGCAAGGGGGCACTGATTTGTCATAAGCCAGACATCCAAAGGTGACTAATAGCTAGTCTTCATCTGTATGTATAGCTATTTGGATCCACAAAGTCTGGGGGACCTGCAGTTATTTCCTCTCCTTCCTCTCCCTCCCATGTCCCTGCCATCATCCACCCCCACCCCCACCCCGGCCCCAGGCTAAGCCCAGTTAGCCAGATTGCTCCCCACTCCCACCCTGAAAAGCAAGAATCCAAACTCCACAGCAACACTGGAGATCCAGCAGGCACCCTTGTCTCTGATTTGCACCTCTGTCATCTCCCAATGTCTTCCCTATGCTTCCCTTCCTTACTGTGGTGACATGCGCATAATGAAACATAGCAACTATATGAGCTTCAGTGGCACCACGCTCGTTCACACCGTGGTGCAACCACCTCCACCACCCGTCTATAGAACTCTACTCCTCCTCAAAACGAAAACTCAATGTCTCCATCCCCAACTTTCTCCAGCCCCAGCAACTATCCCTCTACTTTCTGTCTCTATGAATCTGCCCACTCTAGATGCTAAAGTATTAAAGAATTGTCCTTTGTGGCTGGCTTCTTTCACTTAGCATAGTGTCTACGAGAACTCTCCATGCTGTAGCATATGCCAGCATTCTCTTCCTTTTTCAGGCTGAATAATGTCCCCCTATAAATTATAGTACATCTTGTTTATCCACTCTCCCGTTAATGCACTCTGGGGTTTCTCGAAAAGACTAACAAGAACTGAGGAAGAAAAAAAAAAAAACCTTTAGAAGTTTGAGTTAAAGAAATAATGGAGGAGTTTAATTGCTTTTCTCAACTGCATAGAGTTTCCAATAAGGAAACTTTTGAGCAGCTGTTTCCTCTCGACCGCAGAAAGACAGGGGAGGAGGAGAAAATGGCTGTGAAGAAGGAAGATCCTGTTTGGAAGTAGAGGCGATTCTATTTGGAGCTGGAGAAACACCCACTGGTAGGATTAACTACAACCTGGAGGGAGGCAGAGGTCTTCGCATCATCAAATAACCAGAGTCACGAGGCTCGGGGCGGGGGCGGGAGGGGCAGGACCTCACAGATGACCGAGCAGTGAGGATAGGATACGTGGAGGAGGGCTTACTTACAACCGGGCTGTTTGCACAGGTGTGGGCAAAAGAGAACCACGTAGGGCGATTTAGCCACCAGGATTGGCAACAGTAGCGGTAAGGGGCAAGAGGAAAATGTTTTCCCAAACATGTAAAGAACGGGGTACACAGGGGGTACCTTCGACAGAGGGTCAGGCTAGGAAGGGAATCGGGTGAGCCACTGCCCTCCCCTTGTTCTCCCGGGTCTCCTGAAGAGAAACTGCCGGCAGAGTGAGCTCTTCCACACACCCACGCTCAGGTCCTCTTTTAGCAACACTTGCCTGGGTCTGGCGCGCTGGTTCACCTACAGTAGTCTGCTGTCAACACATTGTTAGTAGCATTATGATTATGTTCTGAGCTGCTGTGTCCAGCATGGCTGGGACAGACCTGAATGTGAAGGAATGAGGAAAAGACAAACATATAGGCACACAGAAAATCTGGGGTTGGGTCATCTGGGTTCTTAGGTGAAGAAGGTGCAGCATCACCAAAAGCTCAGCGTGTTTATTATACAGAGTTTAACAGAGAGAAGGGGTTGTTGCATATCGATAAATAAGGGTTATGATAGACAGCCGAACAGGGGGCAAGTTTAGTTAACCTCTACGGGAGCGGTCTCTGAAGGGGAGCAGTCATCAGGCCGTGAACATCCGGGGAGAGAAAGCCACAGTGGACATTTTCTGCACACATTGTTAACATTCACACTCGGACCAGGAGGGAAAACTTTGGCATCTCCCTGAGCCTACCCCAGGGAAGGCTTTGGCATTTTCCCATGGGACTGAGGCTTTGGGGTTCTTGGCATGGTTGTGCTCACATCAATAGCACACATCATTCATGCGGATCTGGGGAGAAAGATACCCAAGGTCACGTGGCCTCCTTGAACACTATGCTGTCACCGGGACTCATCCTGTGGACGGCAGCCTTAATAATTAAGCTAGTATACGATTAACTTATTTTTTACTCCCCCCTCTGTGTGTGTGAGTGTATGAACCACAGTGCACATGCAAAGTTCAGACAACTTAGAGGAGTTGGTTCTTTCCATCTGTAATGTGGGTCTTGGAGAGAAACATAAGTTGTCAGATTTGGTGACAGGTGCATTCCCCTGTTGAGCCTGGTGAACGTCCAGATGCCCTCCGATCTAGTGAAGAACGTATAAGCTTAAAGCAGGTGCAATTACTAATCTGAACCCAAGGACAAATGTGTCTTCGGATTGAAACCAATGGACCCGTTGTCCGTCACTCAGAAGCATTTCACCCGAACGCGCATTGGCCGAGTGAGAAGAAGACACAAACAGCCTGCAGTTGAAGCCAAAAGTTTGTCTCCTCGGCAGCCCCATGCCGAACTGTCTTTGTCCCACCATCGCCCTTTTAAAATCCCTATGCTTTTACGGACTTTCTCTTTCTTAGTGTCTGTCTGTCTCTCTTTCTCTTAAACATATATTCTTTAAATATTTATTTTTAAATTTGTGTCTCTGCGTGTACGTGTACATGTGTGTGGGTGTGGATGGGGTCCCAAAGAGGGTGTCAGATCCCCTGGAGCTGGAGTTGCCGAGAGTTTGAGCCACACAGTGTGGGTGCTGGGAACAGAACCTGGGCCTCTACAAGAGCAGCGAGCACTCGAGACCTCTGAGCCAACTCTCCAACCCCCTTTGTCCTCTCCTCTCCCCTCCTCTCTTCTCCCCTCTCCTCTCCCCTCTTCTCTCCTCTCCTCTCCCCTCTCCTCCTCTCTTCTCCTCTCCTCTCCTCTCCTCTCTCCTCCTTCTCCTCTCCTCTTCCCTCCCCTCCCCTCCTCTCCTCTCCTCCCCTCTCCTCTCCCCTCCTCTCTTCTCCTCTTCCCTCCCCTCCTCTCCTCTTCCCTCCCCTCCCCTCCTCTCTTCTCCCCTCTGCTCCTCTCCTTTCCCCACCCCTCCCCTCCCCTCCTTTTCTCCTCTCCTTTTTTTTTTTTTTTTTTTTTTTGAGATGTGGCTTCACTACCGTAGTCCAAGCTGGATCCAACCTCTCCACATAACCCCTGCTGGTCTCAACTCTACAATCATCCTGACTCCGTCTCCCGAGTGTTGGTTCACAGAAGAGCATCATGCTCAGCTTGCAGCAATTCTTGATGGTAATGTAGTATGGCTCTTCCAATGTTATTCTTATTCAAGATGTCTCTGCTATACTCAGGGTCTTAGTCAGGGTTACTATTACTGTGATAAACACAATGGTCAAAAGCAGCTCTGGAGGAAAGGACTTATTTGGCTTATAGATCCTGAGTCGCAGTCCACTGAAGGAAGCCAAAGCAGGAACTTAAACTGGATGGGAACCTGGAGGCAGGAGCTGACACAGAGGCCAGGGGTGAGTGCTGCTTATTGGCTTGTTCCTCCTTGCTTTCTCCGCTTGCTTTCTTATAGCACCCAGGAGCACCAGCTCAGGGATGTCCCCACCCACAATGGGCTGGGCCCTTCCACATCAATCACTAATTAAGAAAATGCCCTGTAGGCTTGCTTGTGGCTTGCTCTCATGGAGGCATTTTCTCAATTGAGGTTCCCTCCTCTCAGATGACTCTAGCTTGTGTCTGTTGACATAAAAATTATCTAGGACACCTGATTTGTATTCTCCATGGAAAATTTAGAATTATCCTGATAATTTTCATTACGATACCTGCTGTGATTTTTACTGCAATTGTGTTGAGTCTAGGAATCAAACTTGGGAAACTGATGTGCTAACAAAGCTAAGACTCTGGCCCACAACTATGGCATCTTTCCCTAGTGTTCCCTTCAGGTTCTATGATGTGGCAGCCAAGAAGCCAAGGTGGTGGGTGGAGCTGATGCAAGGGAAATGAGGTCAGAGTAGTTGGGAGGTACATCAGCGAGATGGGGACAGAGGCTGGCCTCCAAGGGTAGCCGAGTCTTCTGATGAATGAAGTTTACAAAGCGGACACGAAAGCAGACGAGGCTTGAGCATAGTGTGTCTTCACAATTCCGTATTTCCAGCCACTCCTCGACCATAGTAAGTACACAATATAATCATGAGACATGATGGAGAGACAAAGACAGGGACGGGGAGGGCAGGGAATATTCTGGGCTGAACCCCTATCTGAATCTCCTGCAACTGCTAACATCACTCTCCAAGAACATGAAGAATCCAGGGTAACACCATTTATATAATATATTTAAAGGTACAATTATATCCTCATGACTAAAATTAAAGCAAGAACTGCTGTGCATGCAGAGGGGTTATCCGCTAAAGGGAAACTCTCTGGTACAGAAATGACTGCCCATGCCCAAGGATTCCTTTACCACTTCTCAGCCACAGACAAGTTCTGGAAAGCGAAAGCTCCTATCTCCATCCAATTCCATGGGTGGAAAGGCTGCCCACTGCATCTGGCTCTGTGTGCCACTTGGCTATAGAGCACCCTCCCTCCAACAGCATCCTTCTTTCCTCTGTTCAGGAGCTCTTCTGTGAATCATTAGGTCAGTGTGAGCCCAGAGCTTACATGTATCACTCTGTGGTGACCCTCTTGTGTGCAGAGACTGGCCTTCAAGGGATGTCCATCTACGTTGTCACTGATGACAAAGTGTCATCATTTTCCATCACTTCATCCACTGTTGGACTTCCCAGTCGATCCCAGACTTTGTCTGATGTGACTGCTGCTGCCATCAATACCTGAGTGCAGACACAACTTCAACACACTGACATCATTTCTCCCGGATATGTGCCCAGCAGTGGGGTTGCTGGATACCACGGTAGTTCTTGTTTTAAATTTCTGAGGAAGATCCATACTGTTTTCTGTGATGGTGTAAAACCTTCTTTCTCCCATGTCCCATCAATACTTGCCATGAAGGGCTGAGGGGCTATCTTGTCGTTTCAGACCATGTTTCTCTACTGGCCATTGACCCTCCTTCTATACACCTGTCAAGCAGCTATTTGTCCTTTTTTGAGGACTGGGAAGGACATTATTTTAAGCGAGACACAGAGACATAAGAAGCATCTGAGCTCCATCATATGTAGGATCTAAAATAGTTAATGTCAGAGCGGTAGAAAGTGACGGATTCTGTCCCACATCTGAAGGACAGGCAGAGCGCGGCTGCCTTCCCAGCTGGGACCCTGGCTCCCGCTCTGCTCATGTGAGCTCACGCACGTGGGAAGCCCCAGCCCTAGTTTCCCATCTGTGAAGTGGGAACGACAGCAGGGCCTCCCTTTCTGTGCTTAGTAGGTGAGATGAGCAGATCTATGGGACACTTCAGCACAGTCCCTGGCACAAGCAAGTCACCAAAAACTGGGGCCACTGTGACTTGCGGTATCAGTCAGTAACGGTAATGAGTTCAAGGTTAGCAGTGGGAAGTGGTGTTGAGTGGGGAAGAGGTCTTTGGGAGAAGGACTCTTGCTTTCACCTATTGGTGTTAAAAAGTGTATGTGTGTGTGTGTGTGTGTGTGTGTGTGTGTGTGTGTGCATGTACATGTACTGTCAGCAATGCACACACACACACACACACACACACACACACACACACACACACACGCCACACCGAATGGAGGAGAGGCTATCTAAGGACAGCAGGGACACATTGCAGGCCATTATGAGGCTGGGGAGGAGTGACAGAATTGAATGGAACATGTGGGAATGCAATAAACATGGGCAGAAATGACTGAAGATGTTTATATAGCAGGACTCCTGATAACGTTTATATGACCCAGATGAAATGTCCGCCATGAGAATTCTGGAACATTCTTTCTCACAGCCATTTATCTATTACTCGGTTGATGGGAGCTTTGGCTCCAAATCAATGGGGACCGGTAAATGAGAGTGTGATTGTTTTTGGGTGATCTATCTATCTATCTATCTATCTATCTATCTATCTATCTATCTATTTATCTATCTATCTATTTATCTATCTATATGCCTTTGGGGTCACAGTGAGTTAGCATGAGGCAGACAGGTGACAGGGTCTGCCTGGGGGCTAGAAGCAGACACTTGGATCTCCAGAAGAGACTGAATACAATGTACATGAAAATGAGGCAAGCCAAGAGGAAAACTGAGGAGACACAGAGCCTCTGGAGTAGGTATCAAGTTAGATTATCCAGGGACTGAAGCACAGGGCTCTGGTTACTGATCAGAAAAATGGCACCTCAATGAATCTCAGGCCCCAGGTGAAGTCATGAGAGTCTGAACTGCCAGAAGGTCATTAGATTACTATTTAGCCAGTAGCTTTCTGGTAAAGACCATATACCACTGTCCCCCTTCTCAAGACTTAATCCAAATTGGCCTGTCAATCACCCAGTAAAACGTACTTGTTCTCGATTCTCAAGAATCATCAGAGTCTAAAACGTAGGTCAGTACAATGGTCTCCGACGATCACCTATACTTTCCCTTTAGAGTTCTTCATTGGCCACTCCACACGATCACCCTTGGGAACGCCTCTCTGTGCTGTGTGATGACCCCATCTGTGCCCTACATCAGCCTCTGTGCACCTCATCTGAATTCCTGCAGTAGAGATCACAGGACCAGTATCGAGCAAGATCCCGGTAACAGAGGAAGACTCCCACCTTCTGAGAGTCAAGCATTCTAGCTTAGTGAACAAAAATCTTTGTAAAGATTGCCCACACAAGGATAATATTCCTTCCCCTGAAAGAGTATTTTTCAGATAAAGCATTCAGATAAAGTATTTTTCAAATAGCAATAACCTATGCTTATGGCCAAAGCAGATATGACCTTTGGGCTTAACAGGCTCCTCCCAGCCATAAACCTGCAATTGCCTGACAATCTCACAAACAAGGTTATGAGCCCTATTTATAGTCAAAACATGTCTTATTCCCTTGTAGCCTAGAACAGGAAGGGTTCCTTCAACCTTGTGACAAAGGCTTTTTTTTTTTAATTAGCCTGTAATCCCGTCCAAGTCACAGACTCACCCAATGATCTCATTTACTAAAACAAAAGAAAGAGTTTCCTTAAAAATCCTTTAAAACAAAGCCACTTTAAGAGTATTTTCAAAATCAAAGCTGGGACTGGGAGCTGGTAAAGAGTCTAGACGCAGACCCTACGGCCTTTGTGCCACTGCCGTGTAAAAGCAGGCACCGACCACATATGCATTAAAGTGCGTGGCTGTGTTCCAATAAAACTTTATCAACTAACGTAGGCCGAAGGCCAAGAAGTTTGTGCCCATGCTAAATTGCCACGAGAGCCATTCTGAACCTTCTGTGCCGTCTTTATAGGCCCAGTGGCTCATTCTGTACTATCACGAGTCTTCCGTGAAATGACTACCATAAGGCCATCGTGCTGCAAGGCCAACGAATGCTGTCACAAGATAAAACCGTGATGCTTTCAAATTGGCTCAGAAGTGCTTTAAATCACAGGTCCCAAGCTAGCTGGAAAATCCCAAATTTCCTCCCTACAATACCAACACAACCTGGTGAATTTAGTTCATTAAAAGGAAGAAGAAAACACCCTGCTGAAAACAAGAACAAATTGAAAGCCAAAAAGGCCAAACCAAGCGCATGCATCTCCCCAGTTGGCTGAGTTCATCTCCTGTGAACAGAGAATGCGCCTTCGGTCCTTGCGGGTGGCCCTGATGAGGGGACCTCATGTTGTCTTCAGTGAAAATTTGTACCTGGTACATGGCAGATGGACAGTATTTTTTTCTCATTATATTTTTGTTAGAAGAAGGCATTAGGGGCCAGGTGCTGATGAACTGTGGATGCTTGCTGTGTCTACCTCCCTGTCATTTGGGGAAACTAGTAAGTCATTTCCACATTGTAATCCGTCCTCTCTGGGGACTAGCTTTTCAGCTTGCCATGATTCATTCAATGAGGAAAGAGTACTTTTTCTAAAGGAAATGGGCAGTAGAAACCAGAGAGGCGGCAGCTGCCCCCACAATCCCAACTCCCCTTTAAACAAGGAATTCTCATGTTCTGGCACATTTCCCAAGCAGGAAGACCCAGGCTGACAGATCTCAACTCTGGACCAAAGAAGCCATCTCAAGGGCATTTTCTGTGGCTTTAGAGTGAGACTCCAGGGTGAGCCCATGGACCAGACCCTTGCAGTTCACTCATGGCCACTAGCAACTCTGCCAGGAGCATCTACAAGGCCAAGGTTGTGGCTCTATCTGCCTTTTGTGACTCTAGTATTTTTTCCATAGCTGCCTTTCCCCAAGGGCCTGGTGATTCATTGTTCAGGGAAACAGTGACATAGGCAACGAAGGAATGAATGGAGAAAGTTAGAAAATTTGCTATTGAGTCAAGTTACAATGACATCTTTGGTCAGCAAAGAGTTTCCAACCTAGAAACGGTTGCAGTGTCTGGGTAGAAGGAGCATTGTAACAGTCCATGCAGTTCTTGTAATCCTGGACACCTAGGTCTTCATCCCTGAAGATGCCCTCTAGGGGGCCCCTTTATGGAGAGTTCAAGCCACACTGTGGTCCTTCTGAGTCAACTAGGGAATCTGATGAGTGACAGTGTGTGGTCAGGGTGTGGACAATGGATGCCTAGCGAAATCGGTAAGGGGAGGGTGAGTCACTCAGCCTGCAGCTGAGTCACTGGCAGCCTTTGTCGGGAGCTGCTGCCAAAGACAAACCCAAAAGGTTTGCAAGCAGTGCTGGGCCCTGCTTCTCTCTCCAGGTAACCGTGCTCTAAGAGGTCCGTCGAGTCTGGGAAACTTCATCCTCATTGTGCTCAAGGCTTCAAAGAGAGCAAAGGAAAAACAAGATGTCTTTGGGAACAAGAAGTCAAACTAGTTTAGACACTGGGGTGTGGAGTTTGGGGCTTAACATCAGAGTTTCCAATAACATTTAACCAAAATGTGGGATGTTTCACGTGAACCACTGGCTGGCAGAGGCAGTAGAGTTAGTCTGGGATTGAGACGGATTTAGGTTTGAATGTCTTTCATCCTCTTCCCTTCTGGTCCTGTGGTGGCTTTTGTTGGATCCTTGGTATGATGATCTCATCAGAAACTGATGTGGCTAAAACTTGCTTTTCATAGCCAAAAGAGGATGCCATTAGGATTCTCTTTTCTTCTACAGGACAGTGGCTTATACAGTCTGGGGCCATTAGAACCACAGGCTTCCCAGTCTAGCGCTACCTAATGCCCCACAGCGAGACAGATGCAACATTAGTACTTAACATTGGTCCCCACTGCGCCTGATACCGTCACTTCTTTTACTTAGAGTTTAAATAAAAGTGCCTTGTCTGCCTGCCCTGAACAGACAGGGATCTGCTGCCCATCCCCTCTGATAGCACCGCTAAGCCTGAGCAGAGCTCACAGGCTACCTGTCGATTCTGTGGCAAATTGTCTGAGTCAGCACCAGCAGCAAGAGGCTTTCTTCACAGTGTGAGACCCTACTGTGATTTATTCTACTTTCTTTTAAAAGGTAGCCATGAGGTTAAATCTCCCTATATTTCCTCAGTTGGCTCTAGTACAGTTCAGCTGAGAACAGAAGGAGCAGAAAGCTGTTTTATTCACCGGTCTGGCTCATGAGACAACAGGATGTGTCTGGAGCTCTCAGGTCACTTTGTGTGGCTAGGAACTACTTGTATCTTGGCCTGCTGTTCTGAAGGTACTGCGAGGCCTACAGTCCTATCCAGATGTCCTTGAGGCCCCACTCCCCCTAGCCGGGTCCTTCTTAGGCAGGCCTGAACAATTTAGTGCAGAGGTATACCCAGGGCTAGGAACTAACTATCCCTGACTTGCTTTTCTACTGACTCCAGAACAAAGCCATTTTGCTATGCCTCCCTACAGCCAAGGGGGAAGTAGCGAGGCTCCTGTTAGCTCTGAGACTGGCCTGGACCCAGACATGGCCAACCTCTGGAGAGGTTGGGCCAGCATGCCCTGATGAGGGTTTATAGCAGGGCAGAGGATTTCCTGTTTTCTTCTTCCTCCTCCTTCTCCTCTCCTCCCCCTTCTCTCTTCCCTTCTCTCCATATCTTCTCTTTCCTTCTCCTCTTCTCTTTCTTCTTTCTCCTCCTTTTCCTCTTCCTCGCTGCCCCTCCCCATGTGTGTATGCACAGGTATGCTTGCCCAGGCATATACAGTGGGGGCCAGGGATCAATGCCATTTATTATTCTCCACTTTATTTCTTTAAAAAAATAGTGTGTGTGTGTGTGTGTGTGTGTGTGTGTGTGTGTGTGTGTACATCACGGCCTAGATATGGAGGTTAGAGAACAGCTTTTGGAAGTTAGCTTTCTCCTTCCAGTACAAAAGCAAGGGTTGCTTACTGAACCACCTCCCTGTCCTTCTACCTTGCTATGAGGCAGGGTCTCTCACTGAACCCGTCACTAGCTGACTGGCTGGCTCTGGGGCTCTACCTGTCTCTGTGTCCTCCTGTCTCCCGACTGCTGGGTCTATAGACCGTGCATCACTACCTGTGGGTCCCGGGCTTCACGCTCGAGCTTGGTGCACTTTACTGAGAACCCACCTCCTTAGCCAAGGCAGGCTTCGGAAGCACAAGCCTTCAGCCCAAGACGCCCTTCTCAAGGCTCAGGGCTACATCTGAGTATATGAACTGGTGAGAGCAGCTTTAGCTAAAGCCCTGGCTTATGTTTCTCTCACGTATCAGCTTATTTCACCATAGCCATCCTATCCCAGCTCTAATCTATTCCAAACAACCAAGAGGTGATATCCCATGGTCACAAACAGCAACCTGGCAAAAGTGCAGCAAGAAATATGAGCAGCAAACACATGCGGAGTCCATGAGGAATGACACACACATCAATTAACACAGCGCCCAGAGTTCAGGATAGAGTTCACCTGTCAGCCCGTGATCAGCACCCCCACCATTCTCCGCCCTGCCATTGCACCCTGCCTGCCTCTGGCGCCTGTCACCATTCTCTTCTGTTTCCTTGATTTTAGACATTCAAGACCCCTTTTACTTGACAGCAAGCCCCTCAAGAACAGGATGGAAAGCCAGGCAGTGGTGGTGCACACCTTCAATCCCAGCACTCAGGAGGCAGAGGCAGGCGAATCTCTGAGTTCGAGGCCAGCCTGGTCTACAGAGTGAGTTCCAGGACAGCCAGAGTTATAACAGAGAAACCCTGTCTCAGAAAACAAAACAGAAAGAACAATATGGGTCACCCTCTAGGTGGCGCAACAAGAACCTGAGGTTCCTGGGGCTCAGGGAGGGTGTTCATGTTCAGTATGGTCTATGCATAGCTGTAGCTTTTGTGTGGGGTTCCATCTTTAAAGCCTTGTGGGGAAAGTCTAGCTCTGGTTCCCAGCAAAAATGTATCCTAATCCAGGGGCTGCTACAGGAGCTGGTGAGGCTTGTGATTGGATTCTGGGCTCCAGCCACCCTGGGGTGCCAGGTGATAGTCCTTTAGACATAACACACAGATTCAGATACTCCAAAGACTGCCATCTGCACTAGTCAGAAGGTAACTTACTCCGCCTGGTGCCTCTGATCAAGGCCATGCTGTGGGCAAACAGCAAAAGTGGCTCAGCACAACAGCCCTGCTCTTCCATGATGATGAACCCGGGAAGGCAAGGCCTCCCGAGCAGCTCAGGGTGGCCTAGGGGTGGCAGACAGGGGACCTTGGAAGAGCACTGGGGAAATAGCTCTTAAGGAGATCTGACTCCTTCTGGACTCTGTGGCACCTGCACCCCTGTGGGATCCTGTCTCCCCTCTTAGACAAACATATACACATAACTATAAATAAATAAATAAATAAACAAACAAACAAACAAACAAATAAATAAATAAAACAAGTCCTTTAAACAAACAAATGGGAAACCCAAACCACAGAAAAACAGCTCAGACCTGTGTTCCCTGAGGCTCCTCCGTCACTAAAGACAAAATCTTTTTTTTAAAAATTTTTAAGTAGTTCTTTTGTTTCGAGACAGGGTTTCTTTCTTGTAACTCCGGCTGTCTTGGAATTCACTCTGTAGACCAGGCTGGCCTTGAACACACAGAGATCCTACTGCCTCTGCCTCCTGAGTGCTGGGATTAAAGGCATGCACCTCCATCACCCAGCTTAAATCGTTTTGTTTTTTTTAATCTTTTATATATGTACATTGGTCTTTTGCCCACATGTATGTATCTGTGAGGGAGTTGGATCCTCTGGAATAGGAGTTACAGATAGTTGTGAGCTGCCGTGTGGGTGTTGGGAATTGAACCCTTGTCCTCTGGAAGAACAGTCAGTGAGTGCTCTTAACCTCTGAGCTATCTCTCCAGCTCCAGCCTAAGCCTTTCTTGCAGTGCAACTGGCCACTTGCCCTGCACAGGGCTCTACTGTGTCACATTGCATGGACTGCTGGGAAGGGAGTGTGCACCCCAGGTCTGCAGCTTCTTCTCTCTGTCCTCTCTCTCCAAAGGCCAACCCAGAGGCCACTGGAATAAATGCTGCTGCTTGGGGCTGGGGACAGATTTTGTCAAGGGTTGCTGGGACTGGTGAACCAGAGACCTCATGGGGGTGGGGCCATGGCCTTCTCCCATTCCCATAGGCTGTGGCTGTGCAGAAGGCAAGGTCTGGCTGAGGCTGTAGCTGAGTGGTAGGACGCTTGCCTAGCTAGCCTGTAGGAGGCCCTGGGTTGGATACCTGGCACTGCAAGAAAACACATGGCGAGGCCTCCCCAGGCTTTTCTGTCTAGACGGAGTACCAGATAGTGAAGGAAATCATCCGGGAGCCAGGTGAGCTGACCTACTTCTGGAAGCAGGTGTTTGGAGTCAGGTGGTCCCAGAAGAGCCCAGCATATGCCTGAAAGCTGGCTAAGACCCAGGTCTCCTCCAAAGAAGGGTGGAGTGTCACTCTCAGCAAATATGGCAGATGAGAGTGAGTCTGGGGCATGGTTTTTCCTGCATTTCATTCTGTAACATTTGCACAGATGAGGAGGCCTTGCCAATCAGCCCTTGAGAAACACTCACCTAGAAATACCCAGGACCCCAGGAATATTCTCTCAATTTCTTTTAGGAAATGACCTTTTACCTAAAAAGTTTCCTTTGACTTTTTTTTTTTTAAAGAAAAACTAAAGGCCACAGTATCTGTCTGTCTGTCCTCCCATCTTTCCTTCTGTCTCCTCCCCTTGACCTGTGCTTATAAATTTATTTAGCAGATTGTACTGACAAGAGAGACCGAGATTCACCCTCCAGGATGCCTTGTTCAAACACTGCTTCATCTCTTGCCTGCACAGGGCCGTGAAACTCAAGAACACAATAACTTGGGAGCACCTGGAATGTCAAACATTTGAGAAGGATGGGTGACCCTTTTTGTCGTAATAATTTCCAAGGATGTTTCCCCCGCAGCCACAATTAGCTCTTCTTCTAAACTTCCAAGACAGTCGTCACCAGCCACCAGGAAACTGAAGTGAGTCCTTTTACATGTACCTTGCTATCTACAAGGTTGCTAGACCAGGGAAGTCAGTTGGCATGCAAGTAGTTTCCTGAAGAGCTGGCAGTAAACATCTCTAAGAGCTGAATCACACTTTGAATGTGTGAGTGGCTGGGAGCCACTAGCGAGGGGAGCTCCGAGTCCCACCCACCCTCACTAATGAGCCTTCTGCCATGCAAAATTCCTCACTGCCAATTAGTCTGCTTAACGAAGTAGCACACACCTGGTTTCCAGGCAACGGCAGCTAGATGCATTCTCTCTCGCTCTCTCTCTTTTTTTTGTTTGTTTTTTCAAACTTGGAAATTCATGATAAAATAAGAGGAGATGTTTGAATTAAGACTCTGATATGCTTAGCTAAATTATAAAAAGTGAAATGTGAACCGCTGTTAAAACCGGAGCTGGAGCATCCCTACCTGCAACTGCAGGCATTTAACACAGCTGCACCCTCTCAAAGAAGGCTCCATTCACGGAGTGACTTGAGCTACAGGAGCAGTCCAGTGTGGCAGTGTCATGGTCTTATCTCTGCCTCAGTTGGACAGACCTCTCTTCCCGGAAAGTGATGAATTACCAAGCCCACCAGGAAACACTCAGATTCTTTAGGACAGGAAGAACTCTCTCTGATGTTAATTAAAAACAAAACAAAACAAAAAACAGAAATAAATTTCAGTTTTCACAAGCCTGCTTGAAAGAAAAGTGAACGGAAAGATAAATAAAACACTCGATACTTGGCTTGGATCCAACCAGTTTTTCTCATTGTTTTGGGAGAAGAAGTGACATGTGGGTACACGTTATAATTCATTCATTCTTAAGAACGAAAAGGCAAGAGATGCCAAGGCTATTTTTTTATTAAGCAGTCAAGTTCTCTCTCCCTCTCCCCTTCATATGTGTATGTGCATGCATTACATGTTTAAATAGAGTGATAAGAAGCATTAGTTTTTTCCGAAGCCCTTCTAGACATACTTAATATTTTATAGTGCAAGATGAAGACCATCTTCAACATTTGTCAGAGTTTAATGATATTCTGATTTTATGGCAATCAATGTTGGTTTTCTCTCTTCTCCATCTATCACCCCACTAAGTCTCTTATTTGCAAGTCGCCCTTCCTTCACATGGTTTGAATTGCTTACTTTACCTTGCTGAGGAGCACAGTAGGAACAGCCCTACTCCGGCTCCCTCTGAGGAGTGCTGTCTTTGCATCCAAGTTTGCAAACGTTTGAAGGGCAGGAAAAGATTATCAATAGCAGTGGTGCAACCTTTACCATCCCTGATCACAAGTGAGACCTTTAAGGAAGTCTGTGAGTACATATAGGTTGCCTGACAACAATGAGAGCTGCCTTATAACTAGACCGAGTCTCCAAGAAGCAAGAAGATCATGCCAGCATATGTGATGCTGGGGTGCATAGCTTGCACGCCCCTCCACTGGCTGCCTCTTCTCTTGATACAGAAGAACAATTACCTTATCTTCTAATGACACTACTTTCTGATGGGTTTCTACATGCCCTCAGAACTTCTTATATGGCATGGTCAAGAGAAGGAAATAAGAATGAGGCTTGCATTCAGGCAGAGAGAAAGGAGTTAGATTCAGGAAGACAATTAAAATAGTATAAATAATTGAGAATAAAAATAGAGTGCTTTTATACACAGCAAGCAGTTTGCAAAGTGCTACTCCCTCACCCCTGCAATGGGCCTGTAGCTATGATAGTTGAGAAACTCAGAGTATAAAATCAGGGTAGGGTCATAGTCTCTCAAGCCCCTGCCTTTGGAGAGCTCCTAAGGAGGAGGATGAGCAGGGGTGGGGGTGCTCCCATGGAACAGTGGGCACTGTTCCTGCCTCTTAGTTCTTTCTACAAACTCACAAAAGCTTCAGGCCCATGTGCTTCCTTCCAGGGGAGAAAGGGGCTCAAGTAAATGGTGAGGTATAAGCTGATATGGGAGGTTGGGATGTTTGTGATGTCTCTCAGGAGCCTTTTGCTGATCTTTTGTGGACTGTGTTTTCTTTGGTGAAATAGGAAGTAACTTCTGTAAACTATGACATTCTGCATAGGCTGTTGGTGGGGATGTGCATCTGTGCAACCACTATGCAAGTCAGGGAAAATAGAAGTATCTCAGACACTAACTAGTCACATGATTTAGCTATGCTACTCCTGGGTATATAAGTCATGGTACCAAAAAGATACCCACATGTTCGAGTTTATTGACGCACTGTTCACAATAGCCAAGATATGAGAGCAGCCTAGAGGTCTGTCAGCAGGTGAGTGGATAGGGACAACGGTGTACATCAAATTAAGTCTCGTGCAGCCTTAAAGAAGGACAAAGAAGCCATTACAGGAAAATGGATTCGACTAGAGATCAGTAAGTGAAACAAGCCAGACCCAGAAAGAGGAATACCACATCCTCTCTCCGACATGGAGTCTCGATTAGAGGGACATGAAGTAGAAGGGACTTTCTGTGAAGTGGAGGAAGAGCATCAGGAGGACCAGGAGGAAGCGGTGTGTGATGCATGTGGTAGAAGCACCTAACACACGTATATTAAAAATGTTGTAATGGAGCCTGCTACTCTAGATAATGAACACACGCTAATAAAAATAAGTAAATAAAGCACGGTAGAAATGGGGTTCTGTAATTATTTGAAGGCATGAATTACTTGCACAAGAAATATATAGGAAATAGGAAAGAGAATGAAGATGTCAGGAACTCTGAGAGCAGAAACCCTGATGATGATACAACCATTCTTCACCTATGGCCACGCCATGGTGGCCACTCAGAGTCATCTGTACTAACACTCTTAATAAAGCTTATCATCCTGGCATGCTTGGCTTCCTTGTGTTCCTGCTACCCGCAGTGGCTCTGACAAACCTCTTCCAGTCACACGGCTCCCACCCTCTGTCGGGTGCTGGAAGGGACTAGGCTGCAAACCTATTTTGACCCAGAAGCCCTGATTGCACCATTTAGAAGGGAGTTTCCCGATGGCTTGGCATCAATCCAGATACTAAAGACAACGTCTGGTCCAGAATTTTGTTTTCAGGACTGGAGTCAACTTCAAAATCAAGCCAATCATTTTGCTATGGTTTTCTACTCAAAGCTCCTGTGCTGGGAGCTCTGTCTGGGTGTGCTGGTGTGGGAGAGTCTTTAGGAGGCAGAGCCTGGGGAGAGGTGGCAGCCACTGCGGGGAGCTAGCCCTGGAAGAAGGACCCGCTAGCTTCGTGACCTGAGTTAGTTGTTCTTGTGAGAGCCTGGTGCTTCAGTCCCTCTTTTGCAACCTGTCTCATCACACGATCTCTTATGGATGTGCGAGCACCAGCGTGACATCATCCACCACGAGACACTCAGCAGGGGCCCCAAACTCACAGTCTCCGAAACTGTGAGCTACATAAACATTTTTTTCTTAATATATTAACATGGCTTATGTAACATAAACAGTCCAGTAGCCATGGAAGGAGTCAAATAGCTTGTACTTGTCAGTGTCCTGCTACTATGATCTTTCAAAGCAAATTCTTTCTGTAGTCAATTAGATTCAATCCAGCAGGGACTCTGGTGTTCCTTGGGATAGAAGCTGTTTTTCTAAGTACAGCACATGGAGTCTGAAGTAATTTCCTGATGATTTGGTTCAGTTTCTTTTTCTTATAGATAGAAGCAACCTCTGTTCTCAAGACTCTCTGATTTTGTGCCAATTTTGCCTCTGTAAAGAAATACAGGTGAAAAGGAGCCGGGTCCTGACCCTTCCCAGCGAAGGGGAACAGGCCTCAACAACTTTGAAACACTTCAGTATTTTATCCAGAGAAAGTACATTGTGCCTGTGTGTGTATGTGTGTGTGTACATGTGTACCCATGAGAGAGAGAGAGAATGTTAGGCAACTTTGAGGATGACTGTACTGCTCTACACCAGGTGACCTGCCTTTTGATAAATAATGGCTCTTTCCTGCCACTGGGAAATCAGTCTTTGTAAAATTTGCCAAGATTCCTCCCCCTCTTTTAAATTAAAATAAGGGAATGGGTCAAACTGGTTGCACACATCCATACTGTTGTAAAATGACACTGACTTCACACACATCTGATCTGTGCCAACTTTCTGGCTGTGGTGTGCTACAGTAATGTCCGATGTCACTACCGGGTGACGGGCACACTGAGCATGAACCCTTCTTCACTTCCCTAGAAGCTGTAATTATTTCAAAGAAATAGTTGTTAAATATTTGGGAATTCAGCCTCTCTTTTCACCGTATGGATTCTGGGGGTTGAATTTAGGTGATCAGATTTGGTGGCTAGACCGTTTACCAGCTTAACCATCTCTCCGCCCTAAGTAGTGTGTGTGTGTGTGTGTGTGTGTGTGTGTGTGTGTGTGTGTGTGTGTGTGTGTATTAAAAAGGAATAGCCAATGAGAATACTGGAAGGACTCTCATGTCATTAATCACCAAGGCTGGAGACTGGCTTTGCCCCACCTCTGCAGTTCAGCCTGGGAAGCGCCTTCAGCTCTGTACAGGTGTGAATATCAACAAGGCATGGAGATACAAAACCCTCATCTCTCCCTCTGCTCATTTATAGTGCTGGGTGTTGTGGACATTGAGCTACAGAGCCTGGATCCGAGGCGGGATAGGTAGATCGGTGGCTAAGAAGCACTCACTGCTCTTGCAGATGACCCAGGTTTGGTTCTGAGCACCCAGGTTGGGTGGTTCATAACTGTCTGTTAACTCTCGCTCCAGAAAACCCAATTCATGTGCACATAAGCACACACAGGTAATTTTAAAAACTAAAAATAAATTTTAAAAATAGAGAGAGCAAGGCTACAAGGATTTTGGAGACCCCTGTCTTTCTAGCTCGCTCTACTGTTGAGTCTCAAACTCCTGGCTTCCCCAAGCACTGCAAACAGACTCTCAAAGGGCAATTTGGGCAACAAGCACTGATTCTTTGGACCAAAGCAGTGACTGTTGGGTGTTCACACCCAGAAGTACAGCGTCCCTCAATAGTCTCCAGAATATCCCATGTTCTGACCTTGGCACTGTGGTAGAGAACTTGGCCCTCAAATAAGCTGCCAAGGCTTCCCAGGATCCTTTTCTCCTGCTTTGGATTTCTCACTGATCACATGGGGAACTCTCTGCTGCCATACGGCCCTGGAAGGCACTGTTGGCCTTTGAAGATTTCTCAGGGAAAAGCATTGGAGTTTCTGTGGTCCCTCACTGCCCTGGTGTAAGGGTCCCAGCTCCTTCTGTCCTGAGCTTCATGCAGGAGGCTGCAAAGCAGATCTCCCCGTGTGTCAGTGAGAATCCAAAGTGGGCAGATGCAGAAGAGGGAGGGCAGACACGCGTCTCATAGTGCCAGAGAAGAGTGCCACGATGATGCATAGAACTGTGTTCTCCCTGATACCCCGAAGCCATCCTGAACAGAGCAGCTCTTCCTGTCCTAGCAGAGGCTCTGGTCCCTCTTTGAAATGGCTCCACCACCAGTAGTTCCCACCTTAAGGAAACCACCAGGTCCCTGTGTTCAACTTCATTCTAGCCTTCAGCAAGGCCCTGCATCAGAGGGCAGGGCTGGGGACAGAGAAGTCAGGAACAAGAAACGGGAGCAGGAGAGAGCACAGGTGTCCTGGGCACCCAGGAGTGGACACAGCAGAAGGGGCCCAGGTTTCCTCCATTCTTTGTTTCCTCTTCCTCAGCACATCAAATATTTACTCTGCCTGGCTCTGGGCTGGGCGTGGCAGTGAAGGGGGGGAGTGGGAAATCAAAGATGAATGAAATGGGCTCCCAGGCCTGGTGGAGAGAGGCCTGAGTTGGTTGTCACGGGAGACTAGCGATGCTGAGCCATGTGCAGTGAGGGAGTTCCCTGTGCCTGGCCTCTCTCAGCTGTCGAACGGTGACATCTTGCAGGTACTTGAGGTTTTCAGAAGGTGATATGAAGGGCTGGGGAGATGGCTCCGAGGATGATGCACATGCCTTGATTCGGGAGGACCAGATTTCAGACCCCATCACCTACGTGCCAGCAGGTGGGTGTGGCAGGTAATCCTAACCCTTGGGAGGCCATGACAGGGAAGTCCTGGAGCAAATTTAGACTTCTTAAATTACTGCCTGGGTGCATACAGTTGAGAGCTAGGAAGACATTTGGGATCAACTTCTAGACCACACACACAGGCAATTCACAACATCTTGCATATAAAGGCTCACAAGAGTCACCCTGGGATCCTTTTTCACCAGCTCTCAGGCTACCAAGAAGACTAAAACAGAGGTGCCTATTGTAGGAAAGGGGTGCTTAAAACCACATGAGTAGGCTATGCCCTAGACCAGTGGCGTGAGCATCCCTGGGCAGGGCTCTCGTTTTTGTTTGTTTGTTTGTTATGTTGCCCAGGGACATACTAGCTATGGCCAGTATGACAGCTGGCACTCAGCATCCAGCTGTGCCCCCTGGGTCCCCCACTGCACAGCGAGTTGCTTGGCCACTTTCTCTAGCCTCCTCCTGTCTGTTCTGCTAATTGTATAGTAGAAACTTCCTGTTGAGCCAAAATGCCAGTTCCATCCCTTCCTGGGGCACCACGCATGGCTTCTGACTGTGTTTTCAACACCAAATAGAATGACAGCTCAGATGATAACATTTTAATTGGGGTGATCGCATATTGTCCAATTTAGCACCATTTACAGCATTCACAATGAGATGCGACGGTCAGCATGCTCTCATTTCAAAACATTTCACCATCCTGGAGAAAGCCATTAAAGTGCCTCCTGATTCCCACCTTCCCCAATCACCTTTCTGATTCTCTTGATTAGCTAACTACATTCTATAAAAGGAACCATGTGGCAAGTGACCTGTTGTCACAAGCTTTGCATTTAGCGCCAGAGTACAAAGTTCATCCATATCGGACCTTGTGTCAGAATTCCTTCCCCTTTTAAAGAGTGACTAATCTATGCCATGGAGAGATCACGTTTTGTTCGTGTGAACAGAGCATCTAGGGGCATCGGTGCATACGGCTCTATGTGGACCTGGCTTTCCATTTCTGTTGGGGGCATAATGAAGGTGTAGAATCACTGGGTCATACAGCAATTCAATGTTTAAGGAACTACTGTTTTCCACTTTGGTTGTACAGTTTACACCTCCATGAGCAATGTCCGAGCATTGTAATGTCAGTATCAATACTTACTAGTTTCCATTAAAAACATTCTTTTCATGCAAGCCATTCTAGGGCCGCGGTCACAGATATTTGAGCCGAATGACCTTGACCCCCCTCCCAGAAGCCCTCTTTTACAAGCCTAATGTCCTCAATCATCCCTCTCTTTTTGAGCAGCAAGGATTCTCTGATTGCTCTTTGGAGGCGCTCAGCGTTACTGCAGTGCTGGGACTAGGAGCCTGCTGTTCAGGGCTCTGGCTATTCCCAGCCTCTGGCTCCAGCCCAGGGGCCTCTGCTGAAGCGGCTACATGGACCACCATGAACTCTTTATGGATAAAAAAGTGATTATCTTTGGTGAAGTTCAATTAAGACACGATGTTCAGGTAGGTGCTCAGAGAGGCCAGGTCTCCCCAGGTTTGAGAGAGCTCCTGGGTTCTCAGGTGGGGATGGGGTACAGGAGGCTCCAGAGTGGCAGGAGTCCAGAGAGAAAAGTGAGGGAATGGGGAAACTGATCCCCAGGCAGTGTGGCCACCAGGGGTTGCACCATGGGAAGGTACTTCTAGGAATCTTCTAATGATGACCTCACCATTATGGAGTCCGAGTGAAGGGTGGTGCCTTAGTCAATGAGTGGTCTGTGGCTGTAAAGAGACATCACAACCACAGAAACTCTTATAAAGGAAAGTATTTGACTGGGGCTGGCTCACAGTGTCAGAGGTTTAGTCTGTTATCCTGGTGGGAAGCCTGGCAGCACGCAGGCAGACATGGTGCTGGAGAGGGAGCTGAGAATTTTATATTCAGATCTGCAGGCAGCAGGAAGAGAGAGACTCTGGGCCTGACCTGGGCTTTTTGAAACCTCAAAGCCTAGCCCCTAGTGACACGGTCTCTCCAACATGGACACACCCACTAATCCTTTCAAATAGTGCCACTCCCTGGCAACCAAACATTCAAATCTATGAGCCCATGGGATCCTTCTTTATTCAAACTGTAAGAGGTGGACAGGCCACTCTGGCCTGCACACAAGTGCTCCCGTTCATTCTTATATTCAAGTGACTATAGTTCATCTTTACCAATTAAAATGTTAAAAGGTTTGGAATTTCTCTTCCTAAACAGAGATCCTGTCTATAGATTTAGAGGAAAACAACATTTACATTTTACCAGGGAACTATTGTAATACTCTGGGACCCAGCACCTCCTCTTCTGGACACTGTCCACCCAAACGAGGTGAAAGCACACCCCACAAAGACCTCGTGAACCGCAACACTGTTCGCAATAGCCAAGATGCACAGAGAGCTCCGGAGCCCACACTAACAGGTAAAAATGGGTAGTATGTGTACACGATGGAATACTATTTGGCTAGAAAAAGGAGACCCTAAAATTTGCCACAACATGGAAAGACTCAGAGGATATTACGGCGAATAAAGGAAGGCAGACGCAGAAATAAATGCATGGCATGACTGTACTTCTTTTTAGGAATTTTCGAAAGGGGATGCCAAATGGAAGAAAATGAAACACTGGTTCTCAGAGCGTAGGGGGAACGGGCATAGGTAGTTCCAAGATGGCAGAAAAATGTGTAAAAAGGAACAATTCAAAAGATCTAACAGAAGACGCAGTGGGTAAAATTGTGATACATTAAAATTTTTTCCTAAAGAAGATGATTTTAACTGCTCTTGTCACACACAGACAACGGCCACGTGAGGTGATGGCCGTGTCGTGTGCCTCGCAGCGGTGACTTTCTCCTTCCTGTGTGTCTCACAGCAGCATGTAAACGCCAAACACATGCAATGAAACATCATAAGGCTCTATCGGAAAAGCAAATAATCCCCATCTCTAACATATACCCCAGGGATATTTTTGCTGCATTATCAAGAAAACATTTTGAAACATTTTGCCAAATAATCTGTAGCATTTAGAGATCAATGGTGAACATTGAAACCCAGGGTATAGTACGCAAGCTTGGATGAACTTCAAACAAGCAGGCCTCACTCTTTGAGGGTTTGTCATCAGTGAGAATCTACCAACTGGCATCAGTGAACTTGCAAACACACAAGGAAGTTATCATGATTGACCAGGCAGGAAACTGAAAGTACACGTTCTTGCTGAGCTCAATGTGCCCTTCAAGGCCATCTCAGCTGATACCAAAGCCAAATACTTGTTCAGAAGAACAAACAAAACACCCGGTCTTTTCTTCTCTTAGCTTTCTCTCTACCCTGTGGGGTGTGTGTGTGTGCGTGTGCGTGTGTGTGTCCTTGGCCAACATTGTAAAGACTGTTAGCTTTCTAGCCTCGGGGCTCTGTCTACAGTATGCTCATTCTGTATCAAGGAGCCAGGCTCCTCTTAACTGGGCATTGATCTCAGGATGTGTTGCCCTTGATCCTGGCTCCTTTGCTGAGCCTCTAGAACAGCCCTCTAGACTCTCCTGTCCCCTGTCTAGCGTCCTGTAGTGTCTGGAGCCATTTGACTATGGTTCTAGGCTCCTGGCTCCTGATTCCTGGAGGTTGTCTGGTCCCAGGGAATGTCTGAGTTGCTGCTAGTTTTATACAGACATTAGGTGACTCTTACTAGTTTTTGTAATCAAAGTAACCATCTAGAAGCCAAGATACAGCATTTTGGGCTCACGTGTATCACACACACCTGCCCCACCACAGACTGTGTTAGCATTCCCAACACCTGCTCTTTCACGATTCAGCAGTACTAATGGTTCTGCTTTTGTTTTACTTGTTCCTGCCTGGTATGGTATAAGTAAGGTCTCTGCCCTGCATGCAAGACAGTTAATGGGCTGAAACCCAAAGGTTCATGAGTTGAAGATGATCAGGCTGCCAGGAAGAGCTGCCTGCACCAAGGTTCACATCCTATTCGACTCCCTCCTGAAGCCTGTGATGATCATCACAGAAGAGGCAAAAGCACGATTGTAGGACTGTGTATGATATGGGTATGATAATACTTGTAGGCTGCTCCCCACGAACACCTCACAGCTACTAAGACCGCCTGAGGGGAGAGGAAGCTGTATGGTTCCACGTGGCTCAGCTGGACAGGAACATAAATCCTTCTCTAAACCCACTGTTGCAGAAGTTCCTTTCTTTTAACCATTTTGGATGGGTCAGTTCCCATGTGGATCTCACACTTTAGCAAGGTAGATGGGGGCAGCTCTCACCTCTCGATGGGCTAGCCTCATCTAGATGAATTGGATCCATGAGATGAGTGCTTCATGTATCACTGAACTTCTTCAGTTCTTTTACCCACTTTCTGTCATTTTTTTTCTGTCCTTTGTTCTCAGAGGGTCACCCGCCTCTCCTGGCAGCAGCTCTAGGTCCTGCTCTCCTCAGCACTCCTGCCTGAATACCTGGGGGCAGATGTCAACGCCACGTTTCTGCAGTAAGAGGTAGGTGAGTTCTCTGATCCCCTCGGGAGCTCAGCACAGTGGATCCCGTTTCATGTTTTTGCTGTGTTATTTGTAGCAGTGAGATGACCAAAGAGATAGGTTTCGGCCTTGAGTTCCTGATACCACGTGCACAAAACCAACAAGCATCTGGGACTCGTAAGGCTCCTCTTGCCACCAAGCACACACGAGGTCCAGAGTGAAGCCCTCTGTGGACGGCAACAGATGGGAAGTCAATGACTAAGGCTGTGGTTCCTAAGTCTTGCTGAGCGGTAGAGTCATGTGAAGAGCAGCTATTTAGCCTGTTGTCTGTTTCTATAACATAATACCCGAGACCTGGTCATTTATGAAGAGTAGAAGTTTATTTGATTCATGGTTCTGGGGGCTTGGAAGTTTAAGAATATTGTGCAAGTGCTTGATTGGCATCTGGTGAGGAGCTTCCTTGTGAACTTAACCTGGTAGAGGACATCACTCAGTAAGACAGAGGTTCTTAGGTCTTTCTTATAAAGCTACAAATGGCATCAGTGGGACTCTGCCTACATCTGGTCCTATATAAAACTTCTTTCAAAAGCTCCACCTTTAGGTACCATCAATCTGGGGACTGGAAGATGACTCTCCAACTCATGAACTTTGGGAGACACATTCAGCTTATAGAAGCAGCTAAGACACAGACTCCTGGACCCCCCATCCCCACCCCCAGGATGGATGAAGGGAAAGGGCCAGAATGTCAAATCCTCAAGGAAGGGGCAGATCCTTGACTTGGCGTTCTTCTGAGGACCTCTTAGCTTTTGGAGAGCAGTACCCCACGAGGGTAGTAGTACAGACTGCTATCCAGAAGGCATAAGGTGGGGCCACTGCTAAGCTTCTCGACTCATTGCCTTATGGTCCCACAAAATCACCAAAACCACAGGGCTTGCTTCAGGACTGGGTGCCGCCCTCTCCACCCTAGAGGAAGGTTGCAGGACCAACCCACAGCTCCCACGTGCCATTCCAAGCACCAGCTAGGGGAAGACAGGACAGAGTCAGTGAAGCCTGGGTCGCACCAGAGTAGGCCTCAGCACCGGCACACACAGCGAGCGGTGTCTGTGGCAGGCCTGCTCATACGGGACCAAATAGAAAATTTCATCATGGTAAATGTGGAGAAGAGCAGGTGATTTGATCCACTGAAGTGTGGTGCAGGGGGAACAGGATTCGTAGCATTTTTGTCGCTAAAAATAACAGAAGAGGCCTCACTTCTGAGGTGCACTCTGTATGGTTTTAACCTGTCCCCATATTCTTTCTGTGCTGGATCATGTGGCTTGAAAATTGCTTTCTGTGATACTTGATTCTGTGTGGGTGTTTTCCCTCCTCATTCCTCATCCTTTTTATTACTTCAGGGCAAGAACAGCCCTGGGAAAGCTTTTATGCAGTGGGTTATTGTTCTGCATTTGAGGCAATAAAAAGTACACACTGCTTAATCTGAGCAAGAGACCAGGTGACTGGAAAATTCCAGAAACTTTAAATCTTGGTGAAAACTGCCAAAGTAAACGACCTTCGGTCTACAAAACTAACAGAAGGCAGCCCTGCCCACTCCTTTCAAGCCCCAGCAAGCTCTGCTTCCAGGAGCCACACAGGGCAGGACCCTGCTGAGGATCGCCATTGCTGTCCTGTTCTCAGTTTGCTGGGATGCTGAGCGCTGGACCATCTTCACACACCTGCATCATCCCCACAGTCCGTGTGTGTGCTAAAGCCTTTAAAAAATAGGTTAGAGTGTGTGTGTGTGTGTGTGTGTGTGTGTGTGTGTGTGTGTGTGTGTGTGTCTTTAGAATACATTAAGCAAAAAATGTGCTGAACCATTAGGAAAAGTTGACAACTCTCCCATGGCCAGGAATTTCTGGCATATCTCATCTCACAACTGATATATCAAGGAACACAACAACTCATTAGGATTATAGAAACTGAGCATCAGAGACCTAGTAGAATATCATTCCCAAATATGAAAGAAGAAACACTTTTCAATAAAAAAAAATCTGTAACAAATATCGATCATCTAAAAAGTAGCTTTTTGGTCTTTATAACAGAGAATTTATCCACTATAAAATACATTAAGCTGCAAAGGCCTGTCTTTAGAATGCTGTGTCTGTTACCAAAGAGAATAAGCATTGTCTATTCCAATTATACTCAGATCCCTGGACTGATAAAATAAACAGCAAACAAATATTACCAAAGCTCCAACATCCAAAATAGCCATCTTTATGGCTCCTACAGAATAAATGTATTTTGCCAAAAAATTATGCATGGTTTGTTTCTGACTAAAGTGTTAGTGGAATTAGAATGCTGATAATTGCTTTGTTTATAGATGGGTCTGTGTCTGGCATATAGTAACAATTAGTGACATATAGTAACGTATTAGTAACATATAGTAACACATGGTAAATATTTCTGGAAAACTGGATGAAGAAATGAGGGTGTTACACTGTACCAGGTATCCTCCTGCCCTTCACTGTGCCATGGGAATAGCTACTAACATTTTGTGCCTTATAGGATGTTGGGCGAGTGAGCAACCTAGACAACCCACATTCAAGTTCAGACATGAACTTGAAAAAGGAACAAAAAGGAACAAATAGTTCCCTTTCCAAGTTCTTCACTGAGATAGGCCAAAGGTTGATCCTGGGTGTTCAGGAACTACCTTCTTAGCTTCGTCAGTAGGGACTGGTTTGACCAGGTTACCCGAGTTGAATAAAAGATGTTAGTAGTCACGGGACCACAGAAATTATGTGAGTCGCCCAGGGAACGAAGGTGAACATCAGCTAGGAACACACAGACGCTAAGTAGGGGATTAGGCGTTGGCCTAAGAAGACAGGAATCCAGGCTGTGTCCCACATACACAGAGAAGGTTGAACTTCTGCCCAAATGATGACATTAGCTTAAGCAGGTAGAGCGCGTATCCGCCCACGGACTCCTGTCATCTTGGCTCAGAGTCCCAGGTTTTCATTGGTTCAGGGTTTTTACTTCTAAGAATATACTGATTCAAATAACTATTATGTTTGCTGTTTCCAGAATGTGGTCTGGGTCGCTTGTGATCATTTCTGAGAGTCTGCCAAGTCGAAACTAGCCGCTCTTTTTCTTCTACTTTAGTTTCATAATAACACTAAGATGTTATTTTTCCTTTTGAATCTCACTTTTCTCATGAGTGTGCAGGGGAGTTCCCAGGGGTTACTGATGTGTGATATTTGCCTTTGAGAAGCCAGACACTAAAGAGATTTATACAAATTAAAGCAATGCCATTCTTCTAACTACGTTATACTGTTTTAGGAAGCAGTTACTTTGTGTTTCAATGTATTTGTTACTTTAAAAGGAATAAACACACATTCAAAACCATTCTCATTTTGAATTTTGAAGATGACAACTATCCACAGATATCCCCTCCCTCCTTCCTTCTCCTCCTTTTTAAAATTTTATTTATATTTTTATTTATTTTTGTTTTCTGAGACAGGGTTTCTCTGTTGTAACTCTGGCTGTCCTGGAACTCACTCTGTAGACCAGGCTGGCCTTGAACTCACAGAGATCTGCCTGCCTCTGCCTCTCGAGTGCTGGGATTAGAGGCATGAGCCACCACCTCTTGGCTATCTTCCTCCTTTTTAGACTGAATCTCACTATATATCCCAGGCTGGCCTTGAACTTGCAATCCTCCTGCCTCCGCCTTCTCAGGATGATTATAGATATGCACCACCGTGCCCTGCTCCTCTCAAAAGTTTTCAAGAATGTCCAAGGGTACTGAGACAAACCAGTCTGACACTGCTGCTTCAACTTTTCACTGTTAAACCGTTGGTTTCAAACCCTTGCACTCACGGAGAACATCGACCGCTTTAAACACTATGAGCCTGGGGCTGGAGAGATGGCTCCATGGTTAAGAGCACTGGCTTCTTTTCCAGAGGACCTGGGTTTAATTCTCAGCATCTACATGGTGACTCACGACCATCTGTAACTCCAGTCCCAGAGGATCCAATGGCCTCTTCTGATCCTCATAGAGATGGGGACCACACACACGTGCTGCACAGGCATACATGCAAGCAAAACACTTATACACACAAAAGAAATAACAAATTTAAAAGCAAGACTACACAACTACCGTGCCACATTTTTTGGTTATATAAGTGGATGGGCCACAGGGACGTGGTGGCAATCATCTGCTTAATGGCGTTTCCTTGTGCCTCAGAAACACATCCATAGTTTCAAAGCCAGGCATGTTGCATGTGTCCCAAATTAGGGTTCTCATGGAGCTATTTATTCCAAAGACTTGTTGGCTGGTTAAATGGGAACTCAACTTGGAACTGTCACGATTAAATGTTGCAGAGGCTTCATTTGCAGCCTCTTAGGAAGCATGGAATTTCATTATATGACACTATTTTGGAAAATATCAGGACATTTTTTGAACAATTTGGATATACTCCTAATAGTTTATCTCAATAGACTGCCAAAGCTTGAAAGTTAGGTTAATTAAACACATGACTGATACAACACCACAAAATGTTGCTCTGACATTCAGATGAGCCCTCTTTCTCATACACAAGCGACACACAAATCAACAAGCCAAGGACAAGAAAGGGTTTTCCTTATATGCTCTGAGCTGTTTATGACTTCTGAAGAGATCTGATGCTAATTCACAGTAATCCAAACCTACTGGCTTCCCACAGAGCCTCGACCTCTGGTCACAGTGCCCAGCTGATCTCTACCCTTCATCGCAACACTCCCACAGCTCTGTGGGTGCTATGACTTTGATCCCAAATGAGTCACGAAAGCTTCACTTTCTGTGTCATGCTACCGAGAGGAAGGGCAGAGTAGAAGTGATGGGTAGTGGGTTGGCTTAGTGAGAACCCCCAAAGGCTTCGTTGGGGACACGCTATCAAAGATGGGTAGGGGACCCCGGTCTCTTTTTCTTTTGCATCCTGGCCATGAATTGACTGGCTTTACTCTACTGATTGTACTAAGGTGTGCTGTAACACCAGAGACCCCAAGGCAATAGAGATCATTAGTGCCTGGCTGAAACCTCCAGAACTGTGGGTCAAAAATAAACATTTTCTCTTCATAAGTTAGTTATCTCAGGTATTTGTCACAGTGTCATAAGGCTGACAAACCAGCTTCAGTGTGGTAGGAAATGCGTGTGTTCAGCCATGTGTGAAACTGTGTTCAGCTCAGACCCGGAAGCACACCAAATCAGCATGTGCTTTTGAGCTGAGTGTTTACGTTATTATGGAGGGTGCGATGGAGGGAGACAACTACATCAGCAATCGCATTGTGAAATAGAATCAGGGAGTTCCGTATAAACCACATATATAACAGGATCCATTAGAGCTCGCAGATGGAAAAGACAAAAATAAAAATGGTCAAAATGACAAAGAGATGAAAACATTGGCATAAAACATTTCTTCACCATTGTGTGAAATCGGTCTAGCAGTATTTAAATATGCAACTCGTCAGCGTCTATAATTTCCCATCCCAGTGCGTAGATAGTAGGACAAAAAAGGAAACACTATTTAAAGTCATTCACATACTGTCCCGACCCATTAGATGTATTTCCGCAGCAGAAGTTAGTGATGGGCTTCATATAGAGAAAAGCAAATCCTGCATAGCCAGATAGGAGTTCCTCTACCTGCCAGGCTCCCTCTCCCTCTCCCCCTTCCCTCTCCCTCTCCCTCTCCCCCCTCCCCCTTCCTCTCCCTCTCCCTCTCCCCCCTCCCCTCCCCCTCCCTCTCCCCCTCCCCCTCCCTCTTTCCCCTGTCTCTTCATACAGTTAGTAATTGAGAAGACAGCTCACAAGTAGCCACATGCGGTGCTCACTGAACCATCAGGCCAAGCAACCCTCAAACTGTGGTGAAGCCAAACTTGGCGGCTGTGGTCACATTCTGGAACTTGAAGGGCCGGCCAGGGATCCAAGTTACTTTCTGCAGAGTCCTAAAGAGTTGATGTATCTAGTATGATGAAGACTGGAGATGCGCACAGTGAGTCCATACAAGGAAGATCTCATCAGGAGTGACTGTTGCTTGCACCATTCCACACTAAGGTTTGATTCAAACTGACCATGTGCAAGGTCAAAGCCTGTGTGTGTGGTAGGTGCAGGGTAGGTTGTGATAACCTAGACACAGCCCACCCCAGCCACACAACCGCTACTCGCCAGCTTTTGTCTAAGCATCCCACACTACAGGGATATGTCCAATGGCAGTCTTTAATTTAAAGTAAAAATAAAATCAAGGGGCTTCGAACACTCCCAGTGTAGCTCTGCAGCAAGAACAGAATTTTAAGACAACCTGATTAACATCAGCTGTTTCTGATTTCGGACAAAAAGCAATTCAGTAAACATCACCCCAAATGCCAAAACAAACAAATTTACATCCACTGAGAAGACTGAACTGGAGGGATGAAAGCCAAATCTCTGTCTCTCTCTCTGTCTCTTCCAGTCGGAGGAGCGAGTCTTGTGACACTACCCATTTATGAATTATATATTGACTCAGTAGTAGCTCTGGCTTTGGCCCAGTGTACCAGTCCATTTTCTGATGCTACAGCAAAATACCCAAGTCTGGATAGTTTATAAAGAAAAGAGATTGATTTTCAGCTGAGTTTTAGAATCTGAAAGTCCAAGGTTAGGTGACCCATCTATTCAGTCTCTAGTGAACCACTCCACAACATGGATGAGAAGCAGGTAGAGGGCCAGCTGTGTGTACAGGAAAGCAAGCACGCTGGGTAGCTTGGCTTAAAAACAACCTACTCTTGTAAGAGCTGGGTCACTCTTTGAGATCATCGTTAATTCCCTCCAAGGATAATGTCACCATGACCAAACAGCTGCCACATGCAGCTCCTTAAAGGTTCTACGAACAACAACATTGCCACACTGGGGTCCCCTTTGGGGGACACATTCTAAACATATTCAAACCCTCACATCTGCCTGGACTGGGATGAAGTCTCTGTCAGTTCACTGGGTTGTGAAAGAGCTGTTATGGACTTAATCTGCTTCTTTAAAAAATATTTTTTAATGCATGATCAAAGGGTGCTATCTGAAGATTTTTAATAGATTTTTTTTAAAGATTTATTTTATTCTTCTAAATGTTTTGCCCGAATGTATGTATGTATACCACAAGCATGCGTGGTACCTGTGGAGGTCAGAAGAGGGTATTAGGTATCCCTGGAGCTAGAGAACTGGAGTTAGGGATGGTTGTGAACTATCATGTGGGAGCTGGAAATTGAACCCAGGTCCTCTGCAAGAGCAAAGAATGCTTCTAACCTTTGAGTCATCTCTTCAGCCCACTGAGTACTCTTAAAAATTCTATGTGTGTGGGCTGGAGAGCCAGCCGCTAAGAGCACTGGTTGCTTGTGGTGCCGTTGTGGAACTGTCAGGAAGCTAAGTGGGTCTGAGAGTTCTTATGACCCCTGGCTCTCATTCTGAAAAGCTGGCCGGAATCTGGCCCCTCCCCTCTGTAGTCACTGACAGACCACAAGCCACAGCAAAACTCCACCCCCTCCCAAAGGCGGGAGATCTGGCAGAGTTGTTTATCGAAAGCTGCAACTAAACTTCTGTTCCCTGGAAAATGCCCAAAGCATCCCAGAATGCAAATGGGGCTATTCCAGTATCCCTGTCTTATCCAATAGCTCTTGTCCCTGGATTCCAAAGACCTTCACCTGCCTTTATCCTATACATGTAACAACCCTTGCTTTAATAAACCGAGAGACGTTCCACTGACAAGGCCTCCCGAGAGTCCTGGTCATATTCTCAGAGGCTCACAGGTCAAAGACGCAGTGGGTGCACTGTAAGCACCACGCTGGTCTCCTGCGGCTTCCCACCCAGGAGCCTCTGCTGCTGTCAGCCGGTGGTGGATCCGCCTCTCAGGACTGGGAAGCTGCAGGCAGGGTGTGTTTATTTTCATTACAACAGCTGTCCTTCCAGAGACCCTGGTTCAATTCCCAGCATCCACATGGCAGTCCACAATTGTCTGTAACTCAAGTTCCAGTGGATCCAACTCCATCACCTGCAGGCCAAACACCAATAAATAAAATTTAAAAAATTACACGTGTGTGCCTTTGTGTGTGTTTGTGCATAAGAGTGCAGTGCTCATGGGAAGTCGGAGAGGACACTGGATCTCCTGGAGCTGGAGTCACCTGATGAGCCACCAGATGTGGGTGCTGGGAACAGAACTCAGGTCTTCTGGAGAAGCAGTGAGTGCTCTCTACGACTGAGGCAGTCTCTTGTGGTTTGCTGTTTTAAAGATTTATTTATTTTTATTTTATGGCTGTGAGTGTTTTTCCTGCATTTACGTCTGCGCACCGTTTACGTGCAGTGCCTTCTGGAGTTACACATATGTAGCTACAGATATGTCTGTGAGCCACCGTGTACGTGCTAGGAATCAAATATGGTCCTCTGGAAGATCAGTCAGCGCTCTAAATTTCTGAGCTATCTCTCCAGCCATCCCTCCATGAATCATAATTCTGCTAATGTATCTTTGATAGCAAACAATTTAAACACCACCTAAAAGTACATGCATGCATGTGCATACATCATGAATTCTTTTCCCAGCACCTGCAGAGATCACTGAACACACATATAAGATGTGACAAACACGGTTCGATGCCTTCCCTAGTGTATCTGAAGTTAGGTAACCATGGGGTGGTACCGGAAACGAATCTATTTATATTCCTCTTTTTTGATAAAAATATCAAGGGCTACAGCCAGAAAACAGACCCCAGGGCTTAAAATCTGCGGTCAAAATGCCGAGTAATGCCAAGCACTGCAGAAAGGAAGTAAGGCAGAGTCCAACTTGCAGCACTCACTACCCAGGAGGACCAGACCCGACACCTGTGGGAGAGAAGTCTTGGTCCTTCCCAGGTGAGCATCTCAAGCCCCAGGTCCCTGTGCCCACCACTCCCTCTGATCACTGCTTGGCTGACGTTTAACTTTCAAGGTTCACAGGCCCAAACCAGAGCTCTGGGTCATTCCTGTCAAAGCCTGCTTCTCCCTTCTCTGTGTTTCTTCTCTCCCTCTGCCCCCATTGCCACGTGCCACCCATCACAACCATGCCAGCTCTAGCTTCCAATCTACCGTACAGTCGTCCGCACTTTCCCTCTACACCATCACCATCCAGCCCAAGCTGCTGTACTGCACTTCAGCCAAGCTTTCTAGGCAGTCTCGGTGAGTCTGCTTCCCCCTCCAACGAATCCTCAAAGGCGGCTACAGTAATATTTTTGGAATGCCGCTCAGGCTACTCTCCAGCTCAGACTCCTCAGGTGTACAGCTATTCACTGGAAGGAATCAGGAAGACGGTAGGGCTGGAGCAAGGGTGGATTTAGAAAGCCATGTAGGTTCAAAGAGCAATGGGGACCTATCAAAAGTCAGCTCAGGATTCCCACTGGCCAAGTGAGGGGTAACCTGAGCATCCAAGTTGTAATTATGACTTACAGAATGACACAGGAATCCATAAATTTGTGCAAGTTTAAAGTGTGAATGAATGAATGTCTATGGAGACAATGAGCTTCTCCTTCGAGTGTAACTTCCAGTTACAATACAGATGGAAGGGAAATGAGATTTGAAACTACCATTGGGCAACCACTATAGTCATGGTGCTTCAGATAAGAAGTATTAATGGATACTAGTTAGAGATAAGGCTGGGCAGGAAATAGTGTGTTTATATAGCCTTGAAGTACCTCCTACAAGACACTTATTCACTAGAACAATGGTTCAATGAAGAAACTTGGTAGATACTTCTCAGTCTAGGGAGTAGTTATCCTTCCCAGCCAGAGGACTAGCCAAGTGTATGGTCCTCCGATATAGGACAGTCTCTGGCATTCTCAACACAAGTACTTTAATCTAATCATCAGCACACAACAGAGGAACCCCAAGCAGAAGCCATCCTCCAAAACAGTGACCTGTTACTCTTCCGAAGAGTCTAGGTCTTGAAACACGAGAGAAGTTTTCGTAACTATCCTGAGTGGAAGAGGCAAAAAGCTCCAGGACAACTAAATGCAAGAGGCCTGCTGGGGACTCGATGGGACAGTCTGTGAGTCCCAGGGGGATCTGAGGTGGGAAGGAAATCCTGTCCTAATTTCGTTTCCCTGTACTGAAGACCAGGCATGGGCAGGTAGGATAGTGTCCTCAAGCCCCATCACTGGGGTTTACCTTCAGATGGCTTAGCGAAACCAATGACATTATATGAATGGAACCAGAAGGCGAACATGACCTCACATGACAAGGATTACCAGTGAAGGTAGGAGGAAGTTAGAAGCGCTGTTCTTGGTTCCTTAAGTACGAAAGGATTCAGGATAAAAACGTTCAGTCCAACCAGCTGACCTCAGCTGCTTCCTCAGTGCATCTTGGGCACGAAACACTTTAGGGCACATTAGACGCCTGTAACTCCAACTGTCCCTTTAAGTCACACTTCCATTTTTCTCTGATCACAGTTATTTTAGATATTTTTTAAAGCATGTGTACGTGTCTGCGTGGAAATCTATGCACAGGAGTGCAGGTGACAGTAGAGGCCAAGAGGGAGCCAGACCGGCTAGACTGTGGTAAGCTGCCTGACGTTGGTGCTGGGAACTGAACCCGGATCCTCTGAAAGAGCTCGAAAGCAGTCACTTGCCGGTTTACAGACACACATTCTCCTACTGGGGAAGCTCTCTCCGCCTCTCTCCGCCTCTCTCTGCTTCCCTCCGCCATTCTGGTCTTAGTGTCAATGTTACTTTAGACCAGATCAAAATCTTTGCCATGGCTAACGTTCTACAGCTCTCCGTTTATAGTTCCCCTCTTCCCTGCCAGCCTATAAGCTCTGGGCTCAGCTTGCATCCCTCCTTTTCATCTTCCAGGTCCAAGGCCCAGCTGCAAAAAGAATCTCACCTACAGAGACGTGCCGAGCTTCCACATAAACAAATTAATTTTGTTATTTTATTCCTAATACCTGCTTTTCCTCGAGACCTCAATCTTGCAACCTGACATAGTTTTACCAACCATGTAAGTGTTTTTGGGAAGATCTGCACAGAAATGAGGGCTGCTATATTTAAACCCAAGCACAACTGCAGCACGAGTACAGGGACGTGCAAAGTGATGACCCTTAATGACTTAAAACAACTGATGCCAGTAATTAGGACTATTTTCATAGTACAGAGAAGATGATTTTTAGAAAGTAGAGTAGGGAGTAATTAATTTCACATAATAGTCACACTGGGACCTATTGTGAGCTTTGACGTTAATGATCTATTTCTTTTCTGTAATTAATTTTTATGTTCGGTCCTGGGGGCCCTCCACCGCCTTCTGCAGAACAGCTCCTCGCTCAGCGTGCCTACGGCAGGCTACTCTTCCTGTAAAGATGGGGAACACATGGACAACCAGAAATAGACACCCACCCAGCCACATTTTAGTTTGACCAATGCTTCCCCTGCTCAGAGAGGTCATTATAGTAATTAACACAAGCAAGGGTGCATCTTGGAACCACTGTGCTTTTCTCTGTAGTTTGTAAAAGCAGAAGCAGAAGAGCAATGGGAGAAGCGGTATTCCGCAAAGAGAAAGGTAAGAGATCCAAGTTCAAATCTCTGTTCCTGCCATCTACCAGCCTGACAGAGCAAAGCTTCTTGCTTCGTGTGCCCCTGTCGGTCTTAAATGTCGGCAGCACTGTGAATGGAAGGGCTGAGTCAGATGACCTGCAGCTTTTATGATAGGACAGTTCTAAGTGACAGTAAAAGCTTGATGGGAAGTACTTGTGACTGCCGATTTCAGTTGTCACCCTGACCCAAGTAGGAGACGTGGAGGACTGATGACAGACACCTTTGCGTTGTCTACAAGGACAGTTCTGGAGAGGACTGATGTGCAGGGCAGTGTTGAGGAGCCCCGAATGTGGGCAACACCAATCGATGGGCTGGTGGCTTTCTAAGTAAGCATGCTTATGGTTTCTGCTAGCATCCATGGACATAGAACTCAGTTGTCATTGGACACCACACGGGCAACTCTCCTGGGACCTGCAGGCCTTTTGTGCCAAATTAGAAGGGCTAAGTGTTTGGCTTGAACTGAGGGGCAGCAGAATTTGTATTTATACATATTTGAATGTATGGGTGTGTATGCATATGTGAGTGTCTGCATATATGTGTATGTCTCTGTGTGTGAATGTATGTGTGTGTATGTGTGTGTATGTGTGTGTGTGTGTGCGTGTGTGTGTGTGTGTGTGTGTGTTCCAGGTTCTGTTCCTTTACAGCAGTGGTTGCCAACCTTTGGGAGTTGAACAACCCTTTCACAAGATCACCTAAGACCACCTGCATGTCAGATATTTATATTACAATTCATAACAGAAGCAAAGTTACAGTTGTGAAGTATCAGTGAAAATAATTGTATGGTTGGGGGATCACCACAACAGGAAGAACTGTATTAAAAGGTCGCAGATTAGGAAGGTTGAGAACCACTGCTCTAGAGGAAGCTGACTAATGCAGACACAAGGCTGACTTCACTCTCTTGTCTAGGACTAGCATGCAGACAAACTGATGGATACTCAGTAAATCACACTTTTTTTAAAACCCACACTAGGAAATGGGGTGTAGCTAAGCGGTACGATGTTTGCCTAGCATGAATGAGGCTCTTACTCCAGCATGTGCACACCAAATATCCAAAACCAAACAACCACATAATAATAACAAAAACCCTGTATAATCTTTTTCTTCTTTTCAAATCTTTGTATATGCATGTAAATGCTTGGTGCATGTACAAGTGTGTATGTTTGTGTGAGTACAGTTGTATACATACCTCAGCACATGTGTGGAGGTCAGAGGTGAACCTTTAGTGTCAGTCCTCGCCTTCTCCTTTCTATGAGACAGGGACGCTTGCTTGCTGCTGTAAGTCAGGGTAGCCCTGTTCGCAGGCTTCCAGGTGTTCTGATGTCTTGGCTTCTCATTGCACTGTAACGGGCTTGGGGTTACAGACACACACTACTGTGTCTGGCTTTGGACACACACTACTATATCTGACTATGTGTGAGTTCTAGGGATCTGAACTCAGGTCCTAATGCAAGGCGTATTAGTTACCTGTCTGTTGCTATGGTAAAACACCATGAAGAAAAGCAAGTTATAGAAGGAAGAGTTTACTCTGAGCTTAAGGTTATAGAGGGAGAAGTCTATGGTGTGGAGAAGGTGTGACAACAGGCAGTTGGAGCAGGAAGCCAAGAACCACAAAAGCAAGCAGGGAGGGTGAGCTGGAAGTAGAAGAGGGTGAACCGGCAAGGTTCTAACCACTCTAAGCCCACCCCTCTGACGCTGATGTACTTCCTCCAACAAGGCTCCATCTCTTAAAGATTCCGTAACCTCCCCCAACGGTGTGCCAACTGAGAATCAAGTATTCAAATATGTGAGTCTGTGGGGGACGCAGATCATTCCCAACACCACACAAGGCAAGTGCTTTATTCAACGAGTCATCTCCCTAGACCTCTTTCTTCCAAATTCTTAAAGAAAGGATGTCTCAGAACCAGTTTTCCAGCCTGCCTATAACCAAGCTGAATGCACATCAGAGCAACCTGTCATTTCAGTGAAGTGGGGCAGGTCAAGTCGTCAGATGTAGGGGAAGCTCAGGATGCACGTCAGCCATGTTTATGGGGTACGTGAGTGACCTGGTGACCCTGTCCCAGTTTCATTTCTGTTGCTGTGACAGAACATTCTGACCAAAAGCAACTTTGGGGAAGAGAGAGTTTGCTTCAGCTTGTGTCACGGACCATTGCTGAGGGAAGACAAGGTAGACACCCAAAAGCAGGCCTCCTTGTCGTCCCACACAGAATTACCTCCACCCAAGGAGCTCACCTCACAGTCAGGGACTTACAGGAAAGAGGCAAGCAGGATGCTGCTTGTTGGCTGGCTCTCAGGCCAGTTTATACTCCGCTGGCTTTCTTCTACAGCTCAGGACCACCTGCTGAGGGATAGCACTGCTCACAGTGGGCTGGGCCCTCCGTAGTCAATTAACAATTCAGACAACCCCCCTCAGACATGCCTACAGGCCAAGCTGATCTAGACAATTCTCTGAGGTGACTCTGAGTGCTGTCAATCTAGCAAAATTAATCGGGACAGTTACCAAAGGAGAGTTGAGTTCCGGAGTAAAGCAAAGGCACAGAGCTGCACTCACCAGAGCCTCTGAGCCAGATGTGCAGAGCCCACCTCTCCCATCGGGAAGACGGGGCAGTTAGCTCCATTCTTCAGACCAGTGGCCTTTCAGTATCAGAACTCTCTCTGAAACAAAGGCTTGGTGACTCCTCTGATGGTCACCATCTCCATAGTGGTGTGCTGCGGCCTGACCCTCCGTGAAGAGCAAAGATTCACAGAGCCCAGCGGTCTAGCCTAAGGTAGCCAACAAACTGACAGTTCACTGTGCTGCTTCTACTCTTGGCAGCTTTTTATGAGAAGGCAATGAGCGGTTTAGCTGCATGTCCCTGTCACACAATTGCAGAAGGCCTCAGCAGGTGTTTACAAGAAATGGAAAGCTCAGGGGCTTAGGGGCATGTGTGTGTGTGTGTGTGTGTGTGTGTGTGTGTGTGTGTGTGTGTGTGCAGGGCATGGCACTTTGAATTGTGCTTGGACATCCTGTTCTTCCTCCCCTGTGCAATCCCTAGAGATCTGTGCCCAGCTCCATCAGAAGTGCAGCCCTGTCCCTCCAGCCCATCTGCACCACTGACTTGCCAAGAGCCATCTTCCTACCCACTCTAAAATTATGAATGGCCTGTGAATCTGAAAGTAAGGGCAAGGTACCATGATCTGGCTGCCAAGCACATGGACATCTCTCCTTCTTCTGTGGTGACGTCTCTTGGCCACAGCTGAAGCTTCCTTTTGGCCGTATCAACAGTGGTTTTGCCAAACATGCTTCCCTCTAGATCAGTGGTTTCCCAACCTTCCTAATGCTGTGTCCTTTTGATACAGTTCCTCATGTTGTAGTGACCCCCCAGCCATAAAATTATTATCATGGCTACGTCATAACTGCAGTGTTGCTACTGTTATGAATCAGAATGTAAACATCTGATGTGCAGATGGTCTTAGGCAACTCTTGTGAAGGTCGTTTGACCCCCAAAGAGGTCATGACCCACAGGTTGAGAACTTCTGCTCTAGATTCATCTTCTTTTTGCGTTGTTTCTGATTTTGTAGACAGACTCAGATCGTATTGTGTGGTTTCGTTATGTTTTATTACGTTCAACTTCTTTCTTAAATGCATCAACTTTTGGGGAAAAAAAGATCAATTTCAGATAGCCAATAGTCCAATGAGGAAAAATATTCTCTTTCTTGTTTTTCTCCTTCACCCCGAGTTTTCACTAATTTTATCTCTATTAGGATATATGGAAAGTATCTGATTATTCATCAATGAGTATGCCTTCCACAGGGCCCTGGAAGGTGAGGTGGGAGCCTCCAGCTGGGACTGCACAGTGTAGCAGAGGCTTGTGAGGAAGGGCGGTGAGAGCGCCGAGTCCTGGAAGCATTTCAGGAATGCGGACGATAACTTAACAACTCTTAGCCCAAATAAACTGTGTGCTTCATTAAAGAGGACGGAGACTGGTGACTAGCAAGCACATGGTGCCTCCTTCTCGGTGGGCAGCGTTATGTCACAGAGAAAGCTGCTGGCCACCTGCCATAGGTCCACAGGGAAGGGTTTCTAAAAAGCCAGGCACATCTGGACCCCTTTCTATTTTGGTTTTGTCTTTGATTTCAGGCAAATCTCATTAATTTTGCTTGATTAAATAGGAATTTTTGTTCTAATCCATCTAATCAAAACATATTTCTGAAAGCCTAGACAAACTTCAGAGGGACACAGGTGATTGAGAACGGGGGCTTCTGAGGAGTCCTTTATGAGCCTGTCCCCACAACAACCTTTCCCATCAAAGCTGAGCTCTTCTGAGTCTTCTCATTCCAGGCAGTGGCCTTTCCAGGGAGAGTCTGGGGAACTCTGGGTTAGAGTCACAGACTGGTCATGTGTGACGAGAAGCAGAAGTGGGCAGTTCATTGGCTTCGCTAGGTAGGGGAAGGAGCTGGTTCACTACAATACTGCCAGCACCCAGCACCATGCCTGGTACATGCCAGCAACTGGGACAAGATCACGGATGAAGGCTGGCTGGACGGACTGAAAGACTGATGAGTGTAGGAAGCAAGCGTGAGACCCGTGAAGGAAAACAGGGTTCTTGTTTTCACTAAGAGCCGAAGAGCTTCCTTGTAAATGCATGATAGGACAAGAAGGAGGAGGAAAGAAGCAGCCACACACCCGTAAAGACTGAGGAGGGGGCGATTCTGAACGCTAGCAGTTTTAACTGCGGTGTATAAACTTCAGCAGTGGGAACACGGCAATGAGATCCCATCAGTTGTGACATCTTCCAGACACCATATTCCTCTTGAATCTGCAGTGGTTTCAGCGAACCCAGTCCAGCCTTCGTGAGACAGACTAAACAAGTTAGGAGACTTTTCTCTGGGAACCACAAAGGGAAAGCGATGACTCAGTCCTGGAATTCCCCCAGCACTCAGACAGGGAACCCATGCTGAAATCTGTAGATAATTCAGGGAAAAATAGAAGGGATATGACCCAGTTGGACAGGAAGCTTTACCCACAAATGCATATTTTGCCATATTAATATCCCTAAGATAGAGACGTGACCAGTCTAGAAAGATGCTGTTCACAATGCAAGCCGTATATGTAATTTAAAATATCTAGAAGTGGGCGGAGAGATGGCTCAGGGGATAGAGATGCCGGTAAGGACGGTAAGGACTGACGGTGGAAGTCCAGTCTCTGGATCCCACAAAGCATCAGGAGGGAACAAACTCCTAAGAGTTACCCTCTGTTCTCACACATAGATAAAACAAATGAAAACAAAATCTAGAAACTACATTTTTAAAAGATGATGTAGGTGAATGTAATTTTGGTTATATATTTCATTTTAATCGACGCATCGAAATATCATCATTCCAACATGTACTAAACATGAAACATGTTAGTAGGATAATTCACATTTCTTCCCATATTGAATCTTTGAAATCTAATGTATATCTTAAACTTAACCAGCGCTCACATCTCAAGGGCTCGACAGCCACCCCTTTGAGGGGTGGCTACTTCGGTTGATGCTTATTTTCTTTTGGTTTCTGTGACTCGGTTTGAGTGAGACAGTCATTCCCAGGGTACCTTCCCTCTCTCCCAGGGTGATCACCTGACCCTGGCCTCCCAAACATAATTTATACTGCAGCAGTAGTCTAAGAGGAAGGCACGTGACCAGGCAAGCCAATCACACTCCTGCCCTGGGACTCATCTTCAGAAGTTGCTTCTAGGATGTCATTCTGGGTCTCTCCCTTCCTGTTATGAGTAGACACTATCTCAGGATGGGGCCATGAGGAGTCAAAATCGTCACTTAAGAGACCCATGAGTCAACCACCCCATAAACAAGCTAGGGAAATGAAGCCACGTCTGTCCTTGACTCCATATTGGACAGGAAAACTTGGAGAATTCCAGTAACTGTATGTTAGAGAGACAAAGACATGTCAAACAGTAGTTCCACGTCCTGAGGCCCCAGTTCAGGTCTCTGGAGATTTAGATACCAATTCCATTCCCTTCCCAGGCTCCTCACACATGCAGATTAACGTGAGTTGGGTTTCAGCTACTCCCCTTGCATGGGGACACCTTCCCAGGACCCCAGACTGCCTACATCTTGTAATGAGGCAAGAAGCCGAGCCTCAGAGGTAACACCGGGTAACTCAACAGGCAGGGCCTGCACCTCTTAAGTTTCCTCAGTGCCGTGTGGTTCCCATCCCTGCCCAGGTCACCACGTGGCTTCAGATCTTCACCCTCACACCTCAGTCCTGTGGACAGATATGCACTAGGAAGTCAAGTGGCTCTGCCTTCTGCTGTAGCCAGCAGCTCCCCTCCACCCTCCCACCTTGAGAAGCAGAATGGACCAGACTTCGCCTTTCCACCAGGGTCTAAGTGGCCTCTTGGTCACTACATAAAAGGCCTGTTCTGAAACAGTGACATCCCATATCCATCCCGCTCAAAAGAAGAGGTTCTAGATCCAAGGCCATCGTCCGCATAGGTGTGAGATTTTCCTTTTTACAGCGATTTCCACATTTGTCCAGAGAACTGTCACTCAGGGGATCCATGAGCCACCCCATGACACTTTGTAGAAATGTAGCCGGGTCTGGCCTCAACAGCACCGTGGGCAGTAGCGTGCACAAAGGCATATACAGGCGTATAAACTTACTGTGTGACTTTATCCACAAAGCACAAACCTTCCTTTGGCTTAGGCGCTATTCTTTCCTAAGCTAGTTCCTGGCAGAATCAGAGTGCTCACCGTCAGGTACCGAGCACGACCTTCTCTCGACAGCACTTTATTGATTGTAACAATAACTGGCAGGGTTTCGAAATCTTCAACAGCCCTCCTGAGAACCCCAAAGAGTACGGCACAATTCCTTCACTCCATGTCACAAGGGAGGCAGAGTTTATAAGACCGCGCATTAAAACTCATGGCTCAAATGATTGATGCCTGCTCCCCTCAGAAAGCCCAGCGTGCTAATGACCGTGTCCTGTCTTAAGGGGTATGGAAAGATAATGAGTGAATTCATACTGAGACACTTAATGACTCTAAAAAAAAAATAAAAAGCCCATTCGACTCCCTTGTCCGAGAACTAGTGCCGACTCATCTGTGTCAATCTCCATTATCAATTTGAATGATTTGAGAACTGCGCAGTAAAGCCTGTTCCTAGGCGTGTCTGCGAGGATGTGTCTAGAAAGATAGTGTGTAGCAGAAGATGACCCTGAACCCCTGGTCCTCCTACCGCGGCCTCCCAAGTTCGAGGTGCACACATGAACACCACTGACTTAAGTTCCCTTTTATAGAGCACAGGAATACAACTGGAATTTATCGATCTTTTCTTCTTAATTTCTTTTTGTTCTGCTGTTCTTAGGAAGTTCTTTCTTCTTAGAGTCTCACACAGGTTTCTCTCTCCTATTTTCTTCTATGTTCCAAAGCAAGCAAACAAACAACAACAAACACATCACCAGTAGATGGGTGGCGGGTCTGGAACTTAATGCTGACTTAATGCACATGGACATTGCAGAATCTCCTCTCCCAATGACTTCTGATGCCCACGTCACTTTTTTTCAGAGACAACACCACCTTTGAGGGAGACCATGTCTCTCCGCCTCCTCTCCTCCTCCACCCTCCCCACAGCTTTTCAAAACTTCTCTGGCCCAGACTCTGGCTCTAAGAGACCTGCTGGTCCCCGAACCTCCCAGGAAAACGATTTAATCATTTCAATGCCTTCACACAGATGGTTAAGAAATGTCCTGAGGCTTCCTGTGAATATTGTAAAATCATGCTTGGCGCTCTGTGGTGTTGTGATTAGGACATAGTTAAAGCAGAATCAGGAGCTCCATCTACCTGGAGCTCCTCCCCTCATAAGGGAACTGGAGTCGGAGGAGGTGAAGTCAAATAAATTATCCAGATTCCTGCTGCTGGTGATTGGCTGAGCCGGAACGGCACAGCCTGCCTGTTTATCCCACCCTGGTCTGCTGCCACCACTTTCTGCAGGGTTTTCTTGTGTCACCATTAGGCAGGAGAGTACTATTCAACACACTAGCTAGGTCTCTTAGTTACTCGTATTCAGACTCTGCTACACAAGCCAGCCTATCAGCTACCATCACGGAGCAGATCTGAGAGTTCACTTTAAGCTTACATACCATATGTAGCACCATAGAAGGAATGCTTCCAGAGTACCATTTGGGAAAGACAACTGACTTATTGTCCTCCTCTTTCCAGGAAGTCTGCACACCGTGGCACACCTGCAATTGTATGTCATTTCCTCCTTGTTGAAATGTTCCCTCCAGGAGAGAGGGGAACGCGCATAATCCACCAAGAGGAGCTTCTCCGATCCCCAGAGATGTTTGCAAATGGCAAAAGGCACAGGACCAACAAGGTGGCAGTTTTCATGAGTCAGTCCCCATGTTGGGGTGGGGTTTTTATTGCTGAAGCTGCTTTTGGGTCATCCTTACTCCTTTTCAGCAACCCTTTACCCACACTCCTGCTAGTAACCCCAGTGAAAGCCCATTGGTTCACCAAGAGGAACTTCAGTGCAATGGTTCCTTTGGCCTTCTGTGTGAGTTCCCTTTCTGGGTAAGTAGACATGTATATCTCCCACACAACAGCTATGCACAAGGAAACCTGTACGCCTGAGAAGACATAATGGAAGGGGTTGAGCTGCCCTGCTGCAGCTACTCCTCTGAGCAGACCAACCGCCTGGCCGCCACAGGCTTCGTGCTATGATACAGGACTTAAGAGGACTTAGCAGAACAAGGCAGAGGACTCAGAACAACCAGGAACATGTAGCACCAAGCCTTTCCCCGGAAAAAAAAAAATATTTTTGAACTTGCTCCCAGTCTATCAAGGGTCTTATGCATATAGGAAGTTTGTGGATTATACAAATATTAAAACTAAAATAGCTTCCAGCCACACATCCATGCGTTCACTGACTGGACACATCTCCAGCTTGCTGTTCTCTGCAAATAGCTCTGAGGCTTTCACCTACTAAGGGTGACAAGCTTGCTGCTTCAATCTATGCTGGCATTTGTGTGTTCTGTCCTTTAAATGTGGCGTTTGAGGGAACTGGAAAGATGGCTCAGCACTCGGTGCTCTTCCAGAGGATCCAGATTCAGTTCCAAGCATCTACAGGTTGTTAACCACTTGTGACCCTGGTTACAACCCTAGGTCCATCACCCTCTTCCGCCCTTGCGGGCACTCCATGCATGTGGTACATAGATATGCATGCAGGCAAAACACCCACACACAAAAATAAAAATAAATCAATCTTATTACAAGGGACATAGGAGGCTTTTGAGACATAAAGTATTCCCTAGATGTGGAAAGGAGCCTTTTATGATTAGTTGCGATAGCTTGTGCCAAATGTAGGAGGACTTGAGCCTCTGGAAATCCCCTTTCACCATCCATTTTCATCTCCTTAACTCTTCTTTGGATCCCAGAGAGGTTAAAACTCCAGTTCTGATCCACATCCATCTCTCTCCATAAGAACTTCCAATGGCTTCACCCTCCTAACCTTAGTGTGGGTAGTTCCGGGACATTATTTACATGATTCTGAAACCACAGCCTTAAAAGAACTCTGATAATGTTGACAAAACATCAGGCCAGAGCAGGGAGGATACATTTGACTTGTGTGATTGGCTGTAGTGAAGCAGGCCCACTCACTCCCCCCAGTGCCTGCCCTGGGCTTCCCTGAAGGGGAAAGTCCTGAGACTCTTCACGGTCCTCCCCCATTTCCTTTCCGTCTCTCTCTTGCTTTAAACGCACACACAGAGACACACCTCCCAGCATCTTTATCTGCTCTCGTAGCTTCTGTGGACTTCAGTAAAACTAAAGTGGATGTAAGGCCACAGAGACTACCACTGATCACACAGAAAAGAAGGTTCTCCCCACTCCTCGGCTCTTTAACACCTTCACGGTATTGCTAAGGCTTTCTGAATGGGGTCAGTCTAGAACATGCCTTTGGGTCGGTCTCACTAACATCGCACCCTACTGAGCGGTCCCCTGCGAGCTCATGATTTTAAAAAGACTTTCTTTTTGCATTTACGCCTTCATTTCACTCTCCTGTGGTGAAATGGCCATCAGGCGGGTTTTATAATGGCGGCCATCTTTAAAGGGTAGTTCAGCGGCAGCAAACATTTTGTCTTACAGGGAGAACCACAAGGAGCGAGCCATGCATTATTTTTTGTCAGCATCATCCTTTTTGTCCTTTTTTACTCATCTTCAACTCTGGCTTTCTGGATAGATCGGCAGCAGGCGCGTCGGCATGCCTTTCAGGTCAAATTCCCAAAGAGAACGCCATGGCCGTTATGACCTCTCATCTCGGGTTCTCGGCTAAGATCATATATAACAGATGTTTCATTTCCTTTCCGAGTGTGCGTTTCGGGGAAAACAAGAGAGAAAGTGAATGTCTCAGCAGCATACCCCAGCATGCTCTACAGTCAAGGCAGGCTTACAATGCATGACTCACGGCCTCAGTCTAATGAGGTTATATTTTCTGTGTGATCTCAGGCAAACGGCTGAGCCCTTCTGGCCCTCAGATTGTAGTATAGTGTGAATGTCCTCTTAAGAACTCACATTGAAACGTAACTGCCATTGTAATGGTATTGATAGGCGGAGCTTGGAGGGGTGGTTAGGTCACGGGGTTAGGGTTAGGGTTGGGGGGGTCACCCTAGCACAATAGCAGGTTTCTGATTAATGGGCAGTTCAGCGGGTCCCTCTATCTGTTCTCAGTGCTCACCTACCTTTCTGCCTCCCACCGTGGGAGGAAGACGAATGACGGCATCTTGCCTTGGATTCGCCAACCTCAAGATTTACGTCATTTATTTACCTAAATGTTTAGAAGGCTGTCATATAGGAGAAAGTAGACAAGACAGCCTGCAAGTTATAAACTAAAGACAGTGCCAGGGAGGTCAATGGTTAATATGTTCAGTGCGTGTCCAACAGTGCATGGCACAGATACTGCCCAGAGGCCAAGGCCCAGCAGCCAAGACATTTCAGGGGAATGACCTGCCAAAAAGAAATTTATTTTGTGCCGCTGAATCTCAAGATGCTTAAATCTTAGAACTCATAAAAATATTTTAAATAACTTAAGGACACGGATAATTGTTCTTTCAGTGACAAAAATAAATACACCTTTTTTTTTTTAAACTAAAAAAAAAAAAGGCTTATTGTTATTCTTGGTAGTCAATGGCACAAGAGTTGTTATTAGGAGGGAAAAAAAATCTTGACAGCTTTCAGTTAACTCCTACACACAGCGGATGTCATTTAATTTAAAAGTACAAACACACACAAAGGCAGAAGAGATGTCTTTTTAAAACCATCCCCTCTTTAAAACTTGCAGATGTCTTTCAAAACCCTACACAATATTTTTAGTTTATTTATAGAACTTAAGTAGTTTAAATGCATTTTATTTAAAACTTAATGCTTTAATCTGAACCCCCCCCCACACACACATATTCTAGAAAAGTAAAAGATTCCATTGCATCTCTTAATTATCAGACATGCTGCCACTGAGGAATTTTCTGTAAATGCCATAACAAAAACACATAAACAGGAAGACCCCATGGGGCTTCCATCTACAGAGGACCCCGAGTGTCCTGGAAGTCACAGTAAGGTGGGCCCCATAACTGCCCAGAATATGTAGCCAACCCTATGTTGCAGCCTTCATGCCTCAACCTCTGATGAACCAGGGCAAGGAAGCTACCACCTTGAGCTTTCTGGGGTGGCAGAGGGATTCATGGTTCCAGGAATTCTAGAATGCCCACTCTTTATAGAAAGCCCTTCTGTTACGGTGAGGACCAGGTCAAGGCTGAGAGTGAGCTTGTGATGGACAGAGCCCAGGTGTGGACTGACCCTGCCCACTAAACTGCTCAGTTCTCAGAGAAGCAGCTCTGTAACACCCAGTCTGAGTTTGAAGAAGAGAGAGGTGCATGGAACATTCACGCCAGACCATGTTGGCAAGCTTCATGCCTGACACATGGCTGCCTGGCAAGGCTGATATCAGATGGTCACAGCACTGTCTAGACCAGTGAAGACCCATAGCCTGGGCACTAGCATCACTTAGTAAGCTTTCTGATGGCCAGTCTTCATGACTGGGAATACTGAATGGGTCCTACACCGAGTGGGCTGGGTCTATTTATTCCCAGCCAGTGTCAATTGGCCCCAGGAGACTGAACACACAGACAGGTCCACATGTAAAAATGCAACTCTGACCATGCAGGACCCATGAAGGAGCCAGCCTGCACTATGTCAGACTTGTGAAAGTCAGACTACTATCTGACAATAATCACGAAGCCAAGTAATATCAGCAGCCCCAAATGACCAAGACTTGATAAAGAGCAAGCTGACAGATGGGCTGGCTTGTGTTTCCATCTCCAGTTTAGGACCAACAGGAGAAACCAATTGTGCACGCCCAACTTGTCACACAGTTAACCCTGCCCCCAACTGGCTCTTCTGTACCAATCATCTCCATTCAGGGATCACCCCCAAACCTTTCCTTTCCTTCACTATAAACCTTTCTCCTACCCTGTCTGTCTCTGAGGGTTGTGTTGGTGGGGGCGTGGCCAGCTCCCTTACTGCAGTGAAGGGTAGAAAGTCTTCCACCTGTCTCACTGGGCAGTCTTCCTTTATTCCAACAGGACACGGTCTCTCATGACTCCCTCTCTCCTATTCTCTCCTTTTCTCTCCAATGCACTGAAGGTAGTTTAACAAATTCCAATGAAGGAGTCAGATGTGGCTCTGGAAACATGACCCTCTTCTCTCGCTTTCAGGAGGAGTGGGAGACTCATTTGGAAAACTTTGGTAGTAAATGGTCACCGATGTAGAGTCAGAACAACCGGAGGTGCCCCATACTCCTCCGGGGATAGGGAGTACTGTAAGGTGCTGTGCTCTAAGCTGAAATGCCACCATCTTCATGAGAGCAATGGTGCCTACTTGTGAGAACCCAACTCCACTGGACCTGCTCTGTGGACTGCTGACATTCCCTCCTAGAAGGGGGCGTCAACAGGGCCTTTGAACACACGTCTAGTATCTATCCACTTCTTCCAGCCATTTGTATGCAATCCTGCCCTAATTGCATGCAGTCTCCTGGTCTCTAGGAAGGGCTAGAGTATACCAGGTAGGGAAGACTAGGGAGAGGGGGCTCCACCTATGCAGCTATGGGGAAGCCATCATCCATGCTGGATGAAGACTTTCCAGTGCAACTGCTTTGGCAGTCACATGTTCCTGCCAGTAACGGCACACCCAGGCTCTGTACAAGTCAAACAAAGCCACTGGTTCCTGCTGTGACCTGTGGTAGACTGGTAATTTGGTTTGTGATCAGGACATTAGGAGAGGTTGGTGAATGTTGTTCACATCTCCCCCAAGGAAGGAATCCTCAAGAAAATGTAAAGGGGGCTGGTGACACTAGGGGTTTGCCTCCGTTGTACCCTTACTGCAGGGTTTTTCCTGTGCATCGGTGCTTTGCCTGCATGTATGTCTATGTGAGGATGCCAGAGCCCCTAGAACTGGAGTTACAGACAGTTGTGAGCTTCCATGTGGGTTCTGGAAATTGAACCAGGGTCCCCTGGAAGAACAGCCAGTGCTCTTAATCGCTGATCTGTTTCTCCAGCCCCGACTACTGCAGTTTTTATTACTGATGTGCAACAGCATCTCAACCCATACTGGCTATAGAAAGCTTACTAAGTGATGTCAGTGCCAACAGGGCATGTGCAGAAACTTTTCATAAACGTGGGCTCCTCAGCATAGCTGGAGGTTGAATAAACAAAGATGAATGTTTGTATTTTGAAACAGGTTCTCACGGAGCCCAGGTTGGCCTCAAACTTGCCACTTGGCTGAGGATGACCTTGAACTTCTGATCCTCATGCCGCCACCTCTCAAGAGCCAACACACCGGGGTTATGTGGTGCTGGGGATCATACCCAGGACTTCATGCGTGCTATGTAAGCACCCCATTCACTGAGCTACATCCTAGGGATGGTGGTGGGGAGCTGTAGAGAAGGTAATAGCAGGATAAAGGTGATATGAAGGGGAAGGGGGAGAAATAGGGAGGGGAGCCTTAACTGGGGATCAGGTAGAGAGGTGTATAAAAGGAAAGAGAGGGAGAAGAGATTTAAAACCACTAAGGATTCCTGCTTATGAACATATATGAACATAACTTTGGTATGTTAAATGAAATTATTCCACTTGGGATGATAATATTCCCCCAAGGACTGTAGACTATTTAACAAAAACTCCAGTACTAGGCATAGTAAACCTTTCAAGTTGTTGGTCCAGGGAGCCCAGGAGACTCTCCAAACAATAGTACCTATTATTATTGATCTTGGTTGCCTCCCAGAAGTTTAAGGTGAGCCCCTATTGCTGGAGTCACCATACACGTTGGACATAGCACTCAGAGGGTTTGAGGTAGAGCAAACCAAAAAGCCTCCTCCCTGAAGACTAACTTTCATAGTACCAGAAGGTGGTGTGAAGGCTGCTAAGAGAGGAAGGCAATTAATAATCCTGTCCAGCTACAACCATAATGCCAAGGTATCCCTTAAGGTGCAATAGTGGGCTAATAGTTTGGATGGAACGAACAGCTGTCTAATTGGACTCAAGTCTCTCTTAACGGGAAGTCATTCCTGGTGCTGTAAACCTAGCCAACTACTCATGCTTCATGAGGCCATGGATTTTAGAGGAGAATCTACTACTGCCACTTTCTTACACCAGTATAATTCCTAACTACACTACTCACTCTTATGTCTACAGAGAAGCGTGGCTCTCTCCCTTCATCAAGGAAGTTTCTTTGGCAGTAGTAGGAGACCACTAAAGGGAGCCACAAAGTCAAAACTCAGAGAACTGGCCGTAGTGTGGCCAGGCCTAGCTGATATATCTACATCATGACACCTGTACCTACAGCTCAGGGAACATCCTGGGAGATCAGCAGAAAGGAAAAGTGTAAGAGCCAGAAGACCAGGAAGTCTGCTGTGTGCCTTCTAACTACACCAGGGAAGCGACATGCAAGAAATCTCAGCAGCGTGACTGCCTAAATAAGACCCAGACAGTTCCAACACTAGCTGATATCCCAACACAGATGGGGAAATCTTTGTACTCTGATCAGAAAAATGTATACACTTCCCAATGAGGCTGATCAACTCGGAATGCCAGGAGAGGGACACCAGCATGTCCCACCCTCTCAGAAACAGCTTAGCTTTGGGCCATCTCCCCAAACTGTCTGTTTCTATAAAAGAATCTAGGTAGAGTTTGTACAAAGGAAAAACGTACTGGGTGTCTTGGTTGAAAAAAGGAATGGGCTATGCGGAGTCTCATGGCCAGTGATGTCTCCTCACCGTTGACAATTCGATGGTGATTAGGTGTTGATTACTTCCTAAAGACACCAAGTGCAACCCCAAAGGGTCTACATGTGTCATCTCAGGGAACCCTCAGATCAGCACAAAGAACCAGGCCCAACTACTACCCCCATTTGCAGAGCAAGCAATGACTCGCTAGATGTAAGCAACTTTTCAAGATGCAAACCTGGCAAGAAGTAGACCTGAGATTTAACTCTGGAAAGCTGGCTCAAAACCCTGCTCAAAAGCTCCAGCTGCTTACATCCTCCCCAGGCTTACAGTGTCCTTCACAGAAATAGAATCAGAATACCAGTGGCTCTTTTCCATCAGCATATTGACCATCTTGGTGGGTAGGTTTTCAATTTCTCTGCCCTACAACTAGGGGATTTGGGACTTTGCAGACTTCTCTGAGAAGTGAACTGGAATGTCTGACTGTAGATACCAAACCCCAAGACCTTGAAAACTGCAGGCTGTGTAGATTCAGGCAGCTTACAGGAAGGGCTGTAGATAGAAAGACGCCTGGACATTGAAGTAGTCAGCATAAGGCAGTACCAGAGGGTTCTGAGGAACTTTCGAAAAGATTTGATTTCTGCAAAAGTGGTAGAGAGCTGCAGAAGCTGGCAACTACAGACCAGAAATATATGTCCTGTCAAGGGACAGACACACACTAGGGTCTGCAAACCCAGAGGATAGAAACTAGTCTCTCAGAGAAGGAAGGTGAGGGCAGAAAGAAGCATGCTTAAGGAAGAAGTTCCACACAGACAAAGGCTCAGAGTCCTGGAAAGAAGCTAAATGCAAGCAATGCCTGCTGTTCACATTAAACCGCAAGCATGGTTTGATGGACACAGATGAGAAGGTTAGCACTCTTTGCGTGTACTAATCAGGGGCAGCTTGTACACAATCGTAATTATGTAATTTAATCAGATAGACGCTCTTGTAAGTGCTATTCAGAGAGGTTCAGTCTCTAGAAGATCGACTTCAAGAGGTGAGTATACATATTCTTTAAAACATTTGTAAAGCTTTTAATTGACACGAGAGTAACTGCACCTAGACAGGACACAGTGTGGTACTCTAAGAATCAGAGCAGAGCCACCAGAATAACTATCAACTCCACACGCATCTCTTTATGTTACAAACATTCAAAATCGTCTCTACTGGCAATTCTGAAATGGTCCATCAACTGCTGTCAACCACAATCCCCCAACTGTGCCATGGGACATCAGAGGTTATCCTTCCTGTCCCCTCACATCTCCACCCCTTCCTCGCCACCCTCCTGGCCTTTGCCAACCACAATTTTCCTCTTTACGAGATTTTTTTTTTTTTTTAGCCTCCACGTATGAGAACACACAGTGCTGTCTTTCTGTAGGCACAAACATGTGACTGACATGAAACAAAAGATGCAGACATGCTAGGTGTCAATTTTCGATAAAAAGAAAGAGGAAGGAGAACACTTGGAGAGTCACAGAGGTAATCCACCTCCAAATATTAATATATTCATTTCTAAACTATAATCCTATTTTTGCATATTTGAGCCATTTCTCTAAAGCAATGGAGCAAAATACCCTTTAGTCTTAAGTACTAACAATGTTCAAAATGAACATTTGATCATCACAAGCGGAAGGTGGCTCATCCAGAATCTCAACTGAATGCCTACCAACCATACAGCTCTCCCCACTTATCGATGAAACTCCTTTGCGCAGCAGACAGAAGCTTCTACAGGGATCCACAACTGGCCAATGCAGAGAATAAGTGACTGCGGGGATGCCCAGTCCCAGAGGTGCATCTATGCGTGACCCCTAGACCCAAAGCTCAGCAAGCATTGCAGGAGGAAGGGCAGAAAAGCTGTAAGGGCCAGAAGACCAGGATGCCTGCTTCAAGATAGTGTCTTTCAGACAGGAGTGGGATGGTGCACCCATGAAATCTCAACAATATGGGTGCCCGGCCACAGCCTGCAGAGTGACCATACCAGCCAATATGCCAACATGGTGGGGAAGTCTCACAAATCCTTCCCCATAGAGGAAGAGTGGCAGGCAACCAGTGGCTGCTAGGGGAGGGAGAACCACTCTGTCCAGGAGTGATCCTTTAGTTGTGTGTCAGGCAGACGTGTGTGTGCGTGTAAGCAACACCAAATGGACTCAGTGGGTTGGTTGGATGATGGAAGGATAGAAGGATGGAAGGAAGGATGGATGGGTGGGAGAGTGGGTGAGGGGATGGGTGGGGGGGATGTATGGACGGATGGGATTGGAGGAGAAAAGAAGAAGTAGAAACAGCAGTGTACAGTGCATGAAAATCTCAAACAAAATTTTAAAAATAGTTCTGAAAAACAAAATGAAACAAAATAAACAGAAGATAACTTGCCTCAGGCTAAAAATAGTGGGGAGATTAGTGGGTTGGGTTGCTTAGCTGGTAAAGGCTCTAGCTGGTAAGTCTGATGACCTGAGTTTAGTCCCTGGGACCCACGTGGCGGAAAGAGAAGTGACCCCTCCCACACACACACAACTTGTTCTCTGACCTCCATAGGCACACTCCAACACACACGCATGCATACACACACACACACACACACACACACACACACCAAACACTAAATGAATGAATGAATGAATGGATAGATAAATAAATAAATAAATGTATTCAAAGGAGCTGGGCCAGAGCGTCTCCTGACTTTGGAGTCCAGCTCTCTGCAGCTTCACTCACTAACTCTGCAAATCAACCTTCAAGGAAAATAAATCAGATTATAAGCACACTCAACATCCAGTTTCTGGGAATCAGGAAAATGAGCTAAACAGGTGACGGCAACTGGGAGCTTAAATGACGCAAGATTTTTTTTTTCTGTCACCACTGCAGTCCTGTAGATGATTGACACCTCCACTGGGTGGCAGATAGAGCAAGGAAGGATGGATCGGAGAGCACGGCGAAGAAGAGGCAGAGGGCAGCTTCGTGATGGGAGGCCGGAGGCGCTTTCCTCAAAGGCTCTGCCACGGCTAAGCCCTGGCCTTAGGCTCTGCTGGAATACCATGGCTCTGGCTTCCTGACTCACAGCCAGTCTGCTCCCTGAGTCTATCGGAGCCGCTCCTGGAAAGCAACAGCATTGAGGGTGTCTTTCCTCTGCATCCTCTCTTCCCAGGATGTACCCCATCTTTCTTCCCTTTAGCTCAGAGAGGAACAAAGGACTCATTGAAAGAAACCAGTTGAACTTCAATCACATAGGAGGCTAACTCCAAACAGAGCTGTGAGTTTCTTGATACTTACCGAAACACTGCAAATGTAGAATGCAGTCGGTTGGCTACAAAACAGCACTGCAGCTAGGAAAACACAGAATGAACTACGAGGGCAAATATGGCCTTTCAAGAGTACAACATAGACATGCATTGGGCCTCAGTGATCTAAATGAGTTATCCATTTCACCAGAACTCAAATGAGTTCAGGCCTCTGATTTTTCCATAACGAAATTTTCTTAGGGTGTTAGCATCTAGCCTAAAACGCCAGAAAATTCTAGAAGGGTGGCTCTCATTCTTTTATGACCCCGGTGTCTGTGAGCACCCTAACTCACTGGAAATAACAAAGGAGTGTGTCCATTAGTAACACTTCTAACAAATGTGGACAGAGCTGTACCGCCGTGGATAAGGAAGGCACCGATGCCAAGATGTAGAAACATCTCTGTGTGAGGAACTGGTGAGGAGCCACTCACTTGGTACAGCCACTCCTGATGCTATGGTTTGGGGTTTTAGGGTCCCCTAAGTCTCTGTATCAAAAGCATGGTACTGCTTGGAGGTATCAGTGAAGCCTTAAAGAGGTAGGGCCAAGTGGGAGAAAGTTGGGTCACTGGACACATGTTCCTGAAGGAGTGTGGGGAATTCCTGTCTCTTCTTTCTCTCTTGCTTTCTTGGCCACAAGGGGAATAGCTGGCCCCAATACTTGGTTCCACCATGCATCTTGATAGGCCCCCAAACAGCAGAACCAGTCTTGGACTGGAACCTTCAAATCTGAGCCAAAACAAACCTTTCCTATTTATTGTCTCAGGTATTTTGTTATAGTAAAGGCAAGTTAGAAAACACACCTGACTGGCATTATTGAAACTCTGAGGGACTTTTGAATCATTAACTCCCCAACACATCGTTTAATGGTTGGCCTATACAAACTCAACCTCCTCTATTATCATTACTCTATGAAGCAACTTTTGTCTGTCATTTTTCTATCTATCCACCCATCCATCCATCCACCCACCCACCCACCCATCCACCCATCCACCCACCCATCCATCCATCCATCCATCCACCCATCCATCCATCCATCCATCCACCCACCCATCCACCCACCCATCCACCCACCCATCCATCCACCCACCCACCCACCCATCCACCCATCCACCCATCCACCCATCCATCCATCCACCCATCCACCCATCCACTCATCCATCCATCCATCCACCCATCCACCCATCTACCCATCCACCCATCCACCCATCCACCCATCCATCCATCCACCCATCCATCCATCCATCTTTCTACATTGCTGGGACCAAATCTAAGAGCCTCATTCACGCTAGGCATGTACTCCGCCACTGAGCCACACTCTTCATTAGGCTTGCAACTCCTACTTGAAAACCTTCCTTAAATTGAGTGTTTGATTTCAGTGGTGATTTCCTAGAGTTTTGAAACTATAAATGCAAGCATCTCTCTTTTGTACCCTTTCACATGCGGCCAGAAATAATTCAGATAATAAAGATTTCTGAAGAAAAAAAAAGTAGAAATCTCTTGGGTTTGTTCTAAGGAGATGCAGAATGGCTAATTTAAGCTCTCTGTTAAGGCTGTGGGGATAAATTTGATGTTGTGTATGCACACATATGTCAATCATAAGACAGGCCAAATTATCTTTATGGTTACTGATTTTGTTTTCATAAATGGTGGTGGCAGGAAGGTAGACAAATATGTAACAGATCTAACTGGGCTCTCTGGTGCCTCGATACAAGAAGAACCCTGTACCTCTGTCCGCAGCTGCTGAAACTGCCTTTGGGGTAGGGGTGGGGGTGGGGGAGTCCTGCCCTGTCCTTTGCAAAGTAAATAGATCTCCTGAGGTTATTTCCCTAGAGTTAAAATGAAGAAACAACCTGGAAAGTGCTAACCAGCAGTGGAGAGATAGCCCAGTGGTTAAGACTGTGTACTGCTCTTCCAGAGGACCAGAGTTCAGTTCCCAGTACCCATGTCACCCCAGAAGGGGACTCACAACTACCTGAAACTCCAACTCCAGGAGATGTGACCCATTCTGCTCTCCATAGGCACCTGCACTCCCATGTAAAGTATCTCCACACAGAACATACTCACATTCATAAATACTTTAAAAAGATCAGTCTTGGAAAATTCCGTTACTGTAAAGTCTATAACACTTTGGTTATATTTTCCTTTATATTACATTGAGCTCGGAGGTTTGCACTCATGCGTGAGGGATTAGATTTCACGTAACTTCGGATGACTTCTAGGAGACACTTCTAGATACTTCACGATTTTCTAGACACTGGGGGAGGAGGGGGGACATCCCCGGTGAATGTTGATATAAACATGGCACCCAAGGTAGTGCCTACTGTTTTTTTCAGTGACTTCACAGCTGAGCCTGGCTGAAGGAAGTTGCACCTGACTCTAAGAAATGAGAAGCGGCAGAACGAGTGTCCTGATTTAACAGTCCTTATTACAGGCACAGAAACAATTTTGAAAAGCAGGTTAGCCACTCAAAGTTGGCAAGGAACAGAATAATGATTGTGCCCTAAAAAGGCTTTCCTGCAAGCGTTCCTCTTTTGTAGCCTTTCACATGCAGCCTCCTCTGCCTCCCAAGGGCTGGGTGGCACACGGACACCAAAGTGCACGCGCCCAGCAGCACACCATAACCACACACTTGAGGAAAATGCTTAAGCCGAAGAAGGTGTGCTTCGAATGCTTGATTTGTTGCAGACGCTTTCTCTATCTTAAAAAGTAAATAAACACTGGTTATTCTATTTTTGGTCCTTTTTGTAAAGGGCTACATTCAAGCTCTGACGTTATTTAGGTGAGTCATCTCAATTCTCTGGGCCTCAACTTCTTCCATGAAAAAAAAAATGGCTATAAAGTAACCCTGCCCTCACGAGACTATCATTGGGTCAAAGGGATGTGTGGAGAGGATGGCAGTGACCTCTGCTCAGTAACTCCTCTCCCAGGTGATCCCTGGAGCTAACGATACTCTACCTGTATAACTGCTAAAGGAGAAACAATACGGGGATGCCCAGAAAGAGATGGTGCAGGTACGAATCCTGGGGCCAACCCTGCTCTGCTGTGAACCTGAGACTCTTGAAAGTCGTTGAGATAAACACCAGCTGCACAGGGGAATACATCCTGGTATCTTATTACACAGAGGGTGACGACAGGGAGTGATGAGGTAACATGGAATTATTTTTTAAAGAATTATTTTAAAGTGTGTGTGTGTGGGGGGGGGGTGAGAGAGAGAGAGAGACAGAGAGAAAGAGACAGACAGACAGAGAGAGAGAGAAAGGAAAGAGAAGATACCCACGGAGGCCAGAAGAGGTGTCAGATCCTCTGGAGCTGGTTACAGTTGGTCAGTTCCGAGCCACCCAATGTGGACGGGCACTGGTCCTCTGACAGAGCCGTGGGTGCTCTCAACCACTGAGCAGTCTTTCCAGCTCTGAAAAGAAATCTAATCTTCTAAACACCTAGAAGAGAACATTTTGAATGTTCTCCTCACAAGGAAGTGAGAGGTGTTTGAGATGATGGATAAGCTGTTTCCTGAGCTGACCCCCACACGGTATATACACGGACTGGTGAGATGCACTCTATCCCCAAAGGGTGTACCATGATCTGCCAGTGTCTAAAGTTACTTCCCTAGCTTTATTTCTGTTGATATGAAGAACACCACGAGCAAAAACAACCTGGGGAAGACAGGGTTTATTTCAGCTTACACTTCCGGGCAATAGTCCATCACTGAGTGGGGTCCAGACAGAAGCTCGAGGAAAGAGCTGAGGCTGGAACCATGGAGGTTGCTGCCTACTGGCTTACTCTCATGCTCACAGTCAGCCGGCTACACTTCTCACGAGGCCCAGGTCGACCTGACCAGGAATAACACTGCCCAGTAGGCTGGGTCCTCCTGTACCAATCAAGAAAATGCCTCGCAGACATGCCCATAGGTCCCTCCAATTGAGGCAGTTCTTCAGTTGGCAGATATGTCCATAGGGCCGTCTGTTCAATTGAGGCAATTCTTTGATTGAGGCTCCATCTGCCCAGGTGTGTCAGATTAGCAACATACCTGACCAGGACAGTTACTAAAATAAGTATTTACTGGTTATTACAGGTGCAAGGCACATTTTTAAAATTATGTATCTGCCAAGTCAGATGTCAGTGACTAACAGCGAGGAGGTTCGACTGCGGATGGTCCGAGTCCAGCCTTGCCCTCGTTTCTTCTTGTACTCGTTGTCGACAGAACTCTGACTTCCTTATCTTATTATTCTCCTGTCAGAGCACAGATTGTGGTGAGCACGTGGAGAGATAAGGTGAAGCAGGGCAAAGTTGGCCTCTGTCTACTGGCATGTCCCTCTGGGTGGTACATGAGTTGGCTGCGGCTGGGGAAGCCTCATTCCCGTGGACTGGCTGGAACCAGAGCCCAAGAAGCCACTGATTCTCTGGGTGAAGATACTTCCTTGGGTCCAAGTGGTAGAAGAAAAGCACCCAGCCACCCAGAAATGGACAGGCCTGTGCCACCTGCAAGCCCCGGAGCCAGGGCAGGCACCTTTGGCTGTGTTCACCTCTAGTTCCTATTTGGGAAACATGAACTACATTATTAGGTGATGAATGAAATTGTCTCCTTCCATCCCAGACCACCGTATTAGACAGAATTCTGGTACCACTGAACCAGCTCAGCTTTGCTCTTTGGGGGATTCTGGTACAGGAGAAAAATGACAGGGTCCTCTCAGGGTGGGAGGAGCTGAGACCCAGTACCTCAGACCAACCTTCTTTAGAAAGATCTCTCTCTCTCTCTCTCTCTTTCTCTCTCTCTCTCTCACACACACACACACACACACAGGTGCAGGCCGCATTTGTCACACATAAGCAGTCCCACACAACTCAGAAAACTCAGAAGTCATGGTGACATGCAGAGACTATTTGATTTGGATTGCAATCTCGGGCACAGAAGGTTATCACCGCACTTTGTTCTTGTGAATGGGAAGAGCCTGTGAAAGCGACTGTGCAACCTCAAGCCGCTGCCAAGATGTTCAGTGTTTCGTTTCCCCATCAGCCCTTTCACTTTCCCACATTGTTGTAGTTTTCAGGAGAACACTGAGCCACGTTATGCTTTTAATTGTGTGTGCATACAGCGTTCGTAGTCCGGAAAAACAGAACAAGAGCCTCATTCGAGAAGAAAACATTTTGAGCTTGGCATGTCCCCAGCGGCGTGTGCAGGAGTTTATGAAGGGGTCACAGTGGCAATAAAGCAACACTCCTCTTGCTTTTATGCAACTCTTTAGTAAGCATTCTGTGCTCCTAATTTCCAGCCTTTCATACTGCTATCTCCCTTTTATGGATGAGAAACCGATCCTTAGGTATATGGGACTTGCCAAGATTGTTTGGTCACAGCAATGGGGTCAAGTTGCCAAAGCTTTCTGTTATGGGTCACATGCTGTCTTCTTAAGCCATACAAAAGTCTTACTGACCCATGCAGCAGTATAAGCTGTGATTTAGAGTGAGGTCATAGGTCAATGCTGACACACCCAAGGATAAGGAGGATATTTTTATGGGCATCTAATTGAAGCACATACACTAGAGATGTTAGAAAACACAATCATCAGGGCTGACAAGACGGCTCAGTGGGGAAAGTCATTTGCCACCAAGTTGGTGATCTGAGAGTTTGATCCCAGAAACCTACATAGTAGAAGGAGAGAAACAGCCAGTACAAGTTGTCCCCTGACCTCCACACTCGGGCCGTGTTGTGATGGGAGAGTCGGCAGACCTTCTTATGGTCTCAGATCTGTTCTATTTTCTATTTTCTTAGCTTTTAGTGATGATGGTTCACCATCACTGTTTAAATACTAGAGATATGCTATCTATCTATAATGTCACACACACACGTATGTGTGTGTACACACATACATACATGTGTTTTGTATACACATGTGTGTATATATGTGTATATACATGTGTGTGATGTATATGTGTGTTATTGTGTGTTCATGTGTGGATGTGTGTTTATATGCATGTATACAGGGAGAATAAATAAATGTAATAAAATATAAAAAGAAAACATAGTGCCTTCGGTCAGTACATCCTAGTAATACCACCTAAAGAGGCACCAACGAGGGTGAAGGCTGCCACTAAATGGTGATATGACCCAAGACACACAGGAAGGCAGAGACTGAGGAGACTGTTATATCAAGTAGAGGTCACCTGCACAGCCACTTTGAACAGCTACCTTGGGAAAACATAGGAATGAGTAATAGAAAAAGAATGGTTCTGCTTAAAAATGCAAGCATGATACCCTCCTTCGTAGGCAGCACTTACTTCCTAGGTTTCAGCCAGCAAGTGGCTCCAAGGTCAAGGTCTGAAGCTGGCAAGCAGCAAGGCTCTTGTAGGGAAAACGCTGCTGTCCCTACCCTGCAGCACAGAAGAGGAGGCCCACGGGAGAGGCAGAACAGTGGCTCATGAGTAACTCCCATACATCAGCTCGTCACATCCAGTTCCACATCCGCAGTGGCACCAACCACAGACTGAAGCTATTTGGGAAAGCGTTGTCTAAGCACCTGCTGTTTTGCCTGTTATAGCCTGACAGTGTAGCATAATATTGATCTGCATAGCAATTGCATGATTTGGGGGAGTCTAAGTAATATACAAATGATCTAAAGTACACAGGTGGATATGTGTAGGTTACATGCAAACATGACATCAGTTTGTATAAGGAACTTAAGCATGCTCAGATTTTGTATACACGTGAGTCCTGGAACAATACCCCCAAGGACACCAGGGATCACTGTATGTCAATTAACACATAACCAAACATGTCACCTTGTTCCCTAGAACACCATCTTTTTTTTTTTTTAAATGTGAAAACAGCCTTGGGCTTGTATAGTATGGAATGGCGGGAAAACCAATAATGCTAAGGCTAGGGTAGCATGCAAACCTACCAGGTGCATGCTTGGGGCAGATTTCTAAAGAAATCAGTGGTTAGGAATGACGACTGAACTGGCCCAAAATGGAAAGGTAGACAAGGTGCTATTTTCCCATAGAAGAATCAATGTGAGGTTTTCTTTGTCATCCCCGAGGGGACACATCTGGTGTCTTGTCCCCAACACTGAATGCTACAGTGGCTAGGTGTGGTGGCAAACATCTGTCACTTCGCATTCAAGGACAGCCTGAGCTACGCAGTGAGTGTGAGGCCAGCCTAAGCTGCATAAAGGGAGACTCTGATTCAAACGATAGCAAAGAATACTATGGAAAGCTTATGTTCTTGTCCTCAAGAGGAGCTGGAGGCAACTGGATACTCTCAGTCCTGCCCATAGCTCATACTTGGCTGCAGAAGTCAAATGGGCACCTGGGGAAGAGACCCCGGGTCCCAGTAGCTGAACCTGGTGTCCAGGAGTGGCACTAAAGCTCTAGAGCAGTGGTTCTCAGCCTTACTAATGCTATGACCCTTTAATACAGCTCCACCTGTTGTGGTGACCCGCAACCATAAGATTTTCATTGCTACTTCATAGCTGTAATTTTGCTACGTTATGAATTGTAATGTAAATATCTGATATGCAGATGGTTTTAGGTGACCCCTGTGAAAGGATTGTTAGACCTCCCAAAGGGGTTGTGGCCCACAGGTTGAGAATCGCTGCTCTATAGGGACACATCCAGGGAGCACCTCAGCAGTAAGAGCAGGACTCCTGAGAAAAGAGAACAGAAGCAAGTGACAGGCAGTGAGTTAGGTGCTGTGGGCGTTGAGGAAGGGGAAAATCCAGAAATAAAATGAGCAGCGATGGAGAGGGGCTGTTTGTATCAACCCTGAACTCCAAATTCCAGCACCTAGACTCTCTCCACACCCTACACACAATCTCCAAAAGGAAAACTGAGAGCAACAGTTTCAAGCCCCATAGTTAACCTGGTGCATGGGGCAGAGTAGTGCATTTCAGGAGAAGACGGTCATCAATGAACTCCTGCAATTCCCAGATCAGGTAGCTCAAGGCCTCTGCACCACTCTCAAGGAAGGGCTGAAATCCCACCATGGTGGAGGCTGGAAAGCCCCAGAAGCAGCTCAGAACTACGGATCTCTCTTGTCTCCAACAGAGTTCAGTTTGTCCTAAGCCATCCATCCTATAGACCGTTAGCAGAGCAAAACCCACATTTGAGTGAGATGACAAGATCTGTCCCTGACTTCAAGGATCTGAGGACCACTACACAGGGGCCATGCTCACTCGCAGAGAGAGTTTCCCTCCACTGACTGTCGCTATGAAGGAGACCGTAGAGAGGCTACAGAAGCAAACGCCTCCCTGACAGCCATCCACGGTCATCACATGAGCTGAGTCCAGGGCTCCAGCCTCATTCTCAGCTCCAAACACACCCCAAAACTTGAGTTCAACAGCGTTCCTCTTATTTTCATCAGATTTTGGTTTCCAGGGAAACAGGCACCTTCTGCAGGGTGATGAATGGAAGACTGTGTCTTTCTGTGATGGTTGAAATGAGGATGCTCCTAGGCGCATAGGTTTGAATGCTTTGTCCCCCAGTGGTAGGACTGTTTGGGGAAAAATTAGGGGGTTTCACCTTTTGGAGGAGGTGTGTCACTAGGGGCAGGCTTTGAGGTTTCAAAAGACTCCATTCCCAGCATGCTCTGTGCCTCCTGCTTGTGAATCAAGATGTGAGCCCTCAGCTATTCCAGCCCCTGTACTTGTGCTCTGCCATCAAGGACTCTAACTCTCTGAAACCAGAAGCCCAAATTAAACACGAAGTTGCCGTGGTCTTGGCGTGGTCTTGGCGTCTGTTCGCCGCGATTGAAGAGTAACTAAGACAGAGACAGAACACGAAAGTGTTGATGTTCAGATGTTGTGACTGCCTGGATTAGTACAGCAGTTGGGCCTGGCTCCTTCTCTCTTCAATCCAACATAACTCCTCAAAACCACCTCTCCAGCTCCCAGTGAGGCTTATCCTGTCCCAGATGCTGACAACAGGAGGCTGATCAGACCTGTTCACCTGAGATGAGCGTGGCTATGAGGACACCCATTTCCAAATGTGCCATCACATTCCAAAGCTGAAATCATGTACAGTGGCTGGGATCTCCAATCTGCCCTGGGTGGATCCTATGCTGAAGCCTGGCCGCCGCCTGTGGCGCTGATGAGAAGTGCTAGAACCTTTAAAAGCTGGGGCTGGAGGGTGTGTCTGGTCTGTCTCCCTCTTATACTTCTTGGCCACAATGGGGTGAGGGGAGCCCTTCTCTATCTGCCTTGTTATGAAACTAAGAGCAATGGAGCCAGGAGACCAGGCACAGTAACCCCTGAACCATGAGCCAAAAATGCTCCCCTCCCCTTTTAACTAGTTTGTCCCGGTCATTTTGTCGCAGTGTCAGAAAGCTGACCAGCACACAATGCTGAATGCACAATGAATTTCTTTGGGACATTAAATCCTAAATTCCTCTGCTGTGGAAGACTTGCAGAACCACCCAGAGCACTGCAGCCTCACTCCGAGAGCCAGAGTCAAGACACTGAGCTTTGAAAGAAAATTAACCCGCCAGAACGAAGGAAGGAAAACCACTCACGTTCGCACACCCAAAATGGAGATATTAATAAAACTGATGGGAAACGGAGATGCCCTTCACTTCTTGATCATCTCCAAGCTTCCTCTGCCATCTGTCACTCTACTGAAAAGGGTGCAGTGACTATTTTACGCATATCGGCATGTTTGGAATCCATACAGCAAAGGCCAAAAGGCTATGTGAGGCGCCTGATGGCACACCCGGGAAGTTTCCATTAGGAAGTTTTTAGGAAGATGTCTCTGTGCGGCCAGTTTCCTCCGGAGAGCTTCTGTATTTGTCTTCCCCTGTTCCCTTCACCATCAGAAGACAGCGTGATGAGAGAACCACTCTGCCAACTACCTTTTCCCGAAAGGGGACCACTCTTTCTTATGAGTTCCATCTGCCCCTTTTTCTTATGTCTTCTCTGGCAGAAATGAAAAAATGTCAAAGAATCCAGCATCCCTCTTTTTATCTGTGTCTCTTTGTGTCTCACAAAATACCTGCAAGTGGCAACTGAACCTTCAGAAAACTCAGCGTGTCGGAGGGTGACCTATTTCAGAAAACTCAGAGTGCTTCAGATGGTAACCTATGGGTCCCCGAAGCAGTAAAGCTCAGAAGTGCTGGGGCCAGCGCTGGGCCTAGTGGCACAAGCCTTTGATCCCAGCACTCCAGAGGCAGAGGCAGGAGGATCTCTGTGAAGTCCAGGCCAGCCAGGGCTACATATTGAGACCAGGACCTGGAAACCTCTCTCCTTGGGGTTTTCTTGAAATCAAATCACTAGAGATCTCCTAACATCATTTTCTAGGAATCTTCCACGCTTACTACAAGGTCGACCACATCTATGTAATTTTCACAGACAGCCTCCATTTCTAAGATTCCCTTTTGCGCCTTCACACGCAAGGGAAACGCTTCCCGGCGACTCTACTCCACACCCCTGTCCTCTAGTGCATTTCACCAATCACAGGTAGAAATGAGTTCGAAGCAAACATTGTTTTTCCTGTCATAATTCTCTAAACACAGTATGGACAACCACTCCGGTGGCACTTAACAGTGTGTTAGGCATTATAGGTAATCTACAAGGTGCTTCACAGTATACGGAAGGATGCATACAAGTTCAAGATGTGTTTTCTATACGGGACTTCAGCACCTGTGGATTCTGGTACCTGCTTAGTTGTGACCTGGAATTAATACTCTATGGATACTGAGCAACAGGGATGGCTGAACTATGCAGCCACTAATTCTGTGTTTTGTGTGTGTGTGTGTGTGTGTGTGTGTGTGTAAGTTTTACTGATTGAAAAAAAACACTGGTGTTTAGGTCAGTGGAAGCGACCAGAACTAAACTTGGCAAGAAGTATCACCTTATACATTTGAAAATCTACAGAAGATATTGGAAAGTTGGGCAACACATAGTGTAATGAAGACAGGACAGGACAGCCAGGCCCCTGCGGCCTGGCAAACATGGGTACCGTTCTTTAGTCATCAATTAGATAGCACCTACCAACATTCCAAACAGATGTATCTTTTACTTAGGACTCCTCTGACCTACAAAAACATGAGATGTACATGAAGTTACACAGGTTAAGGACATAAATGAAAATGTAGAGTGGGAGGAACATAGCCAATGTTGGTCAGTAGAGAGGGGCTGGATAAACTGTGATCTGGCTACACTGAATGATACTCTGTGGTCCTTGAAGTGAGTAGAAACGATGATCTTTATAAAACAAAGCTCTCTGTACCACACAGTTGCTTTTTAAAATATGCAATCATGTGTATACGGAATGAGCTTTGTTCTAAAATATGCGCCTACATGTAAACGCTCCAAAGTGAGTAGCAAAGCATGTCCCTTTAAGAATAATTCCCCGTTGAAAAGGGTGGAGGATTACAGTCACTCAGACTGATTTTAACTACCACTCAAGGAAAACCTAATAGGGCCTGCCACACATAGTAGTAAGACTTTCTAGAGCTCAGAAATGTCTCAGAGTGGACTTTCTGGGGAAACTCCTCTATGGGGACCACAGTCGATACCTCTGCGTTCTTCTGGCCCTGCCTACCCAGTGGCCATGGTTGCTTATCTAACAGATGCTATATCCATTCACCACAGGATCATGTGGGAGAAGCGCGTAGCTTATTTCCTCTTAAGAGTTAGGGAAACTTTCCCAGAAGTCTCTGAGTAACTCCCACCTCACATTTTATTGGCAAGCACAGGGCCCATTGCTCACTTGGATCCAGTCACTGTCAAGGGCTATAGGCCCAGCAAGGTTGCTTAACCTATCAGTATTCCCTCCTGGCTCAGGTAGGGGAGAGTAGACTCCTATGCAAAGCCAGGTTTCTTTCAAGGTTAAAACCTTGAAAGAAATGGTGGTTAAGCAGGCCACTGGGGGTGATGGGAACTTTTTCTTCTTATTGAAATGATCTTATTTGACATTTTTTTCTAGAAGAGTTTCTGTATGTATAACAGTTAACTGTCACTGTGGACTTGACTGGATTTAGAAATACAACTCTGAGTGTATCTGTGAGGGTGTTTCCTGGGAAAACACACCCAGAATACGGGCAATATCAAGCCATGACCTGGGGTCCCGGGCTAAGTCCATGCAATGTGACCAGCTGCCTCACCTTCCCGCCATGACCGGGTGCACCTCGAACTGTGAGGTCAGAATGACCCCTTCTTAAGTTGATTTTGTCAGGCATTTCATCGCAGCCATGAGCAAAGGGACCAATATGCTGTGTCTGAGCTTTAAGTCTGTTATAAACATTGTAAACTCTAGGGAAGAGGCTGGAAGGAAAAACACCTTGAAAAAATATGTATTTTCAGATTTATATTTATTTTTACATATATGTATTATATTTATATATTTTAAATTAAATTAAATATATATTATATATATAAACATACAATATATATATAAATATATTTATATTTATTTTCTGAAATATATTTATTTCTACTTGATTTTCGAAAATCCACACGATGTGTCTTTGTAAATAGAAACGTAATATTTAAAATGATCTCTATCTTTTTTGTTGTTTGTTGGCTTTTCGAGACAGGGTTTCTCTGTTGTAACTCTGGCTGTCCTGGAACTCACTCTGTAGACCAGGCTGACCTCAGACTCACAGAGATCCGCCTGCCTCCGTCTCCTGAGTGCTAGGATTAAAGGCGTGAGCCACCACCACCTGGCTAGATCTCCACCTTTTAATATTGTGCTCACTACTGTAATTGTGAGTATTGACAGACTTTCTGGAGAGATGTAACACACATCTACTCACCCAGACGTGGAGGCCATGCCGGCCTAGATAATGAGTGCCAGTCAAATCCAACGTGGTGAGCCGATGAATTTTACTGGGGCTGCTCGCAGGAATGTGGGTGAGGGGTTACTTACAACAAAAGCCAATTCCATTTGCTAGGCCTTATGCACATTCCTTACTGGTAATCCCAGAGACGTGGCAAGACAACCATCATTTCCACTATTTTTCTGATGAGACTATTTATGCTTATAAGAGTTAAAAAGTTGTCCCTAGGCACCCAGGTGAGAGGGAGGGGACCCCAAGCCTCTCTGACTTTAAACTCTGTGTTTTATTTCCTGCCAAGTCACAACATGCTCCTCCATTCACACAAAACACAAGAGCAGCAACGAGGAAGCCCTCCTGCCAAAATCATTCTCCAAGTCTTCTCCCAGTCCCCCTTCTGCAGAGAGGCATGCCAGGACCTCATTCTCAGTTGAAAAGAATCAAGGTACTTCTCTCTTCCTCAACTCTCAGCTCCAACTTCTCTGTGCCGTATCATCCAGCCTACTATTTAGTACATGCCCAGTAAGCATGCACTGATGAGGTTGAGGGTCTCCCAGAGCTTGCTCCTGTGTAGCACTGGGAGCTGGTGAGACACGCTGCAGCTCCCGAACTAGAATCTTCATGTAACACCCCCCCACCCCCCGCCCCGTGACTCACTGTGTTCTGATGCCCCGCCCCTTCCATCTCTTTATACACACTGTTCATTTCACACCAGAATAAAAGAGAAACCCTTTTCTGTTCTGAATCATCAAATGGAACCAGACATTCTGACCTGCACACGGCCGACTGGCCTCTAGGGGAATTTTACCTAAGAAATGACTCTTTGCTTAATACAGCATGTGGCTCCTAATCTAAAAAATTCAAGTGAGAAACAGCACAGCCTTAGAAAAATGTCTCCTTTACATGCTTGTGTTTAATAAATGTTTCCCCGTGCCCTTAGGTGCTATTAATCATCATCTGACACAGGATTACTCACAGTTAAGTACCCCATTAGCATTTAGAAATTTCTAACCTTTGGATAGTGATTACCTACAATTCAGCTTGTTCCCCCACACCTATTTATTGAGCACCTATTTATGATGAACATGGCCTTATAGAGAAGAGGGAAAGGGATGAGGATATGAACGTGGCAGTCCCCAGGCCTCTGCCTTTGCTGCAAATAGAATGGGGATGGGGAAATATGCTAATCAGACATCCCTGTAAGCCAATAAGGCTTCAAGTACCATTCTCATGACTTAAATGTGAAACTCGATTAGATGCTTGCTGTGGTGAAGCCAATTAAACTGTTAGCATGAAGCAGCCAAGAATACTGAGTCACGAGGCTATTTTCAACCCTTCACAATTTGACCTGTGCTGGGGAAGATGTTGTAGTGTTCAGGGTATAAATAAAGAACCGTCAGTGTTTGGGGTCACAGTGGAAGTTCACAGGCGGCCATTCATGTCAAGGACAAAGCACATTCGCACTAGTTTTAAAAATTCACAAAGGTTTTAGCCCTTTGGCTTCTGAAGACTTATTTAAAAGTGAAATTCTGGGGCAAACAAATCATATAAAGGTGGAGAAACCCATGCATTAATTTAACCTCAAGAAATTCAATATCATTGACTCCTGCACTTATAAAGTGGCTGCTTTTATAGGTTACCAAGACCTAAGAAAGACAGTAGGAAAAGATGGGTTTAAATTGATGACATATCAAGTGATCTTTTTTACTGTTTTCATTATTAAACAGCCAGAAATATAAAGCAGGGACTAAGTTGTTACAAACAACTAAGTAAGCTTTAAACAAAAATTACAATTATTTTCTATATAGAGATCATTTCTTTAGTTACCATCTGAACATCTATTACAGCAGGGGATTTTCCTTTCGACACACTAATTATGAATGTCTCCATTCTCTGGGCATGTTTTGGGGGGTTGTAACATTTTCTTAATAATATACTTTCTCTAAAATATATCCCGATCTGCCCCCCCGCCCCAAGAAGCTACTCTGGGGAACAGTGAGAACAAAACCATTTCTACATCTGCACAGTGGGACAGATCAGCAAATAGATAGAGGTATGGATTTCTGAGGGGAAACGGCAAAAAGCACATTTACAATTCTTCTAAGCCACACTCCGTGTCTCTCTGAGACAGAGGATAATTACTGAATGCTTTTATGGTCCACACTTTATTTTTAACTAAATCTGTAAGTAGACTGCTGGGAAATGCCAATACTTCTACTGGTTCACATTTGTCTGTAATGAAAAATTTTTGCTTTGTAAAATAGTGGCCCAGATCGCAATATCTCTTTTTAAAAATATGATTATATTTATTTAGGGGTTATTTAAAAATTACATTGGATGTTATTTCTGAAATCGTTTTCCTTCAGGGAAATCTTATTAGCAGGAAGGAAGATCGAGCCAGTATTTACCCTTAAGTTTGAAGGGTGCCTCCCAGGGCTAGCTCGGTTTTTCATGCAAACCGTAATTAGTTGGCCAGTTCACTGGATGGGGACTTCACTGTGGGAGACAGGAGGTGTTGACAGAGCTGAGCCTTGCCAGCAACTGCTTCAGGACTAACTACCTGGAAAGTCCAAATGGGAAATCCCTCCTATTAAAGAAAACCCTATTAAGGATAATAGCGTTCTAGTGATTGAGACAGACTAGCTGTCTCTGCCGACTCAGTTAATAACTACTCAATATTCACCTGTGAAGAAGCAAGTTAACCACGAACTTGGGGCGGGTCCTAACGCACTGGGTAAAGAAGAAACACTAGGCTGGCCCCTCTAAGACCCTTGCAGCACCTGTTGAACACTGCAGCTTAGAACTTTTGGAACTAAAGACTCCCGGAATAAACCCTGGGAGATTTTTAGAGTTCGTGGAAATGCGCGTGCATACTTAAGGGTTTCCATCTTGCTTCGTCAACAAAACTGGTTACTAATTATTTATGAACCACAGAGCTGAAAACAAACTTTCTTACCTTAAGCAGTTAAGGAGAGGTGGACAGAGGGGAGAGGGTGGCTTGGAATTGAGCCTCTTGGTACTTGTCCCTGCTCCCTGGTTCCCACAGTAAGTGGCTTTATAGAAAGGTCAAGGGGGCACTCCTCCACTTAAGGGGGGGCACACCTCCAGGTAAAATGACTCTAGCATCCAATCCCGGAAGCTCCAGGAGCCCAGCGCCGTCTAAGCACAAAGACTCGGTTCTCAACCCGGCCCTAAGCCAATTCAGACCCAGGGGCGAAGTGACACCAGGGGTAGCCACAGTCTCCGGGCGTCCTGTGCTCCCTAGGCTCAGGGATGCCCGCCTTGGGGCTCCCGAATGGCAGCGGGTCTTCAAAGCTTCTGTCCCGGCACGCAGCAGCCCTCGGTACCCTGCGAAGGTCCCAGATCCCGAGGTTCCGAGTGCCCAGTCCTTTCCCTCGGCGAGCCGCGCAGGGAGGACACTGGCCGCCGGCTGCAGGGGTCCGCGGGACGCGGTGCCCCGGGCGCCCGGACCCGGTGCCCCGGACTCGCCTCCCTGCGTCCCCACCCCCGGTGCCCGCGCCGCGCAGCCCCGCGCGGTGTCGCGCCCGAGCGTCCCTCCCGGCCCCGCGCGTCCCCAGCGCGAGCGAGCAGGTGACCGGAGCCGCGAGCCGCGCGCACGGATCCCCACCCGAGACCGCGCGGCCCCGGGCGCCGTGGCCTCTTACCTCGGAGCCGGGCCGGGGCAGCCCAAGGCCGGGCACCGATTGCGCCGGGGACACGAGCCTCCCGCCGCCGCTGGGAGCCGGGGCGGCGGGCGGGCTCGGGCGGCTTCTCCCGGGCGGCGGCGGGAGGCGTTGCTCTCGCCGCTGCCGCCGGGGACTCGGAGCTCCGCGGCCGCCGCGCGGGTCCCTCGGGTCCTGCGGGGAAACCCGCCGCTTGCGCCGCAAACTCTTGGGCGCGCAGAGCAGGGGACCGCTGCCGCCGCCGCCGCCGCCGCCGCCGCCGCCTCCCTCTCCTCCTCCCTCTCCTCCCTCTCCTCCTCCCGCTCCTCTTCCTCCTCCTCCTCCCTCTCCTCCTCCTCCTCCTCCTCCTCTTCCTCCTAAGCCTCCAGGCTCCCCGCTCCCTACTGGCTGGGACCCAGCCCGAGCCGCGTACTCAGCGCGCGCCGCAGGGACCCGGACCGTGCGACCCCTGGCGTCCCCCCGGCTGCGCGGACACCCGTGTGTCCCCAGGCCGCCACGGGCCCCGCGGGGGGTGGAGGTAGGGGGGTGGGGTCCGGCCGGGTTGGGTCCAGCAAGGGCCAGTTGGAAGGGCGGAGGTCGTGCTTGGCGCGGAACCGGGAAGAGGGGAGGCGAGCTTGATGGCGTTGCGGAGCTGTCGGGGTCCTGCTGAAGTTGTCACTAGGGGGACAGCGGAGAACCCCGAGCCCCGAATAGATGGGAACCATCGCAGTGCCCGCTGTCACTCTGCTGTCACGGGGGTGGGAGGGGGTGTCTTCTGAAACATGACTGTCACTGCTGGGACTCGGGTCACCGGTGGGAGGGCGAGGGTACACCAGGTGGGAAAAGGGGGGTCCGGGGATGTGAGAGCGGCCGCGGTCGGTGGAGGACAGCAGCGGTTGCTAGGGAGGAACGCTCGGAGCCTCCTCCGAGGCGAGCGTAGCTGGTTCCGAAAATGGGTCAAGGATTGGCACGGACCCGCTAAGTGTCCCCTCGCGCGCCCAGGCCCGCAGGTCGGGGCTGCGGCCAGGAGGCGGCCTCGGAGCAGCGCCGGGCCTCTGCCTCCCCGCCCCCACTGCCCTCTCTCCTTTCGCACCAGTGCAGGAAATGTTCCACTGACCTACATATTTTTCCAAACATACGTGACCTTTTTTTTTTTTTTCTTCCCTGTGGGAGGAGACAGGCGAGAATCCAAGAAAAAGAGAAACTGGAGAGAGCGGCGCGCGCAAGGACACAGGGCGGCTCTTCAGCAAGCTCCTGCAAACCCCTAGCCGGCACCGATGTGCAGACACGGTCCCCGGGAGCCAGGGCCGGGTGGAAGAGCTCAAGGGTGGCGTGTTTCAGCCAGACCCGCAGCCACGCTCCACCCGTGGCGGCGACCCCGGCGGCCAGGCACCTGGCTAGACCAGCCCGAAGAGGGGAGCCACCCACCCACGCCAGGCACCCAAGGTCACACGCTCCCTGACACCACTGCTGCTGGCTTCCAGGAGCAGCGCCTGCCTGGCAGCCCTGCACCCGGCCTTCTAATTCTCACATTCCATCAAGTGGCCCAGGCAAGGAAAGCGCCCCCGCTGGCTCCTTTCTTTCTTTTCTTTTTTTCCCCCCTGTACACAGTGTGTTTGTGTGTGTGGCCAGAAGGGGTCTCCTGAGGCCTTGGCCCCAAGAGCCAGTCTCAGTCCTGGTTCACCGGGTTCCAGGGTCTTGATTTCTCCTCTCCCGGGGCAAAGCGGACTAGCACAGTGTCGCCTTATTTGGGCATGCAATCCCACACCATCAATTAGATCAAAACACTCACACAGAGGCCCCCCCCCCCAAGAGTAAAGTAGGTCATTCTCTTTATTTCCCATTTGTATTATTTTTGTTTAATTCCCATTCTGAAAAATAAGCATCTGCAGGAAACTCTGGGCACCCGACAGCCGCTGACATTCTCAGGCTTGCTTCTGATGGGAAGGGTTTTTGAGGAGAGAGAAGTCAGTTTGAAGTTCCTCTTTCCAACTAGAAAGGGGGGAGTATCTTTTTTTTTTTTTTACCTTTTCTTCCCGTCCTTTTCCTTTCCGGCAAGTAGGTTTTCTTTTTTTGTTTTTGTTTTTACCGTGCACTTACAGTGTGGCTATGACTAATATCTAGTGAAGACGAGATTGTGCGCCTCTAACAGGATTTAATGAAGAGTCTAGAACCGCCCCCTTCCTTTCTTTTCTTTCTTTTTGTTTTTCTTCTTTGAAAGAGATTCCAATTCCCTTTGGCAACTTGAAAACTCATTGGGAGATCTTTTAAGAAACTTGACATGGCCTAATAATTCAAGTCTGCAAGCATAAATAAGTATTTTTTTTCCTCTGTCCTTTTTTTTTTTTTTTGTTCTTGTTGTTGTTTTAATCAGTTGCAAAACATCTTGCCTACTGGTTTCTTCCTGTTCATTATGGAAATTATGTATGTGGCTGTTATACTTCTTTCACCCCATCTCAAGAGTGTTTCTTCCTACCCAGGTAGCACCCTGAGGCAGAGTGGAGAATAGAGACCCCGGAAGAATGCATTTCCCCCTCCAAATGCAGGGGAGAGTCTCCTGTTCCTTCTATGCATTTGAAGGTCCACTTCCTTTCCGAGACCTCTGTTGAAAGCTTGCTATGAGTCAGGCCAAGCTCACCAGGAAGGGGCCGGGGAACATTGAGAGGGTTTGTGTACACAGAAGCTTTACCATCTGAGACAGAGATAAACATGAGCTCAATAGGGCGAGCAACAGAGGAGTGCACAGGAGGAACTCGGCGTGGTGCTTTTCATTGACAAGATAACAAAGTCAAGCTAGATCACAAGAACCTACACGTCATTTAAAATGTGCGGCATGGATCAAATGCCTCATTTCAGAACTGCATTGCCCGTGATGGGAAAATCTTATGTGCTCCCAGTCATTCATCCTTTAAAGGAGCCTGCTTTTATTGATGGAGTCTTTCAATAACTCCCTAAGGAACCCTAGACATTTTTTTTTCAGGAAATTAAAATGTATAAAGTGGAGGATGATTTTTTTCATTAATTATCAATCTTTCAAGATATGATGAAAAATTCAGTCTCCTTTGTCTGATTGGATCTTCTCCATTGTGGAAGTTGAATCTGTAGCAAATCCTAATTAGAAATAAGTATGCAGTTAATTTTTCAGTATAGGTATTGGGTAACTATTGGTGTCTGCTTTTAGTGTTACATGCAGGCAAGACTATGTGGGCTACTACAGTAATTACACCACTAGCCTAGGGCTTGGGACTCAGTCAGTAACCACAGCATACATTTCAAATAGACAAGAAGAACAGTAAGATCCCATTCTGAAGACTAGTGCATATTTTTAGTTAGTCACAGGTGGCAAGGCCCTTTTATGCTAGTAACTAAAAGGCTGTTTGTGGATTGTTATATCAGAACATCAATTTTTTTCCACTCAAAGAAAAAGCCAAGTATCACACCTTGCCTTATTACATAGAATAACATTATGCTAGACAAGAGTATGAGGCAAACATTACAGAAAAGGAGAGCTGGGTGGGAAGAAGCAGGAAGAGACCTTAGAACACAGAAATTGGGGGTAGATTTGGAGGCCAGGATTTATGAACAAGAACGAAGGAAATAATTGGAAATACTCAACCTGTGTTGAAACTACCAAGGTGAGAGTTAGAGACCCTGGTTCTGTAGCAGTTTCACAGAGGAGGGAAGCGGCTGTCTCCTGGGGAGCCTCAGAGCAAGACAGCAGACAATCGGATAGAGCCTGCAAGCCTGGGATAGTTTAGACTTCCCTGGTTGTTCCTGCCTGTTAGATCAGCAGAAGAATGAAGAGAGCTGGCGGGCAGGACTCAGGGAGGGGAGTGAAGCTGGAGGGGTCTAAAGGTGACAAAGCCCTAAAGTCCCCATTAACGCACTGGAGGACAGGGTGCACACATGTGCTGGTCTGGATTCACACACGCGCACACAGATCTGAAAAAGAGCTGTTGACACTGTAAGAAAGATGTGCACTTGAGAATAATCCTTCCTTACACTTGAGTCCTTTGAGGAAGTGCCTCTATTTGCATATTCTCTGATAATAAAGTCTGAGCCTAGGTTTCATTTACTCCCCTAGAAGTATTAAAAATTACAGACATGTAACAGCAGTTGCTCATTCACAAAATATTAAGGAAGTTAGCATAGTCTCCCTCCACCATAGACCCACAGCTTCAACATTTCCCACTAAGCCCTCATGTTTGTTTACTTACTGTTTCAAAAATTTTTTAAATTAACATTTAATTGTGCGTATCTCTGAGTCAGTACGTATATGTGATTGCAGGTACCCTCAGAGGCCAGAAGGGGCGTCGGAATCCCTGCCGCTGAACTATCAGGCAGTTGTGATCTGCCTGACATGGGTGCTGGGAATCACAGGTGGGCCTTCTGCAAGGGCAGCAGTGGCTCTTAACTGCCGAGCCCTCTCTGAGGCTGGCACTTCACGTTTCTTACACTTGGTGAACCCGTATGAGGCGCTGTAATCTTTGGGTTCACAGTTTCTACTAGAGTTCCCTGTTGATGTGCCCAAACATATAGTACCTCCTATCATAGTGTCAAACAGAGCAGTCCACTGCCCTAACCCCGCCTCCCCATGTACTACATTTTTTAATTGCTTCCATTGGGTTGGCCTTTCCCAGAATGCCATGCAGTTGCTTCTATACAGCGTGTAAGCCTTTTCAAGATGCCTCTGTGCACCTAGTCATCTGCATTTAAGTAAGTTTCATCCTTATCTTCCCACGACTCAATAACCCGTTTTAGCAGCAAATAATACTCTATTTTCTGGACAAGAAGGTGTTTTAAATGAACCTTCAGTAAGTAATGTTTGCAGTAATAAAAGGTGACATTTATCTGATATTATGTGCCAGGTATTCACATTACCTCATTCTTTCTTCAGGAGGCCCTGTAAAAAAAGTAATTTATGGTTTCTAGCGGCCAGATAAAGTCTCTGACTTAGAGCAGTTCAAGGTGCTCTCGGCCACTCGGCAAAAGGGTAGGACAGAGAAAATCTTCAACTTGACTCTGAGGTCTAAGCTTCTCCCACCCAAACCCCCACATGTACCGGTCAGATGGCAGCACAGGGACGTTCATCTTTCCTTCCGCAGGAGGTCTTGCTGGTTGGTGCAGGGTGATCAAGCCTGCTACTGCAGACTTCCCTTGTTTTCTCCTTTGTGTGCATTGGCTATCGATGTCTTCATTGCATTCATTTTCTCTAGGTTTGCTTTTTAATTTTTTAGTTGTCTGTGTGTGTGTGTGTGTGTGTGTAGATGCCTGTGGAGTCCAGAAGAGGGTGTCATATCACCGAGAGCTGGAGTTGCAGGCAACTGTCAGCTTCCTTATGGGGGTGCTGGGAACTGAACTCTGAGAGCAGCAAATACTTTTAACCACTGAGCGATCTCGCCAGTGCCAAATTAATATGCTTTGTTTTGGGGTTTTTTTGCGGGGGGAAGGGCAGGTCCCACTACGTAGTCCTCCTGGCTGGTCTGGCACATGCTACCTAGACCAGGCTGGTCTTGAAGTCACAGAGATCCATCTGCCTCTGTCTTGGATCTGTCTGAGATCACAGGCTTATGCCATTACTCCTGGCTCCTTTATTCCATTTTTAAAGTAGCTGTGTTCCCTGTGCTCGAAACAGAACCCTAAGATGAAGGATTGGGGATGGCGAAAGAGCAACACCTGGTCCTCCTGATAATTGAAGGAAATAAAGGCTGTGGGTCAATGTGTACATGGCCAGCATGCTGGCGTCTCACCAAGGCAATGTTTGGACTTTGGCAATAGGCTGGAAGGGAGGGCAGGTTTGCAAACCAACTCCAGGTCTCAGGCTGGAAATGGATGTAAGCTCCTCTCATTATAGGGTCCCCGAGTACAGCTCAAGCCTCCTTCTCTTGTTTCCAGAGTAAGGAACCAGAATATGTCAGTCCAACGAAGGAGCTTTGTTGAGCTGTAACCCCTGATCATGCTGCTGGCTACTACTGTACTGGCCAGAGAGATAGCTTTTCTCACTGGCAGGATAGAAACTGTGAGCACCCTGAGAAAGCCTCTAATCCCTCCCACCCACGGTGTAAGCTAACTGCCATCACAGTGAACCTGTGGAATGTGGGAGGGGCAGTCAGTGTGTGAAATAGCAGGGAAGACAAGTGTTTGTGTACAGGGTGCTGAGGGTTGGGGAAAGGCAGGTGGTGAGGGCAGCTAATGTGGGTGAACCGAGAAGGTGCCAGAAGGATGCGAGGTGGTGTCAGCTCCTGTAATTAGCTGAGAGGATTGCAGAAGAATCGGAGCTCAAGCACAACCAATGGTGGAGAAATCACTTCAACTGCAGGAGGCTTCTGCTCTCCGCTGGCTGGCGTTGTTGGAGGCCGAGAAAAGCTGTTGAGGCATGTACTTCTCCAACAAGTCCCAGGAACACCCTTAGGAACAGGCAGAGAAACAGCTGAGCTGACTCTCAAGTGGCCATTGTCTTAGCTGCTCCCACTTCATGTTCCATTTACCTCAACTGTAGAGGTGACGCTGATGTTTTTTTCCCCACACAGGTGTTTGGCTTGCATGTCTGCCTAGTTTTCAGATCTGCTGACTTTGGTGTAATGCTATTTGGGCAGCTACAATTCTGCACTGACAAATGCAGAATCTGCCACGCACTTCGTCCAGGAAGAACACCTAGAGATATGAAAATCATTACACATAGTTCACTTGAAGTGGAAGGCTAATTATAGAAAAATGTTCTCCGAGGAGCTATTTATAGCCCCTCCCCAGTAGGCAGCAGACGACGCATTTCCTGTATGGGCATGCCTTATTTGATCGACATGCTTTGTTGAAGATTTTGGTGAGAAAGAAGCTTTTCTCAGTGGTTCTAGTTGGGCAAATAGGCAGTGAACACGAGCCCATGGTGAAGATGACCTTACTGGATATTTTGAATGCATCTGTGCCAGGTACTTTCAATTTCTCTCTTTCCAGATCCACGAGGGCTTAACTGATGCTTCGATACTTCAAGCAATAAAGCTTGGTTGTTGTTTTATGTCTCTTTCCTTTCACATTAGTGAGGTCCAGCTAGCCCACGGCATCCAGGTCGGGGACCAATTGTTAGGACTTTTCTTCAAAGACTTTGCACTTAGAAGTTGAAGATGTTAGCAGGCAGCACTTGGCTTTCTTGACAAGAAGAGTGGTGCTCTAAGCAGGTCCCTTGAACTATCAGCAGCGTCCCCGGGAAATCTGTCAGAAATGTCCATTTACAAGCCTGGTCATCCCTGAACCTGCTGTCTGAGTTAAGCGTGTCGATCAGACTCCCAGAAGGGCTCTGGTGCATACAAAGTGTTTGATTTTCATTTCTTTATATAGTTGGTTGTTGTGCTCCTACACAGCCCTCTGATTGGGCTGCTGGTTCAAAGCCGTAGGCTAATGGAATCACATGCTTTTATTTAATTAACTTTTACAACTATTTTCTGAGGGCAGATTTGTTTTGTTTTAGACAGGGTCTCACTCTGTATCCTGGCTGGCCTGAAGCTTACTATGCGTACCAGGCTGGCCTCAAACTCGGAGATCTGCCTGTCTCTGCCTCCTGAGTATTAATGGTGTACACCATCATACCTATCTGGTTTTAAAAAATGTTGCTACAGGGCAGGTTACTAGTTTGGAGATCCAGAGGGGTTCAGTCCCTTATACTCTGATTGCTCTGCTATTATGTTCGCTTAGGGACACAGAATCTGGAGATTGGTGAGAATTTTAACATGTCACCTTGCCCAGTCCTCTCTCCCAAGTTTCCTATGCCTTTATTTTTCCTACTCTCCATGTCTGGTGCTCACCTCTCTATTTGCTCTTATTCACACCCCTCCCCAGGGAAATGAGGTGCTCTAGTACGTTAGTCTATCTCTTACTTCTGCAGCAATCCATGGGAGCATTAGACTAAGCATACAGCGGAGTGTTGAGACAAACAAGTCTGCTGTCTTCGGGCTTTAATCTCCTATGGCCTTAAGATGAGAGGAAGATGGCACAGAGGGACCCCATACAAGGATGGAGACATAGCCCGTGGCACAGCACTTGCCTAGCATGGGTGTGACCCTGCGTTTGATCCCAATTATCATGAAACGTATAGTGTCGAGGGGCTAGTTGGCCACCATGATGTCAATGGGCATGGGTACTGTCTGAACTCGTGGGAGCTGGTAGTCTAAGAGAAATCATCTGTTCTATCAAGCCAGAAAACAGACATCTGTATCTAAATCAACACAACAGTGTAAGTACAGTGTATGGGTGGGTGGCAGGCTTAGAGCATCAAGGGAACATAATGAGAGCCCAGAAATAAGCACTCACATTCATAGTCAATTAATTTTGACCCAGGATTTTCTTTTCTTTTGGGGGGGTGGAGGAGGGCGAGTTTTCAAGACAGGGTTTCTCTGTTGTAACTCTGGCTGTCCTGGAACTCACTCTGTAGATCAAGCTGTCCTGGAATTCAGAGATCCTCCTGCCTCCACCTCCTGAGTGCTGGGATTAAAGGCCTACACCACCCTGACTTTTCAATGAGAAAATTCTATTGTTACTTCATTTCTAACAAATAATGCGGGGACAACTGTGCACAAACACACAGAGGATGAAATGGAAGCTTACTTCATACCACTTAACTCAAAATGGACTGAGTGCATTCATGTAGGTGTTAAAACTATGAGACTTGTAAATGAATTTTAAAAAATGCAGTAAGTACATCTCTAAAGCTTTGCATTTGGCAAAGGATTTTTAGATATAACACTCCCGCCCAAAAAACCTGCAAGCAACAACAACAACAACAAAATGTTGACTTCTTTAGCTGCAAAGGCTTTGAAGATATTATCACGGAGTGTAGAATGGCAAGATACAGAACTGGAAAAAACATCTGTAGCCAGTAGAGGCCAAGCATCTTAGCCGTAGAGGAAACCATCCGAGCCCCCAGGGGATGCTTGGGACCCCGAGAACATCGAACCTTACATTTACTCTGGGTCATCCCATCTGTTCTTACAATAAAGCCTAATGGATAAATTAAATACAATAAGAATCTAATAAAAACGGATAATAAAATGGGATCATTGAAAAAATTAATATAAGACAAAATTATCTTAAACTTATGAGTTATGCATTGCTGAGGATTTGTAGTTAGTATCTTCAGGCCAGGGGACCAAAGGGAACTAAAAGTGTGGAAAGCAAAGCACTGGATGCATAAAGGGGTTTATTGTATCTGCAACGTAGAAGAACTCCTGCAGCTAGGCAATAAAGGACAAATAACCCACTTAAAATGAGTGAAGGGCCTGAATGGACTTTTTCCTCAAAGGAGATAGACACAGGACCTGTAGAGACATAGCAAATGGTTCAGCATCCTGAGTCATTAAGGGCACAGACGAAATAAAGCAATGAGACTCCATTTCATATTCGTTAGGTTGACTGTTGTGTTAGTTTTCTGTAGCTGTGACAACCACATGAGAGGAACAGTTTAAACGGAAGACGCGTTTATTTTGGCTCACAGTTTCAAGGCTTCAATTCAGGGTTGCTGGATCCATTGCTTCAGGCTTGAGATAAGGCTGGATAACATGGTGGTGGAAGCTTGTGGTAGTTGTTCTCCTCAGAGCTCCCAGGAAGGAGTAAGGGAGGGAGGAAGGGAGGGGAGAAGAGAAAGAGGGAGGAAGATGAGAGAGAGTGATGTTTCCATAGTATATCCCAAGTGACCTACACCTGCTTCCTCCAATTAATTCCCATTTTCACCATCATATTATGAGTCCACCAAAGGATTAACCCGCTGATGACAGCATAGCCCTCATGATCCATCCATTCATGACTCAGTGACCGGGTCCACCAGCTGGAGACCAAGTCTTCACTACACGCGTCTCATGGGGAACACGCCATACACAAACCACAGCAGCTATAATTTAGAAAAGAAACAAAATGAAAATAACACATGCTGCCCAGAAAGAATAGAAATCTTTCTATAGATTTCTATAGAAATCTATAGCATAGCACCTTCATATACCACTGGGGGGAATGGAAAGTGGAAATCAGTTGGGCTGTTCTCCCAAAAGATACACATAGAGCTGCCACCAATTTGGCAGTTCGTTGTGTAAGTATAGACCTGCGAGAAATGAAAGAACTTGTGTACAAGTGTTCATAACAGCACTCTGTCAGAATTCCAAACTGGAAACAGCCCATGTATCACCTGTGTGGATAAACAACATGTGGCATCACTCACACGATGGAATATTATTTGGTCATAATAAGAGTGAAGTGCTGACATAAACTACACCACGAATGGGCCGTGGAACAGTTGTCCTGGGTGAAACAAGGCCGTTCAGAGGACCAACAATTCTGTTCAAGTAAACATCCGGAACAGGTTATGCTAGAAACAGAGTAGATTTCTTCTGCGGACAGGATGGCTTGGAATCTGATGGAAAAGGGGTGTGGGGATGATGAAATGTTCTGAAATTGATGATGACCAAGGTTGTCTACAGCTCTGTAGACACATGAAAAAGCAATCAGTGTACATTTTAAGTGGGTAATTGAATGGTAAATGAATTACGTATGAATGGTTATTATCAAAAAAGAGAAAAGATATAAAGCAGTACCTTTGTCCGATTAGATGTTCATCATTGTTGCGCTTCTGTACACCAAGGCCAGATCTCTGCTTTCTTGGGACAGCCTTCTCATTGGTTACAGCCTCCCACCACCACAGCAGTGAGCAGGCTCCTAGGGACCTACCCTCAGCCATGGCTCTGGTCCTTCTCTCTTGGGAAAATCCAGCCTCATGATTCTGTTCTGAAACCTCTCTGTCTAGTCGATGTCTCTGTCCATGACAGCTTCTCTTAGCTCTATGCACACCTTCCCACATTCCTAACAACCTGCTCTTTCCATGTGGACGTATTAGCGTTTCTAGCACTAATCCAATTTATCTTTTTCTCCTTTCTGCTCCACTTCATCCTCCCAACATCTGCATCCTATTAACGAAAGACGCACTGTGTCCTTGAATATGATCTCTTACCCCACCACCATGGTCTCCGAATATTCAGTTCAGTAATTGTGTCCTGGGAGGTTTTATTCACTAGTTTCTCCCTTTCTCTTCCCATTGTCTCTCTCTTTTGTACCTCAGTCTTAATCTAGATTATCCCATAGTCTTCTTTGGTAGTAACAACTAGCTACACAGAATGAATTGTGAAAGAGGAAAAAGAGCCATCGAATCGGAGTTTAGGGAGGGTGTCACAATTTCTTGGTGGGAGTCCACAAGAAAGTCATGCAGACGCTGAAAGCCAAGGCCTAGAGAGAATCCCGATGATGAATGGGGAAGGCCATCTTGAAAAAATGATGCCTGTGCCCAAGGGAGCGGGTTTCAAAAGCTGCACAGCAGGCCGGTATTGTGCAATGCATGTTGGGTCATCCAGTCTGGAGGTGACAGACATACCAACGCATTTTTGTACTAACTGGTAAAAAGCTGTCAATCTGAGCACCCTGATTGTCCCCTACCATCCTAGTACCCCCTAACACCCCCCCTGAAACACCCACCTAGAACCATGAGAACCGCAGACTCCTGTGAAATGACATTCTGACTCTGCAACCTATATCAGCATTTGTACTTTTCAAGCATCACCAAGCCACGTTTTCACTCCCTGGGTTCTCAGGGTCCATCTTAACCTGACCTTGTGCTAGCTGTCTATTTCCACTGCTTCCAACAGTGAACTCTACACAGCATGTACACGTGCAATTCCACGTCTTTATGTGTGTGTGTGTGTGTGTGTGTGTTTCCTCTCTTCTCACCTTCTGAATTTCTCCTGTGTCTCAAGGTCTTGATCATGCATTGTAATGCCAAGAAGTTGTCCTTGAGTTCTTGTGCAGAATTGGGCTCTGCTTCCTTGTTCTTACTTTCCTGTAGGTACTCACGTGTAGAGAGCTATCTCCATTTCCGATGATGGAGAACCTAGAGGTTGGCATTTCAGATAAGCTTGCACAATTATTATCATCATCATCAGCACCATTGCTGTTATTATTATTAATTATTATTATTATTGTGTGTGTTTAAGTTTATAAATGTACCACATGATGAGTGCAGAACCTGAAGAGGCCAAGAGAGGACATCAAATCTCCTGGAGCCGGAATTATAGGTGGTCGTGAACTATATACCATATAGGTGCTGGAAACCAAATTCGGATCCTCTGAAAGAACATCAAATGCACTTAGTGCTGGTCCATCTCTCAGCCCCTTAGTTAAGGTTGTTTTTAATGTAGAAACACTGAGTGTGCTCCGGGATGTGGTCTTAAATAGCCTCCAGCTACTTTATCTCCCAATCTCATTAGTTCACCCCGCCTCAGAACTGTTGTCCTGTACAACCCATGGGTCAAGGGCTACTAGGTAGGTACCCCTAGCCTTACAGAGTCCACTGTCTGCCTGGCAGAGGGAGAATGGTGTTTATCACGCAGAGTTGATGGTCTGAGCCTATTATACCTTACACCTAAATGTTGTTGCTTGAATGAGACCTCGTGAGCTGGAACATGTGGGGCCTGTCTAACGTTCACAGCAAACTCCTGAGGTTGATATTGTCCTGTTTTGCTGCTGAGAAAACTGAGTCCCAGACAGATCCGTGGGCATGTGGGGACTATCATCCTCGCATTTGGAGCGGACCCAGGGTGGATGACGGACTGTAGATGGTGTACGGTGTACACAACCTTTCCCAGTTCCTGTTTGGAGTCTTTGGAAGTAGCCATGTCCTATTCCCATGGACCCTCCTTTCTCTTTCCAGAGCTTTAGGATTTGGAGCCGTTGGTTGGCTCAGCCCATCTGCTTCTCCTAGCCTGCGATGCTACCCATAGCACCTATCACTCTTGACTGTTTTGTTGGAGTGTAAGCCCGGCCCTTGTGGGATTGGTTCAGACTTGATCCTGCTGAGATTCTGGCAGAGGCAAACTTTGACATCTTAGAAAATCTGTGGATGGCAAATGGATGAATCAAGAAATTCCTGAAGCAGCACTCAAATCCTGCTTTTATTATCAAGCAAAAAAGCCAAGATGCAGCGAGGATGGGACAAAGTGGGTCAAGAGGTCGTTCAGGGACAGTCATGTGGGATCTAAAGGTGCTGATGCTCCGTAGCTGATGTCCACAGTGACATTGCTCATTTCAGCCCTCCGTTCAGCTCCTGCTGACCCCTGTCTCCAGGCGTGTCTGTCCTTGGTCCTCACTTTTCTACCAGAAGAGAATGTATGGTAAAAAAGTTATCTATGTGTGAAGGCATCCTATTAACCTCTTGATAATCTACTGGATTGCCCTAAGTAACCTATTATGGTAACCAGGGCTCCAGCATTCATCTGTGGGAATCAGACACATGACGGCGGATCCAGTAACAACACACTTGAATTCAGGTAGTCCCTTAAGACGATTCGAAGGGTGGGAGGAAGGTAACTTTGCAGGGAGAGTGTGGTCCATTTTATCACACGCAAGTGTAGCTGAAGGTCTTTTCTGTTTGGAAACACCCTCCCTCCCAGTGGCTTTTTACTTTGGTACCCAGAATCCCCAACCACTTTCGCTCATAGCTGCATGTGTAGCCCTGCAGGAGAAGACGAGGGACAGTAGGCCCACTTCATTTGAGGAGAAGTAGCACATGGAGGTTGGGTACCACTTCATCACTAGGTCTGGGGTAGCGGAGAGGATGGGAGGGAGCGATCTGCAGCGTGCTATGACTGTAGAGAAAAAATGAAGGCAGGGAAATCTTTAAAAATGATCTTCAGGCTGGGGCAATGGCTCAGTGGGTAAGAGTGCATGAAGACCTAAGTTCAAAGCCCTCGTAAAAGGCTGGTCCTGGCTGGGCCAATATCTATAACCCCAACGCTGAATGAACAGAGAGAGCAGGCTCACTGGAGCGTTCCGGATGCCAGTCTAGCTCCAAGTTCCCCAAGAGACTCTGTCTCAAGCAATGGCAAGGAGAGTGACAGGAAGAACACTGGACATCTTCTGTGCATCTGCTTAGGGTACAGTCACCAGCACACACAAGTGAACATATAACACATGCACACACACAGACGTGCACACATGCTCACACCCACACACACACTCGCACATACACACATATACACACACATATGCATGCACCAAAACAAACCCAACTTTGACTTAAACCCTTCCTCACACACTCCTTGTGCCACATCCTCCCCAGCTGCCTGTTCCAGAAGGTTTAAACAACCCCTGGGGAGCAGTAGTTGCCCATCCTCAATTGGCAGGACTCCCACCATGCTTCTGGAAGAAGCAGCCATGTTTCCATCCGAGCATGGGACCGGCATGAATGACTTACAAGGCGTGGGGCTGAGTCTGGGCTCTCTGGCCTGAGTTACATCTTTGTCTGCAATTAGCCCGTCAAGCTTTCTGCGAACATAAATGTCTCCCTCCTTCATTAATGGGAGGGCTGTTCTCATCCCTACTGGAGGAAAATTGCCCAGAAATGTGTGTAATGGATTTTTTTTTTTTTTTTGGGATACTTAAAAACATTGCAGTGATTTTTCCGCTTCCAAAACAGACATGTTGATAACTTTTCCATATGGTAGTTTTCTCTGATGATTGTTAGTGGCTTGGCAATTTTTAATATTAAATTTCTAGCAGTAAGCAGAATCGAATCCAGTTTTAAATGCATGAGACTAGCTCCGTTTTCAGAGACATCATTTTTTATTCATATTGTAGAAGTATCTGTGGCCACCACTGTGGTTGGAATATTTGTGTCTCCTCTGCAAATGCTTGCTTTTTATTATTATTATTAAAATGTAATTGTCAAAGCTGGGTGTGGTGGTGTACTTGGAAGGCAGAGGCAGGAGGATCATGCATGAAGACCAGCCTGAACTACATGAGACACTGTCTTCAAAAACTAAAACCCAAAGCAAAAAAAAAAAAAAAAAAAAGATGTAGTAACCATACATGTGACCGCTGTACAGCGTGAGATTTTAAATTATGTTGAAGTCTTTATCCGCAGGTCAGCCTTTGAGGGGCGGGGTGATTTGGCCTGGAGAGGCCAATGTGAGGGTGCTCAGTGCACCCTCACAGTCTCAAGGAGAGATGCCAAGTCCTTCCCAGCACGTAGCCATGCAGAGGAGAGGCTGTGCGTGAACTTGGAAGCAGGCCCTCACTGGAAAGCTCGCCGTTACCCTCGTCCTCCGCTCCAGCCGCCGGTACCGTGAGAGTAACTTTCTGTTGTTTATAAACCAGATGGCCTATGGCTTTTGGTACGGCAGCTGGAAAAAGACCCAGAAGTCTGCAGTGCTGCCGCTGTCCGTCTTCTACCCACAGGGCTTGAGGGTCACGGGAGACCTGGGTGTGGACTCATAGACACCCGAACAGGCGTCCTGCTCGTGGTTCAGAGTCTCAGGCTGCGAGTTCCCCCCGAAGTTGCCTTTTCCAAATCCGATAACGTTTTGTGCGTCAGCGTTGCCAGGGCAGATGCAGCCAGGCCCAGGATAGAAACCTTTCTTCCACGCAGAAATGACTCTCAGGCAAGCAGGCCTGCTTCTCTGCCCGACAACAGGCTGTCTCACACAACTGAAGATTTCAAAATGCCTTTTCCTAAAAATACCAAAGACGCTTGCAAAATCCACTCCGTATCACTTAGCTTTGCCCCGGTGGGTGGTATTTGCAGTAGCAGAAATCACATTTATTCACGAAGCAGAAATGCAGACGACAATCCCAGGAACGGCATGAGCCCTGGAGATGGCCCAAATGCGCAAGAAGTCTGACACCGAGGCGCATGCTCACCGCAGCCAGCCTTCAGGGACGTCCCATGGAAGACTGCGAATTCACCAAGGTCAAATCTGTGCTATTACAATGCCGCCAGTGAAAATGAAATGGGAAAACAATCTTTTGGGTGTGCTGTTTCTACATACCTTTTCTTTCCCACTTGACTGTAAATGAATTAATTCTTTTCGATTTGGGGAGGATATTTGAGTTAATGTTTCCTGTTGCTGTGGCCAAATGTCTGACAGAAGCAGTTGAAGGGAGAACTTATTTATGTTCACGGTTTTAAAGGGCTCAGTCCATCTTGGTGGGGACTTACAGAAGCAACACCAATCATTGAAAGAAAGCCAGCAGGAAGTGTGTTGGCTCTGTTTATTTGCATTTGGTGTCAGACGTGCTGCAATATACTAACCTGCAGATGCTAAGTCATGTTTTGTGGAAAGTGGCTTCACAGAACCCTTCCTACATGGTTCTCTGGGAAAGGGCTTTCATGGGGACACAAAGGGGTGTTTTACCTCGAGGCTGTGCAGGCCATTACCCAGTGCATCTGATTAGGTTTTCTTTGCACAGAGACTTTTGGAGGATGGGCTTGGAGGATGGGGTGCAGAATTGTTGGTAAAGTGAGACAAAGGCACAGCAATGAGCTCCTAGGAGTAATGTCCAAAGTCACACCACGGTCCCTCCGCTAAGGAAGCTGCTGCTGCGCTCCTGGCGCGGGACTGTGCTGGCTTTGATAACCCGAAAGGTGCAGTGTCTGGGGATGTGCCCTCTCTTCATATCACTCAGCTCAGAATCCGGGTCACCGGTGATTGTGTCTGATCTGTCTTCTTCAGTCTTGCCCTGAACCCTGGTTGCCAAGAATCTGCAAAGCATAAGCTTGGTTTCCCTGTTCATTCCACCCAGGAAGGCACTTTAGAACAAGATGGACATGAAGGTCAAAGAGGTCAACCCACAGCAGCTAACTTTCGTGAAGTGGACTCCAGACAGCATCAGGCACAGGGCAGGGTAGAAGGGGGTGGGGGTGAAGGAAGAACATGTTCCTGGGACATGAAGTCCATCTTTCAGATGAATTGGAAAGCATAAGACCCCAGGCTCAGAGAGTCCAGTATGAGGCAGCTGGTAGAAAACCCGGAATTGGGTTTCTCATCCTAGCGTGAAGGATCTAACTAGCGCACCTCCTCTCTTGCTACTTGGAAGCCCTCTGTGCCCACCACAGCAGATGCTCCTGGATAGGCAGAGATGTCACCACCACCGGGGCCTTTATCCCTGTTAAGGATCCAGTGCTATAGCACTTCCTCCCAAATGCTCTTCCTGGGTGTCGAGCATTTTCCTGGGTGGTCCTGGCTCTGAGAAGGGGCAGGTGCTTCTGTTTCCAGTTAGAGCCCTGTCCACAGCTCTCCTGTCTACAGCAAAGCATACAAGTCTAGACGGATTTCCATGTGCAGCTTGAAAAAAGTCATCTTGTGAGTCCAGCTCTCCTTTTTCTGTTTTGTCTTTTTAGTTAGTTAGAAGAAATCGCCAGGTTTTAAAACCACAGTGGAACCACCAAGAGGAAGCAAGTAATACCAATAGGGTAGCTCTATCTTTTTTTTCTCTGTTTTTGCATCTGCGGGTACAACCATCCCGGAGGCTTGGTGTAGCTGTTTTCAATGTGTAAAAGGAAACTGTGGTGGTTTGGATGAGAACGGCTCCCATGGGCTCATTGAATGTTTGGTCTCCCATCAATGAAACTGTCTGGGAAGGATTAGGAGGTGTGGCCTTGTTGGAGTGGGTGTGGTCTTATCGGAGAAGTTGTGTCGTTTTGAGGTTTCAAAATCCCACACCAAGCTTAGTCTCACTCTCTCTCTGCTTAGTGGTTGTGGATCAGGATGTAAAGCTCTCAGCCATTGCTCCAGTGCCAGCCTTCCTGTCTGCTTCCCCATGGTGATCATAAGCAAGCTCCTAGCTCAATGCTTTCTAACAGTAGCTAAGACAGAAATGTATAGAAGGAGTTGAGGTTCAGAAATGTTAAAGGACTTCTGTGAAATCACACAGTGAGAGACAGCTCAGCAATGAAAAGCAGTTAAGAGCTCTTGCTACTCTATCATAAGGCCCCCCCAGTTTAGATCCCAGCACCCATCTCCAGTGGCCCGCAAATGCCTTTACCTGTAACCTCAAGGAATCTGACTCCCTCTCCTGGCCTCCAAGGGCACAAGCGTACACACATGTGATATGAACTCATGCACATACATTTTTCTAAATTAAAGATCCAGACAAACGATAGAAGCAGCTGGGAAGGTAGGTACTGTGTGGTGGTTATGTTTGTGCGTGTGCGTGTGTCTATGTATAGAAGGGCTCATGAAGATTTAGTTAATTTTACATATATACACATATGTATGTATGTGTATATATATATATATATATATATATATATGCTAATTCAAATGCAATACATTGCAAGAGGGTATTGCAACTTAGTTTTAAAATTGTTTATTATAACTATTGTGTGTGCGCAATGTATACATGCTGTGGTGTGAGTGTGGAGGCCAGAAGAGAACTTTGTGGAACTGGTTCTTCCTTCTACCTTTACAGGGGTTCTGGGACTCAAACTCAGGTTTCCGGGCCTGTGCTGCAAACTCCTTAGCCCGCTGAACCATTTCATTGGCCCCAGACATTGCATTTTCAATCGAGAACTTCCCAACCGGGCAATTATTGTGTCAATAGCCCATTGCTTACCTTCACAAAGCAGGTCCGCAGGAGCGTGCACACTCTTGCACGCCGCGTGGGGCCAGATTGGCAAGATGTCTGTAGAGAGTGGATGCTCCGGGCATCTGCACGAGATCAGATGCTCTGAAGTGAATAGTACCTGGCTTTGCCAATTAGCCCTCACCCTAGACTGTCATTCCCATTTGTCATTGTTAAGACCAACAAAGAAAGCAATGTGTCCTGCTTGAGGTCCTATAGAAAGCTTGCCAGGATCCAGCTGGCAGTGTCTGGATTAGCCAGGAGAGGCTCAGAGAGACATACCTTCCACTTGGGGCCAGAGGGTTCAGAAAAAGGGCTGCAAGTTGGAAGAGAAACCTGATCAGGCCGAGGGGGAGGCTGTAGAAGGGGCATAGACACTGAGCCCTCTCCACGTCTCCTGTAAGTGCCCTTTACAAGTAACTCCTGCCTCTGAGGAGCTTCTCCAAATTGTGGTGCTGGTGATGCGAACCACCATCACCTACAAAGCGTTCTTCAGCTTCGGCACCCTCCTGGTATGAACAGCAGCATCTGCAGGCAGAAGGGGGCGGCTTCGGATTACTTGTTAGCGAGTATCTTTTTTGGGGAGAAGGGTTTCGAGACAGGGTTTCTCTGCTGTAACTCTGGCTGTCCTGGAACTCACCCTGTAGACCAGGCTGGTCTTGAACTCACAGAGATCCACCTGCCTCTGCCTCCCAAGTGCTGGGACTAAAGGCGTGCGCCCCCACCGCCCGGCACAAGTGTCTTTTGAGCTCAGAGATGGCACTGAAACCTCAGCATTCCAAGCTTGTTTGTTTCTGTAACACGGATGGGTTCAAACAAGATCATATTACTGGGAGGGGATGGAAATCTGTTTGCACATGGAGAGTTGTACACATCCCTGCCCTGCAACCCACCTCCCACTAACCAAGAGTTCACTCCCTCTCGAGTCTTTGGCCTAATGGCTCTCTTAACAATCTGCGAGGAATGATATAGGCTTTGTGCTCCATCTTTGCTCTCCGTGTGAGACCTTGTGGGAAAGTCAGGAACTGGGCTGTAGCGGGTACCCGGGTTTGCCCTCCTCTGTCTGCAGTTGGGATAGAAAGAAAGTCATGTTCAAGGCCTGTGCTCTGTGTGAAATGATGTTTCCTGGCCTCTGGGCACTGTCCCAACTCCCCAGACTCCTCTCACTACCTCACAATTGAGACCACTCTTTGCTTCTGGGCTTCGGGGAGCTGGAGAATCATTGCAAACTGTGATTCACAGAGGCTCCAGGGTATGAGGCAAGAGAGAAGCGTTGTCAGAGAAACGGTTCATGTTGCAGGGAGCCTGAAAGGTCAGGTGCTTTGGAGAAGCTGGGTGGGGCACGGTGAGGCATTAAAGCACTCTGTGCTTTATGGCGGGCTCAGGCGCTATAGAGAACAGTACTCACTGCGTTGGATTTCTGGGACTGCAGGGACAATTACCACAAACTGGGTGACACACAGCTATGGGAATCTATTCTCTTCCCTTTGTGGGAGCTGGCAGTCCCAAATCCAGGTGTCAGTGTTAGTTAGCTAATGAGATGCTAGCAGACTTGGACATTGGGCATGGGTGCAACGTCATCAGCAGCCTGCAGACTTGAAGGCTGGAACGGCAGGGCTCTAATTCCTGTTTGGAGGAGTGGGATGTGAACCATCTGTGATGTCCTGAACTACCACTGTCTGAATGTGGATTCGTGGCTTTGTGAGCTCTAATTCCAACAAGATTAACACAGAATATGCTCTGCCCCCTCCTGTAAAAATCAACCCAAAGGGGGCCTGTCAATCATTTGGACAGGAAAACCTGCATACAGCTGAGAATTTAGAAGTAGCATGCAGTCTGCCTAAAATACAGATCAGCATGATGCCCCCGTCCCCGCAGCCAACGTTCACTCTCCCTCACTGAAAGGATGCAGTAAACTCTACCTGTCCTTTACACTGTCCTGTGCGTCTCGTCTGAATTCTTTTGATGAAGTACGTAAGGACCAGTCAGCCGATGGGGATCTAGACAATGGCATGCCTAGACTCCAATGACACTGGCATCTACTTTGCTTACTTCTAGCTGAGCTCAGTGTCCCGTATTCCTCCCCTTTCCTCTCAAACGGACACGAGTCCTGGAACTGGAGAGATGGCTCAGGAGTTAAGAGCACTGGCTACTTTTGCAAGGACCCTGGTTTGGTTCCCAGTACCCACACAGTGGCTCACAACCACCTGTAACTCAGTTCCAGGGGGAATCTGATGCCTTTCTCTGACCTCCACAGGCACCGGCCATGCACGTAGTGCGCAGACATACATGCAGGAGAAACACCAATACACACAAAATCAAAGAAACAAATCTTGAAAAACAAGATGGAGGACAACACTCCCCGAGGACCCTAACCCAGAAGGAGCTCACCCAACTTGAGGTAGTCTGTAAAGATGCTGTTTCCAAACAAGTTCACGTTCAGTGGTCCAGGAGTTAGGACTTAAGCGTATGTCTTTCTAGGGGAAAATACCCATTCTAGAAACGATGACAGTCCTTTGTTACTGTCCAGATGCTAACAGGTGGCACTTCCAAATGTTGGAAATCATGGTGGAGTTTTTGAGCAAAACAAAAATTAAATTCAGGTGTAAGTGGGAGGGGGATGACTGAAGCAATTGGAAGATTGATGGATTCTGTTTTGTGGCCTCGGACACGTATCTACAGCTCATCTCCTGAAGCCTGACATCTACAATGCTGTGCTTATTCACACAGTGAAGTAAATACAGCCTTGTTAAAAAAAATAGCTTGCTAGCAAAACAATCCTTCATACTTGACCTTGATTAGAAAAATAGAACAACAGCAAGAAATCTGTCACTGGCATTGGTGAACATCAGGTTTTACACCTAACACTGTTGACTAGGCTAAACAAAGCCCTTCAATTCATGGGTTAGCTATTCAGCTTCCTCAAGAGTTGGATGAATGAATTGTGAAGCACAGAAGACTTCATACGTAAACCATTTTTCAGTCTAAATGACTTATTTTATGATTGCCCACAGGGGGTTAATTTCTTCCCTCAATGGAGATTCAGATCCTCTTATCTGAAAGAGGGAATTGAAGTACTCTGTTTATACAAGTGGACAGCATTTTTAATTTTTAATATGTGTGTGTGTGTGTGTGTGTGTGTGTGTGTGTACGTGCTCACATGTGCATGTGAATATAGTGCCTTCAGAGGCCAGGAAGAGACATCGGATCCCCAGGAACTGAAGTTACAGACAATTGTGGTACTTGATGAGGGTGCTTGATGGGAAACGAACTTGGAGCCTGTTAGAAGAGCAGCCAAGTGTTCTGGGCTCTCTATATTTAGGAGCACTGTGTACAATGGTGTCGAAACCATTATGTAAACACCAAGATTCCCGTGTGAAAACTGAGTGTGAAAGCGTTCCATTTCGGGCTTTGAGGTGGTGGCCAGGAAGTGAAAGTGGAGTCCTTAGAAGTGGCACCATTGACTTCAGGAGATCACAATGGCCGGCTCACAGTCGCCTGTGACTCCAGCTCCGGGATATCCAATGCCTCTTCTGGCTTCTGCTGGGTACCTACACACACACACACACACACACACACACACACACACGAAAATAACAAAATTAAAACGGTTTCTTTACTTTTTTGAAATTATGATACAGTTAGATCGTCTCCTCCTTCCCGCTCCTCCTTTTGCTCAGACGCCATCACCCCTGCCCTCTTTCAAATTCATGGTCTCAGACAAGTGAGCAGTTCAGGGAGTAAGAGAAATATGTGCTCTTGCACATCAACTGGTCTTCCAATACCAAATGATCAGCCCTGGAAACCTATGTACAGGTTGCATTATACAGACTGAGCACGTTGTATTTATGTATTTCAGCATGTGTATGCCAGAAATGGTTAACATGAGCCTATGTTGTTGCATACCTATAATCAATCCCCGCACTCATAAGGTCCAGAACAGCCTTGGCAACATAAGAAGACCTTATCTCAAAAAAGAGAAAAAGAGAGGAAAAAAGAGAAGAGTGAAAGAAAAGGTTCAGATAGTCAATTTCATGCTGTATGAATTTTACTACAATTTCAAGAAAAATGGAAATATACAAAACTATTTTTTGAATTACTAGGGTATAGACATTTCTCCCCAGCACCAGATTTCTATAACAAATGAAGGCATTTTTAAAAAGTTATTTTTGAGCATTGCAAATGGCCCAAGAACTCACTCTCCAATGTAGATTGGGTTAAAAAAAAAAGAAAGAAAGAAAAGAAAGAAAGAACAGTTGACTCTGGTACAGAAGAGCAAGGCAAGATATGGATACAACCAGACTCTGTGCAGCGAGGGTGGGAAGCTAATATCAATGAGCTTCTCTTTAGTTAGCGTTCATACTTTCCAACGTTCATGCCATTGCTTAAATTCACAGTTCCTATGTCATAATGCAGTCATGTCTTATTACTGCATAACCCATGTATGGTTCGATGGCATGGGTTTGAGCACTTCATGTAATCCCTTTGTGGGCTTGATGAACTTGGAAGCGAAGGTACTCCCCTTGATAAAGTTTGGGCCTCATCTCACAGTCAGTTCATCAAGTCTCTTGATGAGACCTTCATGAGAGCGAAAATGTCCTCCAGCATTGCTATCCGATATGGGAGCTAGTGAGACCAAATAATTGAATCTGGAGTTTAAACTTCAGTTGGAACATATGGTAGCTATATGACTGATGGCTTTTTGGACAGTCTAGACCCAGAAAGAGTATGCCAAAGTGACACCTCCCTCTGGATAGGACTAGAAATCTCCACATGGCTGTTATTTGTTACTTCTGCTGCAGTGAGTCTTGGCTTCCTTTTAGAAACAGTGCATGGTTGACAATGTGGGGCAGAGGCGGCGGGGGCAGCAGAAACTGGGGCGGTCCGTTGAAAGCAGGCTCCCCAGGAGGAGTGAACCCTTCAGAACACAGAAGGAGTAATGGTCAATAACATCCCCAGCTCAGCAGGGAAGCTCTGGGTGTACAGGGAGACAAATCTGTCATGGTCTTAGGGTACCTCCAGGCTCTAGAGTTAGCTCTTCTCCTGGAACTGGGCTCTGGAAAGACTGGTCTAAAGAAGAAATACAACATCGACTCCAGCTTCTCATTCCTTCTGAAGACATTTTTCTTGTACCAAAAAAAGAAAAAAAAAAAAAACCACCAAAAAAACACAGAAAATATTAAGACAGAGTAACAGTCTGTAGATTGCCAAGTCCTCTAACAGAGACCTCACTTGAATGCTCTCAGTAGGTAAGGAAAAGTCCTTCTCTCCTCATGCAGGTTTAGCCAACCCTGAAGTGATACTCAGCCCTCCTTTTATCCCTCACCATTGCCCCTCCCTGTCTCTGCTTCTAGAATACGAGAAGAGATCCAATTTCCTGGCCATCCGTGCCAGGCCTCATATGAATTGCTTATAACAAACACAACGCTTAAAGAGCTTACAAGTATAGACAGGAACACGGGATGCAGGCCTTGCTTGGCACGGGAGTCCGATCGTTAGAATGTATGTATACATCATTTTGTGGCTTATATTTTAAATAGAACACAGGAGAGGACAAGGATTAAAAAGAAGCATGTGTATGTGTACATATGTTACATGTACATATATACATATTTTAGACTTACATATTTTATAAAAGCACACATGTATGTGCCAGACAATGTCGAAATAGAAACTCAATACTGCACAAACGAAAGATTCAAGACTTTTGCCATTCTTCCTCTACACAAAATAACTGTATGCAGTGGTTTCTTGATTCCTACCATAAAACTGAAGATTTACAAGCCAGGCCTGTAGCTTCGGCCATTTGCTCGGCTGTTTGGGAGGGTGAAGCAGGAAGACGACAAGCTCTAGGCCTGTCTGTGAGTGGTCAGTGAGGTCAGAGTGAATGACCGGTCCATCTGGGTGACTTAGTGAAGCGTTGTCTAAACAAAAAGCATAATGAGGGCTGAGAATAGCTCAGGGGTGAGGTGTTCCCTTAGCACGTAGAAGGTTCTGGGGTCGATTTCCATCCTGGAAAAAACAAAAAGAGAAACAGTGAAAAGAGAAAAGAAATGTAGCTACTCGTCTAAGTATTCAGGCTCACAGGTATATACCATTTATAGGGCTAAAACCACGCAGGCATAAAGACTGGCTTTTTCCTATGGTGTGCTTGGAGAGTTTTACCTTCAGCACGTGCAAACGGTCCTCCTCTTTGTCCTGAATGCATTGTATCCACTGTATGATAGGACTCGTTGAAGCGTGTCCCCTTTAAAAATGGTAAGACCCGACCACTTCAGACTGTGACTTTATTTGGAGACGGCAGAGAAGCTGTTGACAATGGAGTCAGTATGAGGAACCTTTCTCCCCAAAGATGGCTCCATATAAGACAGAGAAGTTCAGGTAGAGAGGGAGACACTTATAGAGGAAAGATGATCAGAAGAGCCTGAGGCAGGAAAAGCATCTGTAGGTCAAGGGAAACGTCAAAGGAAGTCAGTCCCTCTGGCACCTTGAACTTAGACTTCCAGACTCTGTGACTGTGACACAGTAAGTCTCTTGCTTATGTTACCAAGTCTGTGGCCCTTTGTCACGACAGCCTAAGCAGACCAATGCAGACAGGACATTGCAATTTGCCTTACCAATCCTTTTGCCCTCAAGAGTATTTTGATGCATTAAAAAGAACTCCTTCCATTAAGTTCTTTTCTGGATGGTTCAGCTTTTCTATCTAGTTTCCAGATTGGATTGTCTGTGTTTTGACACATCAAGCTTGTGAAAGGGACCCATCTGTAAACCAGGTGGCTCTGCAGGTAGATGAAGATGCTCATCTAGATTTCCCACCTCAGACTGAGTCAAGACAGTCAGGTAGCATTATTGGTAATCTTCTGGCCCCAAGTGAAATTCTACTAGGATTAGCGTGAAGCAAAATAACTTCACAGATGGGTGCCACAGGATTCAAACAGAGCTGCCTTTCAAAAACACCTGGACAAATGTTCTAACTCTTGGCAGCTCAAACTTCAGGCCTGCCCCTCTCTGAATATCTGATCAATTCTCCTTCTCTTTCAGGGGTCAGCTCCCTCTGGCTATAGAAGGCCTCTGATGAGCTCAGCCTTGGTTCTGTGCTCATGTCAGGACCTAACCTACTGCACTTTGATTGCTGCTTCATGATTTTGAGAATCATTTAGCTGATGGGGATGGGCTAGCATGGGGGTTTGGGAGTGGGGCTGTCATTGTAACAATGCTGGTTAGCAGATAGTCACCTAAGGCTCCTAATTGCTCATGATGAGAATGTTCTGGAAGAGGTAGAAGCTGACTGCTGGGTCACTCAGAAAGAAACCTAAAGTTTCATGGTGCCCACAGAAAAGCTCTGGTTATGCCTTTTGTCTGGATCACAGAGACGATCCTATCTCCAAGCAGAGGTGATTTTAACAGGTGAAGCCCAGCAAACACGGTCCTCTCTTGCAGGCTGCAGCCAGGAACAGTGACAACTTTGTCAAATTAAGTCTGGGTTCTGTCTGCTTGAAAAGTGGGTTGTGACAGCAGCAGCAGCAGCTCAGAGTTTTCCAACAGACATTCCAGTTAGAAGATGTTGCTGACCCACAACTTAGAGAACAACCCGACTAGCACTTAAGATGATTGAGAAAAATGCCTTTGGTCATGTGCATTCCAGGATGTTGTGTACTTGAAATGAATCATCCTCCCTACACAGCCCAGAGCCCGTTTTAATTATGATCCCCTCCCATGTAGCCTCTTAAAATCTGACCTTCTTTTCTGCTTGCAATTCAAACTCAGCAAAATATCAACTTGGTTTTCTTATTTGGAAGCTGAGGAGAAAGCTTTCTATAGATGGCATAGTTTGGGGGCAGGAATAAGGGGCCAAGCTGTATGGGAGAGGCCTTACCAGAATGCCTTCGGTGACTGGGGAAATGCCGTTCATCTGTGAAGCCAGTATGCTTATCCATCCCAATAATTACACTCAGCTTGCAAACAGAAGCAAACGTGTAAGGTGACAAAGCAAATAGGCTCCTGGTAGTCAGGTGAGACCAGAGCGGCCACACACCCTTGATGTCTGTGCTTGGAGACAAGGATTGCTCTTCATTCCCAATGCTGAGGTCCTCGCATGAAGGTACCTGATGCAGGCTTTGCTTTTCTGAATCTTAGTATCCTTGCTGGCCTGGTATTGCATTTGGACTGTCGATGGTAGTAGGAGACACAGCCCTTGGGGAATCGCATTCAGGTGAAGCTGGGATCTTGGCATGTGCCACGGGAAAGAATTTCAGAACCACTCCAGTATGAAGTAAAATTGTGTTTACTACGAAAGAGACATAATATGTACATACTTTAATATGTACATACTTTCAAACAAAGCGTAGGCATTCACACACACACACACACACACAAACACACACACACACACACACACACAGAAAGGGGGGGAGACAGAGACTGACAGAGAGACCTTTAAGCATCTTTAGCTGTCGCCCTTTATGTTACATTGCTCAAAGATCCTAACATATAGTCAGATTTAAATATTAGGCAAAGTCCGAAAATTAAATAAAACTTTTAAAAAAAAGTTTTAAATGCACTAATTTACTTATTCTCTTAAAGTATTTTACTTGGTAAACGAAAATGGTAAGGTGGTTTGTGAGGTTCAGTCTTTTTATGAGATGGTAGTGCTGAAAGGGTTAAATACAAGGGTCACTTTTTATTCCATTTGTTTGTGTGTCACATGCCGTGGCCAGAGGTGAACACTACATGTCTCCTATTGCTTTCTGCCTTCTATGTTTCCAGACATGGTTTCTCACCGAACACAGAGCTTGTTGATTTGGTTCGACCGGCAGGCCAGCGAGCCCCAGGGATACTTCTGTCTTTGCCGCCCCAATGCTGGGATTACGACTATTTACTATTGAGTCAGGCTTTTTTGTGGGGGTTCTGGGGGATTAAACTTAGGTCTTTATGTTGGCATAGCAAGCATTTTCCTCTCTGAGTCATTTATTTGTTGTTGTTGTTGTTTTAACAGAGGGATAGATAATCCAGGCGCAATGTCGTTGACACCTATAATTCCTATCACTTTGGAAGGGAAGAGAGGACAATAGAGAGTTGGGGGCCATCCTGGGCTACATAGCAGAACCCCTGTCTCAAAAACAAACCCTCCAAAACACAAAGAAAGGACATGCACTTGAGTGGAGGGGGAGATATTTTCAACAACAGGATGTAAGATTTTCTGCGTTAGGTATTTGAAATAGGCCACAGGGGACAACTAACTATACCATGAGTCAGATCACCAAATCATTCAAGGAAACAGCAACCCCTGCTCTGCTGAAAGCAATTTTTGGAGCCACAGCCAAGGGGTTGGAGGCCACAAACCACATAGACTTTGGGGGCCACCCCCAACTACCTCTCAGTTCTTCCCTCCTTAGCCCTCCTTGAAGGAGGTCACTCTCCTCTATTCCAACCTCTTTGAGGTCCTTCACCATGTTGGCTTTCTCTATTTCCAAAGTCCTGTAATTGTGCCATTTATTGTTTACAAGTGAGTAGCCATTTGTTGAAGCTGGAAATAGAGGAGAGCTCCTTTAGGGTAGGGTGATGAGGAGAGGTCTCTTTGCAGACAGATCAAGAGCTGTGAAGAGGCATTCACAGGAAGATGGTGGGTGGGGCCCCAGGAAGAGGACAGAAGGTGGATGGTGGGAATGACTTCAGCAGGGAGATCACAGTAAGGGAGGTTGGTGGGAGCTAGCTCAGAGAGGTAGGCAAGGCTGCCACTGGAGGCCCTGCAGCTCTCGGTTTTACCCATGGAATTTATTCCAAACTTGATGAATAGACTGTGCAGGGCTTTTAAATTATGTTAAAATACATATAGCAAGTATTTTAACAGATCAGCCTTTCTCGAACACACAGTTCAATGCCATTGAGCACATCTACGCCAATGCGTAGCCATCAGTGCAGTCTAGCTGTGCGATTATTTTGTTTTTCCCAACCTGAAACCTGTCCCTGTCAAACCCCAGCCTCCTGTTCTATCTTCCCTCAGTCCCTGGAACCACTGTTTGACTTCCTGTCTCTGGGAAGTAGACTGTTCTAGGCACTGCATGTGCATATTGTACATCCTTTTTTAGATCGGCTTGTTTCACTTAGCACCATGTCCTCAAAGTTCATCTGTGCTGTAATGAGCGTTTGAATTTCCTTCCTCCTTGAGATAGGCTCACACTATGCTTAGCCTGGAACTTACTACACAGCCTAAGATGGTGTCAAATTCTTCTCTACCCCAGGCTCCTGAGTGCTGAGATTCTAGGCCTGTGACACTGTGCCCAACTTGTTCTTTCACCTTTTGATGGACTCTTGGGTTGTCCCTTCCTTTGGGATGTTGTTAACATGGTGAATATAACTGTTTGAGACCTTGATTTTAGTTAGTTTATTTTTATATATATTGTAGAAGTGTAATTGCTGGATCATATGGTCAGTCTAGTTTTAGTTATTTGAGAAAACTCCACACTGTTTCCAAAGTGACCCGCCACCTTATATTTATACAGCTGTGCACAGGGGTTCCAGATTCTCTGTGACTTCCAAATATATATCTCATATTTTCTTATTCTCATAAAGATTTATTTATTTCTTTATTCATGTGCATGTATGGCGGTACTTCTCCATGCTTCTGCTTCAGTTCCTGCCTCTGGGTTCCTGCCTTGAGTTCCTGCCTTGGTTTCTGCCACTGGACTGTGACCTGGGATATGTAAGCCAGGCAAATCCTTTCCTCCCCAAGTTGCTTTTGGTCATGGCACTTTATTACAGCTGTGGGTTTATTATGCTAAAATACAGCCTTATGGGTATATGTTCACCACATGCATGCAGGTGTCCTTGAAAGGCAGAAGAAGGCATCCCTTGGAACTGTAGTTACAGGGGGTTGAGAGCTGCTAGGTGTCAGTGCAGTTTTAGTCCTCTACAAGAATGGTAAACACTTGTAACTGATGAGCCGTCTCTCTGGTTCACTATTCTTTTCTGTTTCTCTTCTATGAGAAACTAGCTCTGCTGTGTGATTTGGAAGACTCCCCCGGCTGCGGGATGAAAATGGAGTGCAGGGTAGGGTGTCCAGGATCGACTAGGGAATGAAGAGATCTCTACATACACAATGGGAACAGTGTTTGAAGAGATACCTCTTTGTCAAGGCATGTGCCCTCTGTGTTGACAGGCAGAAGTGTAGCATCTCTGGACCTGTGAGAATGCTGTCCCACAGAGGGCAGGGTCAAGGGGTCCTAGAGGTTCATGTGGGCTGAATGCAGAGACAGAGGACACAGATGTAAGAGGGTGGGAAGGTCAGCAGAAGTGAAAGGCCGGGGCCACAGCTGCTTCTAGATCAGGAGAAAGAGATGGCGTCAGAGTCCAAGCTTACAACGAGTCCCATGGGAGCTGAAGGGGAATTACAGGGACGTAGTAGACAAAGAAAGCAAAGGCAAGCTCCACGAGATGACTGCTTCTTGTTCCCAGAAGACGCTGTGAGAAGGAAGGTGGGAAGGCACTGGGCGGGTGTCCACTAAGAACAACAGGGGAAAGAGCAGGACCCAGATGGCCCGTGAAATACCCAAGCCAGTGTCTATCTTCAGGCTCCCAGACTTGGGCCTCTCCCACCCTGAAAGGATAAAGCTGTTTCTTGGTCTTCTGTCTTTCCTGGTCATTCAGTTCTTTGTCTGCACCAGGGGCTGGAGTTGAGCACAGTCCCAGATGACCACTAGCACCCTCACTGCAGAAACTAGATCTGTGGAGGGCTGTTGGCGGTGGCTGCCCAGAGTGCGCCCAAGCTCTGCTGCTTTCCAGAATTATTCCTCGCCAGCCTCCAAACACAGTCCAGTATTAAGACACGGGACCTAGAACCACACAGTCTGCAGGGAGCGGCTGCCTGCATGGAGATGAGAGCAAGAGGCACAGTGGAAGGTTCAAGGCTGGCTCAGTCCTCACGGTGGGAGCCCTGGGTGAAGGCAGACGGAATCAGTGGGTCTGAGGGAGACAGAAGAGTCGAGAAAGGGGGTAGAGATCCCCAAGGGAATACTTGTAAGCCCAATTGGTTCCCCCCCTATCCCCAGAGGGAGGCTGGGTAGAGGTGGGCAGTCACTTCCTTAGATAACAGGAGAGCAGCCTAGAGCAATCCAGTTATTCCCTTTCATTATGTGCCGGTTTCTTGTGTTTTATTGAACAACGAATAATAGAGTCAGAAAATAAAGGAGTTTGAGGAGGGGAAGGGAAGCAAGGAGAGAAGGGGAAAGCGAAGAATACGGTAGAGGGGAGGGAAGGAGAGAGGAAGGGAGTGAGAAAGAGAGGGAGAAAGGGAGGAAGGAAGGAAAGAAGGATAGAAGGAAGGAAGGATGGAAGGGAGGAAGGAAGCCGACTATTCCGCTGTTCTCTGAGCTCCCTGACAGACAGAGCAGCCATGAACTGTACATAGCTCTCCCCTCCTTGAGCTACAGATCACAAAGTTTGGCTCCAGCAGTGTCTGAGGGAGGGATTAAAAAGAATCGTTTCCTCATGGATCTGTGGAGGGGAGGGTCAGCCTGAGGCAAAGGGAAGACTGTGGGACTCAGAACCTTCAGGGCTGCGGAGAAGGTAAGAACTGGACCCTTCATCCCTTGTCAGCAAGGGGGTGAGGGCAGGGGAAGCAGGCTAGGAGAAACCTGGCCAGGGGGCTGGACTCATAGACTCAGCCTGGCCATGGGCAATGCCAGAGGAAGCTACTTCAGATGGGATTGTTTGGGGAAGGAGGTTATTTAGTATTTAATAATGATTAAAACTGTGTGTGTGTGTGTGTCTGTCCATCCATTGTGTAGGCCAGGCTCTCACAGAACTCATTTTCCTGCCTCGACTTCTAGGTAGACACACAGGCCAGTTCCACTGGCCTGGTCTACAGAGTGAGTTCCAGGACAGCTGAGGCTACACAGGGAAACCCTGTTTCAAAAACCTTTGAAAAAAGAGAGGAATAAAATGGTGTTGGCCCTACATTCAAAGTGGAATTTCTCAGTGAGTTCTGATGTAAATGATGTGGACTGGCACACAAGAAAACACCTTCACTGTTAATTTTGAATAATTCATGAATATCCCCTGGAGCATGGCTTAGTATCGCTTCCCAGCCTCCCTGGCTGGAACTAAGCTGTATTTCTGGGACATCTCACCTGGGGAAAGGCTTATTGACAGACTGGTTATTTCTTTTCACGCATCTCACTTAAGAATTCTTTGACTTAGGACAATAAAATTGGCACTGGAGGAATGCGAAGCTTCCAAGATAGGCTCTGCCTGGAGAGGGAACACCCACGGGGAGTCCTCCGTTCACAGTCTGCTTTCATAGTCCATGATCCACACCTGGGAGGGGACACGCCATTCCGACTGTTTGCATAGTATACCTGGTCACAGAACAACGGCCGCCCTGGGTGCTCTAAATCATGTTCCAAGTCCTCACCCTACAAGTGGAGCCCGTGAGCTTTTCTCCTTGCACGAGTTTAGTCCCGAACGCCCCTATTTCTCATCAATGGTCTCTTGGTTTCAATGTAGTGCAGCTAAGAGGAAAAAAAAAGTCAAGGCCTTCATTTCCTCTCCTGGCTCTGACTTTGGCTAAGAGAGCCACAACCTGACCAAGTGCTACTTCAGACCAAGTAAGGCCAGCAGAGAGGTGTGGGAGCTGGGAGTCTACCCTGCCAGGCTCTGGAGCTGGTGACTGTGTAGTGACTGAGCCACTAGTGACTGCCTCCATGTGGGCAGGGTATGTGGCACACAGATATGCACAAGAGGTGGCAGGATAAGATGGTCGTGGGTGGGGGGGAGAGGTATCTAGGGGGAGGGAGATGGCAGTCTGGCCCAAATTGTCCTGAAAGGAACTGGCCCAGGGTGAGCACTTAAAGTGAAAAGCCAGGAGACAAGATTGGGGGAGGTGTGAGGGGGGAAAGAATGGAAAGATGGAGGGGTCACAGGAGATATCCTATCCCATGTTACCCTTGAAGGAATATGGACACCGTCCCCAGTTAAATGGTTGCTAGATTTCTGAGTTTCAAAGATTGTTGATTGACTTTTTTTGTTTGTTTGTTTGTTTGTTTGAGACAGGGTTTCTCTGTTGTAACTCTGGCTGTCTTAGAACTCACTCTATAGGCCAGGCTGGCCTGGAACTCACAGAGATCCTCCTGCCTCTGCCTCCCGAGTGCTGGGATTAAAGGCATATGCCACCACTGCCTGGCATTTTTTTTTAATACAGCTGAACTGGGAAACAGTGAACATGAGCTACCCTTAGGATTTGAATATCTCCCCTGAGTTCATGTGCTGGAAACACCCCCAGGGCACCAGAGCTGAGAGGGGCTTTAAGAAGGGGCTTTAAGAATGACTTTGGCCAGGAAGGTAGCTCAGTGGGTAAAGGGAGTTTCGAAGCCTAGAATCCATGTACAAGACCAGGAAAGGCAGCAGGTGCCCATAATCCCAGTGCCAGGAGGTAGAAGCCAGAGGAGGCCCCTCTGGGATTTGCTCAGCTAATAGCATGGCCAAATTGACATGCTCCAGGTTCAGTGAGATACTCTGTCTCAAAACATAAGGTGGAGCATGATGAGGAAAACAGTTAACCTCTGGCCTTCACACACATGTGTAGGCATGCTCACACGTGCACACTCATATTCCACCTCCGGCCTTCACATAAGTGGGTGAGGGAGCAGCCTGACTTTATGCCCTGGGGCCCAAGTCTGGCCTGGTGCAGAGTCCATCTGCAGCTCTGACCTTGTCTGACGCAGGCTGAAGTTGCTGTGGCATCTGTTCAGCTCACTGGGAGAATTCCCATGCCCTGTCACATCCTTGGCCATTTCCTTCCTCTGTCCATCCAGACTCCTCCAGCCCGTGATGCCCACTGCTAACCCATCCTGCCCTCCAAGACTCAGCTGAAGCAGAGCTTCCACACAGGGCCTTCCCTGAGCACCCGAGGAACTCTCTCATGTAACTTGGGATTTTTCTTCACGCCATTTATCGTGGTTTATGGGTGAAGGTCCCCGTATCACGCCCACTTGTGGAGTTCTGCTAGAAGGAAGCACGGATCTTAGTATATAATTGTAGTCAAAGCTGAGATCCACCACAAGGACACAGGAACGATACCTAGCTACACCCCAGGGAAGAAGAAGTGGAGTCCAGGCCCCACTTGGTCTTCCCGATGAGCTCTCCTTCCAGAGTCCACTCATTTCCCAACAACCAAAATGCAGCTGTAGGCATGATTCTTCTCCCAAGAGAAACCCACTAGAGACTCAGTGTTCAGCGTTTTTATTATGGGCTAGGAGCTTAGGCACCTCTGCCTGGTGCTAACCTAGACTCCTCTGCGCCCAGCCAGGACCGGTGGTCAGCATTAACCTCATTGTTTGCCTGGGCACAGGGGTCTGCTATCTCCAGTTAACTGTTGATTGAGTTCCTAGGTAACAGAAGGGCCAACAGTAAGCCTGCCTGATGAGCCCCGGACTACTCCTTCCAAGTTGAGCTGTGTGATTTGGGGCAAGCTCCAACCCCTCTCTTGACCTCATTTTTATATCCGTAACAAGAGGTGCACGATAGGTGACAGGACCTAGAGTCATCTAGGAGACAAGACTGATCCTGATCGTGTCCATGAGGGATTATGTAGATTAGGGTCATTGGAGTGGAAGAACCTGCCTTAGCTATGTGTGGCTCTATTCTATGGGCTAAGGTCAGACTCGACAAAGCAAAGGACTCTCAGTGCCAACCCATCTTTCTTAGCTTTCTGAAAGCGCGTGTAAGGTGACCAGCTGCTTCCAGGTTCTCCTACTGTGCTTCCACTTCCCTGCCACGATGGACACTACCTTGAACTGCGAGCCAAAATAAATCCTTCCTTCTGTAAGCTGCTTTGTCAGGGTGCTTTGTCACAGCAATAGACAAGCCATTAATAGAACGCGCTAACAAAGGGTCACTGTGGTTGCTGTATGGGTCCTTTGTGCAGTTGATGCAACCTGGGAGAATGGGCCAAACTTAGCGGGTAGCTAAAGAGGAAAGGCAATTCTCGAGCCATTGGATATGGAGGGTAGAAAAACAGTGTGATTATTCTTGGAGTCTGGGGAAAGAAAAAGAAGAAGAAAATTAAAGTCTTTGGTCTGAGTGACTGAGGCAGAGGCATTCTTGAAGACACAATTGTTGGGTTTGGAACAACAGTGGCATTGGTGAGTTTGGACCAGTCTTCCACTGTTCTTATTCGTGACCACTGGCTGTCTCGTCATCAATCAACCACAGAGGTTCTTAGTCCCACTTTCTGAAGAGTCTGGGAGTAGGCACCTATTACCTCCCTCAAATGTGTGCAAGAGATCCTGGTGTTTGCCTGCTCTGTAGACCTATCTGCCCCTTCCAGGGGTATCCATCAACCCAAGCCTTCTACTCAAGAGACTCTGCTCAACTCCATGAACCCTAATCTTGGCTTTAGCTAACTCCAGAACGGTTTAGTACTGGTCAGACAGAGAACTCTAGGTTGAAGGGATGAGCTAGACTTCAAAGATAATTTCCCTAGATGTTTAAAACTCGGCCCCATTTAGTTCATTCTAAGTAATTATAACATGTTACCTGAGGCTGTGAAATTTATAAAGAAGAGAGGTTCACTTAACTCATTGCTCTGGAGGGCTGGGAACGTGATGCTGGTGGTGGCTTGGCTATTGTGAAAACCTCATGGAGAATGGCCTCACAGTGACAGGGATGCACAGGAAAGAGGTTACATGGTGGGTGGGAAGCAAGAGAGCAAGGAGGGGCTGTCTGGCTCTGTTTGTAGCAGTTCCCTCTCACCAACAACTAACTTGATTTAAGAGACTGGCATTCGTCCCTTATGAGAGTGCCCCCGAGGACCCCTTTTCTTTCTACTAGATCTGTTTCCTAGGGGTTTTACTGCATCACCCACGGAGGGACCAAGCCTCCCACATATGAAACACGGGGGGCAAAGCGCAGGCATTAGCAGGCCGTGGCATTCATGGTTTACAAACAGAAAGACTCCAACCAGGAGGAGTTCTGGGTGTCCAGGAGGGCAGAGGGAGTGGTCTAGGGACAGAAAGAAGTCTTAGCAAAGTTGCAAAAGATAAGAAATTCTGGTGTATAGGGTAGGGAAGTGCATACGGAAGTGCAAAGGCCAAGAAGCAACGTGAGTGCCACACCTGTAGGCAATCCAATCCGGTCATTTACTTTGAGCTCAGGTCTCCAGCACTTGAACTTGTGTACTAACTCCTCCCCTTAATAGCTTTGTGAGTTCAGACAAGTCCCTTAGCCTCCTCGGAGTTGAGTTTTCTCTGTTGTGGATAGGGGACAGTGGTGTTTTGAATGAGAATGTCCCCCACAGGCTCTGGTAGTTGGACACTCAGTCCCCAGTTGGTGGCGCTGTTTGGAGGTTGTAGAACCTGTAGGAGGTGGGACCTTGCTGGAAGAAGTGTGTTATGGGAGCAGGCTTTGAGTGTTTGTTGTCTTGTCTTGCTTCCTGTTCTCTCTCTGCTTCATGCTTGTGGAAAGCATGTAGGAAGCTCTTAGCTTCCTGATCCAGCCGCCATGCCTGCCTGCCCACTGCCGTACCTCCTATCATAATGGACTCGTTCCCGTGACCACAAGCCGATTTTCTTCCAAGAATTGCTCATGTTCACTTATCACAGCGTCAGGAAAACAAAAGGACTGATATGATCAACCTCATAGGTTGTGGTGGGAGGGACCTGAATACAATACAGGCTTAACACAGGTTTTGATGCATGTATATGCCCAAGAATGTTAGCTAGTATGCAATATTTATATAACTATTTATTGTGGTCATCTAGATGGCTCTCTCTTCTGACCATAACACGTCAATGTGCCCTATGGCAGGCAACTTTGTCTTAAGAGGGATTCTCCCAGGGAGATTACACTTGGCGACTCCAGCTCCGAAGCTCTACCACCTTCTCTGTGTAGAACGGGTACAGCCATGCAGCTGTATTTCCTGACATCTGATACCCTCTCTTTCAAAGCATCCAGAATTGTTTCCATGTTTAGGCCCCGTTAGAATGCATCCATCAATCTCCACAACACTTGGTGAATTTTAATTTTTGCGGAGTCTGATTATTCATAGAACGTGGTCATAGTCAAGTACGGTCTCCTTAGCAATGTGGCTTTTGACCAATAGAAGTCTGTTAATTCTCACAAAGTTCCTTATATGTGTGTGACAAGTGTCCATCATCCATATGGCTCTTAGAAAACGGGAAGCATTAAGGAATGAAGCCACCCACCAGGAAAAGCTCAAGCCAGATTCTTCTCTGAGCTTGCAAACCTTCCCACCCTGACCCAACTAAGAGAGACATATCAAGTCGCCTTCATCCGTTTGTGTCCCTGTCTCCTGCCTCTAAGATGAGTCTCTCCACTATGGAGACGATGAAAGGGACATTTCTTCCAATCACAGAGTTTGAGCTTATTTTAACAATAGAACTTACAAATGTATCCGGGGAAATAAGACTTGGGGGATTTGGAGAAGTGTGCTTTCCCTCAGCTTATTATGTTCCCACTGCAGCTTCAGATCAAGTCTTTTTTATCAGAATAGAATTGAATACTAACTTTTGACAGGCAGAAACACTGCCTTTAAGCTGTAGGTGCACGCCAGTGTTCCGAGAATGGTCCCCCTCCCGCCCGCGATGTGTTCTGGCTAGAAAGCGCCAGCCGCCCTGTCTTGCCTGGGAAGCTTTACCCGGCTTCCTCCAGTCCAGTGAGCTCTCTTCTCTACCTTCCCTGGGGCTGCTTTAACATCTCTGAAGCTAAGAACTTTTAAATGTGGATTTGGGAAGTTAAGGAATACAGAGAGTGAGAGAAACAGTCTTCTCCAGGTCAGACCAACTGGCTATCCAGCACCCAACTGTCAGTTCTAAAAACATACTTAATGCCGGGAACATTATACAGCCTAGACAGGTTATATTTAGAAATATATCCGCATGTACACGTGTGTACATAACGACAATTAATAAAAAGAGAGGACATGCATTTGAAAGACAGCAAGGAGGGTATATGGGAGGGTATGAAGGGAGGAAAGGGAAGAGAGAAATGATGTAATTGCATTATAATTTCAAAAATAAAAGAAAAAATGGAGGGGAAAGTTGGATTTGGGGCTGGAGATATAGAGTGTTTGCCTCACATATGATAAACTCTGGGCTTGAATCCCAGAACCATAGAAAACTGGGTGTGGTGGTGCACGCCTGTAATCCTAGCATTCCAGAGGTGGGAGAGAGAGAGGGTTGTGAGTTCGAGGCCATCTTCAGCTGCACAGCCATTTGAGGGCAGCCTGGGGTACCTGAAATCTTATCTAAACAAACAAATAAAGAGCAAATGAGCAAACAGATGAAAGCTAGACTTGATGTCCAAATGAGGAACTGTTGCTGGCTCCCTGCATGAGGAAGTCTGGCTTAGTTTGAGGCCGCTGGGAGTCCATGGAACTCCATGGCAACGACCCCACTCTCAGTCACCAACCCCCTCTCTTAGCTCCCTCACCTTAGCATCCTTGTCTCTCAGCTGCTACCATTCCTCAGGTAATATTTTGAACACAGTTTGTTCCAAATGCAATGGTGTAGAGGGCTGGGGACAATCTAAGAGGGCTCTGGGTCTGGAGAGATGGCCCTCATGAGTGGATAAATGTTTTTTTTTCCCCCCACAGAGTGATTAGTGCCTGTAGAAGCCACTCTCAGACCTTCACATACTCAGTAAGACCTAAACGGCTCTTGCAATGCACCTGCTTCAAGTGAGAACTCAAGGTGGCAGAGAGTGACACACTCAGAGGCACACAGTCTAGTTTAGAGCCCAAGGTTCATGGCCTTCGGTTGGGGTTCTTCTCTAATTTCCTCCAATGCAGGAAATGCATGGGGGCCAGTCTGTGATTTTCCATCGTGGGAGAGAGACAAGGTAGAGGTGAGCAAGAGTCTAGGGTTGGGGTTGGGAGATTAAAGCTCTTTAGATTCTCCCAGCAGTTACTGTGAGATTTGTTCAAATAATATCACTCTCTGGGCTTTCATTCTTTTCATCTAAATGCTTCTTTAGCGAGTTCCAGGTCAGCCAGGGCTACATAGTGAGATCCTGTAATAAATAAATAAATACATAAATGCTAATGATAACACCTATTCACCTGGGCTGTTGGGAACATATGGTCAAATAATGTGTGGACAACATACTTATGCCCTTAGTTTTTGAGTTAATATTTTAATTTTTTCTTCTAATTAATGCATTTAAACATAAATGTTTTTCACATTAATGGTGTACCAGGTAATAATATTTTAAGACATCTATACATCCTATAATTTCTAAATTGACTTGAACTATTTCTTCTATTTGAATCTATTTCTTTAAACTTTTAATGATACTTTATGATGGAACCTTTAAAATCTGTGTGTCTCTCTCTATTTGTGTGTGCGTGTGTGTGTATGGTGTGTATATGTGTGTATATGGGGTGTGTGTAGTGTGGTGTGTGTGTATGTGTGTGTGGTGTGTGTAATATGTGTGTATATATGGTTTGTGTGTGTGGTGTATGTGTATGTGCATGTGTGAATGTGTGTGTGTGTGTAGGGGTAATCCTAACTTTGGTGCTCATGCTTGCATGACCCACACTTTATTTACTAACTCATCTCCCCATCCCTCCCAAATTTCTTTCTTGTAGCTTTCTAGTATGCATATGGCCCTGGGTTCAATTCCCAGTACTGAAATCAAACAAACAATAAATACACTTCAAAGGTAAACTGTAGGGAAGCTACAGAAATGGCTCAGTCAGTAAAGTGCCTGCTGAGCAAGCATGAGGACCTGGGTTCAATCTCCAGCATCCACATTTTTAAAAAGCCAGGTATGGCACTGTGTGCTTACAATCCCAGTGCTGAGAGGAGGCGAGAAGGTCTCAGATGCTCACTGGTCAGCAGCCTAGCCTACTTGGTGAACTTCAGGCTCCTGTGAGAGATCTGTCTTTTAAGAAGATGAACTGCTTGTGAGGAATGGTGACTGAAGTTGATCTCTGGCCTCCACATACACGCCTGCACACACAGACCAAAATACACACATGTGCACATGTGATTACACACACCTAAATGCACACATGTACCTATATCAACATGCACACACACCCAAATATGCACATGCATTAATAGCAGCTACACATATGCACGCACACACAGGCACACACACGTAAATACACACATGTACCTATACCAACATGCACACAAACCTAAATATACGATGTACCCAAAACAAGATGCACACATGCACAAACACAGCTAATACATACATGTTCCCATACCAACATGAACAAACACACCTAAATATATACATGTATTGATATCAACTATGAAATGCACACACACACCACACACACACAGGAGCGCCTAAATACACACATGTACCCACACCAACATGCACACATACACAGATAAAATAAAATAGAAACTTGTGAAAGTAAAAATAATAGTAAAGAATCATTACAAACAACCACATAGAAACAAATTTGATGACCTAGAACTGTATAGATTTCCAGGATCAAGCCACCTCGGTGGAATAAGAATCAGAGGGGTTGAAGTGCTGAAGATGGCTCTGCAGCTGAATTTTACTAAGGTTTCAAAATATGAATGCAATATTTCTTAAATTAAAAAAAAAAGAGCTGGCAAACAGGCAAACTTCCTAACAACTTCCTGACATGTTTTACAAGACCAGCCTGCTCCCGGGTTCATGTTCAACCATCTTTCTTAGACGGCCCAGACCCACCTGCTTAGGAATGGTACCACCCATGGTGGGTGTGAGCCCTCCTACAACAATTAGCCATCCGAAAAATGATGCCACAGACATGCCTGCCCACGGGCCAAGCTGGTGGTGGCAGTTCTTGAGTTGAGGTCCCCTCTTCCCAGGTATGTCACTGACAATCAAGATCAGCCATCCCAGTGAACCTTCTAACTTAAGGAGGAAGAGAATTTTTTTCTCTGCCCTTTTCTTCTATTAAGCCCCTAAGTCTTTGATGATGCCTGCACTTGTGAGAGCAGACAGGCTTTGCTTATCAACGCAGATATTAGAATTATATATTCTAGAAATCCTCATGGACATGCCAGAAATAATCAATTATCAGAGCATCAATTAACTTGACACATAAAATCAATCATCACAGTATCAAAGTGCTGCGAGTTCTAAAAATAAGATGTGATTGAAACTAGTTTGATTGTACCCGAGCCCACGTGGCTCCCAGTCCCTGATCTCATGCATGCACTGGGGTTTGCTGCTCATCTCTCAAGGAAAGGTGGTGTCCTAGTTAGGGTTTCTATTGCTGTGAAGAGACAGGTTCAGTGCGTTAGGAAGACATGCTGCTGGAGATTGGGTTTAGAGTTCTACATCCAGTCGACAGGCAGCAGGAAGAGAGAGTGTCCCTGGACCTAGCTGGAGCTTCTGGAACCTCAAAGCCCTCCCCCAGGGACACATTTCCTCCAATAAGGCCACACTTCTTCCAGCAAGGACACACCTCCTAATAGTGCACTCCCGATGAGCCGATGGGGGCCATTTTCATTCAAAGCACCACAGGTCGGGGGCTTCAGGCATCAGGTGTCTGAGCCCATCACATTAAACCCCTGAGGTGCAAAGCAGGATGTGAAGCTTGGTACTAGCATGGAAGACTGCTCATGTTGTAAGATTAAAGGAAAGAATGAAGACAGCACACCTTCCATCTGATGTAATTCTTGTATAAAAACAAGAGCTATAAATCCCGTGTGTGGAAAAAGACTTGAAAGAAACACGTCGCACTGTTTTCGGTGGTTGCTTTGGAAGTTGCTTCAGTGGTTTGCTTTGCCTTTTATGTCTTCTTCTCCGAGTTTCCCACATTTCCTATGGCAAGCATATTTACATTTCTAATAAAAAAATACCCAGCAAGCTGTTTATTTTTTAAAAGATCTCAGAACTGACGTACTTCTGGAGTGTGTGCCTGGTTTGTCTCTGCCTCGGAGCCTTTTCTCATAGGTAAAATAGCAGCCTAAGACATCGCCATTATTCGTACAGGATGCCTGAACTTTGTGATGGTTCTTCATACTCCACGAAGAAAAACGCTTTATAAAGTAGATGTGCACCAGTAGTAATCTATTGTAAAGGATAAACAAATACATAAAACCGAGTGGATCGTAAAAATGTGGTCCATATACACAGTAGAAAGAAAAATGAAATTGTAAAAATTGATGGGGAAATAAATGGAACTGAAAAATATTTTACCTGGAGAGGTAACATAGGCTCTGAAAGACAAGAACTGTGTATGTGTCTCTCATATGTGGCTCCTCTCTTCACGCTGTTGGAGTCCTGTGTTTAAGCTGGAGCAAATGTCTGTAGAGGCCAGGAACCTAATAAAGGACCATGTTGGGGCAGATGTTAAAAGGGAAGAGCAAAGAAGTCGAACAAATGAAGTAGTATGGGGGTAGAGGGAAGAAATGATGAGGGTGGAAAGGTTTAACTGGGGACAGAGTGCGGGATGGGGAAAGAGGGTGGAGGGAAGGGCTAGCCAGAATTAAGGATGCATGAAAAAAACCTGATGGAAACCTACCACGTTGTAGGCCAGCTTTAAAAAAGTAATTAAAGGAAAAGAAAGCACTAGAGCAGAATGCACAGGTAGATGCTGCTGCCCCCAGGAGCTATAGGTTGTTAAACAAAAAAATTCACTGTAAAGGTGTGGGATTCCTCCCTATGAGTTGTTGCTCTACAGGCCCCTGAGACCCTCCGAAACAACGTAACACCTCGCCTTTGCTCCTGGTTGTTCTGATGTAAGTGTTGTCAACTTGACAGGATCCTGAATCACCTGGGAGACAGACTTCAGAAGCACCCAAGGGATTATTTAGATTAGGTTAGCTCTTGGCATACCCGTGAGAGAGTATCTTGATCAGGCTAATTGATGTGGGAAGACCTACCCTAAAGGAGGGTAGCCCTATTCCCTTGGCTTGATTCCTATATCAATAATAATAATAATAATAATAGTAATAATAATAATAATAATAACATAAACAAACAGGAAGCAGCTAAGCTGTGCATTCCCTGGACTCTGCTTCCTGACTGTAGTCATGATGTAACCAGCCCCTGATGTCAAAACTGCCCTGCCATGATAAACTATAGTCTCAAACTGTGAACCAAAACAGACTCTTTCTCCTTTAGGCTATTTTTGTCAGGGTATTTTTTTTAATCACAGCAACAGAAAAAGTAATTAAGACAGTTGCCCATAATAACTAGAGAGTAAAACCTTATTGCTGGAAATATCATGTTGCAGGACATAGAGAGAAGTTAAATTGGAATCGAGCTAAAAGCTTCCTCTCTGCTGGTGAGCTTTCATAGTGCTTAAGAGTGCTATGTAGACCTTCTCAAGGAGAAAAAGCATTTAGCAACGATCTTACCTAGCTGTGGACCCTGGGTATTGCAATACTGACCTGCCAGGCAGTTTGTGTCCACTAGTGTAATGATGGTATGACGGTTTTGGGGAAACCAAACTTTATGATTGCCTTTGAGGCCTGCTCCACAGAGGAAATCATGACCAGCACTGGAAACCTAGTCAAAAGTCTCATGATTAGGGAGGCCCCAGGGGTGAACCTACTACTGATGTCTTGCTAGATGGGCATGTGGTCAAACTGCCTTCTAAATGTTTGTGTTTATAGCCACAGAATATATGTCTGCAAAGCTTTTTTATCAAGGGTGGCAGTGAGTGCAGAGACTCTTTACGGGTCAAAGTGATCCTAGCATGACTGTTGAAGTCTCAGTTCTAAATGGAACATCTGTATCACTGACTTCAAGGCTCAGGGAAGAGCAAAAAGAGCAGGAAAGAGCTGGGAGGCCGTGGTACACACCTTTGATCCACTCGGGAGGCAGAGGCAGGTGGACCTCCATGAGTTCAAGGCCAGCCTGGTCTACAGACTGAGGACAACCAGAGTTACAACAAATAAACCCTGTCTTGAAAACAAACAAGCAAACAAACTAACAAAAAGAAGAGCAGGAAAGAGCATATGGAGGAAAATAAAGAGCTGGGTAAGGGGGAGGAGTTCTGTAAAATGTCATCTTTTGGGCAAGACGTGGTTCTTGCACCAATGAACTCACAGCGGTCGTTACTTGCCTAAGATCTGAACAAGACCAGGTCAACCAATCTCCACAGATGACAGAGGGGCTTAGGAGCCCCCTCCCTTCACTGAGGAAGTAGAGGTTGTTAGGTTGTTAGGTTGTTAGGGGTAGGGGGTGTTATCCATCTTCATGGTTTAGCCATTGGGAAGTTGTTCTCACTCAAGAAAATAACCCCTCATGAATGCTCATGAAGGCAACCCTAATTAAATGTAGTAGCCACACAAAAGGCAGGAAAGTGGGAGAGGGACTTGTCTGAAACGTGAAGAGATCTAGTAGGAATGGCAGAGGCTAATGGAACATGAATAGAATTGAAGCACACTACCTATGTATGAAATTGCGAAAGAATAAAATAAGAACTGTTTCCAAAGGCAATAACCTCCTTTTACGCACAGGGGGGTGGGGGGGTGTTCCAGACCCACGCCCAATGTTCCCCAATGGATTCTAGAACTCACCAGATCCTATATATGCTATGATTTCTGTTCTTTTCCTATTGCAGACCTATGATAAAGCTTTTATAGGTTAGACACCCTGTACTGACAACAGCAACTACCAAGGGAGTAGAACAATTACGACAATGTACTATATTAAAGGTTTTATGATTGTAGTATTTCATGTTCAATATCTTTTAAAGAAGCTTTCCACTGTGCATATTCATTTTACATGGCACTGTACCATAAGTTATTTTCACGCAAGTGTATAAGGTCCAGTCAGCATATCCAACACTGTACCCCATCCCTCCCTCCTCGCCCAGCCCACCCCACTCCTGTTAGTCCCTGTGTTCCTCCAGGCAGTTTCAGTTCTACTTTTGTGTCATATACACACTCCTGATTTTATGTATCCGTAGAAAGTCTAGGAACCACAAGTGAAAGAAAGCATACAACGCTCTTCTGTTCAAGACAAGCTTCATATGATTAACAACTTTGTTCTTTGTAGCTGAAAAGAATTCCGTTCTGTATGTATGTCACATTTTTAAAATTTCTTTTCTTCTTTGTGCTCTCAGTCTCCCTGCCTCCACCCCCGCTTCTCTCTTTCTGTGCTAGGAATTGAGCCTAGGCCTCACAATTCTCTACCACTCTATCCTCCGCCCCTGTAGACCGAATCTTATTTATCCATTCATCCGCTGATACGTGCCTGGCTTGCTTGTGAACACTGCAACAGTAGACACTGATGTGCAAGTGACCCCGCCATGTGTGCGATGTGTTTACTTGGAGTTCTTCAGGCGCGCACCCAGGCGTGGCGTAGCTGGGTCACGCTGTAGCTCTGTTTCTAGATTTTCAAGGGACTGTTTTCCACAGTAGCTAGACTAGTGGTTTACATTCTCTCAGCTGCGTATAAGAGCTCCTCTTTGTCCACGTTCCTGATGACATTTGTTTCATTGTTTATTTCTTGCTGACTGCCTTTCTGACTGGGATGAGATGGATTCTCAATGGAGTTTTAAGATTTATTTATTTTTGTTTACTTAAGTGTGTGTGTGTGTGTGTGTGTGTGTGTGTGTGTACACTACTAACATATGCCAGAAGTGTCAAATTCCCTTGGCAACTAGAGTTACAGGCACCTAAGATCACCAGACAGGGATGCTGGGAACAAGCAAGGGTCCCCTGGAGTACTGTGCATGCTGTGAACTGCTGAGCCATCTTGCGGTCTTCCTCAATGTAGTTTCTATTGATGAAGTCTTCTGAGGTTGGACATTTTTTCCTTATATTTATTGGCCATTTGTAGTCCATTTTTTGAAAAGTCTCTTCATTTCACTGCCCAGTAATTGATTGGGTTGCATGGTTTCTGAAAATTTTTTTGTATAATCTAGATATTAATTCTCTATCAGATTTATCAGTAGCAAAGATTTCTCAAACATTTTGTAAGCTGTCTCTTTATTTAATTGCCTATTTTTTAGCTACCTATTTGAATGGTCTTTTTATATTCTCGAGGTCCTTATGTCAATTGTTGGCATTATTCTCTGCTTCCCACTGTCTCATGTATACCACATTGACCTTTCTAATGACTCTATGAGGAGACACAATGTCTATATAATGGAATGAAGAAGATAAACAATGGGTTGAAATGGAGTATTAAGCTACCTCACAATGATGACTTGAACTTGAAGCTGACTGCTCTGACAGTTGATCTGATAATTATCTGATACCTACTCCGTAGCTATGGGAAGGTGGAGTGTACAGTGTAAGTGCACTGGGCAGAGAGTTGACTTACTGTACCCAGTGAGACGGAGTAAGATTTCATCATGCTACTCGAGGTGCTGTGCAACTTAAAGCTTACAAAGGGTTTACTACTGGGTTTTCCCACTGAATGTTTTTAGACTGTGATTGACTACAGGTAATTGAAAATGGAAACCATGAATAAAGCAGGCAGCCGCATGTATTCTACAGACTGTCTTGGTCATTTAAAAATTACTCTTATAAGACATTATGAACAAGGCAACCTATAGAAGAAAGTTTATTGTGGGCTTATCGTTTCAGAGGGTGAGTCCGTGACCATCCTGGTGGGGAGCATGGTAGTGATGGGCAGGCATGACACTGAAGCAGAAACTGAGAGCTTACATCTGATCCACAAGCAGAGCTAGAGATAGATAGATAGATAGATAGATAGATAGATAGATAGATAGATACATAATAGATAGATAGATGATAGATAGATAGATAGACAGACAGACAGACAGACAGAAGCATGCTAACTGGGAATGGTATGGACTTTTAAAACCTCAAAGTTCACCTCCAGTGACACCTCCAGGCATAACAAGGTCACGCCTCCTAATCCTTCCCAAACAGTTCCACCAACTGGGGACCAAGCATTCAAATAGATGAGCCTACGGGGGCCCCACTCTCATTCCACCTACCATACAGACACTGTTCCTTAAATTATAGCTCCACGTATGTTAACTCAAGTTGTTCCAACATCAACCCTATGGAGGAGACTGTGTTCTCATTTTTCTGTGGAGGAAATCGAGGTACAGTGAGAGTGACCAAGACTTTGAGCTCTGCCAGCGTGGCTTCTGAGCTTCCATGTTCCACAGAGCAGGAATCTGGAGCTGACAGCTCAGCAACTCTTATGAAACAAAGCAGCAATGCGGCTTGGGGCCGACACAGCCAGGACCTGTCTTTCTCCTTTCTCCTCATGCATGCATTAGTGAACATTGCCCTTTGCCTAATGGGGGTGTAGCAGGACGGAATGACTGATGGCAAACCTGCAGCCAAACCTGACAAGCTCCTCTCCTACAGTGGTGTCTTGTGTTCCGTCTTAATTGCTTATTTGTTGGGATTTCTAGAGCTCTGGAGGATTTCGTTAAGAATTCTCGATCAACTAAAGTGAACTCTGATTCATACATGCCTCTCGTTCCTCTTCATCTCCTGACAGCTTTCTTAGGTTAGAGATGCCCAATTTAACAGGGAATAAATTAGTGGCCCCGAATAAATCTTTGGAAAGCGCAGAGAAAACACTCCCTCGCTACATTTGGTAAATCGAATGTACAAATGAGCTCAAGGTTCTTAGAAGAAGAAACTCACTTCTTAGAGATTGTCCCCATCGCGCATCTGTGAGGACAATTTCAAATTAATTAATTTAAGTGAATTGGAGAACATAAACACAAGAGAACATTTTCTGAAGATGGCTTTGCTGGGGTTTTAAATGGAAACGGTGGATGGGAGTCTATTTAAGTGACCAGTCCATTGAGCAGGCATCTTATTTGTATGCATGGGAAATCCAAGCATCTCATCCAGAAGGCTGCAGATGGGAGGTGCCCATCCCACTCCCTCTCTCTCCCCCAGTGGAGGATGAAGATAAGACTATAGGCTACTTATAGAGAAGTTCCTGGATGGTGTGCAGAGGGTCAGTTGATTTTAGTGTAGGAGGCTGGCCATGCAGCTGACTCTTGCCTCCAGCCTTAGGTGGTCTTGTCCGGTGCAGGATGGGCAGGACACCGAGGTCTTCGCAGAACCTGATAATGCATGTTTCAAAATAGCTGACATTCTTCATACGTTCCACAGGGAGCTCGGGTTTTGTTCAGTAGATAATGAGGATACACCCAAGGGGGAGGAAGATGATTATAGTCTGTGTTTTGTGAGATCATAGATGCTTGCTCTAAGGAGGGCAGACGAGGGATTGTAGGGGAGACCCAGAGCTGATGGCACAGAAGCCTATTAGCATGAGGGTTTCATTGTCTAGGTGAGAAATAATGGAGAGAAAAGAAACCAGTTGGTTGTTTGCTTTTTCTTTTTCAAGACAGGGTTTCTCTGTTGTAACTCTGGCTGAACTGGAACTCACTCTGTAGACCAGGCTGGCCTCAAACTCACAGAGCTATGCCTGCTTCTGCCTCCCGAGTGCTGGGATTAAAGGCATGTGCCACCACCACCCAGCAGAAAACAGGCTTTTAAAGGTCTATTAAGTACCAGTCTGAGCACTGGACTGGTCCCTTGACTTGAACTTTCATTAAGAACCATGAAATTCCTGTAAAAAAATAAAATCATTGTTGCTACTCTACCTGCAAGGGACTGAGAGATACTTCACTGAGCAATAGATGTGCTACAAGAAATAGCTTCTCTGCTTCTACGTGGGCAGAGGTATGGTGAGGGCCAGCTATGAGAGAGAGGGGTGCCAGAGGAAGAAGCAGCAGAGTGGTTAAGGGAGGGGAATCAAGAGGTGGGAAAGCACCAAGCACTTTAGCTTGATGGGGTGCACAGTAGGGGTGCAGCAGGAAGAGGGACATGGGGCCATCGGATGCGGTTCAAGCCCAAGCAGCAAGGGATCAGGTTGAGACCTGCTGGTCTTTCTGAACTTGATTCTGTCAACAGTGAGAAAACTAGCTAGTACGGCACCCTTATAAATGAGGAGCAAGGAAGCTATTCCCCCTCACGTCATGTAAGGACATGGAGGAGAAGCCCGCTACAAGCACAGGTCCTCGCCAGATACTGAATCTGCTTTCGTGTTAGACTCTACAATTGTGAGAGGTAAGTTTCCACTGCTTATGAATTACCTCAGTTAGGATATTTTGTCCTAGCGTCAGACCCGTGCTAAGACAATGGTCTCCCCTGCCTCAGTGCAATTAGTGTGCCATCTAGCTAACGAACTCTAATGAGTTGCCAAATATCTCCAAGATATACACATATCAGTGCTCGTTCCTATTCATTTGTTAATTTATTCTTCAGCATTCATTTGAGTGACCACTCTGTGCTACGCACTAGTTAATCTAGGCTTTGTTTCTTGGTCTGTTTTCTTTTGAGACAGGGTTTCTCTGCTGGAACTGGCTGTCCTGGAACTCTGTAGACCAGGCTTGCCTCGGACTCACAGAGATCTGCCTGCCTCCGCCCCTGGAGTGCTGGGACTAAAGGCATGCACCACCACCGCCTGGGTGATCTAGGCTACTTGGGAAAGTAGTTCTGGATAAGGTAAAGAAAAACAACAGTCTTGGAAGAAAAACCAGACAGTACAAAGGAACTGATATTCCAGTGTGGAGGGACAAAGAGACACTGTACCTAGAAGACAGTGACTGGGGTCTGGGGAAGAGTAGCCAAAAAGGAGACAGGAGCATGTCCAAGTCCCAGAGGAGCCTCAAAAACCATCTAACAAGGTCTGGCTCTTCTTTCCCTGGTGCTGGATGTCACTGGAGGGTTTCACAGTACTCCCTCTGGCTACTGTGTGGAGAATGGACCACAGAAGTACAGGAGGAGGTGGGGACCTGTGAGGGGCCGCTGTGATTATGCCAGAGGCTGAGGGTGATCGAGCAGGACAATAGTGACATTGCACCATTTCTGTTGAAACAGCAGGCATCTCTCCAGCCCCCTGGAGAGTTTCTGGCTTAGACACCTAGGCATCGTCCTACTTTGATACTGACATCACGGGGCAGTGAACCTTACTTACTGCTTGTGCTGATCTGAGTTTCCCGTTGGTGGTTACGAGTTTCCTGTCGGCACCATGGAAGGCATTGCTGTCACTGCTTTGCACGGAGCACGATTCAAAGTCTTCCCAATGGCTTCACTTCATATTTGCATCTTATAACATTTCTTTGCTCTTAATTAAGTCAGGTACTCAGCAGAAAGAGAGAACAAGGTAGTTGGGAAGGCCTTTATGTCTCAGCCCCACCACAGTTAAGTGGGTGGTAACTGGCCATTCCTACTATGTGAGACAGAAAACAGAGCTGGTGAACATGTCCAGAAAGTGGCCCTGTCTCCAGGGCTCTCAGATGGGTAGACTGAATTCACTCAGAATCACCAAGCCTGGATACATTTACAATAAAATATTTATTTTTCACAGTTCTGAGTGTTGTAAAGTCCAGTGCCGAGTGTCCAGCAACTAAAGAGGCCATCTAGATGCCCAGGGCAGAAGGTGGACAGGCAAGTGAGAGAAGAGAACATTAGGAAGCTGTGCTCCTGTAGTCTTTTCATATAATCCGTAGAGGCGGCATGGTGACGCCTTCCTAAAATAAAATGATCTCGAATAAAGTAGCTACTGTGACCCAAACAGTTCTGTTTATTTTATAATAAATCCCCTCGCTGAGTTTTTAAAAGATGTGTGTGTGTGTGTGTGTGTGTGTGTGTGTGTGTGTGTATGGTATGTGGGTGGGGGTTCCCATGGGGGTTAGAAGAGGCTGTTGGATCCTCCAAAGCTAAAATTACAAGTGGTCATGAGCTACCTGACCTGGGTGTAGGAACTGAACTCAGATCCTATGCAATAGTACCTACCGCTCTTCACCCACTGAGCATCCCTCCAGCTCTGAACCCTGGTGATTATCAAATTTAAAAAAAATTCTTCCGAGGATGGAATAGGTGATAAACACAGCCCATATGGTGCTGCAAGGGAACTTAGAAGTATTGAGGAGAATTAAAAAACAAACATGAAGTTCAACTTCACACTAGTATTATCTACTGAAACCTGATGTCTTGTTAAAACTACAACATGTCTTATTTGTGAAAATAGATAAATTATAAAACAGAACAGAAAATAAACGAAACACGTAGGTCACTGAATGTTAACAGTGTGTGTGTGTATGTGTTAATTTTGTTTTGTTTCTTGTCAAATCAAGAAACAGCCTTTGAATAAATGAAGCTGTCAAAATGCTCCTGGATAAATTCCTAGGGTCAGTGGAAGGGACTCTCCTCCTTCAGCTTCTTAAGAAAAAGAAAATCACAGCATGCAGGATGGTGTGGATGAGCAAATTAACCTACGTAGGAATCATTCTGCGGGATTCCTCCTCCAAGGCCTTGCGGGGTGACTTTCCATAACGTGAGATTCTGAATGCTACTTATACACCAGACATAAGCGGTCATCTTCAGCACAAACTTTTCAGTCTTAAACACTACTCTTGTAACTGCTGTTCTTCGGGACATTTAAAATGTGCATATTAAAACTCACTGATGTGTCCTTTGAAAACTGGAACTCCTTGGGCCATATGGCCCCCATCTCTGGGGAAGTGGATATCTACTTCTGATTCTTTGGTTAAACATTAGCAAATAACATAGTGGAAAAGAAAACCCATAGACCCAGAATCTGAGATGGAGGAAACTTCATTTTGAGCAGGCTGAACCCTGAGGGCCCATCCCTGGGGAGCAGAGGAACCTACACCGGCATGGGCCCAAGGCAGCTGTTGAACTGACCTCAAGCAAGATTTCTTTGGGTGCAAAATGAGGCTCAGCGCTGCCCTGAAAGACTCGATGCATATTCACTGCTACTTTCTGTTGCTCAGGAGTGTGTGGAAGAGGGACTGTTCTCACAGGCCTTGGATTACAGTTCCCTTTAGGCCTGAGTCTCTCATGTACTTCTGGAATGAAGGCTGCTTCTGCCTCAATTAAGTCACTCCACACACTCTGAAGTCCAAAGCTCAGGGCTTACAGCAACTTGACTTCCAGCTCTTCACTTTTCTTCCAGAAATGTGCCCAAATGCCTTTCTGTGCAACCAGTAAAGGTTGACAGCCTTCCCACACCCTTCTGTGGGTGCTGAGATGAGCCTACCATTATTCCCCTTGGCATTACAGTGTTAAGGGGCAGATCTGTGACGTTGGAGAGCCTGATGGAAGACAAATATTTTTGTGTCATTTTCATATGTGACTACAATGTATAGTGATAATAGTCACCCACCCATTGCCACCTCCACTCCCCTCCTGCACCTGGTATCCTCTTCTTTCCAATTAACACCCCTCCTACAGTCAAGTCTTTGTTTTGGGCTGGTTTTGTGCAAGTAGCCATAGCTGTGGTGTATTCATGGTTACAATGGGCATGCCCTATGCAGACGACAGCATTTCTTGGCTCTGCTCCCCATCCTTCGGCTTTGACAATTTCTCTGCCTTTCCTTCTGCAGTGTTCCCTCAGCTTTGGAAGGTGCAGATATGCTGTTTAAGGCTGAGCTCTACACAGTCATTTATTCTCAGCACTCTGACCAGTTATGTGTCTCTGCATTAATGCTCACCTTCTGCAAATGAAGCTTCTCTGATCGAAGCTGAGAGCCGCACTAATCCACGGGTATCAACATATATATTTAGAAAGCATCTTGATGACATATCCATTTGGCAAAACACCAGTTGTGAATCCTCCTATTCCAGAGCCAATGACCTCATTAGCCATAAACTTTTGGCCAGGTGTAGGACCTCAGATCCAATCAGAACGTGGCTGGTTACCTCTAAGCAACTGTGCCACTATTGCATCGGTAGCAACGTCTTGCCTGGCAAGGGAGTATGGTACCAGGCAGGGTCCACAGCTGGGTAAGATTATTGATGGATATTTTTGTTCTAGCAGATAGCATAGTATTCTCGAGCACTGTGAACCCAAACCAGCAGGAAAGAAGCTTTCAAATTGGTTTCAGCCTGATTTTTCTGTATCCTGTATCCAAAGTATATGGGTTCTTTAGCAACAGGATCTTGCCAAAAGATCAACTCTTGGTGTCACGTCTGCTCTCACTCTCCTCACATCTGACTGAGACGTTTTGATCTGGAGGGTGGGTATGGTGGTCCCCGGTACCTATCAGAGGACTGGGCACAGCTGAACTCCTGAAGAGCAGAGCTTCCTTGTGGCACCACAGCTACTTGCAGCTAGTCTAAGCAAGGGAAGAGTGTTTTGATCAGCTCTTCTGAAACCCACAGAGAAGCGGCAGCGTGCTCAGTGTTGGTTCCTCTGGCGTAGCATTCATGGTTATGTCACAGATGTTACTTTGTGGTTTGGATGTGGTTTGAGTGCATTCCCCAAAGATATACATGCAGGAAGCTTGTTCCCCAGTGTGGCATTGCTGACCTGTGGAACTTTAACAGGATAGAGTTTAGTGAAAGACATTTAGACCGTGGGAAGTGCTTCCCCTAGAGGAATGAATGGCAAGAGCAAGTTGCTGTGAGAAAAGCATGCCTTAAGTATGATCAGAACATGTTCTGCCAGTGAGCTACATCTCAAGCCTTCCGTTTTATTATTTTAAAGCATCGTCTTGATAAGATTATATTTTTATGTATTTCCAAAAGTTTCTGATTGTTGGTGGTATACTTGGCGGCTCTGAAATTCTTGCCGGATAGTTCCAACATCTGATACATCTCCTATCAGCATCTGTTGATTGTCTTTAGTCACTCAAGATGAGCTTTATCCGGTATGTGGCATGGTGAGCAATGTTTGGAGTCCAGGGCAGTTTGTCTATTACGTTAGGAGCCTTAGGTTCCTATTTAAATCATCACCCTGTTTTGATTTTGTATGAAGGTTCCAGCGACTTCCAAAGACTGAGCTTCTAACAATAGTTAAACATTTTGAGCATCTGTGGGATTGTTTTGGCTGCTTGGTTTGGCTGGTATCACTGGAGCTCACCTGGGTCCTGCTGGGACTCTGAGGGGTGGAATGTCTCTATGTTGGTGACTTCGTTATGGTTTTGTTCCTTCAGTAAAATATTCTGGAGGAAGGGGTTATTTTGGTTCACATTTGGAGGGTATGGTCCATCACGGTGGAGATGTCAAGACAGCAGGAACTCAAGGCCTCGACTGGGCTGTCATATTGTACCCCTAACAAAGACACAGAGCATGGTGAATACTTGTGTCCAGCTTCTTTTCTTCATTTTTATGTAGTCCAGAATCCCATCTCAGTGAATTGCGCCACTCCCAGTGGAGGGTTCTTCCTACTTCAACCTAACCCAGATAATCTCACACAGACACACTGAAGGCCTGTCTCCTAGGTGATCCTAGACGGGGTCACACTGACAACTAGTGTTAACCATCACAGTGGAAGAGGTGTCAATCCCAGAGAGGGAAAAGTTTCTCGGGCCAGGTACCTCTTGTGGAGTCCCACCTTCTGATCCCTTTAGCTACCTGGAGGGGGACAGGAGCCTCTGCCCTCAAGAAAGGGAGTCTTTCTGAACCAGGCTTTTTGTACAGTAGGGTCTCTCTTCCCAGTTCACTCAATTCCTAGGGAGAGGTTTTGAGTTGTGTGGTAGTTGTCACAGGCCTAGAGAGCCTTCCTTTAGCTCTGGGTTCTACCAAGGCAATGTCTGTCATGTTGTAGATTAAAGTACTCAAAGTGGTTTGAATGAGATATATCCCCCATCAGCTCACACAGCTTGAACAACTGGTGACTTAGTGGCACTGTTTGGGAAGGTTATGGAACCTTTGGGGTAGGGACTGACTGGAGGAGGTACATCATTGAAGGTAGACTCCGAGGACTTACAACCTCACACACTTCCTGTCCTCTTTCACCTACTTCCTATCCTCTTTCTCCCACTTCCTGTCCTCTCTTTATGCTTCCTGTGTGGATGAAAATGTGATCAGCCAGCTTCATGCTCCTGCCCTACATTCTCCATAATTGTTGTCATACTTTCTCATCACAATGGGTGGACTTCTACCCTTTGGAAGCTAAACAAACTAAGCTAAATAAACCCTTTCTTCCCTAAGTTGCTTTTGGTCATGATATTCTATCCCAGCAGCAGAAAGTAATTAACTCAGAAACCCATAGGAAAGCAAATTCTGTGGCATATACATTTAAACCCTGACAACTGAGCTCTAATTCTACCCACTTGAAGATCCCCTTCAAGGGTAAAGGATCACACAGAACTAGGGAGATGGTCAGCTTTCATGAAACATGTTGGGACCATGACTTCATGAGGTGTCTGCCTGCATGTGCTGAGCCTGTCCCTTGAATGATCCAAAGACAGAGGGTCTTGTAGCATGTTGAAGGTGGTGTTGGTCCACAGGTACCCTCAGACTTCACCCCCTCACATACACCCTCTAAAGCAGTTTCTTTCCCAGTAGAGTGTCTCTGGTGGAATGATAGATAACTTTCCACGGGAAGATGCAGGAAGTCCAGAGTGTCCAGGCAGAGCTGGGCTCGGGAGTCTAGACACTGGGCAGATGGGACTCTGAGCTGTTGAAAACACAGAAGGGACAGGTATGGAGACATTTGACCTCCCACTCTCCTGGTTAGTTTTATGTCAACTTGACACACGCTGCAGTCCTCAGAGAAGAGGAAGCCTCAACTGAGAAAAAGCCTTCATAAAATCGGGCTGTAGGCAAACCAGTGGAGCATTTTTTAAAACTAGTGATTGATGTGGGAGGGGCCAGCACATTGTGGGTGGGGCCACCCCAGGACTGGTGGTTCCGGCTTCTATAAGAAAGCAGTTTGAGCAAAACTATGAGGAACAAGCCAGTAAGCAGCACCCCTCAGTGACCTCTGCATCAGCTGCCCTGACTTTTTTTGATGATGAACAATGACATGGAAGTATAATCCAAATAAACCCTTTCCTCCCCAACCTGCTTTGGTCATGGTGTTTTATCAGCAATAGTAACCCTAACTAGCACACCCATATTATATTAAAAAGAAAGCATTTGGTTATGGATTCTTGCTTCTGTGTCCACTTCTATTATTAAAGTATGAGATCTGTATATGAATGGACTTTCAGAGTCCCACGCCTGGAGGTTCCTAGGGGCCAGATTCACCTGGAGAGAGCAGGTCACGGAGCTGCCCCATCTGCTTGGCCAATGTGAAGTGTGGTGCTGTGTGAGCAGCAGGGCTGTTCGATTCCCTTTATTTTGCCACATTCACTTTGCCAAGAAAGCACAGGCTGGCAGCAAAATGTGAGCAAGTGTATTTTATGTATCTTTTAAACAAACCTGCCTATACCGGCTTGTCATTCAAATGTGTTCCAACCAAGACATCTTACATGGGACAGAGGGTGATGGGAGTCCCCCAGTCTCTTCTCAGTTCCTATTTGGGTGAATCACCCTTATTGGTGACATGGTTACATGGCATCTCAGAAAAGGAATTCACTTCCCAGACTCCTCTGCGGCTCGTCCTGCCCATGTGACTAGGTTTTGGCCAATAGAGTGTGAGCAGAGGTGAAAGTACATTTTGCTGGAAGGCTACACCTCCTTCCCTTTCCAGTTGGTGCTGAGTTGTCTGGAGGAACTGTAAAGATGTCAGAATTGGGAAGAGAGAGAGGCTGAGTTCCTGGTACCTGTGCAGATGGCTATGCAGCACATCATGAAGCTGGCTTAAGCCACAGGCATGTGGAGCCACTGTCTCGTGTGTTGACTATGAATGAAAGTCCCAGAATGCAAAGCTGTGAGGATGCACCTGCATTTTGTCCTGTGCACCCTGCAGGGGAGAAAGCTGTGCCCTGGCAGGGACCCTCTGAGCTGATTGTTATTGATATTTCAATATGTCACAATAATTTGTGATAGTTTGAAGCAGTAGGGCAAGGATTCCAGCAGGGATTCCAGAACAATGGCTTTATGCAAATCAGACTGGAAGAAAATGACTCCCTTCTGTACATAATACTGCTTCTGAGATAGAAAACAAGGAAGCTTTAAAAACAGGAAGCCAAGAGAAGGTCAGCGAAGGCAGAATGGCAGCTGCCAGAAGGGAAGACCTTTCCACTCAGTCTGGTGCTCTCTAACAGCCAAGCACTCCAGGACTGTGTACTAGGCAGACATCCTTTGAGGCTTAGGGAAGACACAATGAGGAAGGGGAATATGAGGCCATGTTGAATTTTCTTTCAGTGGATGTCATAAGGTCAAAGAGATGATTCATACACATCCACAAATTAGACTATTTCATCGTGGACTATTTCCCAGGGCAAGAGAGTTCTTTCTCCAATGGTGTTGTGAAAGCTGAGCTCTGAAGGACAAAGAGGAAGCAGCCAAGGAAGAAAGGGAAAATCACAGTGGCAGGAGCTTGAAGCAATTGGTTACACTGTATCTGCAATCAAGAAGTAGAGAATCAAAGATGCTGCTGCTGAGCTAGTTTCCTCCCTTTTGTGGAGTCCAGGACCTGACCTAGAGAATGGTGCTGCCCACAGTGGGCAGGCCATCCCTCCTTAGTTAAACCAGATAATTCCTCATATAGGCATGGCTAGAGCTAATCAAAATAGCCTCTCACAGGTGTACCTAGAAGCATATCTCCTGTGTAATTCCAGGTCCTGTCCATTTAAGTGCATTAAAAGACTTAAAATGCTGGGCCAGAGAGATGGCTCCACAGTTAAGAGTACCTGCTGTTCTGACAGAGGGTTCAGTTCCCAGCACCCACATGTCAGCTCACAATCATTTGTAACCCCAATTCCAGGGGTCCAGTGCTCTTTCTTGGTCCCTGGAATAGACTGCACACACCTGGTGCACATACATACATGCAAGTAACACGCACACATAAAATAAGAATAAGAAATGTAATAAGTGTTTTCAAAATACTTAAAAGATTAACTCCCTTTACTGGAGAGTCAGCTACATCATAAGTAATGACGATGTAATAGTCTGGAGGGACAAACAGTGGATTATGGAGCTTGATCTTTCCAAGGAAGCTCAGAAGACCCCTTCTTGAACTCCCAGAACTAGAATGTGAAATCATTCAGTCCGGAAGCTATTAATCAAGGTTCAGAGTCATCATATGTAAAGATAAGGTGTCCAGACAGAGGTGAACTGGGAAGTTGGTTTGAGCCACCTCTGGCATCACAGATTTGACTGTAGTTGTCTGTCAGAGTGAGCTCAGTGCAGAAGTATGTCTAAAAACTTAGCCATAGCCACAGTTGACAGGAGACCCACAGTTGAGGTACATATTGTGAACAGTGCTGTAGGAACAGACTCAAGGTCAGAGTTGATGGCTCAGTCACATACACCCTGTCTACATACAGTAAAAGAGACAGCAGGGAAACAGCCCCTTAGAAGATGTTTTTTATTCAATAATAATATAATAATAATAGTAATAATAATAATAATAATAATGCTAGGGTTGGAGAGATGGTTCAGCAGTCAGGAGCATTCACTGTTATTGAAGACAACCCAGGTTCAGTTCTCAGCACCCACATGGTGACTCACAACCATCTGTAACTCCTGTCCCGGGAGAGCTGATGCACGTTCTCTTTTCCTTGGGTACTGTATGCACATGGTACACTTTGCATGCATGCAGACAAAACACCCATACACATAAAATAAAATTAATACACAAAATCCTTTAAAAATTATATAAAAGGTTGGAAAATAGTTCAGCAGAGTGAAGTGCTTACTGAGCAAGCATGAGGACCGGAGTTCAGATTCCCAGAACCTACAGAAGCTGGTGGCCCCTGTCTGTAGCTCTAACACTGGGGGCATGGAGGAAAGCAGCTCCCAGGGCCTCTCTAGCCAGAACATTGAGATCCAAGTTCAGCGAAGGACCCTGTCTTAAAAGACAAAGTGGAAAGCAATAGAAGACTCTAGATACTTGACCTTTGAACTCCACTGTCACCCACATGGGTGAAACACCCTTTATATGTTCACACACACTACTAATAGTTGTAGTAAGAACACATAGCGTAAATAAGTTGGAATGATACAATTCAGCATTCATGGCAATAGACAATACAGGTCCCTAGAACTTACCCTGCTTAGCCAAAAAGATGGTAACTCTCCATTTCCACCTCTCAGTTCTTAGCAAACAGCATTGCACTCTGGGACTGTGTAAGTCCTATTATTCCAGATACCTCCCATAGGTGGGTCCTGCAGGGTTCCTGTGACTAGGTTTTTTTTCAGTTGGTATAAACTTCTCGATGCTCAGTGCATCTTAGCACCTTCTCCCCTTTTTTGGTTAAGTGATATCCCTGATGTGTTTTCTTTCTTCATTCATCTTCTGGATGGGCATTTAGGCAGTTTCTACATCTTTGCTATTGGGAATACTGATTCAGGGACCATGTGTGTAAGAACCTCATGAACATCCTGATTTTAACTCTTTTCATTTCCTACATGTGGAGACAACAATCATGAGGTAAAGACTTGGGGGTGTGGTGTGCATGCATGTCTGTAAGTGTGTTTATATGTGTGATGGTATGCATGCATGTCTGTATGTGTGTTTGTATGTGTGACAGTGCACATGCATGCTGTACCTGTGGAGGTCTAAGTTTGATTCTGAGAATCTTTCTCCATTGCTCTCTACTTCACTCATTGAAGAAAGGTGATGGTTTGAATGAGAATGGCTGCCACAGGCTCACATATTTGAGTGCTTGGTGAAGCTGTTTGGGAAGGATTAGGAGGAAGAGGTTGGAAGAGGTGTGTTACTTCAAGGTGGGCTTTGAGGTTTCATTATCAGTTAGCGCTCTCTCTCTCTCTCTCTCTCTCTCTCTCTCTCTCTCTCTCTCTGTCTGTCTCTCTCTGTCTCCGTCTCCTCCCCCTCCCACACACATACATGCTCTACCTCATGATTGTTGTTTCACATGTAAGCTCTCAGCCTCTGCAGCAGTGCCATGCTTGCCTGCCTGCTGTCAAGCTCCCTGCCATGGTGGTCATTACTCTAATCCTCCGGAATCTTAAACCCCAAATTAAATACTTTCTTTTATAGGTTGCTTTGGTTGTGGTGTTTTATAACAGTGATTGTAAGTTAGCTAAAACAGGGAGGGTCTCTCAATCCAACCCAGAGCTAGTTGATAGGGCTAGACTCCATAACTAATTTGCTCTGGTGTAGAGGAATATTTAATCCCTTAATCCAGAAACATGGCTGTTCTGGGAAAAGCTGATCATAGTCAAGGCCTGTGTGATTTGGCTGTAATATAGCATATGCCTTTAAGTAAGGCAACCCAGAAAGCAAGGATAGTACATGCCTTTAATTCCAGCTCTCAGTATGTAAAAGGAAGCAGTCAGTTTAGAAGTAGATCGCAGTTCTCAGTTCAGAGTTCACAGTCAGTTCAGAGTTAAAAGAGAAGCCGTACAGACTGAGAGAATGGAAAGAGACTGAATCAGAGCATGCTGGTTAACCGAGAGGCAGAAAATCAGAGGCAGAGTGAAGCACACAGTGAGTATGTTGTGGAAATTTATTTTTTGTTGTGTTTAAAATAATTGCTTTTGTGCACTGTTGGAAAAAGGGATGCCTAAACCTTGGCGTTTTAAATTGTCTGCTGGTGTTGGATTTCTGTGGGGGGTGTTTGATTGCTTATGATCTACACCTGAGGAGTTCTGAAGACTGAAACTACCTCAGCTCAAATGCTTGGGGTTCCACTGTGCAGTATAGTGATTGCTGTGATGGTGGTTTGCTGAGGTCTGTCAGGGCTTCCACGTGTGAAATATGCTTCCTTGTCTTCTGTGCTGAGCCACCACTTCAGTGAACTACTACACGAGTACACACCTTAATACCAAATCTGAGAGTCAATCAGGGTGAAGACTTGCAGGGTGATATCTGAGTTGAATCTGAGGCAAAGAACAGGCAAAGTGACAAATCAGAGGAAGAGTTAGCAGAGTGAGTCAGAGTGAGGACACACCTAACTCTCATGATATGAAAACAGGCTCTCAACTCAGACAGACGGTAGTCAGTTAGAGAATCAGTCAGATAACACATGGAGGCAATTCAGCAGGAGAGTGAGTTTGGGAGAAGGAGTCAGCTAACAGCAAGAGTTTGAAGCCAAGCAGAGCAGTTCAGTCAGAGAAGTTGCAGGAGTCAGCCAGAGACAGAAGAGTTCCGTCAGAAACAGTCAACTGGCTTAGAAGGTCAATTTGAACCAGCCAGCTTGGAGAAGAGCTGGAGTCAGAACAGTGAGCGAGCTGAGTTGAATGGGAAGAGTCAGTACAACTCTGAACTCAGAGCTCTTAGTTCAGAAGGAGCTAGTTAAGAGTGAGTCAGTCAGCAGTGAGTTTCAGAGGCTGAAACATTCTAGGGTTAGGTTTGAAAATTAGATTGTATGGAGGCTGAAACCCTCTAGGACCAGGGATTGAATTAGCAAAGAACAAACTGTCCTCTGTCGTGAAGCCACGAAAATAAATAAATAAACATGTACATCAACACCTACACTCTGGATCTCCTGTTTTTGTCTTCCAAAGCTGGAATTACAGGTGGATATCCAGTCCCACCTGAAAACGTATGGGTTCTGAGAATCCAAACTCTGGTCTTTATACTTGCACAGCAAGCTTTAATTCCGATCCACCTCCTGAGCCCTGACATTCTTGGTTAAATATATAGATTATGTTTTAATTTCATCATTTAATTCTAGTTTTGGTTTTTAATTTTTATTTCATGTGTATGGATGTTTATGCCTTTACTCCTGTCTGTGTACCACACGTGTGCCTGGTGCCTGCAGAGGCCAGAAAAGGGTGTTAGATCCCCCGGAACTGGAGTTACAGATAGCTGTTGGCTTCCATGTGGGTGCTGGGAAATTGCACCTGAGTCATCTGTGCCAGCTCTCCAGGCCTAGTTTTAGACTCTGAGGAATTGACGTACTCTTTTTTCCATAGTGGCGATACAATTTTACTTTACCGCCAGCAGTGTATAAGGGTTCTAGTTTCTTCACACACCTACATGCACACACTGGCATATACATACACAAGCACAGACACCAGATTAAACTAGCCAGCCTCATAGTTATGAAGTAATATTTTATTGTGGCTTCAATTTGCATTTCCCCGGCAACCAGCGCTATTGGGCACCTTCCTGTTGGGTTGTTTCTATGTCTCCTTTGGAGACAAGTCAAATCAAGCTCTCAGCTCTATTTTGTTGTTGTTTGCTTTCTTGTTTCACTGTTACACTGCGTGAGTTCCTTACATGTTTTGGATGGCTACTTGTCAGGTAAATGGCTACAAACATTTCCAGCTGTTGCATAGTATACTTTTCACTGCCCCTTTGCAGTGCGGAAGGTTTTCTGTTTGACATCCCCGTTATCTGCGTTTGCTTGTGCTCTGGGTGTCACTGTTTGTGCTTGTAACCACTGATCTCTTCAGCTCTCAGAGGTGTCTTTTATCCATCTGAGGAACTCCTATTTCTGTTTGCAGAGTGACTTCTCTTCAGTGGGTTATTAGCTCCATCCCATGATTTTCCTCTTGGTCTTTTCTTCTTTTTCATTTTGTTACTATAGTAAGTTACACGAATGAAATCTCCAGTGTTGAGAAGATGCTGCATTCCCAGGATGAAAGCCAGTTGGCTGTGGCGTGTTATTATTTTCATAATTGATGGGATTGATTTTCTCAAATTCCTGAAGGCATTTTGAGTCATGTTCACAAGGAATATGGATTTGTGATTTTTTTTCTTTCCTTGTGATGTCTTCATCGGGTCTCAGTGTCTGAATAATAATGCTGGTTGAATGAAACGAGCCAAGAAGAAATTGTTCCTTCCGCTAAGTTCTGAAAACATTTGAGTAGGACTGGTGTTATTGCATCCTTCCCTGTTTTGGAAAAAATAAAAAGCCAGGATGTCACTCGTGCCTATGATTTTCCTGGTCAGGATGCTGCAATTGTGACTGATTTCTTGCATATGTAGAATACTTCAGTTGTCTGTAGCTTCTTGAGATAATTTTGGCATTGTGTTTTTTAAGGAATTTTCTCACTTTATTAATGTTGTTGAATCTTTTGGCATGAAGGTACACAATATTTTCCATGCTTTTAAAGGTATCTTTTAAGTGTAATTAATGTACAGTAAATTGTGCATATTGGAGTGTAGTAGTCTAGAGAGTTTTGACATACGTGAAGTCATACTATGGCTAGTTTCTGCTCACTGTGAGAGCAAGTCTCCTCCATCCAATCTTCTCTCAGACAGGGGTTTTTCCTGACATTGCATGAGCTAAGGTGGTGCCCCCCAGTATCCTGGATCCTGTCAGGGGCTTTCTCTCCAGGCTGGCATTTTGCATATCAGCCCTCCATCCATAATGGATGAGGAGTCCACAGACCACTGCTGTGCTCTTCTCTGGCAGTCTGCCCTGTCATCCCTAGCTGCTTCATCTCCCCAGGCCACCGCATCACCTCCGGGCACAGGACCTCTGCCAGGTTGGGTTTGTGTCCCTTACCCATGCCTAGGCCTCATGTTTCTTTTCAGAGAGTTAAAGTGTTAACTATAGGACCCATCCCACCGCTTTCTGACCCCCAGGAATCTCTGTCCCCCTCTGCAAGACGCCCGGAGTATGAAGCCACAGTTCCACGTGTCTTTTTACATCGTTTCACGCAGGTGGGTAAACCCAGTCACTGCTCCACGGATTTCAAAACTGTTACTCAGCACAAAATATGTCTGGCATTGTTACACCTTCTGGATGGATTTACCGTTCTTGAAGCATGTCTCTTTATTTTTGGTTATTTACTGTGTTCACAGGTCTGCTTACTAACTTACTGCTGTTCACTCAAGCTCTCTGACAAAAAGAGCTTTTCCACCCTTTAGCTTCTGCTCTTTTTTGTGTTCGAATGCCCTGCTCTCACACGTGCATGTGCATGTGTAGTCTCTCATTTTTCACTGTTCTCAGAATGTTTCTTCTTAATCGAAGAATTAGACGGATCCCTCTCAACAGATCTTCCTGTGACAACGGAAGCGCTAAAAATGTTCCATCTAACACCGTGACTTCAGGCACTTGAAATACGCCCAAGGTCATAGAGGCACGAAATTCATTTTGTTCAGTTTTAAATCAGTGCAAATATCCAAGTGTGTTTAATGGCTAGTGCCTCAGGCAGCAGTGGTTGACTACGGATTGTGTACACTTAATAAAATTATTAATAATGTTGGGCTTACGCCTGCCATCTTGTTTTTGCTTTATGCGTATCTTTCCAGAGCCAGGAGACATAGCTCAGTTGGTAGCGTGTTTGCCTCGCATGCATCGTAGCCCTGGGCTCCACACATACCAGCGCCACACGTACCAAAGCAGCACACACAAAGCCAGCACCACACGTACCAAAAGGAAGCAGAGTCTCCATTTCTACTTTGTTCATGTGTATCATTTCTCCTTTAAATTTTGTATCTGTTCTAAAAAACATCTGACCAGGTGTGTCTGTGCACAGGAATGCGGGTGCTCAAGGACGCGGGAGGAAGCTGCAGATCCCTGGAGCTGGAGTTCCAGGCGGTCGTTGGCTGCCCCGCAATGGATGCTTTGTAGGAGCGGAGCAAGTGCTTAACTGCCAAGCAATCTCTTTAGCCCGAATTCCGTCTTTTTGTCGGTTTCAAATGTTTTCCTGTGATTGCACTATTGTTGTTGGTTTTGTTTCTGTGTGTGCTTATTTTAGATTTTGCAGTATTCATCTTTAATTACCAAAGTCTGCCTTTAAATCACAGCCTGTCTCCGCACACGTCAAGGGGTTTCTGCGACCCTCGCCAACAGCGGTGACGGTCTGCAGGAAGGCAGCTTGGTTTGTCACAACTCAAGAGCTGGTCTGATCCCCGAGTAGTTTATTTTAGGCAGAGTTAAGCACAGTTAGAACTTGGCGGAAACTATTTCAGCGGTAATTAGCTCAATCCAGCGCGCATAACAAAGCATACGTAAATCTCCTTGGAGAACAAAGTAAGCTAAATACAGACCAGACGTGACTACGTCAAAACGTAGAGTCTATAAGGATGAGTTCTATAGATTGATTGAGAAAAACAGGTTCCCCATAAGGACACGGAGGAGGGTCTAGTGCCGGAAAAGTCCCTATCCACGGAGAGAGCAAAGGTCTCCTCCAGGCGATTAAGCACACCTGTTCCCAGCCTTCTGGGCAGACAAAAGGTCTTGCATCCCTTCCCTTGAAGGAGCAAGCCATTCCAGGTTGCTGTAGTGCTTATTTGTGAGCACAAAGGCCTCCAGGCCTCCCGCAGAAAGAAGCATACCTTTATGTTCCATGCATCACATCCTGTTACGTGTTCCACAAATCTCACCATCCTGCAATAATTATCTTTTAAGGGTTTTTTTTTTTTAACTAAGAAAAACTCATATGTTTCTGCATTCTTCAGTCACTTCCGATTTCTTTGTGTAAATCCAAGTTCCCACCTGGTGTCATTTTCGTCCCCTTGAAACACTGCATGTGCTCAGGCTCCTGGGGCAGCCGCGTGGCGGAGAGTTCCTTGGGCTCTCGACTGTCTCAAAAGGCTTCCATCTGTCTTCATTTTAGAGACTTTTGCTGGACGTACAATTCTAGGGTGGCTTGCCCTCTTTTGTGTGTTATTTGGTTTTGCTTCTGTTTTGTTTGATTTTTTCTTTGTTTACAGTTTCTTCTTAGAAATCTACAGTCATTAGTATTTTAAGGTCTTTGTAGTTAAGTTTTCGCTTTTTTTTTTTGGTCTGGTTGCTACAGAAATGACTTCCTTATGAGTGGGTTTTAGAAATCTGATTAAAATGTGTGACCTTTTGTGCATGAGTCTGTGTGTGGGAGGGGATATTGAGGGCGTTTGTAGTACTTATACTGGTGGGGTGTGTGTGTGTGTGTGCGCATGCATGCTTGTGCACCACATATGTGCCTGGTGTCTGATGAAGAGGTCAGAAGAAGATGTCAAATCCTCTAGAACTGAACTTACAGTTTGCTGTGAAGCACCGTGTAGGTGTTAGGAATCCAGTGTGGTCTTCTGTAAGAGCAGCAAGTGCTCTCAATCATGGAGCCATCTCTTCAGGCCCTGGGCTTATATTGTTTTATAAGTATGGGAAGGGCATTCATTTTTTTAATCTATCTTTTCCCTTTTTTCTTTCTCCTCTTCATCCTAGTCTTAGTCCTCCTCCTTCTCTTCTTCCTCCTCCTCCTCCTCCTCTTTGAGATTGCACTTGCATGTCCTAGTCTGCCTGCAGTGTCTCAGAAGTCACTATCTGTTTCTAGAAGTATTTGAGACAAGCTGCCATGTCTTCACTGGAGTCACGGGTCCTCTCTTCTTCAGTGTTGGATCCCCTGTGCACTCATCTTTCTGTTGATAGAGGAAGGACTATGCACAGTTACAGAGATGGACACAGACAGGGGGTTCGGGCACCTCACAGGTCCATATGGCCCCAGCACGCAGGTGGCGAGGGCCACAGTCTGAACTGTTCAGTGGAGGCTCATAGAAAATGGAGGGGCAATGCAGCCCTTCCCCACCTGTGAACTCTCCCCGGAGACCAAATCCTTTCCCAAGCTCCTCTTCTTTTTCTGGAGATAGATTCTCACCATACCTCCCAGACTGACCTTGAACTTGGGACCTTCTCCATCAGCTTCCTGAACCCTAAGGTTGCAGCCCTTGCTCCACCACACCCAACTGACCTTTTTTGTAGCACGAAGTGAATTAATCACCTCTCGGCCTCTCTTGGAGGCAGCCCCTCACTCTCCCTAGCTGGAAGTATCTCTTGTCTCCACAGTGCAGCAGTCGGCAGCCCACCGGCTTCTTTCGTAACCTCAGGGTGGTAGAGCTTAACTGCCCCAAAGACGAGAAAATCTGAACTGTGTGAGGGGGAAATTTCTCTTTACCAAGACTGTGGTGCCAGGTCCTTGAATGGGATTAACAATTACCAAATGAGCTATTGTAACAGGACCCCTAGATTTTAGCACAACTGATGTGGTGTTAGAGACTCCATTCCGACCTTAAAAAGCTTGTAGGCCCCAACACCTGCCAAAATGCAAACAAAGACCTAATCCATCAAAGACCTACTCTATGGCTCCAGAAAGCCCCTAATGCACTAACCTCGCCTTTTGGCCTCTGCAGTTCTGCTTCTTGCTAACAGAAATGTTAGCAGAATATGTTTTTTGTGCATAAAGAGAAAAAGGGCTATAAGGCTCAGGGCTGCATGATTTTGAGTTAGTTCCCCACGCAACCCTGTCAGCTGGCAATAAAGACTTTCTGTTCAGCTTTAAGAGTATCTGTGTGGTGATCTCTGGTGGGGTTTATCCTGCAACACTACCAGTGCAGGTTACAGAGCTGGGTCTGGAAATTCAACCCAGGGTAGGGCAAAAGCCGTGTTTTTACTCAAAGTGCAAAGTCTGTTTCATTCATCATTTGTAAGTTTCTTGCCAGAAAATGTTACAGTGACGGGGCCAATGACCTTCCCGAGAAAGTGCTTTGCTGCTCTTCTGAGACTGTTCATCATCTATGTTAAGAGAATGCCGTGCATGAACTTACACAGGGAAAGACTCGTCTCCGTCTGTGAGGTACATTGTTAAAAATATGACAGTACCCAGACCATCTTCATCCCTAACCTCCCAGCCTTGTAGTGAACCAATCAGAGAACCAATCAGCTTGATCTTTGTTAACACCTCTTTAGATTTATCAATTAGAAGTACAGCTAGAAAAGTGTGTCTTCCTTTGGTATTCAGTATTTTCAAGGAAATGACTTGTGAAAAACATTCTTTTTTTTTTCTCTCAAACATCATTTCAATTGGTATGACGTCAGTGAAACACATGTTCAGTAAGTTCATTTGAATGAGTAATTTCGTGAATGAACTATTTTAACACAATGGACAACAAAGGAGAAAAATTAAATTGTAACTTTTATCATCATTTGGGAAGAGTAAATTAATAAATTGACACCCATGATGGCTAATCTTGGCTGTCAACTTGACCACATCTGGAATCAACTAAAACCCAAGTGGCTCACCAGGAAGGGATTTTCTTAATTGGATCATTCAGAATGGGGAGACCCACCCCAAATCCTGGCCCCATCTTCTGGAGGCAGTTTATAGCAAAGGACACGGAAGAAGGAAGCTTTGCTTTCTGCCTGCTTGCCCTTACTCTTGCTGGCAAGTTCATCTATCCTGCTGCGGAGACATTCCTTTGCTGGTGTTGAAGCCCCCTTCTTCAGAATTCCAACACAGACTAAAGGCCAGCAAGTCCCTTGGAATCCTTCAGGACTCCAGCACCAGATTGAGACCGCTAAGATATCCAGTCATACTGATTGAGCAACTACCAGACTCTTGGCCTTTCCATCACAAGATAGCCATTTTGGGAATACCCAGATCATATCTCTAAGCCCCTCTAATAAATCTCCTTTTTACGTATTTTATATTATACATGTATTCATACTATCAGTTGTGTTCCTTTGGAAAACCTCCACTAATACAACACATAGCTATAGAAATTAAATGACCGGCTCTCAAGACACAGCCTAATACAATCTGTCAGGGAGGGTAGAAATTAAGAAGAAAGACAACTAGGCTTCTGACCTTCCAGGTCTGAACTAAGGGGACTCTGCAAATCATTTAGCATTCTAAGTCATGGCTTCTTCCTTTTACATGATTAGAGTGTCATCTGCCTCATAGTATTCTGTCGGTATCAAGTGCCCAATGTCAGTATCAAACATACAATGACACTTTATAAACTGCAAGCCTCTGCTGTTTTAGTTAAAAACCAGGTTTTCAACAAAGCAAGGCTCCTGAGGATTGCTGTTGTGAGATGAAATCTGGGCCAAGACTAAATTGTCCAGCAGGTAGTCAACCTTTGATGCTGTCATCCGCAGAATACACCCCTGATTACGGGACAGTCGGGTATAAAGAAAGTTTCAGGGGGACAATATTCATAGTATTTTAAGTAAATTTGTGATTTGGGGCTGGGCTGCACGTGTCCCACTTGACTCCAGGTCGGACCCACCTGAAAGACCAGTTAGGTCTATCATGCTGGCATATGCTTGGAATCCCAGCACTTGGGAGGTTGAGGCAGGAGAGTCACTACAAGCTAAGACTAGCTGGATTACATAGTGAAAGCTTGTGTCATAAAACAACCCAAAACAAAAACAAATCTATCTAAGGTCATGAGACACCATGACCGAAAAGCAAGCTGGGGAGGAAAGGATTTATGCTGCTTAATCTTCCACATTATAGTCCATCATTGAAGGAAAGCCAGGGCAGGAACTCAAACAGGGCAGGGAGTTGGAGGCAGGAGCTGGTGCAGAGGCCGTGGAGGAGTGCTGCTCACTGGCTTGTTCCCCATGGCTTGCTCAGCTTGCTTTCTTATAGAACCCAGGACCACCAGCCTATGGGTGGCCCCATCCACAATGGGCTGGGCCCTCCCCCATCAAATCACTAATTAAGAAAATGGCCTACAGGTTTGTCTATAGGCATGCCTTACAGCCTGATCTTATAGAAGTATTTTCCCTCTTTTCAGATAACTCTAGCTTGTGTCAAGGGGGACATAAAACTTATCAGCAAAGCAAACGAACAATAAACAAAGATATAAGAACAGGCAAAATATCAAGTATACCTGATAGACATGTCAGGAGGAGGAAGTGCACTCCCTAGAATCCAGGGGCTACCTTGGCTCAAGAACTGCACTCCTCAGGGAACAAGCTGTCTCCCCCTAACTCATTTCCACACCTCCATCAGGACCACCTTCTTCAAACACTGGTGAGGAAGGAGAAGAATTGGTCTTGAAAGAGCCTAGTATCTGGGCCATTCCTGCTGGGGACAAGAGTGTTTTGTGATTAGTTTAAGGAAGGTTAATCTGAACCTCGTGGCTCCCAGCACTAAGCACCTATCTGTCTACATCACCTTAACACACTGCCTCGCAAAACATTTTCCGCTTTGAGAAAGCTGAAATCATCTGCTTCTTCTTGTACTGGTTATGAGTTTTGCTGCCCTTTCTACGAACCTCAGTGTAGTTGTGAAAATTTGGGGTTGATTTCCTCTGAAAATTTTTGGCGTCTCGTGTTTTATAGAACCTAAGTTAACTAGCATTCTTATTTAAGGTATAGGGTGAGATTGAAGTTCTCTATCTTCTGTGTATTAATTCTTTTGCACTGTGGTAGAAATGGTTCAGGTTTTTGTTGTTTATTTCTCTGCTCTGCTCTGTTGATCCTTGTGTCGCTATTTGCTAGCACCACACCGTCTCAGCTGCTGTGGTTTCATAGTCTTAAGATTGGATTGCGGAATTCTCTTGAAGTCAGCTTGGTTAATATAGCCTTTTTCATATGAATTTGAAAGTCAGGCTTGTCAAATATTGACCAAAAAGCTCTGTTAGAATTTCAGTGGAAGTTCCACCCAAACTGGATATCGGATTTAGGGAGAAATTGCCTCTTCCTTTGTTGAATTTGAATATCTATAAACATAATATATCTCTTAATGTTTTTATGTCTATTTATTTTTACTTTGTTTTATTTTATGTCTATTTATTTTATTTATGCCTTTTTATTTCTTCCATTAGAATTTGAAAGTTTTCAGTACATAAGTTCTATGTGTGTTTTGTTTAAAGTATAACTACTTGTTTCCTTCTGAGGGGAGATCTTATATGAAATATTTTTGTTCTAGTGGTTTTTAGGAAGTAATCATTTCATCTAAGCTGAACTTCGGTTTGTAGATTTGTTCATAGTGTGTTTTTTTATTTTAAATCTTTCAAGAGGATAATACAATGGTGGGTTATTTTCAAAACACGTTGCGCAAGGTAGCATGCTACTTTGATTCGTATGATTGCTCAGCTTGCTAATCATGTTCTATGCTAAGATGTTCACATCTGTATCGTCCCATGGATTACAAACAATTTTCCGATGGGCACAGCACCAGTACCGTTTGTGTCGGTTGTGCCTTGTGCCTGCTGGTCTTTAGGCATGCAGGGAATGGACAAGGGCCGTGGAGGATGAGGGAGGTTTGGATTACAAGATGACATGTCACAAACCCAGGCCTATAAAGTGAGACTTAATTCTAAAATGAGCACAGGGGTGTATTAAGTCCTCAGATGAGTACCAAGCATATGATCAGAACACAGTGAAGAGCCAGGTGTGCAGGGTCATACCTGTGTGTCACCCTAGCACTGCTGCTCTAGTTTGCTTTCTGTTGCGGTGATAAACATCAGGGCGAAAAGTAACTTGGAGAGGAAATGGCATATTTCATCTTACAATTAGAGCCCATCATATAGGGACATGAAGGTGGGGCCTGGAGGCAGAAACCATGGAGGAACATTGCCTACTGCTTGCTCCCAGGGTCATGGTCAGCTATCTTCCTTATATATCCCAGGTCCACCTGACTGGGGAAAGCACCGCCTGCAGTAGACTTCATCCTGATACGTCAACTAACAGCCAGCAGAGGCCCCACCAACTCATCTATGGTGTAATCTGATTGAGGCAATTTTTCAATGGCAGTTCCTTCTCAGTCGGCAGCCAGCGGCTGACTGTACCTCGGCTTAAGGTAAGGCATGTGATCAGCGGCCATCTCTGTGCCCTCCCCTGCACCTGGTTCCGGACTCCTTGTAGGCTTGCAGGGTGTGGGGCTAGGCATGTTGACATTGCAGATGAGAGCAAGGACAGCAAAAGGAGTCATTCAAATGCTGTAGCTAGCCCAGTGAGCAGACTGCTCCAGAGAGAAAGGGCTGTCTCTCTATTTCTAGACTACAACCAGAGTCAAGGGTGTGAGTGTGAACCTCGGATCTGTGATTACCCTGCAGGTAGCCTTGACTGGTCGCTAAATGGGAGGAAACATCTTTTTTCTTTTTTTGTAAAATGGATGGTATTACTGACCTCTTGTTCCCTCCCTTCGTGTCTCTTAGAAAAAGCTTCTGTCATATCCCTGTGATGTTGGTTAGCAATGAGTGCTTGTATGTCCGAGCTTCACCCTGACCTTTATTAGACTGGATTTCCTAAGGCCAGGAGTGTATGCTCTAACAAGTATACCCAGGTGATTCTGGAATGTTCTATCTTGACCGTTCATGTTTGTGTTATTCCACTCACAAGACGTGAAGCCTCAGGTACTTCTAGCCCTGACAGAGTAAGTAGTAAAGAGTTATTCGCGAATAACCAACTAAGGAAACTAAAATGTCAATGTGTTTATTGACTCCTGGGTGAGGACTATGTTTTACTTAATTGACTTGAACAGATTCATGCTGGAGAAAATGAGAAGCATCTCAGATCCGGCACTGTTCCTGTGTCCTCAAGAGTGCAGGCTCCTACCGAGTCCAGAGAAACTCCTGGCAGACCTGTAGACTCCAGGGAATGGGATGGGGCTGGGTGAGTTAGTGAACAGTGACAGTGGAAAAGTCACTGGTAGGATGCTAATGTCTAGACAGAATTGTTCATCTTCCATCCTATAATCAAAAATCAGGCAGCAAGGAGAAACGGGGCAGGCTGTAGGGGCCACCGGTCATAGTGACTGATGCCACATTTGAATGTATCGACTTGGTAAGGGCTTTTCCCAAGTTGATTGGCCTATTCCAGAGGATGCTTGCGCAGCCTCTTCCCCACACAGCTCTGTTTCATTAAGTTGTCTCTGCCGAACCAAACGCTTTGCACTTTGGAAGTTATTTCTAGAGCAAAGCTACTGGAGGAGGTGGGGTCTACCCTCAGAGATTCCCAAGGAGCCAAGCAGGTAGGAAAACAGCATATCCCACACTTCGTAAACGCTTAGTGTTTTACTAGCTCTGCAGCACAAACTATCCAAAGTTAACTTCAGTGAAAGTTTTTGTAACAGTTACATTAAAATACAGTGGTGGGTTTGGGGTTTGTTTGTTTTTGTTATTTTTTTTCTTTTGGCTTGGGAGCCTTTTAGAATTTGATGGTAATATAGAAACAGTCTGAAACTTCAACATTAAAGGAAGGGTCTGGTCTGGTCTGGTCTGTACAAGTTTAGAAGCTCTGACCTTGAAGACTAAATTGCACTCCATATACTCCTTCCAGTGAGGTACCCGTGGTCCCTTATGACATCCGTTTGGTGTTAATAGTGGAAGCAATTGTTGTATCAGATACAAAGTGGGGTTCCTAGGAATCTTTGCTCATACTTTTAGTCTCATAGTACCCCTGAAATGCGTGGGAATCCACTAAAAACCTCTTCTGCCAAGTTCTTGCCTAACAATGTTTTAAGTGGGCAGAGTGAAAGAAACTTGTTTTAAATCAGAGTCTTCCGCACAACACTGGTTGGCCTCTCTGAGATGGCCACACCACACGAATTGTAGTGATTCCCATCGGATCCTAATGAAAGTCCAGGCGCCTGAGTGGACTCCAATCCCTGGGAGGGGTAACGAGGACTGGGCTGGGCAGCAGGAAAGGTTTCCTGTCTTCTCCCATGAACTGGGAAGCAGCATGCAGAATTGCCTTCATTGCCTACCAAAGGTTTTCATGGAAACCCATACCGTGGGCTGCAAGGAAGCAACAGTGGACGGTAGCCAGAGAGGAGGGGCTATCCCTGAAACACAGGGGAAGAGGTGTCAGTGAGCACCGCTGTGCTTCCCAGAGGGAGGAGCATGTCCTCTCCAGGGCCTGCCCTTCCTGGTGAGCATTCCTATTGGCAGAAATGCCCAACACCCAACTGGGAAGCTGCCGTGTTCAGATCAGGGTGCGGAATGAGACAGGGCTGCAGGATGGCACCAGGTGTCCTTGAGCTGGTCAAACGCTCACTCTGTGATTAGAGGGTGCCCTAGGCGTCCTGATTCCTTTGCTACGTTGAGGAAGAATCCAGTTCTCTGGCATTCTTAGTAATGAGGGACCTGGGCATTCGACAAATGGCCTTTGACCTCCCTTTTTCTTTACCTCTGTGTCTGAGTATTGACCACACCTCCCCTCTGCGGGCTAAGACAGCTGCCTGTAGTGAAGCTTAAGGGTCCGTCTGTCTACGGAAGCAGTGAATGAGAGTTTAGGGTCACAGAACAAGTAAATATGTGGAAATTCCCAACAAAACCTGGTCCATTCTTGATGAGAGCCTCTGCCTGTGGGAAACTTTCAGGCAGCCGACCCTCGGTGACAAGTCCATTCTAAAAGTTCCCCAATCTGCACCATCCAGGATGGTTTTTAATATCCGCCGACATCTCTAGACCAGACTCGACACAGTGACTTTCCTACTGGTCCTCCCTAAGGCTCTCAACAGCTGCCTTCTGGCCTGTGTTTATGGCTGTGTTGGGAAGGAAATGAACTCTGTGGGATCAGGTTTTCACATTCAATTATGGTTGAAATTAGGAGCAGGAAGGAAGTGGGCTATATTGAGCATCAACAATGAGCCGGGCGCTATTCTAGGTTTTAAGAGTATGGAACCTAAATTTGAATTTGAAACTGGATGCAAAGTTACATAAAAATAGGACAGCACAGATTACTGGCATAAGGATTACAGATGTTTCTGGAGACTCTGAAGCCTCCTCTGGGGCTGGAACAGATATGGCAGTGGGTGGGATGAGGCTGGCCTTTACGTGAGTGCTGTCTGTGACACTAAGGCACCACAAGGCCTGTTGTCCAGTAGAGTCCAGACAAAGGCCTCTCGCCTGTTTTTAGACCACGGAGGAGACGTTTGCTAAGCTGCTCTGAGAAACGTCCCCTGCTGTGGAAAAAGAGGGGCTGTGGATGGATCCTGAGGCGGGGTTGTTGTATCATTCCCTTTGCTTGTCCTACTCGGTACTGTCGGGTTTCTTTTTAAGACGCATGTAGGATCATTCTTGTTGCGAGCTATGCATATGTATCTGTTTAATTTTAACTCCAGCTCTCCACCAAAAGGCAAGTTCATTTACTCAGAGCCCAGACAGAAGGCTTTCCCAGTCCTGACACCTTGCTTATTTGCTACTTAAAGTCTTTTGGAAGAAAAGAACAGATTTTTGCATTTTGTTCCCTTTCCTATTTCTGGGGGGAAAAATTTAAATCCTAATTTCAAATCCAACTGTCCTAATTGGAAGTGGTTCTTGATCTATTTCTCGGCAGTCTGCTTATTGCTGGTAATTGTCCAGTACTCTTGGCCTCTACCCTAATGGAGGATGCTCTCCAGCAGTGTTCTGAGTCTGCTCCAGAGCGATCTGATCGGGAGGCCCACTGTAGCCTAGGAATCTCCACAGAGCGCCAGGTAACACACAGCGGCTTCCTTATTCACTCCCCCGGCTGCTCCTTCATGGTAACATAGTCCATACGCTCTGTGTCTATCCACACGGAGCTGCCCAGTCCCTCCCTGCTGTCTCCATCATCTATGTGTGGCTATAAGAACAGGAGTTTGTGACTGAAAAGTCTAACTCAGCAAGCAGATAGGTAGGGCATGAGCCCAGTTTATCTGCAGTCTACCCTGCGCTGAAATACTTGCAAGATAAGAGGGTACCAGTGTTACTTACTTTTGTGACACTGCAACTTTCTGGCGGAAATAATTTTAGAGTTGGAAGTATTTGTTTTGGTTTACGGTTTCATATGGGTTTACCCAGGGTCGTCACTTTGCCTTAAGGAAGGCACGGCTGAGCAACTCAGTTCGTGGTGGCGGAATTGTGTGTATGTGTGTGAGACTGTTTACATGAAAGTGGGCCAGGAAGCAGGAGTGGGCTAGGAAAACAGACCCCGAGGACTCTTCCAATGACAGGCTAGGTCCCATCTCCTGTAGAATCTAGAATCTCCCAAAATAGTGCCACTAACTGGACCAAGTATTCAACCACGCATCAGTGGAGGACATTCCAGATTCCAACCATAACCAGGTCTTTTAGAGACAGAGAGCTCAGACTGGGATAGGCAGAAGCTTGAGTTGTAGATCGTAGATAAAAAACAGTGTTTTTCCCCCAAAACACGGTGACGATGGTGATGATGCAACCTCCAAGGGATTGATGGAGGGATGAAGAAACCACTGAGATAACTAGAAACCAGAGAGTGCTAATGTAAGAACTTCAGACAGGATATATTGGATGGAATTCATTTCAGCAAAGAGGAGTCACGTCATGGGCAGTGTTCGGAACCGGAAGAGGTTCAGAGAGCCGGCCAGGCTGGTGAGGAGGAAGACAGAGGAAATGGATTCCCGTGAAGAATCCAATGAGACGCTAGCTGATGGTTTTTGACTAGTGAAGTCTCCAGTTTCCTTGTATTGTTCAGATGGGACATCGTTAATATTTTAATGTGGGAACTTAAAGCTATGGAGCCCCCCACCCACCCAGTCTAACAGCCTGGGAGAAGTGTTTGGATCCTTAATGTAAGATGACAGAGAAGGATTTTAGGGATGACCAAGAACAGAGGTGGCACACTTCAGGCTCCTGGGTGCGTTCTGGTTTGGTTTTCAGTGAGAGTATGTGTGTGTGTGTGTGTGCTTCCTTTGAGCTGGTGTTCAATGTTTTTAGATGACGCCTGAGTCCCTTGCTATAGCTCCCACATCTACCATTGCCCTCTCTGACCTCTTTCTTACTGCACATGACCGATTACTCTCTGCAGCAATGAGGAGGGACAGACAGGAATGGGGATGTCATAGCTCCCTCATGCTTTGACTACACCTTACCGGAGCCTGGAGGAGAAGGGCTGAGGATGAGCTGCCCAAGACCATCAGACTTGGAGGTGGGACTTCTTTCTGCTCATAAGAGCACTCAAGGGCTGTAATTTGCATTAAGACATAGAGATATCATTCATAGATTCACAAACATGTGCAGGGGTCGCAAGGAACAGAAAGTTCACAGGAAGAGGCTCAAGACCAGGTAGGGGTCAGCTGCAGCAGACCTTAAAGTGAACAGAAATGCCCTTCCTGCAGACAAGGCACTCTCCATCCCTATTATTGACTGGGGAAGGACTCGCACAGGTTGTGGGCCTGAGAGACGTCTCTCCCATTTCTGGTTTAATTCAGAGAAGTTGCTATGATGGGGCTCTGTAAAGAACACACAGTTTTTCTGAGGAAACCACTCATTCCTTGGAAACAGAAAGAGGTCTTTAGGAATTAAAAATTCTCACAGAACGTCCTTGTTTGGATGGAATGGGTTCGAGCTACATGTTCTATAAGTAATCTAAAAGACTGGGTATCCTGGACACAAGCACGCTCTAAGACAGAACCCAGTAAGTCACACCATCGGAAGAACACGCGTCAGAAAAACATACCCTGTTCCACCTTGGATGGGAAAAGAAAAGAAAACATCGTACACATTAACCTGATCTGTGTAGGGAAACTACACATCACAAATGAAAGGAAGAAAATAAAAGACAAGGAAGTAAGGGGAGGTGATGAGCGAGGGCTGGCAGGCTCAGGAGAGAAGCAGGAGCATGCGAGGGGGAGCAGGGTAAGCGCAGGAGGCAGGAAAGGGAGGCGGAGGATGAGAAGGGATGGAGATGAGTGTAGAGAGGAACGAGCCATCCAGGGCCATCTCCAGGAGGCAAAGGCATCTCTGAGAAGCCAGAACAATAGACTGTGACACACGTCCTAAAATGGAATCCAGAAACATTTTCCAAAATTAAGCAAGACTTGAATCCCCTTATTGGGTATTTACGTACCATTTTCCAGGGAGCCTTGTCTTAGTGTGGCTTCCACATGGGATGCGGTCTATAAAGTTGTTGGGCCTGTAGGCTGCATCGCTTGGGCAGTTGAGCACAACACGTTAAGTCATGCAGAAGGGGAACAAAACTGAGGATGAACTCAGATTTCATCAAAACAGCATTCAACGAGAGAAGAGGACAGAGAAACATTTAGAAGATATTTAAGGAAAGTGCAAAGCAAGAATTTTATATCATCCAAGCTGTTCCACAATTATAAAGGCTATGGAAAAACACTGTGAGCATACACGCTCTCCCAGGGAGAAATGCTTTGAACATACAAGAGCTCAGAAAGCACAGTTCTGAACCTGCTGAAGGGAAGAGCAGAAAATGAACTTTGACCAACTGAGAACCGACCAAAGGAAACATGAGCCAAGAGTCTGGCTGTAAGAAATTAGCCAGATTTAGCCTCAGGTCCAAGACTACGTGTAATTTGGTGAGAAGAATACATGATAGAACATAAACCTCTGTGTCCTGACAAGATGGAAATAATACAACAAAAGCAAGGGCAAGAGAGGTCAATATGGCAGGAAATATAGCAATCAATGCACTGGTAAAATTCAAGGGCACAGACAATAATTTAAAGCTGAAGAATCAGGGATCAGAAATCTATGGGTCCATTTTTGTTACTATAACAAAATGCCCGAAGCTGATTAAACACTGGAGGTTGAAGGACATTGCTTCTGGATCAGCTTGGCTCTCTGATGAAGAGCTCCTGGTAGGTGGCTCACATGAGGCCAGAAGCATGACAGGAGGAGATCAGATCAAGACTTGCCCAATCTTGTGATCACCCACTGGAAATCTCATCATTTAGAGTTCCTGAAGGATTTCATATCACCACCCTGAACTTTTAATACCTGAATCACTGGGGGATAGACCACATCCCAACCACAGCATCATGTTAAATATTGAAGTCCAAAGTAAAAAAATCAACAAAGTGTCGGCCATAGCAGAGGTAGAAGAAAAGGAATATTATCTGTATGCTAAATATCAGAACTTGAGTCTCTTTTTTTGAGATCTGAGGTCCCATCCTTTCTTCCCTCACTTCATCTGGTGCAGTGTGTTGAAAGATTTTAAATGGCTACACAGAGAACGAAATCACGTGACAGGTCTTAGGTACACTCATCTACCGTATCAAGAGTTATAAACTGATGCGCCCAAGAGGACAAATGCTTTTCGCACTGTATCATAAAACAACATTTGATTTAAGTGGCTTAAAGAAGACATGCCTGAAGTGAGCGAACCACCAAGGCTGAACTTGGAGAGAATGCACAGGCAATCACAGAGGAAGCCGGCGGCGTCAGTCAACCCGAGAACGCAGAAAATGTAGGACAAAAAAAAATATGACGGAGAAGGGATTGTTGTAATGTTAAAGGATACACTGCATAACAACGCTGCCAGCAAACGTGCACAAAATCACACAGCAACAATACTTGTTAGGCAAAAATTTACAGAGGCTTCAAGAAGACCTGGGGATGGGGAACCTTTTGAATTCATGTCAGGTTAAACGACAAAACTGAGTCGAAATGAAGAAAGCTGATACGTGATACATACCGAGTTCTATATCTTGAAAATGGAGAATTTTCCCTCTTTTCAAGGATCCATGGAGCGTCATTGAGCACTTAACGTATAACTGTCTATAATGAAAACTTTAACCACTTTCTCAAAGTAGGACTGGCTAAGGAAAAATCCTAACCTAATCCTGACCGTAACAGATTCATACTAGATGTCGGTAGCGAATCAAGGGACAGAAGAAGTTCTTTCTAAATAAAACTTTAAAAAGCAAACAACTCTCGTATGCAATTGTTAGGTCAAAAAAAGATACGGTAGGAAACAAGAACAATCTGTCTCGCAGGACCTGGAGAGCTGGCTCACGGATTAAGGCTGTTTGTCCTTCTTCCTGAAGACTTGAGCTCAGGTCCCAGCACCCACACAGGGCAGCTCATAAGGGATGTGACTCTTCCTCCAGGGCGTCTGGCACCCTCTTCTGGCCTTTATAGGCACCTCTATACATCACATAGACACACAGACGTCAATAAAAAGAAAAACAAATCTTATTTAAATGGTCATTAACAGGCCCTGCAAGCTTGTCCCGTGGCAAGGGCGAAAGGAGAACTCACACCCTGAAATATTTATATCAGCACACTTCAAGGAGTAGTGAACAATATTTTAAACATCATTCTCAGTTTCTAAGGTCATGATTACTAACCAATACCAATCATCAGCCTAAATATGTTACTTGAAAACTGATGTTTTTGAGGCATAATTGATACAGAATTAACTACCTGTTGTCAACATCTATGCTTGGTTGAACTGTGACGTGTGTAGCCACCTGTGAACCTGCCACAGTCACAGGATCAAGACAATGAACACACTTGTCATGTTTCCTTCATGTGCTTTTACAGTACCTCTGTCTCTTGCCTCTCCCAAGCCTGACCACAACCTCTGGCCTACTTCTTGCCAATACCGTTTGGTTTGCAGTTACAGAATTCTAAACACATAGAATCTCTGAAAAGCACTGAGTGTTTTTCGACTGGTGTTTTTCATTCAATATCATTATTTCAAGATTCATTGGAAATATTTACAAATGCAATGGAATGGTATCTGGGATGTACCTCAAAATTAGCTGGATGTATGTGTGGGTAGAACTAAAGATAAACTACGAACGTACAGCTCTGCATGCACGCACACAGCTATGATTGATTGTAAAGTGACAGTCGCCATACTGCAGATGGATTATGGACACAAGATATACTAGTTTGACAAATTATATGAATGTTTTAATTTTTCTAAAAAGAAAAAAGGGTTATTTGTTATTATTGATGACGATGATGATGATGATGATGATGTGTGTGTGTGTGAGTGGGTACATGTGGGTGCAGCTGGGGGTGAATGTTGAGGCCAGAAGTCAACTTTAGGTATCATTCCTTGGAGCCATCCACCTTGTATTTTTGAGACAGGGTCTGTCATTGGCCTGGGATTCACTGTAGAGATTAGGCTGTCTGTTCAGTGGGCACCAGGGATCCACCTGCCTCTGTCTCCCCAGAACCAGGATTACAATGTGCACCTCTATGCCTGGTTATTTAACATGGCTTCTAGGCATTAAATTCAGGTCCTCACGCATGCATGGCAAGTGCTTCGCCAACAAGACTATCTTCCCAGGCATAAGGAAAGGGTTTCAAAAATAGCTTACGCTCACCTTGCTTTTCTTATGCTGTTTTACATAATACTCATATATGGCTTGTCTTGAATTCTTAACTCTCATTTTTATTTCTGTAAAGTTTTCTTCATCTTGTTCTTTGAGGACTTCGGTTCTACTGAAAAGCAGAACAAACCCTCCACTTGACTTAGGTTTTGAGTACCGGTTATAGGGCATCGCAGATACTTGTAGCCAAGGGAGGAAACTGGGATACCTGGATGTTTTTGTGAAAAATAATAGCTTGAGGGATTCGCACCTGGTGAGAATCCCTTCTCCCAGGTAACCGAGGGATGATTTATAAACTTGGGAGTTTCCCAGAGCAGGAAGCATGAGGAAGAATGTGGGCCAGCGAGGGTGAAAACATGTGCTGTGCACGAAATCTGGAGATTTAAGCACAGTGAGCATTAAACTGTGATGGGTGCATATATTATCTTCCCAGTAAAATGTCAGGTCTACAACCATCATCATACTACTCTGAATGCCCCTGATCTGTCCTGATAAAATAGTATCTAAAATCACTAAAAGTAAAGAAAACAGAGCAAAAAATATGCTCAAATGTCCTCTAGTGCTAATGAGGAATTTCCTGTCCTGGTGAGCCGGCCAGATCTTGCTCAGGAGCAGATCTAGGTCTGCCCTAGTTTCCTCCTGAGAGAAGGGAACACCAAGATTTGCTTCTCTAGTTAGCGTGCACCAGGCTTGGCTGTGCCTGTGTGGATTTGTAGAATGACTGCTGGTGGTAGACAGCTACATTTGAACACGCTCGAGAAATCTCGCCTTCCAGTGATTTCTAGACTGTCCTTGGCTTGGCCAAAGCACAGAAGGATCAGAGCAGGAAGAAAGGCAAACAGGCACAACGGAGCTTCCCCTCTAAGAATGCTTGCTCCTGAGGTGTTGGCCAAGGACTCCTGGCTGTGGGGCCTGCCCTGGAGTTTGGCTGATGTAGCCAGTGGCAATCCATTGGAGGAAACTGATTTTCCCTTTCCCAGCAGGCACCAGTTGCACATAGCTTCTGGAGCCAGCCACCAAGCCACAAGAAGCCCAGATTAGCCATGTGAGACACCATGTGAACTGAATGAGAAGGCTACTCACCTTTGCCTCCCAGCCACCCCACCAGTCATGTGACAGAGCCATCTGAGACATCCCAGCAACCTGACTGTAGGGCCACAAGACACCTCCAACAAGACAGGAGAAACTCCTGAGGCCTCTTCATCTTACTGACTTAAGATGATAGAGCAAAGGTTTCAAGCAGGGCTCACATAGCCTTCTGTAGATGAGGGAGTCGGTGTATACGTCATTGTGTTTCTCTGTCTTTGGAAAGGCAGTGTACATTTTCACAGGTAAGCCACTGAGTGGGAGGGAACAAGACTTCTATATAAGCTATTTGCTTTCAGTACCAGGCTAGATTTTTAAAAAATCTCTCTCGCTCATGAATTTCCTTGTGTAGGAGCAGCTGTCTGACAGATGGCATAGGCAAGGATGCCCAGAAATGGGGATGCTGAAAAGGCCTTGGGATAATGGATCTTAGTCTTGGTTGATATGACTGTCTGTGACTTCTCAGGATAACAGAACCCATCACAGAGTCAACCACATCCTACTGAGTCCATCACCCAGGCCCAACTGGGTACCAGGGCAGCACTGCAGGAAGGAGAGAGCCAGGTCTAGGCGAGGTGGCCGCAGAAGAATTGGAATCCTTGGTCCTGTGGTGAGCCCACCATGGGTCTAGGAGATGTTGGCCTTCAGGTGCCAGGTTAGGGGGCATAACTAAAGAGCAGATGAAGGAGGCTTTGCTTTAGTGGAGGCTGGGAATTTGTCACCATGTGGGCCTGGGCAGCAGCATATGCATAATCACAGCGGGGGCCCCAGCCACAGAAGGGAAAGCCAAAAGAGAATGGAATCATTCCACGGATGCTCTACCCTTCTGTGTTTTGCAATCGCTTCCTGTGTATATATTCTTCTCCTGAGCGAGTGAACTTGTTCTAGCTTACCGCAGTGGGTGCAAACAGACCCCACCCACCATTTCCTGGGTGGTGGGTGCTGTGGGCAGATGCCATAGGGATTTTTAAAAGAAGCTGTACTATTTAGGGCATTGGGATTCGCTCTCATGCCAAGGCAGCAATATGTCTGCCCATGAGAGCTTCCCACCATCTAGCACAGGAATGCCATTTCCAGGGCTCACATTGAGTCAATACGCCTTTCTGGCACATTCCTTCTGTGAAGTCATTCTGCGATCTTCCTTCCCGTGAATTCCCATCTCAGAGCTGGGACATGTGCCTCATCTTTAGACCCCAGCCAGATTCCACTCTAAGGTTAGGCTAATGCCAAGAAGGGTGGGGATGCTGTTGTCACATCTGCAGGCGAGCAAGACATTTGCCAAGAAGGTTCTAGATCTGCTGTGTTCCTCTGGATCAGGAGTTGAAATAGAAAGCCCAGTAAGTAGGGCTTGGTTGGGAGAAGCAGGGTGGCTCTGACAGGCACATAGCCTCCTTGCTAATGAGGAAAATGGGAGGTCATTTGGAGAAGAATGTGGAAGGTTATTTTAGGGAAAGAAAAGGCAAAATGGATGTCAGCAGACATGCAAGAATGGACCTTCAGTCATATATATATATATATATATATATATATATATATATGAGAACTTTGAGAGCTCAGAGGCAAAACCCTATTTTTAAAGACTATTGTGTGAGGCCATGGCAGGGAAGAGTGGACTGCAGTGTTCCTCTGACAATGATTACTACACACTAAACAGGGGGAGAAGGTAATGAGGCCAAACATAATCATGGCTTTCAGTCCTCTAAATTCAGGGTGTCCGACGCAGTCTTCTGTGATATCACCCAGTCAAAGGGCCAGTTCTCCCTTCTTGCCTTCCATCTGAGGACTCCTCTCAGACCACCTGTGTAGGCGGACAGCTTGGCAGGCTGGCAGACCCTGTTTCCTCCCTGCACCTTGTTCAGGGCCCCCGCTGATTGGTTGAAAGGCTCCAGATGTCACTGTGCTCGAGAATACCGTACGTTGGATGCTGTCCCTGCCCTGCTGCAGAGGGTTAAGTTTTACTGATCTAGGACTAAGAATCTAGATCTGACTTCTCCCCACACCCAAGGCAACTATTTCCAAAAGGTTGGGTTGCCTGGTAGCCAGTGGACCAGTTTTGTGCCCGTGAGTTGAGGGAAACCAGAAGGTTTGGGGAAGACTAAGAGGTAACAATGATAGGACTCTGTTTTTTGAGTCCAGCCTTTTTGATGAGAGACTGGCCTGAGCTCTGTGGCCACTATCAGAGTTAAACAATGCTCTGGTCAGAGAGAACACCCGTCTCCCTCTCCTCCCTCTGGACCACAGCATAAAGGGCTTTGTAGCTTTCTCTGTGTTAGCTTTTTATCCTAAGAAGACAGCCCAACAAAAGAAAATTAGGGCAGAAGGGGTTCATTTTGGCTCACATCTCAAGGAGCCCATCACAGTGGGAAAATCACCCTGGGGATGGGTACTACCCACCGTCTTCCCACTTGGTTAACCTAACCAAGATACATCCCTATACAAGGCATAGCCAGAAGCCTGTCTCCCAAGTGATTCTGGATTATATGGAACTGACAACATATCACACATGGGAAGAGTCTGGGTAAACAAAGATGTTATTTTTAAATGCCTTATGCAGAGATCAGAAGCTTAGCCCGGTCTGGGGGAAGCCCAGTGGTTGGAGACAGGCACAAAGATGCTGTGTGTGTGATTCCATCAGGGTTGGCCAGGCTCTTCCAGGTTGAGTAAGGGACACACAGGAACTGGGATCTGTGCTGAGTAACTGAAACAGGAAAGAGCAACTACTCTTCCTAAATTGCGGGTGAGAATTGTTTTCTAGTACTAAAATACCTTCATCATGCTGAAGGTCATTATCAGGAAGAGCTAACCTGGTTTTTACTGAGTCACACTGTTGTGATGGCAGTCCCATGACTTCTTGTTTTGTTTGGTTTTTGCTTTTTCGAGACAGGGTTCCTCTGTTGTAACTCTGGCTGTCCTGGAACTCACTTGCAGACCAGGCTGGCCTCAAACTCACAGAGATCTGCTTGCCTCTGCCTCCTGAGTGTTGGGATTAAAGGTACGCACCACCACCACCCGGTTCTTCCATGACTTCTTAAAAAGACTCTAAGTGATGTGATTTCATCTCTATAGCACCACACCTTCCCTTCCCCCGCCCCCAATACTAGATCTCCTGGAAGTGTCTGTTTTCAGCTTTCTTTATTCTCTGAAATGGCAAGAAGTCCAGATCTGTGGGACTGGCATAGAGCTAAGAGTGGGTCGGAGCTGGCTTGGAACCCCACATCATCTCAGGAGATGAGAACAGTAGGTGTTTGGCTGCTCCTCACTTTAGCCCTGGCCAGAACCCAACTAAATATTAAATACTGCCTACTTCATTGAGGCAAAGATGCTTTGTCTGCCCCTGCAGGCTGGAGACATAGGCTCAAATGTGTTCATCTGAGGCGGCGCCCAAATTAGTGCCATCCTTGTGGCCAGACCACGCCCCCGACCGTGCCACGTAAAAGGCACCCTCACTGTCCCAATGAAGAGAAACGCCCACTGATGTATGTCCTGGGTGGTCATTGTCTGCAGCTCATTGACTCACGGAGGACCACCTAGGTCACAGAAGGATGAGGCGAAACCCATGGTCCTGTGACCCCTAGCCACACGGTGGCCACGCCCTGCCAAGCCTCTTGGCCTGGAGAGTGGGCCGCTGGTATCCTGAAACTCCGGACGAGAGGCCAGTGGCAGTGGCAGGCCCTGTGGCAGGAGAAGGTTCCATCCCACGGGACTATACAGATCACACCCAGGTCTACTGAATGGAAATCTGCAGTGGGTAGGACCCAGACTCCCTGCAGGATATTTTGGTGTGCATTGATGAGCATGTTTGGTTCCTAGTGTCCTTAGTTAGAGGTCTGTCCTCCTCAGTGGGGTATGGGAGGGTGGTGGATGACATGCATTGGCCAGGACTTTTAGTGGCAAGAGACAGAAGAGCAGCCTAAAGTGAGTATGCACTTCCATAATGAGAATGTCTCGGGATGGTGCTGGCTCACAATTTCGTTGAATCCTAGGGCTCTGATGGGATCCTCTGGACTCTCTTGTGTTGATATCTTCCCTATTGGCTTCATCCTCAGGAAGACTTTATCAAGAGAAGAGGCAAAGATGACAGAACACTCAACATCACTCACAGAGACTATTTCCAGAGGAAAGTACACCCTGTGGAGGGTCACATGGCCCCTGACCAGTGTCTATACAGCAAATGAGGTATCAGTTGCACACTTAGGGATGTGCTGATTAGCCAGGTTGGGCTGAGCAAAGCAGAGACACTCACTGGGAGGGAGGGAAGGAGAAGCAGAGGCCAGTGAATGGTGGTCTGTCTGGAGACTAGAAAGATCATGCCCACAGGCAATTTTGCCAACTTTCTCCTTGGCACTTTGCACATGTGTGCGCTGCAGGCCCTTTCAGATGAGCACCGAGGGAACACTTTTAAAATATCACCAACATTTTATAAGCTGTGTCCCTGTCTCTTTCCCCTCCTAGAGGGGAGGAGAGCATCCTGGAAAGATCCCTGCCTGCTCAGACTCGCCAACAAGTTGCTATTGTACGGTTCAGATGCCAGAATCAAGCAGTAACCAGGTCGGCTCCGGCCTGCTTGACTGCCATGAACTCAAGACATCCCTGCTCTCCCAGCTCAGCCTCAGCTTCTTGCTTAGACCTGAAAGACAATCTTTCCCCATTTGGAGGCCTCCAGAAGATTATCATGTCCTGGACACTTTTTAGCAGTTTCTAAATGGGACAAACAGCTCTCCATCGGACATCGGACTATCGGCTGGCCCCTCTTGGACAGGTCCCCAAGGTCTGCTGGCCATGAGGACAATGTTGGACTTTCTCTCAGGCTTGAAGGCAGTGCCACCAGCTGGACCAGGTATTACAGAATAAATCCTCAGAGGAAAAAAAGTGATTTCATGTAGAACATTCTTCTGCCTCAATTCTTCTTCAGCCCCCTAATTAATTCTCTGGGGCATGGGAGATGACTCAGTGGGTAAATGCTTGCCAGGTAAGCATGAAGTCTGCAGTTAGGACCCTAAGCACTGACATAAATGATGACACGCCAGCATTTTGTGATCTCAGCACTTGGGAACTGGAGATAGGGAGTTCCCAGAGCAAGCCGGTGAGCTCTGGGTTCAAAGGAGAGACACCTTGCCACAATATTTAAGGTAGAGAGCAAATTGGGTACTGAGAAAAGTACCCAATATCTACACCACACGAACAAGCATTGCACACAGACATTCTCACCAACAGATAAACTTGCATGCGCACACACACACAGTTGAACTTCTCTGAGGGAAATGATACCCAGAGATTGGGAACTTGAAGAACAGAGGTTTCTCTGGCTCACAGTTCTGGAGGAATGAAAGTCCAAGTCAGGGCAACCAAAGCTTAGCTTTCTGTGAGGCTGCTGGTTGCATTCCAACGTGACAGGCATATCACGTCAGAGATATGTACAAGAGGCACAGATGACGTGATGAGACCAGAAGCCAGAGAGATCCAGAGGTTAAACTCTGTTTTGTAACAACTTGCTCTTGAGGACACCCAGTGGCTCTGCAAGGCCAGCTTTCATTCTTTCCAAGAACAAATCTAGAAAGTGACCTGTGACCTTATTCCATCCCAGTGGGTCTCACGCCTGAGAGGTCCTACCACCTCAATGCTGCCACCCTGGGGAGAAAGCTTCCAGCACAGGAGCCCTGGGGGCATAATCATCCCATCCCCAAATCATGGCAAAGTGGTGCCTGGGTTGGCACCTTAGGTCTTGATTTAGCCCACACCTGCAGTGCGTTTCCCCTCCCCCAGCCCTCTGGGTTTCCACCCCCCATTTCCTCCTGGTCATTCCATTATCTCTAAAGTGCATTCTGTGCTTTCATGATTTTTGCCTTCCTGCTGTGCCATCAAAACTGAACTCTAATAAGACTGAAAACACCACTTTTAAATCCCTTTTCAGCCTTTCAGTTTTTATATTATACCTAGCATGCCTGTCTCTCTATGAATAAACAAATCACACTCCAGGCAGGAGGAGAGAATGAATTTCCTTTGTTGTGGCGGTAGTTCTTGCTGGAGGCACTGAGACTTATAACATGAATACATTTCCACCTTCTTTCTGACAACAATGAGAGATCCAAGCCACACCCCTCCCCACGAAGATGCAGGATGAGAATGCACTCCTGAAAAGCTCACCTGCGGGCTGCCTGCCTGGCATCTTGGTCCATAGTTTCCAAGGTGATGGGCAGGGTGCTGCTGGGTTCTGTCCAGGCAGGACTTTAGTGGGCAAGCTGTTGATGGGTGTGGAGGAAGGAAGGGGGTTGTGCCACGTATGGCTGGTAGGTGACAAAGATGACACCCTGACCCATCCTTACATCAGCTCAGGGATGACATTTAGTAGCAACATAATATGTATCTACCTTAAATAAAAGCACAATATGGCTTGAAATTTTTTAATTCATGATTTTCCCCCAGAAAATTAGAATATTCTAATTATCTAGCAATCTCATTCCTGGTTAACAAACCACAATGCTGACACCAGCACAAAATGCTCCTATAGCTCCAAACTGCTGCCAGGACAAGGAGAGAGGAAGGAGGTGTGTGTGTGTGTTTGTAAGTGTGTGTGTCCCTGCAGGTTGTGTGCAGATGTGCATGCAGGTGCATGTGCATGTGTGTAAGCCATAGGTCCTTCCTCAATCTTATCTTGTGGATAAATGGGCAGCACCATTCCCTAGGAGAGAGCCTGAGGGAGTAACCAAAACTCAATGGAAAGAAAGACCAAGGTGGAGCCAATTTAAAAAAGAGGCTGAATCTGTGTTCTAATTCAAGAGGGAACCATGTCTCAGACTGGAGCCATGGTCAGTTTGGATGGGGTGGTGGTAGGGAAGCCATTTCCTGCCAGGGGGGTCTGTCCAAACCATTCTCTAAACATTGTATTCATTTGTTACTGTATGTGTGTGTGCGTGTGTGTGCATGTGTATGTGTGTGTGTGCGTGTGTGCGCGCGTGTGCGTGAGCATGTGTGTGTGTGTGTGTATATGTGTGTGTGTGTGTGTGCATTCTATGACACACATGGACAGGTCAGAGGACAACCATTTAAAGTCTGTTCTTCCTTCCCCCTTTCTGTGGATTCCAGGAACTGAACTCAGGTTGTCAGGCTCCTGTGGCAAGAAGATCTTTACCCACAGAGCCATCTTGTTCTCTATTTAATGTCAACTTTTAATGTCTAACCTGCCACAGGTTAGAATCGCCTGAGCAGGAAGCCTCAACTAAAGAGCTGTCTTGATTGTCTTGATTGATACAGAGAGACCCGCCCGTGTTGTGGCAGCACCTGCTGGAAGCAGATAAAGAGCATGATAAAAAGCTGGGTAGGGGAAAGATTATTTGCTGTTTACTCTCTTGGCCTTCCCTCTTGCTGCGGAGTTGATTTACTTGTTTCTGCTGCTGGTATCTGAACCATAAGTTTTCAATTGTGGACTAGGTATCTGTTGCTCTCTAGGAAACTTCCAGGGGTTTGGCACCAAAACAGGGCTGCCAGGGGCACCTAGCCTTGAGGACTAATGGGACTGCAGGGTGCCCAGACGTGAGGACTGAGAAACCTCTGGGTTGTCCTCACCCAGGGAGAGAGAGCTACTGTGGCACTACTCCAGCTGCTGAGGAGCCCAGCTTGGAGAACCGAGAAACCACCTGCCTCTTGGCCTCTGAGGTGTGATGCAGCTAGCTGTTCTTTCTGTTCCTCTAGATAACTGGTTTTCAGCCTGTGGGTCCTGACCCCTTTTGGGGGTTGAACAACCCTTTCACAGGGTTGTTCTGCATGCCAGATATTTACATTATGATTCAGAACAGTAACAAAGTACCAGTTATGAAATAGCAACAAAAATATTATGGTTGTGCTCACCACAACATGAGGAACTGTACTGAAAGGTCTCAGCGTTGGGAAGGTTGAGAACCACTGCTCTAGACTCTAGAGTCTAGAGAACCCTGACAAAGACACCCACTCTATTCCAAGTGTTTAAGTGGACCTCAGGAGAGACCTCTCTTCCAAAGAGCTGATCTAGCAGAGTGGGGAACAATAAAGTGGGCGGTGGCGAGAGAGCGGGTTCTGAGCAACCGGAGAGGCAGAAGGCTACCAGGCCATGGGAAAGCAGGAAATGATAGACCATAGTGGTTCCTGGTGAGGTTACCACAGGTCCAGGGCTGAGCATGCAAAGTGGTAGCTGAACCGAGGGAAGGCTGCCAGGATAGAAGAGCCCAGCATGGTAAGGCTGGAGTACAGAGGGACAGATGGGCGGACAGGCCCAGTGTGAAGAGGGAGCCTTGTGACCAGGAGCCCATTGCCTAGGGAATGTGAGGCAGAGGCTCAGGCACTGTCAAATGGAGGGAATAAAACTGAGAAAGAACTGGGTGCCAGAGAAGGGTTGAAGGAGAACGAGTGGCTGAAATCACTGAGCCAGGTGAGGACCCGAACCATCCACTGACCAAGGCTCTGCTGTCTAATCACTCCACACCAAGCCTTCTGACATCTACAGCGTGGCCAGAAACCCGACTTAGATGCCACCCTCTGGCTGAAGAACTGTCTCGATTGCCTTGCTTGATATGGAAAGACATCAGTGAGCTCAACACCCATCTAAGATCTCCCCTGAAAGGTACCATCTCCACAGAGACATTTTCCTTCGGTCCTGTGGAGTGAGCGACAGTTATCCAAGACAATATGTAAAAATACCACACATGTCTACCAACACACAAGGCCTGGTCATCAACTTTCCATTGTTGTCTCAGGTTGGCAAACTTGGGACGAATTGAGATGTGACACAATAGAATTTCAGTTGGAGGTGCTAATTTCTGTCTTTTATGATGTCTTCTTATGGGTGACACGTTGTTGCCGTAATCTCCTTTCATGGTTTAGATGAGATTTCCATCATCCGTCAGAACATATTTATACTAGCCAATTTAAAATCATCGCCCAGGGATGCAGGGATGGCTCAGCGGTCAAGAGCATGCTGTGCTCTTGCAAAGAACCCAAGTTTGGTTCCCAGGACCCAAGTCAGATGGCTCGTAATTGCCTGTGGCTCCAGCACTAGTGGATCAGATACCTTCTTGACTCCGTGGGTACCCATGGTCACACATGCATATACCCATATGCAGCCTTTGCAGACACAGACATAGATGCACGTGCGTGCGCGCACACGCTCACACACACAATTTTTTAAATCTTAATAAAAAAATAAACCCTTAGTCTATACTTCATGACTGCCTTTATTCCTCAATATCGATCATGTTACCCTTTTAACAATCTTTTAAAAAGATTTATTTATTTCGTATGTATGAGTGTTTTGCCTCTACGAATGTGTTTCTACCACATTCATTCCTTTTGCCCAGAGAGGCCAGAAAAGAACATCAGATCCCCTAGAACTGCAGTTAAAGCTACTCTGAGGATGCTGTGAAGCAAAGCCGGGTCTTCTACAAGGTCAGCAAGTGCTCTTAACGCGCCCCGTACCGTCCTGGTAATTCTGTTGAAAATGTAGTGTTCTACCTAATGTGTGACAGTGGCTGAACCCTGACTTCTGCACCTTTAAAAGTTGACACTGTCATTCTCACTTGTCTGTTTGATCATCTGTCTGCTGACTGAACCGGATCAGCTCTGTGATGTTTCTTTCCTATGCACAGTTATGTCTCTGTGCTCTCTAGTTTATGTCAACTTGACACGGGGTAGCGTCATTCTGGAAGAGCCAATCTTACTTGAGAAGATGCCCACAGCAGCTTGGTCTGTGGGCAAGCCTGCGATGCATTTGCATTTTCCTGATTGATGATTGGTGGGGGAGGGTCCAGCTCACTGTGAATGGGGCGCCTCTGAGCTGGCGGTCCTTCAAGCTACAAGAAAGCAAGCTGATCAGACAAGACACGAGGACAAGCCAGTACTACACAGCACTCCTCTGTAGCTTCTGCTTCACTGCCTGCCTCTAGACCTTTCCGTGTTTGAGTTCTTGCCTGGACGTCCCTCGGCAGTGGACTGTTACCTAGAAGTGTAATGATATGTACAAAATTAACCCTTTCCTCCCCAAACTGATCTCGGTCATGGTGTTTTATCACAGCAGAAGAAACCCTAAGACAATCTCTAACGACCTGGATTCATTTCCCTCTTATTTTCATCTTTCAGGCTATCTGGGGCTTGTTCAGGATCACCAGAATATCCTTTGTTTCAACCCTCTCGGCCTGTGAGGTAGTCTCCTCTTTACTCTGTGTAAATTCAAGAGTGATGTCATCCATAAAGGGCTTTCTACTGTGTCCAGTGTTAATGCGGAGGGCCCTGTCTTGAATGGTCCATTTCTGATCATTGCAGAAAGGGTACCCATACAGCTTTCCAGACTGCCAAAGCTGTTATTTAATTGATAATTCTGGCTTTCTAGAAGTTTCCCTTGGGTGGAGAGACATATATATTGTTCAGCTAGTGTTTTTCCAGAGGTTGTGGTCAAGCTAAGACTGAAGTCTTTTCACCTTGCATGATGAATTTGTGTGTGCTATATCAGAAAACATAGGTGAACATATTTGTGTCTGCCTACCAGGTTCACGAAATTGCTTCTGTTTTGTTGACTGTAATTTGCCCAGTTTCCCTTGGCAGCTGCTGTTGGCAATCACAGGTTCTTTTATTCTAGTCTAAATTACTAATATTAATCTTCATATCACACACTTCACACAGTCCTGTGTGTGTGTGTGTGTGTGTGTGTGTGTGTGTGTGTGTGTGTGTGTTACATAATGGTTTCAAAAATGGTTAAAGGGGAGTCAGAATCGTCTGCATAGAGAGCTGTGGGGGATGCAGAGAGCCACTGTGAGTTAGCTGGGATATTCACGATTCTGCCTGTATGTTCTAGAAGGGGGTGTGCAGTACTACATCTTGAAACTTGATAGCAATTCCAATGAGCTGCGACAAATGTTGAGGGCCAGACTGGGTTAAGATGAAGCCTTGGGGAAACCTGGGTGCCATCCCCTCAATGTTACATTAGTGAAGCACTAGGTGGTCTCTGGGGTCACTGGCATTGCCGTCCAGTGTTACGCATCCTTCTTTTTATAAGGTCCATGAGAGTGTGTGCTACTCTTCAGTGGGCTGCTGGGCTCAGTAAATTCATACACCTGGTTTCTCTGAGATAGTTTCAGTACTTACCCATGAGCCTATGCATACCCCGTCTGCTTTGAGAAGTCTTTAGGGGGGTACTGCTTTACTTGCAGGAGTAAGTTATCTATCAGTCTGTACCTCATGGAAGGTGCTGGGCAGGTGCTGTCTGTGTGTCCAAATGGGATGTAAGGTCAGTGTGCCTCTGCATCTGCACTCCAAATGGGGCCAAATGGAGTCACACGGAGCAGGGGCTAGCTTGGGAGTCGTTGTTTCTTACCTTAGAGCAGGGTCCCATTGTCGTGGAAGCACACAGCCCAGTCTCCACAGCAGCTTTGCTTCTTCTTCTGCCTGCCACTAATGGCGCCCTGACTGTTACCATGTGGGAACACCCTAGTCTATGCCCACTGCTTTCTGACCTCCCAAAGCTGGTTGTGATCTCGGAAGGGCGGTTGTTCTTAGTCATCTTTCATTCTCCCTGCTGAACCATCTGGCCTGGTAGTATAATCATCCCAGCAGGCGTGGGGATATTCTAAAATGAGATGTTTGTGGCCCTCTGTTTAGCTACTGGACTATTTAGACAATGGTCCCAAACCACTTAGCAATGGTTCCTTGGGCTGAGTATCTTCAGTATGAGGCTATGTCTTCCCATCAACAAGGTGTCATGGCCTGCCTCTCTCTCCTACCCTCTCCTTAGCTCTGTCTGCAAGAGCTTTATCTAGACCAGCACCACTAAGAAGAGGACCCTCTTTGTCCCCAGAGCTCTACTCTAGGGGAACCATCTCATTCTGAGAGGGGCAGGCTGCTGGGACATCATCATGTTTATCTGTAGCCTCATAAGTATGGGGGCTAGAAGCCAAGTAATTCCTATTCCAGGGCCACAAAGTCTTATTCTGGGGCTGGCAACAGCACCGACTGTGTCTAGTCTCTTAAGACTTCTTGCATTGATGAGGACAAATGTGGCTCAGATTTCTGTTTGCTTTTGAATCCTCATCACAATTAAGTGGTTAAGAGCAATGGTTCTGAGAGGTTGGACAGGACCCACGCCTGTGACTGGCAGAGGAGGAGGCAGACCCAGTGGTCACGCCCTGCCTGGAGTCCATCAGCAGATGGAACACCTCCCTGAACTGGAATCCTCTGGGTGGTATTCTAGAGATTGCACTTTGGCCCTCTTGTCCCATATGGAAGATGGGTTCGCAGGAAGGTTAGCAGCAAGGAGGCCTGGGAGGCTTCTAGGGCCATGCACCAGTAACTGGGTTTGGATCTCCTGATGCTCCTCCCCTTTAAGGTATGTGATTGCAAGAGAATTACTGAAGCTTCCTATGCCACGCCCAACTTCCTGTGAAATGCGGATATACGAAAGACATTTTGGCATACCACATAGTATCCCCTCTGTAATTTTCATTCAGTCCTGTGCCCTTTCAGATCCCTAGGGGCAGCAGGCGTTGCCGTGGCTCAGCGAGTCTGACTTCTGTCTTCATCTCAGTCCCTGTGCCATTTCCCCCACTTTGTCTCATCACAGAGACCTTGTCCTGTTTCACACCATCACAGGAAGCTGTGTGGATACAGGAAAACAAGATGCTCTGCGAGGCCGTATTCATTACATTGTTAGTGATTACATGTACTGATCTAATTATCTTCCTTCAACTTAGCGCTGCTGATCTCTTACTGTGCAGGGTTGGTAGCACCCATGGTTTCAGGCATCCACGGGGTGGGGGGTGGGGGGAATGATGTCTCTGCTGTATATGGGCCAATCTTACTGACCTCTGCTGTTTGTGTTCAGTGTGAATCAGCTGTTCTGAGTCACAGACGTGTGCTAGAGCACACGCCAGGCACTGACAACTCAGTAGACAGAGGTGGGGAGATGGCTCAATAGGTAGGAGCCCTTGCTCTTCAAGAACGAGGACCTGAGTTGGAATCTCTTGCACCCATGTGAAAAGCCAGGCACAATTGCTGGTGCCTGTCATCTGGAGGGTTAGACAGGTGGAGGGCAGAGCCAGGTGGATCCTGGCAGCTCTCACTAGCCAGCCACTCCCTAGCCAAAATGGAGAGTTTCTGGTTCAGTAGCAGACTCTGCTTTAAGGCTATTAATACAGTAGAGTGGGAAAGAGAAAGACAGCCAGTGTCCTGCATTGGCACATGGGTTTACACATGTGAGTGCAAGGATTGCAGTGTGCTTGCATATGCACAGAGAGAGAGAGAGACAGAGAGAGAGAGAGAGAGACAGAGAGAGACAGAGAGACAGAGAGAGACAGAGAGAGATTCTAGACTCAGTGGACAGAGCAGACATTAGGTAAGGTGTGGCAAGGCTTTCAACAGGGAAGAGTGAATGCTGTAGATTTTATGGTCTGGGGCCTCCTTCCCAGTCTGGGCCAAGGCAGGCCCCCTGAAGCAGGGGTGTGGGTGAGGGGATCTGAAGGATGACTTGTGCTGGGTGCATGGAAGGCATCTAGCTCCTAGGGGGCTCGAAACCAGAGCCTGCGGGGGCTACGTTCAGCAGGGGGCATGGAGGGCACGGGTCTCCAGCAGCAGCTGTGGACCTAGATGGAGATTCTACTCTCAGCAAAGTACAGGCACAGTGTGGGTTGGTCTCCCAACAGCCCCTTTAGTGAAGCACATGCTCCATTCTTGCAAAGCTCTCTGTTTGTGGATTTTCTGTCATTGCTTACAAAGAAAAGGATCTTTTTGTTTACTGAGAATAAATGACTCTAAATGAGAATAAATGAAATGGGCCCGATTGGCGCTGCCCCGAGAGGGGTATGTAGGTCAGGACGTTCCTTGTTTGTGTGCTTCTTGGAGGCAGGTTGACATTTCTCTTGTTTTGAAAAGACTCTCCAGAGAGCTTATTATCTAGGGAGAGGTTGGTGGGAACCCTTCCAAGAAGTTCTCGGGGGGGGGGGGGGAGGCATGCCAGGGACTTGTGAGGGTAGCAGGAGGGACTGGGGGTGGGAGGTAGAGACAGGCATGTAAAAGAGATCAGAGCAAATGTAGCAGCACCCCCCCCTCAACTTGAACCCTTTGGACTTTGATCACTAGAGAGCATGAGTCCAAAGGAGATTCCAAAGGGAAATGGCTTCTCAAAGGGTACTCGTAGCGAAAATGGCAGAAGCCCTTGGACCCTGGCTGGGACCTGCCTTTGCAGTTACTTACAAGTTATCCAAGTGGATTCAGCCCATCTTCTCCCAGGCTGAGATCATATAATGGTTCATCAGGGTGAACAGGAAAACAAAGAAAAAAGAAAGGAGTGAAGATCCAGGCTCTGAGGGGATGGGAGAATTAATGAGATGTCAGTTCAATATATTCTCATTAATCCTCGAATCTTAGGAATATCTAAGGAGAGGATGTGTAGGGCTCCTCTCTATCCCTCGGTTGCTGTAATAAAATACCCCTACAAGAGAAGGGTATTTATGAAAGGTATAATTTATGAAAGAGGGTTTATTTAAGTTTCTGGTTCCAGAAGGATAGAGTCTGTCCTGACAGGAAATGCTGGACATGTGGCAGGAGCAGGAAGTTGGTTGATGAGGCTTTCATCCACACGCAGGAAGCAGAGAGAGAACAGAAAGCAGGCTACTTCCTCCAGCAGGGCTGTACCTTCCCAAGCAGCACCACCGACTACATGAGCCTATGAGGGACATTTCTCAATCAAACCATCACAGCATGGAGAGTGTTTATAAGGATGTTAAGCATGCAGGAAGCCTACTGTTGCTGTCATTCTTGTGTAGTTGTTGCTCTTCACACTGTTGTTTGGCTGCTGTTGTTGTATCTGCTGCAGTTGTATCTCCTCCTGACCCCTTTCCAATAACAAGGTGAAGCTGAGAGACATTGACACGATTTAAATCTTCAGTGTCCTCAAAATCTTATGTGTTCAAGGCTCCTGCCCCAGTGCAGCAGCGTTTAGAGAGGAGGATCCTGGGAGACAGCAAGGAGCACAATGCTCTGACCCCGTGAATGGGTCAATGCTTCGGTAGATTTATAGATGAACTGGTTTCAGAGAAGGAGGTTTGCTTTCTCTTTGCTTCCTGGCCACCTCGAAGCAGCTTCACTTGATAGAGCACGCCCTGCTGTGATGTTCCGCCTTACTACAGACCCACAGTGATGAGACTAAGCAAACATAAGCAGAAACCTCTGAAACAGTGAGCCTAAAGAACTCTTCCCTCCATTTACATCGTTTATCTTAAGCATTTTGCCACAGTGACAGAAGCTAAGTAACACAGGTGGATGGTGAGTGGACTTTGACTAAGCAAGTCTACCCCTCAAAGGTAATGAGGATCTGAGAGATCCAGCCTTCTCCAGGTCCAAGGGAATAGTACCTTACTTAATTAAGTGCTATCTCAAAGCCCAGAAGATGCATTCCTAGTTCAGAGCCCAGAACCCCTACTGGGTCTGGGTAGGGATGTCTGAAGTACAGCAGAGAGCATGTATGAAGCAACAGAGACTGACACTGGAGGCTGAGAACCATGAGAGGGGGCACCTTGATGTTGGAGGAAACAGGAGAGAGCTGAATGCATATTAGAGTTTCTAAATTCCCAACAGCAAAATTTGTTTGATTTACGCACCACAGCTTTTAACATCAGCCTTAGCTCTCCTGCCTGACCCAGAACATTTTGATTTACAAATTGGAAAATAAATGGGTTTGCACATCCTGGGACTGTCTTACAAACCACTCCAATAAATTCTTCATCAGCAGCTCTCTGCTCTTAGCCACTTCCTCTCCATTTGGGCTGCTCTGTGAATTATGGGTGAATAAATCATGTTTTAGGGAGTTCGGGCACTACAGATACACTCTGCTCATTTGTCTCTCTTGGAAATAAGGCCTTGGGTATTTTGTTAAATTTAGCCAGGAGGCATGTGGCCTGTTTGGCATGTCAGGCTTTCTTGCTAGAATCCTCTCTTCCCTCACAGAGCTGAACTTATCTCACAGACTCCCCGACTTCCATCTCGATGCCCTTTGTGCTTTCATGAGCTTCTTCTGTCCTCTCTTTCTTCCGAAGTTGATGACACTCTCTGCTGCTCCAGAAGATGCTCACTTTGCAATATTCTGAGGGGAATGAATACTACTTTAAAGGAGCTTTTTCTTCCCCTGCAGGCTCAGTAGATGGCTACCTGAATATAGGCAGGATGCCTTCCCCTATATAATTCTCAAGACCCATACTTTCTGGTACTTAAGACTCAAAGATTCCTGGAAGGATTGGAAGGGGCAGAGGGTCACCTTGAAAGGTATGCTTAGCTGCAGCCAGATCCCACCATTAGCCTAGGACCACAGATTCATCATCAGTAAGCTGGTCAGCCTCTGGGCTATATGTAGGAAAAGTAAATCTCTTGGCTTCCCTGGACTACATGGTATGTTAGTTACTTTTGTATAGCTGTGACCAAGCATCACTTGAGGGAGGAAGATCTGCTCACAGTTTGAAAGGGTTTGGTGCATGGTTGCTTGGCCTCATGCACTTGGGTACAACATCATGGCAATCAGAGCATATGGAAGAGGAGGAGGTTATTCAATCAAGGACCACAGGATAGGCAGGTATGTACACAGAGAAACAAAGAGAGGAAAGGAAGCCCGGCTTTGGTGCTGCAGCACTTGAGAGGCAGAGGCAGGTGGATCTCTGTGAGTTCGAGGCCAGCCTGGTCTACAAAGTGAGTTCCACGACAGCCAGAGTTACAACAGAGAAACCCTGCCTTGAAAAAAAAAAAAAGGACAGGGACCTGGTAGAACCTTCAAAGGCACAATCCCAGTGACCCATTTCCACCAATGAGGCTCTGGCTCCTAAAATTTCTAGAACCTTCCAAAATAGTACCACCGGCTGGAGACCAAGTATTCAGCACAAGAGTTTGTGTGCAGGTGGTGGAGGGGCATTTCATTTCAAGCTGTAAAAGTATTATCTCCTGAGAATGTGTGTCTGTCTTTAGAGCCTCAGATTTGAGTGGGGTCGTTGCGGGGGTAGTAAGGTCACACTTGAGTAGCATGGACACTGAGTCTAATCTGACTGGCATCCTATCCTAAAGATAGGCAGATGTGTTCAGAGGGAAGAGATTGTGAAGATATACAGGGGAAGTGTCAAGGGGCAGAGATGGCAACAATGAAACTAAACACCAGGGAACACCAGGGATTGCCGTTAATGCCTGACTCTTGGAAAGAGGTGTCAACAAGATTCTCTCCTCACCCAAGAGGAATCCATCCCAAGAAGACCTTAATTTTCCGGTTTTCTAAACCAAAAGAGAATAGTTTTCTCACTTGTACTTTGTTATAGAATCTTCAGGAAACAAATACACTGGTGATTGTGATCTAGAAGACAGGTATATGCAAACGGCTGAGGTTTTCATAGCAAACATCACTGTAAAAGCTCCCATTCTCTCTTGTCTCCTCGTGCCCAGGAGCCCCTGAGGTTGTTGAGGAAGCTGGATGTTGACCAGGCTGGAGTTCCACAAATGTTAGGTCTTAAATTGATTGGTGGTTTGCAAAATAAATATAGATCTTTATTTATCACACTTATACACATACCCCCCCCCACACACACACATACTATAAGCTAGATATGCAATTTCAGCACCTGTGAAGTCAAAATGTGAAGATTTCAATTTCAAGGCCAGTTTAGGCTGTATAGCTAGCAAGGTTCACACACTCCATCTTTTGTGATCTTAGAGTTTTGAGGTTAAGTTATTAGTTGCAAGCTTGGTTTCTGTAGGAAAGAAAGGAAGTTAGAAAATGTAAAATTCGTTTTAAATTTTTAATAGTTATGTTAGTTCAATAGTTATGTCTTTGAAGGACTTTAATTCATGTGTGACTTTGAAAATATTGGCATAAAGTTTACATACTGTTCTCTTGCTATCTTTTACATCTGTAAGACCTGTAGTGATGTCTCCTCTTAGATTTCTAAGACTGTCATTTTTCTCTCCATCTTTCTCTCTTCTTAATTAGCCTGGCTATAGAATTTCCCATTTCCCTAATATTTTTTAAGAGTCAACTTTTAATACCACTTATTTCCTCTGTTGTTTTCCTTTATTGTCTTTTTTCTATTTTTTAAAATTTAATCTGATCACTTTCTCCAACTCCTTCAAGTAGTATGTCACTGGTTTTAATTTTATTCTTTTCTCATATAATTAATTGCTATTCTATATTTCCCTCTAAACATGCCACAGATAGTAATACATTATTTCTATTAATTTGAAATTCTTCTTTTGTTGTTGTTGTATGCACATGTGTTCACATGTTGGTGTGGGTACATTCACTCATGTATGTGTAGAGGTCAGAGGTCAACACTGGATATCTCCTTCAACTGTATTCCACCTCATTTTTTATTTGTTATTGTTATTATTATTATTTTTATTATTATTATTATATTATTACATGTTGTATGATGTATATAGGGACTGTGTATCTCAGAACACACATGTAGGGGTCAGAGGACAACTTTATGAAATTATTTCTCTTCTTTCATCCTTACATGATTTCTAGGGCTTGAACTCTGGTCATCAGACTTGCAGGGCAAGTGCCTTTACCTGTTGAGACACGTCTCTCATTAATTTGGGGGATGGTCTCTTGGTAAATCTGGAGCTCATAATGTCAGCTAGATTGGCTGGCCAGTGAGCCCCTTGAATCTGCCAATCTCTGCCCACCAAGTGCTGGGGTTACAGAAGCGTGCCAAACCTGGCTTTGATGCCTGGCCCGGAATTTGGACTCAGTTCCCCATGCTTTTGCAGCGTGCATTTCCAAAACTTTATTTGGGGAGTTTGAAATGTTTTATTATTAATCATTAATTCAATTTTGTTGATGTCAGAGATGTTTTTTATTATTTCAACACTTTAAAAGTCCATTGAGACTAATTAAAATTCTATTGAGACTTTTAAAGTGGTTCATTATATCTTCCATCCATGTATTCCTGCCTCCCCCTCTTTGTCCCTCCCTCCCTCCCTCTTCCCTTCCTCCCTCCTACTTTCCCTCTCCTTCACAGCCACATGCTCTCCAGCAAGCTGTTCTGCCTCCCCGTTCTGGAAACAGTGAGACCAAGCAGCCATAAGAGGAAAGATCTACTGCTGTGAGCCAAATCAGCTTCTTCTTGATTTTTCCAGGACGTTTTGCCACAGTGATGGAGAGGTGACTGACACCAAGATACAGAGAGGACTTGTTAGATGTCTCAAACATTTCATCACTACAAAGTGCTCCTCTTTATCTCTGATAACATTTCTTGATGTTGACTATTAATAAGCACTCAGTTTTTCCTATAATTAGTGATAGAAGGATCTATTTTTTTCTCTTTCACTGGCTTTAACTCCTCTGTGCCTTTATTTTTAAAGTGTGTGTCTGGTAAGTATAGCATAAATGAATATTTCCTTTGTATCCAGCCTGACACGCTACTTTTTTAATTGAAATGTTTAGCCAATATCATGATTTGTTTTCTGTTTATTCATTTTATACCGTCTGTTCTGTATTCCTTCTCCCCTTTCTTTCTTCTTTTGAATTAAATAATTTTTAGTATCTTCTCTACTAGCCTTATTAATGTATGCATGGCTAGCAAGATGGCTCAGAGATTACGGTGGTGTCGTGCAATATGATAAATTTGAGTTTGATCTCCACAACTCATATAAAGGTAAAAGGAGAGAACCAACACCACACACTCACACACACCCCTCCATATATGTACATATGTGTGTATATGTATGTGTGTGTATATGTATGTATATATATATATATATATCTTAATCTATCTATAGTTAATACTTTACTTCATGTAAACTTGTAAGAATTTTCCATATACTTCCTTCCCATATTTGTGCTACTTGTTTTACACTTTAATTTTAAATTTAGGCAGTCCATATAATATTTTCTTAATGTTTTAATTTTAAACGGTAAGTGCTATTGAAGGAAAGAAACAAGAAGTGTTATTCCCATCATTCCACCTCTCCCTATTCAACTTATGCTCCGTGGAGTTCTTGTCTGGCTTAATTTCCTTTCGGTCAAATGAGCTTCCTTTAATTCTCTTAATCGTGCAGCGAATTAAAGTTTTCTTCAGCTTCGGAGTCATTAGAAAATATCTTACTTTTATTTTACCCTTTTAAGGATGTGTTTCCAGTGTTCAGAAGTGTCATGATGCTATCCAAAGAGGCAGCTCCCTTTTCATTAATGATGCTCAGGATTTGCTATGCTTATCAGGGCTGGAAGTCTTGATTTATGTCCTCAACTTTGCAAAGATTTTTGTCATTATATTTTCAACATTTTTTACTGAAATATTTCCAGTCTTTTCTGAAACCATGTTTATCCCATGCTCAATTTTTATATCGATTTCTCTGTCGAGAATCATATCGACCTGTTTATTCTACCCACACTTCTGTTGCAATTTGTAAAGAAATACTTAATAGCTTTTCCAGATTGTCTGATGACTCCACTTTTCTATCATCTCTGCATCTCTCATGGCTGTTTTCCTCCTGGTATTAGGTGATGCTTCCTGCTTCTCGTTTGCCCAGTGATTTTTAGGTTGTACGCTGTCCATTGTGAAGGCAATATTGTAGAGCGACCATATTCCCTGCCCTTGGGAGTGTTGAGCGTTGTTTGGGCGGGCGGTTGGTTTCGGGTTTCAGTAGGACAGACTAGGCTAGCCTTTATTCTAGCCCACAGCTTTTCTGAAGTCTTCACAGAATGCCTCGGATTCTGGCCTCCCGCACCCCTGCCTTATCCCACCCTATCCTCCACCCCAGTATGGTTTCTTCTGACTAATTGAGTACCCACATTTCCCAGCGTGGGGTCATCTTTGGAACCCTCATTCACTTCTCAGCTACCACTACTTGGCCTCTGCTGCACCTGTAGAACTTCCCCTATGCGCAGGGATCTTAGTGTCTGTGCACTGACCCTGATCGCCAGGATGTTTGCCCCACGTAATCCCTTCTTTGGAACCTTCTGCTCTTGAATTTCATTTAGCTCCTGGCAACAAACTAATACCTTTCTTCCGCTAACTGAGAACACAAGTTTTAAGGTAGACAAGGGGAACTCACCCATCCCTGGGACACTGGACAGGTGCCCAGTATGGTCAAAGCATATTTTCAATCTGCTGAAATCGTGAGTGTTAATGATAAGTTCTTGTTGTAAGTGAGCCTGGTGCATATCCCCATAAGTAAGAGAAGGTAGTAGGAGACGGGGCAATTTGGCTCCATAATTGGCAGTTGTTGGACTCTCTCTTGCTGCCTTGGTTACCTCAAACAAAAGGACCATCAGTCAAACAGCCAGGAGAACTACCCTTATGCCAGTAACCGCTGTTCTGGTCACTCCTCAGACCAGAGAAAACTACATAATTGCTCCTGATTGCCCCAGGTTTGAAGGCACAGCCTCGAGGATCCAGGGCTTCTCAAACTCTGTGTATCAGACTTTTTCCTATCATAAGCCTCAGTGAACTCTACATGACCCTAACACTGTTTCCAACTAGGCTAGAACAGGAACATTTGCCCGGTGGCCTAGCAAAGTGAGTGCTGTGATTGGCACAAGTACAAACCTTGACAGGCAGCTTGTGTTGTGATTGGTTCAAACACCCAGGTCTCCGGCTGTACAAGCACACTATTGAAGCGCTTAGAAACTCTGCTGGAGACATCTGACTGCGATGCCTCCCTGGTATTACAACATTAAGCCCAATAAAAGGCTTCTGTCCAGTGGTCTTTATTTGCCTGCTTTCTATAGTGCAGGCAGAGCTGGTAGCATGAAGGATGTAGCAGCAGACTGCAGCAAAGGAGCAATAACAGAGGCAACAGAGCTGGAGCCATATTAAGCTGAAAGGGTGACTGGCTAACAAGGCTGCTGGCAGCTAAAGATGACGGAGCTGGGTGATCAAGAACAGGCAGGGCATTGGGATTAGAAAGACGGCAAGAGAGGGCAGGGAACGGAGGCTGGAGAGGATGGACGGAACCAGAGAAGAGAAACTGTGGGCCCTGGTAGCTGGAGGGGTCCTAGATATTGGTCAGTGTTGGGGCTGAGGAATTCTGGTACCCAGCCCCACTCTCCTGGAAGCTGTGACACCACTTCTGCCCAGGGCTGAGATGCCTGACCTCTGTGCCTACCCAAGAGCTGCAACATACTAGTTACACCACTCTTGCTACCATCCAGCGATACTCAAGCTGCCAAAGGCCAGCCCTTGAAGAATTTCCGCCTCTGTAGAGCAAGGAATCCAGGCAGCTGGTTGGAAATAGTTCCCTGTTCAACTTTACTTTCCTGCCACAGTCTAGACTGTGTTCTTGGGCAGAGCAATGAAGTCATCACATCCTCCCTCAGGACGTGACCCCGTGCCCTTGGGTGTACACAATGGCTAGTAACAATCGGTACACTTTCCCTCCTCTCAGCCTTATGTTTGCTGAGGTAAGAATGTGGCTGAAGTGGAAACCTCGAGAAGCCCCCGTTTTACGGGCGGAAATGGAGCTGTGGAAACTCCGTGTGTATTACCTAATCACGGTCCGCCAAGCTGTGATTTTCAGAATCCCAGAGACTCTGGGCTTCTTTCTGCCTGAAGAGCTCTCCCTGACATGTTATGAGGCAACACAGAAGGTCAGGCACTGGGAAGTTCTCATTCAGGGCTCTACCCACGCTTGGATTTAGCATTTGGACACTTGGATTGAAAAAGTACATCCTGGAAGCTTTGGGCTTGGCGGTCCTGGCTTGGAAATTATTTATTTATTTATATTTAATTTCTGTTTGTTTTATTTTCTCCGTTGTAACTCTGACTGTCCTGGAACTCACTCTGTAGACCAGGCTGGCCTCGAACTCACAGAGATCCACCTGCCTCTGCCTCCCGAGGGCTGGAGTTGAAGGTGTGCGCCACCACCGCCCTGCACATCCTCAGTTCTGTATGAAAAGGAGATCACAACCCTTGCCTTTGGAGGGATTTGTAGCGATCAGATGGTCAGTGTTCAGGAGGGTACCTACATAGAGATGTGTTCCAAAGAAAAGAGCTAGCTGTACTGTAATGCTGGGGACCGGGACCGACATGCGCACACACACACACACACTCCTCCCTCCCTCGCTCCCTGTGCACGCAGCAAGCTTCGGCTGCTGTTCACTAAAGCGTTTTGCGTCGATAGCTCTTGGTGAGCCACAGGCGTTATTTATTATCTCTGACTGACTATACAGCCCCCAAAACAGCTTCCTTTCTCTAGCCATCTTACCCCCGCCCCCCGACACACACACACCCCTCAGGAAAACACAAGATTGTGTGCTGCCGGCTGCCTAACTCTCTGTGGTGCAGTTGAAGATGCACTAGGTAATGCAGGAAGGTCACCTGCAGGTCAGTTCAGCCGGAAGGAGCCCAGCCCAGATGCCAGAGGCTCGAGTCTGTCATCTGTGTGCGAGGATCGCCCTTCCTGGACTCTATTGTCACAAGCTAGTTTTTCCAACCTGGCAAGCATGTGTCTTAGCATTGCTACCAGAATCTCTTCTGCGTGTTGATAAAACCCTGTGGCATCCATCCAGCCATCATTTCAGCCACACCCCCACATCTGTTTGTAGTGAATGTGTGGGGCTTCCAGAGGATTAGTAACACAACTGACCACTCAGGACCAAGCCAAGGAAAGGATCTTCATTGAGGAAGTCTGTTTAAAATCCCCCCTCAACAAACACTCACCTTAATAGGCATGTGTTACTGTCCTGCCACCCACAACTCCCTCCCCATGTCTGACTATGGTTGAGGGTATCAACCAAACCATTCTGAGAAGTCACGAGCAAGATGAACTCACAGGCTTCCATGTACCCCAGTTTCTTATGGACCTTGGGCTTTGGCTTCTCATTGTCCAACTCCCAGTATCCATCTTTTTCCTCCAGGCTTCTTCCAACTAGACCCTCATCTATTCTCTTCTATAAATCTTTGCTGTTTGCAGTAGACTACACTGATCTCAGTCCCCTTTAACCTTGTAATGTGCCTCAAGTCTGCACTCACAGATTAATACTGAAATGTTATCAACCACATGAGAATCTGTCTCCTTGCCATTGCAACGTTAAGTACTTATGCTACCTTCATCTCATTTTCTTGGATGGTGTTAGGCATACAGTAGGTGCTCAATAAATCACTGATAACTGTTGGTGTGGCTGATTTGTGTCTAGGACAACCAAAGCAACTTCTTAGGCCTTCATTGATTTGCTTTTCGAACTGCTTCATGCACCAGCGTCAGGCTTCAGTGGGTATATCTCAACCTTCTCTCGGGTTCAAAATACTAATGTCAAATCAATGGTGTGTTAACCAGAGCTGATCAATTTTATTCTTGATATTTGTACACCCATGTAACAAGAAAGAAAATAAAATATCTCTGAGTGAGAGAGGAGATTACTAAAATAGGAATATAACACAAACACTAGTGGGTTTAAAAACAAGATGCAGATGAACTCAGTCACCCCCTGGACTGGCCAGGGGATTTCCCATCTATTGCTTCCGTCTCCAGACCTCTGCCACTGCTGGCAACTTCCTACCCAGCAGGCAAAGTTCACTGGATTCCCCGGGGTAATCACATTCCATTCATGCATTTGAATCATGGGAGTTTCAAAATAGTTCAACCTGCTTGCTAATTGCTAACCGGACTCTGAGTTTTCCTACTAGCTGAAATTTCTATGCCAATTAATGTTCTGTTGACTGAGCCAAGGGTCATTGCTCGGAGCTGTGCATTTCCTCTTGATTCTTTGCCCTGTGTTGTGTCTCCTAGGTTAGAATGTTAGTTCATCTGAACTGGTGAAAGGAAGTTGACTCTTTCCCTTGACCCACCATTCACCAACACTTTGCAAAATAATTGCTTTTAATTTCTTTGACAGCCAGATGAGGTAGGTAATGCTGTTCTCATTTTATAGATATGAAAACTGCAGCCCTAAGAGGCTTGGGAAGCAGTGTGAAGTAACACAGGGACCTGTGCACCTGTTAGAACCTTCTCAGTTCTGGTCAGAACCCAACTCCAGGGGCTTGGGAGATGTCTCTGTTGGTAAACAGCTAGCTGCAACACAAGCACGAGGACCTGAGCTCTGATTCCCAGCACTCGTGTCAAAATCTGCACGAGGCCGGCACAGTAGTTATCCTGTGGCTGGGGGTCAGGCCAAGGCAGGAATCTCCCCGGATTAGTCTGAGTTGTGAGCTCAATGTCTGGTAAAAAAACCCAGTCTCAAAACACAATCTGAGATGGGCCTGAGAAAGATACCTAATGTTGACCCTTGGCCTCCACATGCATACATATACATGTGTGTGAGCACCTGCATGTATACACACACATACACAGAGATACACAGACACATACACATATGTAGTTAAAGTACTTAGCACAGACCTGGAGCCTCCCCAAAGCAGAAGAAGCATTGGCTGTTATTATCCCATCTACGATCGTGACAATTAAATGAGCTAATAATACCCATGCAGCACTTAGAACAGTCGTCAAGGCTCCATCAATGCTGTCATAGTCATTACTGACAAGCCAGCAAGACTTAGGGGTACTTGCTTGCTGGCCAGTTTCACAACCTTGGCTGCCTGGTAAGTCCATCTGAAGAGCAGTTAAATGTTAACATGCTTTGGCCTCACCAGCATGGTGCGTCTTGACTCAATGGAGTCAGCCAGGGAGCTTTAGCAGTCTGGGGACCTGAATCAGTGCCCAGAGACTGATGGAAACATGATACTGTTCTGTGAATGAGAAAGGGTGAGTCAAATCTTCTCCAGTAATCCCAGTGGACAGCCAGGGATGAGAACCCTGGCATAGATTAGCTGGAGGAGAGGACATTCTGCATTATCTGGGTGGGATCTGAACTTGAAAATGGAATCTTCCTTTTCCAGCCAGATCCAGCATGCAGCCAGCTTCTAGACAATGGTTCTGATCCTTAGGACAGAGTTGATCTATCTGAGGAACTACTACGTGTGGACAAGAGAAAGCCAGGGGCACAGCTGGCTCTCCAGCTCCTCTAACTTCTCCTATGGCTTTCTTGAGCGTCACTGGCCTAGTGATGTGTCAAGGGGAAGAGACAGGACATTTGGGGACTAGGGCAGGGGAAGGACACTGAGTATTTACCAAGCAGGGCCTGGTTTGAATGTTCATACACCAAAGAACAAGGATTGGAATCTTACTATGTCCTTCAACTCTTCCAGCCTGGGCTTGCTAACTTGATGGTTTTGCACCAGATGGCTTTGCTCCCCTATAAAGTCACACAGGCCCTGAAAGAACCCCGAGTTTTAGCAGCAGAAGACAGGCTCCTAGAGCTACAGGCAATGCTGCAGGAGGAGTGAGCAGATGAACTCTGTCCTCCAGGCAAAGCAGGGCTGGGGCAGGAGAAAGCATCTGCCAGATGCGATTTCCTCTGAAGCACCCTCTCCAAAGATCCAAACTGTTCCCATGGTAATTTGAGCCAAACAGAGGGAGAAGTGGCTCCTTGCTGCATGGTCACTTAGACATAAGTGTGATTCTTTTTTTCTTTTTCTTTTTCTTTTTACATAATTTCCTGTGACTGCCTCTGTTACCACAGCTCACACCCACCTCCGTAGTGCACAGTGCTATTTTTTAAGTGAAAATTTCGGCAAAGGGCACCTTTATCAAAATATCAAAATTGCCCCCCTCCCCTCTCTCTGGCTAGGAAGCCATCAAATTGATTCAGCTCAAGGGTAAATATAGGGATGACTAACAATGATTTCCACAAGAGCCTTAGAAATTGCTTGTAAGCGAGCAAACGGAAAACAGATTATCCAGCAACGTTGTCGACTAGCATTTGAGACAACAGCCTAAATCCAGCCACTGGGAGGAAATGAAAAGTAATGGACTTTCCCTCCGCCTGGCAACAGCTCAGCCTCAAAGCAGGATCGCCTCGGACGCCAGGCACGGCAGAGGCCAGCATTCCTGTCTGGAGGGGTCCCTCGGAGGGCTGTAGGGAGAAGACAATTCCACAGTGGATCCTGAAGCAAGTCTTCTAAAAATCAGGTAGCTGACGAGCCAGGGCTCTGCTGTCAGAGAGAGTGAAGCTGTCACATCTCACAGCTCTGAGGATATTGAAACAGGCAGCTCAGAGAACACAAGCAGGGCTCAGGAATGATAGCAGGAAGAGAGCGCAGAATCACAGTCAAGCAACTCTTCCCACAGCCGCCTCCCCTAATGACCCAAGTGTGAAGAACCAGGACTGCTCAGCCTGGCAGGGACCTCTAGCAGCACCCTGAGGCCTGGATGGAAGGTGCCTGGCCTCTGCTTCCTGTCCTGAGGGTCCTACTCTACACAAGGTGAGAGGCCCATGGATCAATGGGATGTGGTGGTTAGAGTTCCTGCCTCACCTCCTAACCCTGTGGTTCTCAACCTTCCTAAAGCCGAGACGCTTTAATACACGCTGTGGTGACCCCCAGCCATAAAACTGTTTTCATTGCTACTTCATAACTCCAATTTTGCTACTGCCATGAATCGTAATGTAAATATCTGATACGTGGATGGTCTTAGTCGACTCCTGTGAAAGGATCAGTGGACCCGCAAAGGGGTCATGACCCACAGGTTGAGAACTGCTGTCCTAGCCCATGTGGATGCAGACTGTCATGCCCCACTTTTCACACAGCTCATGAGTCTAAGGAGGGTTTTCTATTTTTCAGTTATTGTGAAAAACCGAAGGAAGAATGGCATGTGAAAGATTCATAGAGTCAGACTTTAGGGTCCCTGGTGACTGTCCTCATGGCTTTTAGACTAATGTCATCTTGTAGCAGCAGAGTCGGGTAGTCACTAGAGACTGCTCTCTGAGTCCTGTAGGGTGTCTGCTGATGGATCACACACAGAGGAGAGGTTTGCTTAGTTGGCTGTTGGAGCCTGAAAGCCCGTGATCCACGGCCCTATCTGCTGGGCCTCTGAGAACAGACTTTCAGTTGTGTCCGAATGTGATGGCAGAAACACATGTGGAGAGCCCACGTGATGAGGGTGAACTAAGACAGGCCACTCCAAGCACATTAGTGCCATCAGAGGGCAAGTGCTCTTACAACTAGCCTTCTGGTAGATTCTATCTCTTAAGGCTCCACCATCTCTCAGTATCAGCTCACAGAAAAACAAGCGCCCAGAACATGAACACTGGATGCTTTCAAACCACAGCAAAACCTGAAATGTTGACCATGTGGCCGTTTGTATGTTCACAGGCCTTAGATCTGTCTGCCTATGCTGAGGACATCCATGCTTTCACATTTTCTACCCACAGTCCCTCAGTGCTACTGTCTGCAGGACAAGGCCTCTTTCAGTTTCTTAGAAAGGGGAGCTAGAAGCCAACTGTCTACAGTGACCAAGATGGCTCTCCTTCAGTATCTTCTAGCCTTCTTAGTATGAGGATGTGGGGCTGGGAAGACAAAAGAACCAGATCTGGGTTAGAGGCCCAAAGCTGGCCATCTCTGGCCATTATATTCTAGCAAAGAACCCTCAGGAGTCCAATAATTCATGTCCACATTTGGCCTTTTCGTTTGTAAGGATAGGAAGGAAGGTATTTGGTGTTGAATGCCAACTGTTCCTTAAGAGGCTTGTGTGTTTGGACACTTGGTCTCCAGCTGTTAGAACTGCTTGGGGAGGTCATGGACCCTCAGGGACATGGGGCCTTTCTGGTGGAAGTAAGCCAGTAGGGGCTAGTTCCTGAAGGCCATACATAACCCTGGTTCTGGTCTAGTTTCCTTGGATTCCTGTATGCTGCTGTAATGTGAGCAGCCCCAGCCTATGTTCTCTATGCTACAAACTCTATTTTGCCTTCTTCACCAGGCTAGGCAGTACCCTGCCAAATCATGAACCAAAATAAATTCTTCCTCCTTTAAGTAGCTTCCATCAGATATCTTGTCACAGTTATGAGAAAAGTAACTAATGCAGTGGGTTGTTTTTTTCAAAGATTTATTTTGATTTTTAGTTATGTGTGTCTGTATGTGGGTATGTACACATGAGTGCAGTACCTGTGGAGGCCACTAGAGGGCAACAAAGCTCCCAGAACTGGAATTACAGGCAGTTGGGAGCAGCCTGATGTAGATGCTTAGAACAGAACTTGGGTCTTCTCCAAAAGAAGCAAGCAGTCTTAATCTCTGAGCCAGCTCTCCAGCCCTGGTGGGCTGTTTTTCAATGTCCTGGTCAGTTGGATTTACCCTTTAAATACTTAGGAGAACTTCATGAGGATCTTCATTTGTCTTCATACCCTGGAGTTCAACACAAATGCAGCATGGGGTAGGGTGGGGTCGAGAATACCCCCTCAGCTGTATTCTTTACCCGAGTAATAGGAATTCTTCCCAAACAGATGTACTCTGGCCAGAGCTAACTGGCATCACATTTGGACAGTTCCATCCTGTGCTTGCAAATTAATGAATCACAGAAGACCATATAAAAGGTTTTGTTGTGGAAAAGGCCCAAGAAAGGCACATCACTAAAACTGAAACAATAACAAAGCTACTGCTCTGAGTTGGGACAAGAGGTAAATAGAGAATGGGTAGGGGTTTGAATTTATAAAGTAAATAATCTCAGCTTCATGTATGCTCGTAAGCCTTTGCTCTATTTTTGGACTCATAGCCAAGGCATTCATCCTAATCATCAAACACGTGATTTATATGGAGGGGGTAGGGTTGTGGGGGGCGGGGGTGAAGTTCTAGTCTAAACCACAGCCTGACTCTACATCAAAGACCAGGCAAGTCAGAATGCATTGGGGCATCTCATGTGAAACAAGCTTAACGTTATCAGTGTCTGAGGTTCTCCACTTACCACTTTTGATTGACACCTCTGTTAATAACTGTGTAGGGAGGAGTGGGAGGGTCTTGTTCCTTCCTGGTAGATGCAGTTTCCCCTCATTGGGAGCACTGTACTGAGAGGTTCCCTGTGAATCACTTTCCTTGTCCTTGTGAAGACACCTGACAGAAGCTGGCTGGCTTTAGAGCATTCTAGAGACAGCCTACCTCAGTTTCACCCTTCATGGTGGGGAAAGCATGGTGGAGTTCATGGTGGTCGGAGCACATGGTAGAGGCTTCTGGCATCTTGGCAGGAGGCAGAGAGGGAGCTCAAGAAGCTGGTGTCACCTTCCAGGCCAGGTCCCAGTAAAGCACTTTTGCTAATTGGGCCCGGTGTCCCAGAGGTTACATAACATCCCAAATGGACACCTCCAGCCCAGGCTCAAACACATGAAGCCATGACAGACACTTCAGATCCAAGTCACACCAGATGCTATAGCTTCACAAGTTATTATTTCATTTAATGTTCACAAAAGTCCAGTGGGATAGATCTTCCTGGAACCCTCCATCTATAGATAATGCAGCTGAAATTCAGAGAGGGTGAGCCATTTGCCTGAAGTCATACAGCTAGGAGGTAAACAGAGGCCTGAATTCAAGACCTTCTGATTAAAAAAACGGATAGGATTAAGTTCCATAATCTCCATACCTGTGCTAGGTAGGGTACATACAGCGGCAGGCAGCATGCAGGCTGATGTACTAAAGTGTGAATTCCACTCAACAAGAAACAATAGAAGACTTCCTTAAAAGTTTTAAGTGAACTTGTCTATGTTGAGGAGTCATTGTATGAGTTCTAAATATAAGACAGAACACTGCAAAGACCTCACAGTTCCGGGCTGCTCTGTCCTACATTGCCACACCCTGCAGAGTTCACTTGCTGGGCATTCTTTGGTGAGAATTTTGGGAAACAAATCCCTGCTGAGCATGATGGAGAGTCACACAGGGTCAAGCAGAAGAAAGGCCCAGGGGAAGGTTTTTGAGCCAGACCTCACTGTGTGAGAGTTTGTTTTGACATGAGCAGGAGGGTTTATGGGACAGAGTACTGAAAAGTGCCATGGCCTCCAGGCTGGTAATCCAAGTATAAGCTGAGGCAGGAGGATTGAAAGTTCAAGGCCTCATTGGGTAACAGAGTTAAAGTCAAGGCCAGCCTTGCCAAGTTAGTGAGACTGTCTCAAAATAAAATGTGAAAAGGGCTTTGAATGGGGTCTGGAGAGATGGCTCAGAGGTTAAGAGCACTGGCTTCTCTTCCAGAGGTCCTGAGTTCATTTCCCAGCAACCACATGGTGGCTGAAAACCATCTGTAGTGGGATCAAATGCCCTCTTCTGGCATGCAGGTGTACATGCAGATAGAGTACTCATATACATAAAATAAATAAACCTTTAAAATGGGAGAGATTCTGAATGCAGCTCAGGGATGCAGTGCTTACCTAACACATGCAGGGTCCCAGGTTCAATTCCCGGTACAAAAAAATAAATAAATTTTGTTGCCAACAGGGTGCATAGCATAACATGGGAGAGAAAGACTAGGAGGGAGACAGTTCTAGCTGTGCAGGAGGTTCAGTGCCTGATGGACAGAGCCCACAGGGAGCTGCGAAGAGAAGGCAGCCTCTGTGGCAGCGGCAGCATGCTCGTGCTGATCATGCTGTCCAGACAAAGGCTCCCCCACACCTCCCACTTTGAAAGATACAGTTCCATGGAGGATGCACTGGAGATGGGCACACAGGGCGCAAAGCCCTCTCTGCCAGGCTGTTGTTTATTAGATCCTCACCCACAGCGCATGTTTTCAACCCCGATTCCTCTGCCTGGAGCACGGCACCCAGCTGGGGTTTGATGTCTCTACATTGAGGAGCCACATGGGACGAGGTATTGGGGAGGGCGTGGGGGACTCAGTTCTTTAGGTGTTGATGCTGTCTTTGGGGTGCTGGGTAAGTCGTGCGAGTACACTGGGACTAGGAATACACACGTCTGAAGACGATCTCAACTTTAATGCAGTATGAGGGCACACTTACAGGAGTACAGGCAGGGGAGGAGTCATTGAGCCCAAGAATGCTCATTGGTTAAGACAAGGATACTGGATTAGCCTTGTTTGCGTGTGGAGCTTCCCTGTGTTTCCAGCCAACAGGGCAGACAGTATTTAATATCTAATAATTTAATAATATAGCTGGATTTAGGACAGGACTAAGGTGTGGAGCAATGAAGGCCTGCTGTCCTTATCCCCTTGGATGACACAGGGCTCAAAGCCAGCTTTGACATACTCTTAGCCCTTGGACAGTCCCACACCAGGCAGATCAGCAAGTCTAGTAAGCTGGGGCAACTTTATCCCAACCCCTGGTAAGGGGCCTGTGTTCCTCTGCTTCTTTATAAAGCCATGTGATGGCTAGCTGACTGGCCCTCAAGGCACCAGATTAAATGCTATTTCTGGGTGTATCTGCAAGGTATTTGGGGGTGAAACTGGCATCTGGGTCAGTAGATCATGTAGAGCAGACTGCACCCCTCCAGCGTAGGTAGGCTTTGCTCATTCTTTTGAGAGGCTGAATGGAGCAGAAGGCAGAGAAGGAGCCTGAATTTGTGCCCTTCCTACCTCACAGCAGGAGATAGACACCTTACTTCATCCTCTGCCTTGGGCTGAGATTTCAATCCTCCTGGGTTCTTGGGCCTTCGAAGACTCCTGGATTCAGTTATGTCACTGGTTCATGTTTCTCTGGAGACCTGACTCCACAAGCCCCATTCTGACAACAGTGAGACATTCAAACAACTATAGCCCTTGAAAATTCACGTTTGTTCATTGTTCTTGGGAGAAAATATATGAGGGAACAAGATGCTCCAAGGGAGAGGAGCCATTGAGGTGCAGAATGCTGGAGCTGGGCTGTGGTGGATCACGCCTTTAATCCCAGCACTCAGGAGGTAGAGGCAGGTGAATCTCTGTGAGTTCAAGGCCAGCCTGGTCTACAGTGAATTCCAGGACAGCCAGAGTTACAACAGAGAAACCTTGTCTCAAAACACACACACATACACATACACACACACACACACACACACACACACACATACAATGCTGGGACGACTAGAAAGGTCCAGCCAAGAATATGTGTTACAGTTGTTGGTTGGTGTTGTTTGGGCTTTGACAGAACCTACCCTGAACCTGCAGCACCTGTACCAACCCTTCTGAAGAATTCTGTTATCTCCACACAGAACCAGCCTCACCTTCTCTCTCTGTCAGGAGCTGTGATGTCCTGACCCCCACTGTCTTGATCAAGGCAAAGGGGCCTTTAACAAGCGGAGTTTGCTCTGTCCTTGGAGGGCAGGTCGGGATTAGGAACACTGTGGATTTTAACGCACCTGAAGTATGAGGAGAAAATTTTTCCTTGATACTGATTTCTGGTTTCATTCTACTATAATCTGAGAGGATGTAAGAAATTTTGATTTTTTTTTTTTTTGGACTTATTAAGACTTACTCCAGGGTCTAAATTGTGATCTGTTTTAGAGAAAGTCTCGGGGGCTGCTGAGAAGAGCGTGCCCTCCGTAGCTTGCTTCCGGATGAAGCACTCTGTAGACAGACCTCCACTGAGTCTGCTTGGTTTGCAGTGCACCTAACTCAGAAGTTCCTCTGACGAGGCTTGCTTTTGTTTCTGTGTGGGCGATGTAGCTATTGGCTAGAATGAGTCGTTGACGTCACCCACCATTACTGTATCCCGAAATATATCACTTTCTGTCAGCAGTGTTTGTTTTATGAAACTGAGGGGGCCTATTGCTTGAAGAATATATAATCTCAGTGATTAAGCTTTTATATCTGGACGGATTGTTTCCACTATTACAGATCATGTCCCTATTATATAATATATATAATATTCACTATTATAACATATACTACTATTTTTCTACGTTATATATGTTATGAATACATTACAATATCCACTAATATTGTAACTTTCACTACCTATTATTTATTATATTATATAAATTATATTATATTATATTATATTATATTATATTATATTATATTATATTATATTATGTATGTCTTATTGAGTGTGATCATAGCTACTTCTATGCTTTGGGGGCTTCCATTTGCTTGATAAATTAACTCTCAGTCAGTGTCTATGTGTGTGTGTGTGTGTGTGTGTGTTGATATATATTAAGTATTCTGTTTAGGGCTGAGCACTCAATAGTCCCTTACTTTTATGAATGCAGCCATTCTGAGTTTCTGTTTTAGCCTCCAACCACTACAGTAAGAAGCTCCTCTGACCAAGGTTGAGAGCAGCACTAACTATGAATATAAACACAAACATTCAGAAGGAGGTTTTATAATATGTATAGTTAGCAAAACCACAGTAGTTGTTTTCCTTCCAGGGCCTAAGACCTCCGTAGCCATGGCTTGTAACCAGGTTTATAGGATCAGATTTGAATTCTGTCCTGTGGAGTGAGCCTTACCTCCAATCAAAACGTGGTCGGTCGCCCCTGGGACACCCCTCTAATACTATTGCATCAGTGGGCGTGTCTCGCCTGGCAGGTTGGGGACTTACTCCTTTAGTAGCTCCTGTTATGTAGGATTCTTAGGTTCAGTCTCTTAATCATGTCCCAGAGCTCCTGAAGCTGTGGCCATTTTGTTTGTTTTGCTTAATTTTTTTTATGCCTGAATGTATTTCCTTGGCCTTATTTTTCATCCGTGTGTATGAGGTTATTTAGTGAAAACAACAGAATTGTAGAGTTTCGATGAAGAAACTGGAGGTGCAGGAAGATAGATGTCCCATTTAAAGTTACAAACTTCAGGCATAGCTACCCATCATCTGGGTGACCAGAGACATGTTTCTGTTTGTCTCTGAGATTTAAGCTCTGGACAATAAGATGATATGAACTGGGTTGTTGCAGGCACCAGAGACAGAGTGGGAAGATTGAATGGTGCGAAGAACGTACATTGCTCACAGATAACTATTCACTATTATTATATTACTAATAATTAAGCTATTATTATACTACTAATAATTACTTTATTAAAAGGCCCTGTCAGAGATAAATGGTGGGAGGATGAGAAGGTAAGATTAGTTACAATCCTACATAAACTATGCAAGTAGATTTAGTGACAGAAAATCAAAAGCAGCAATTCCACCAAGGGCTTCCTCTTGTGATTTATTCCTCTCAACAATCCCTTCTATGGTTGTAATAAGGGCCCCTGGAGTGCCTGTGTGGGGAACTCACTCCCTAGTGCAGCCGAGTTGGGACATGGGGGCTAGTAAGAGGCGGTTAGGCCCTCATGAATAGATCAATGTGTGGGTTCGTTCTGTTCTGCTCTCTCTTGTCCAACATCCCACATAATCATTGCTTTCTGCCGTGCACAGTACAGCACCAAAGGCTCTACTATCAGACTATGTTCTAGAACCATCACCACATAAATCCCTGCTCTTTATAAATTCCCCAGTCTGTGAGTGGTGCTTAATCTACGTTGCCAACCTGATTGTATCTGGAATCAACATCAATGAAGAAACGTGGCCATACATGGTTCTGTGAGGCTGGCCTCTGGCAGGATTAACTGAGAAGGAAGGATCTGTCCCCAGAATGGGCAGTGCCTCGTGATGTGGTAGCCCAAAGGAAAGCTGCTTTCCTCTCATCAGCCTTTGCTCCTGGCTGGTGATGCCATGGACCCTGTTTCCGTGAACTTCCATTCTTCGCCGACATGGCAATATGGCTTCTTTGGCTTTACAATCTGGACTTGAAGACCAGCAACTCTCCAGGAATCCTCTAGGCCTTCGATGCCAGATTGGAATAGCTGAGTCGCCCAGTCCCATGGACTGAGTAACTTTCACGTCGTCAGTCTCTCCAGCGTACACACAGCATGTCTGGACTTAAGCCAATCTAATAAGCCCCCTTTCTCAGATATGTTCCTTCTATTGGTTCTATTCCTCTGGAGAACTCTAATACAGTGATACTCTGTTAGAGCAGCAGAGAACCCCCCCAGGACGATCTTTTCCTAGGGACAAGGAAATTGAGACACAGCCAGTTACCAATTTTCTTGTCTCATGACAAGAGCAGGACATGAATTGAACTCTTCGAACCACTGGACTCTGTGGCAGAGCAGCGGCACACAGCGGGAGCTGGGTGTGAAGGGACTGAAATGTGATCAGTGAGGGAGTCTTTGATATGTCAGGGGTAGAAGCCATGGCATTGCCAGACACATTTCCCCCTTCTTGTCTCATTAAGAATCACATCCAGCAACTTGCACTGTGAGAAAGGCCATACATAAATCAGAGACTCGCTGAGTGGCACACAGCCTTAATTCAGGACTGAAAATAAAAATAAGCAACACTCTCCCAGGGGCTGCAGAAGGAGCTTGTGAGCAGAGACTTGAGGCTGACTTGACAGCGTGTCTGGGAAGACACAGGTGTGCTTCTGCAGAGGCACCGCACCCCGCCAGCCCGAGGGTGCTCTCGTCATCTACCGCTACCCAGGTCTCAGAGCTAACCCTGAAAGTAGCTCTGTAACCAGCTACGACCACACCCTCTGCTGTGCACTTACGACCTCCCACTCACAACAGACACCACTCAGACTCACAAGGCCCTGGGTTCCACCCTGCTCATTTCCTACTCTTCCCAAGCATACCAATTTCAGAGCTTTTCTGGGATATCGCAAGCATGTTCCTGCCTAGAGGCTCTACCCTGGCTATTCCCTATGTCCATTCAGTGCTTCCCTCAGAGATCTGATGCCGCCGTTTGGTGCAGATGGCAGCTCAGGAGGTTCCTGTGCAGAAGCTCTCCCCTGACCTCACACTGAAGCCAACCACCAGACAATGACCCCTACATATGCATCAGAAAGTATTTGAATTCATCGTGTGCAATGACTTCCTTATGATTGTTTTTGTTTTTTTTCTGTCTCCTTTGTCCTAATGTTAAGTTCCTAAGGCAGAGGGTCACCAAATGTTCCATAGCTAGAGTGGCACCTGGCTCTGGGGACAGTGAGCCACAGCCATATTTGTTGAGCCCTGTGTTATGGAATAAGGACTGTGGCTCTCAACCTTTCTAATGCTGAGACCCTTTAATGTGTTTCCTCATAATAAATAATAAGATGATTTTTGTTGTTACTTCATAACTGTATTTTTGTTACTGTTATGAACCGTAACGTAAATATCTGGTATGCAGATACTCTTAGGGGGCCCCTGTGAAAGGGTTGTTTGACCCCCACCAAAAGGGTTGCAAACCACAGGTTGAGAACCTCTGAATTAAGACATCCGACTGAGGTGAGTGTACCTTGCTGGTGGGTGCTCAGGCATCTGGAGCGGACTCTGGCTTTGGAGAAGCCCTTAGCACACTGCCCCTTAGGGTTACCACTATTTAGAACTATTTAGATGTGTAATGTAAAAGTGGACCAATGTAGTATGCATCCTTCCATAGCTGCCATATTTAGCACAGAGTCCTCCAAGTGCATCCGTGTTACAGCATGTAGCAGACTGAAATACAAAGAGAGATTTCCTGTGGATAAGACCTTGACCTGGTGTGGCCACAGTTAAGTGCTATTTTTACACTAGTATCTTTGGGTTTAATTCCTGTGCATCCCTGTTCATCAGTCCTGCTTTGCTTTAAGTTGCTAAAGTCAGGATAAATTATAGGCCTTTTTCACCACTGTACAAATCAATGGGATGTTACTAAGAGCCCACAGCCTGGAAAGTTCTGGACAGAGACTGTTAACAAAGTGCAGTTACCATCTTTGAGCAATTCATGAGGCAAAGAGAAGCAAGCAATGACTATTACCTTACTGTTTTTCTTAATGCAACCTGAGAATTGTACACATCTACATATTGACAGTAAGTAGAAACCAAAAATTTTAAGTGCAAAATAATTTATAATTGCTGTAAGAAAATGGAGTACTTATACCTCTAAAGCAGCATGTACATCTTTATACTGAAAGTTATAAACTGTGGCTGAAAAGAAATCACAGAAGACCTGAATACTTGGAAAGAAACACTGTGTGTAGTTTAGAATATTATAAGCAATAAATATTTCAGGTTTCTCAAGCTGATCCAGAGGTTTAGAGTTCCCACCAAAATCTTAGCAAGTTCCTTTGAATATACATAAGCTTATTGTTCACCGTCTGTAGGAAGGATTTAGAACAGGGAGAACAGTTGTGATGATACAGCGTGAGAGGCACCATCATGCCTTATGCACAGCTACAGTAGCTGGAACATGGTGGTATTGGTGGCAGACAGAAATAGAAACTGAACAGCATAGAGAAGCCAGAAATGGGTCCACAGAAATATGTTCAATTAATTGTTGACCAAAGAAAGAGCCAACACAATCTTGGCCATGGGAAATGACATTGGTAAGTTAATAAACAAACAAACAAACCTTGACCTTAACCTAGAAGGTAGAAAAATCAGCTAGGGATAGATCATAGACTTAAATACAAAACAGTGAAGCTTTTAGGAAGAAAAAAAAAAAACATAGAAAATCACCAAGTTTCAGGACAAGGTTAGATTAGCCTTCCTTCATGTGCCTCTCTCCACAGTTCCAGAAACTGACAGGGTAGTACATTTGTTATGGAGTTAACAGCTTTAGAGGCCATTGAAAATGAACACCCATTCCCATTTCTAGTAGTACTGGAAAGGTAAAAACATCCACTTTGCTACTCCTATCCTGTGAAAAGGCGGAGGGGTCCGGGCTCTGATGAAGACCATTAAGAGAACGCTACTTCCTGCTGGTTATGAGGATCTAAGTTCTTCCTTGGGCTCTGACATTCTGCACTACCGAAAACCTTAACTACAATTTCCTCCTCCTTTTAAGAGGTAATCTAGAAGAACTTGTCAATCACCAGGCCAGGAGTCCACACCTCCCCCAGGAAGACAAGCAATGCGGAAGGCAGGCATTAATGACCCTCTCAGTGAGACAATGCACTTGCTCTAAGCAGCCCCTCCCCCAGGACAGACACTGCTAGAGCTTCCATCGTGAAGCTAAGAACCTGCCCGTGTTCCAAAGTATAACTTTTCTTTTTCCTTTTTATTCCATCTTTTTATCTTCCTGATGCTGATCAAAGACTGAGCACTCTTTCCCTTACACCCTGGTCTACTCAGGTGGTCCTGAGTTCAATTCCCAGCAACCACATGGTGGCTCACAACCATCTATGATGGGATCTGATGCCCTCTTCTGGCACGCAGGTGCGCATGCAGATACAGCACTCATATAAATAAAATAAATAACTCTTTACAAAAAGGGCAAATACTCTTTTCTTCATCTCCCTCTTGACAACGGCTGGGCTTTTTCAGCTTGCTGCCCGTTGTTTTTCTTAAAAACTCTTCTAATCAAACTGACTTCGAGTTTCCTTCTGACTCTGTTTCTAAATTCTTTCACTGACAAGACTTAAGAACATAAAAGAGGGAACTTCAATTCCCCTGATAACTACTGGGGCTAGAATTCTAGGCTCTTCAGAGAACCCTGTAGCTTTTCTTTCCCAAGCACATACACCTGCCCACTTTAAAGAGCTTGGGAGAAGAGAAGACTACCTGCAAACAGCTTTGTAACTTGTCTGTAGGGTTCCTATGCAAAGACCAAGGGCTCTAACCACCTATCGGTTCTCAACCTATGGGTCTCAACCCTTTAGGGGGTCAAACGACCCTTTTACAGACCCACTAAGACCATCTGCATATCAGATATTTACATTACAATTTGTAGCAAAATTACAGTTATGAAGTAGCAATGAAAATTTTATGGTTGGGAGGTGTCACAACTTGAAGAACTGTACTAAAGGGTTGCAGCGTTGGGGAAGGTTGAGAACCGCTGATCTAGTCCACCCCTCACCCTCCCAACACCTATCCCGGTGGTTATTTCATCTCCCCAAGCCACTCAGCTTCATCCAGCAAGTCCCTAACCATTGTGTGGTACTGCCAGCTGGGACCCTGCTGCCAAACATCCCATCGGGGCTAACCCTGCTAGATGTCCCCAGTGGTACCTTCCCTGCAGAGCGGTGAGCGGTTGCTGGGGACCAGCCCAGCTCCCAGGAACGTGGCTCCTCAGTCATCTCACGCCAATCACCTTCTCCAGCTGACACATGTAAAATTAATGAGGAATTTGTTCTCATCCAAGGAACTAGCTAGGGCAGCGGGCCTACTTTCCCCTCCTCTAATGAATCCTGTAGGTAAAACGACGAAGAAAGCAAGTTTCTCTCTCCCACTCCGGCCCCACTTTTTACACGTTTGGCAGTCCCGCGAACAGAGCCAATATGTAAAAATCAGGCACTTTAGTGCTCTGTAATTAGCCCAAACTTTCCCAGGCAGAAGGAGTTTGCTGATGAGAAGAAATGTAAAGGCTGGGGTGGGAGTGGGGGTAGGGGTAGGGTGGGGGTAGGGATAGGGTGGGGGGGGTGGAGTGGTGGTGTGCCCTGGGGGCTTATTATGGGTATTGGCATTTTGAATAAACGACTTCCTGCGCTGGGTTTCTAGGAGCAAAGGGTGGGGGAAGGTACTAGGTGGGCTGTGCTGAGTTATTTGCTGAAGATGTGGGCTACTAACAAAAGGATTTCTGCTCAGTCTCATGGTGCGATGGACTGAATGTTTGTGTTTCCCTAATTTCGGAATCCCAAATTCCTATGTGGAGACCTCGGCCTCCAACGTGAGAGCATTGGTTGGGGTATTTAGAAGGCGACTGAGTTATAAGGATGAGCTTCCCAGAACTCTACTGTGTGGACCTTGAGCTGTGAATTCTAGCCTTCAAAACAGAGGAGAGAGAATAAATTTGTTGTTATAAGCCACCCGGTCCATGGTACTCTGCCATAGCCCCGCAGTCTTAGAAGAGATTTGGAATGACGGGTCTTGACTGCTTCCTGGCATCTATGAGTATAGAGGGAACAGAGTGCACCCAGGGTAGCCCAGGTGTCGGTCCCTAGATACATCTGGGGATTCCCAAAACCCGCCCATATTGTTGGCATGGAACCTGCCTCACAGAGCTAGAATCATCTCATGGTTTTTCTCCCACATGGCCCCGTGAACTCCTTGAAGGAAAGTGCTTCAGCTTTCTCATCCTCGTACCATATAGTCAGTGCTTAGTAAGCATGTTAAACTAGGTAGTGTGACTGACTGTTCATGCTTTGTGCAACCGAGCAGACATGACTATGCATGAGGACCGGTGATCCCTGGCATAGGTGACCGTGTCCTCTGTGAGAAGTGGGGGACAGGCGGGAAAATGCTTCCCTCTTTCCCTAACAAGAAAAGCCTTCTAGAACATCCTATCCCAAGTTGAGAGAGCCCTGAACGCTTCTGCTACGCTGGTGAGCCATGGTGCTTTTGTGACCATTCTCTCTGCAGGTCAAGAGCCCACTTTTGAAGGACTGTCCAACGCTACTGTCACTCAGCAAGGTTGATGACACCCAAGTGTACAGCCCCCCAGGGATGCGGGGGGCGGGGCAGGGGTTCCTAGTCATCCAGTGCTGTGGTGGGGACCTCAGATGTCCACACAAGGCCGTATGTTAAAGTTTGGTCATCACTCTGTGTTTATCTAGCAGATAATGGAGCCTTTTAGAGATGGGGCCAGTGGGAGGAAGTTTGGTCATTGGGGTGTGCCTTTGAAGTGGCTATCAGACACGGGCCCCTTCCAGTTTTATTTCTTTCATTTCCTACCTGCCAGGAAGTGAGATGTTTTGCTTCTTACTGACTCCCACCATGATATGCTGCTTTGCCAGAAGCCCCAAAGCAATGGAGCCAACTCATCATACCCGAAACCAGGAGCCAAATAAACCCTGCCTTGTTAGTAGCTGATTATCCCAGTTATTTTGTCACAGTGATGGAAAACTGAATATCTCTCCACCTTACTCTGACCTCAGGGTGTCAACGCAGAGATCTCACAACCAATGACTGCACATTAAGTCCCAAACTGAGTGGCAGGTTCAGGGCAGGAGCCAGGACCAAGAAGGACACAGAAGGTGGCAATTCTGGGGCCAAATAAAGCCATCTTGGGAAAGATGCAAGCAGTGAACCATTTCTAATTATTTTCTTAATTAAAATATATTCATGAATATGGGTTTTTCCCCCCCACATTTACCTGTGCCTGGTACCAGCAGAGGCCAGAAGAGGGCATTGAATCCCTTGGAACTGGAGCTTACGAGGGTTGTAAGCTACAATGTGGGTGCTGATGATTGAACGTGGGTTCTCCGAAAGGGCAACCAGTGCTCTTAAAAACAGAGCCATCTCTCCAGACCCCATTTCTAACTCTTGAAATTTACCAGCACCTCCACTAACTGCCTGAGAGGAGTGAGAGCCAACCACAACTTTCTTACCCCTCATATGAAATCAATGCTTAGCTGGTTAAAGCTTCTGCATGGACATGGACACGTGAGCCCTCTGAGATGGATTTCCTCAGTTTAGAAAAAAAACCAAAACAACAACAAAAAAATGCACATACACACACACACACACACACATATACATGCACACATATATATAATATATAGGATGCCATTTGCATGTGAATTTCAGACAATTAAGGAAACCTTGAGTTTTGGGATAAATAAGAAAACATTTTAGTGTATCTCATTTAGCATTTAGAATGTACTTACACTAAAAAATACAACTGTTTGTTTTTCTGAAACTCTAACTAGTAATTTAGCAGCCTGTTTCAAGAGGTTAGGGCTGCTGTTAAATCTTCAGCGTGCTCTGTTAACAATCAGAGGCCTCAAACAGAGGAAGGAGAGGTGGTAGATTGTCACTAAAGTTGACCCAGAGAGGCAGTTGACAAATCTGGAGAGAAAGCCACCTCGATCATGAAGTGCATCGGGGAAGTCCACAAATGAAAATGACCCCATTGAATAAAAGCAAAAGAACAGAAAACAATCAGGCTTGGATGAATCACCTCATGCCCAAGCTCACATCCAGACAGTTTGGTCATGTCTTTCAGAGTAGATGTTTCCGTGTCAGTGTAAAAACTAGAGTAACACAATGGCATAGCTCACATGTGGGCCAGGAGATGTCTGATCTTGTTTTGGGTGGATCTGCAGGCTTCTTTGACTTTCAGGCAGAGTGTAACACTGGAGACTTCTGGCAGGGGCTTGAGGTGGGGAACTGGGGAAGGAAAGGTATATAAACCTAAGATATCTACAGAAGGACCCAAAGCACAAAGGGAATATTTACGCAGTAACATACATGTTAGGTCTGAAATATCTCAAGTAGACACTGAAAGATATGTATGGCCATACAAAGCAATTTATTTCTGCAGAACACATTCCAGCATGTGGGGTCTAAGCATTCAAAAAAACATGGCGGCCATGAAATATAGCCTCAAGGATTTTTTAGGTGAAACAGGCAGTGGCTAGGAGATCTCTCTGATTGGTCAGAACCTGAACACCGGATTGGCTCCTTACATCTCACAGGGAAGTAGGGATCTTGCAGGGAAGCCAGGAGAGTGAGAGGCATGTGGAGTGTTCTGATTGGCCACTGGCTTCTGGACTCTCTGAGAATCATGGAGGATTCCCGAAGGGCCGAGGTCAGGGCCTGCCCACCTTGAGGAGACAGAATGGAACTTGGGACAAGAGTGGCACCCTGGTCCTCTCAATATACAACAGAGAAAAATGGTTTAAAAATTCATCCAGTTTAATGATCACCAAAGGAAAGGTACTTGTGAAGAGACTGAAAGAAGGAAAAATGTTTCTGCAGTGAGTTCCAGGCCGGATCGAAGAACTTCCACCCGTAGGTTGTGTGTTCCTTGAGACCTCTATGAGAGGTGGAGTTCTGAGCCTGCTTTGCCAATGAGGAAACTGATTTAAGGGATGATTAATTAACATGCCCAAAGCTACCTAACTAGCAATAGGTGAGCTGTGATTCACATCCTAAAAATCTAAATTCTAAACCAATAAGATCTCCAGTGATCTCCCAAGACATAGAATTGAATGGAAATAGAACCTGACATATAAGTGTGGGATGCAGCTGGTATTTATCTAGCCAAATTTCCCACGTCCATTGTCTGTATGAAGGACATCACACACAGAGAGGGGTATGAATGGTCACATCTCTAGAGGATGCAGGGGTTGGGATGAGAGTACATGTCTATTCCAAAAGTAGTTCCCTCTGCATATAAGCAATGCTCATATCCCAGTTGGGGTAACTATTGCTGTTACCATGACCCAATGAAACACCATGACCCAAGCAACTTGCGGAGGAAAGGATTTATTTGGTGTATGCTTCCACATCACAGTTCATAGCAAAGGAAGTCAGGACAGGAACTAAAGGAAGGCAGGAACCTGGAGGCAGAAACTGAGGCAGAGACCAGGAAGAGTGCTGCTCACTGGCTTGCTCTTCATAGTTTACTCAGCCTGCTTTCTTGTAGAAGCTAGGACCACCAGCTCAGAGACAGCCCCACCCATACTGGGCTGGGTCCTCCTCCATCAATCACTAATATATTGCCTACAGCCTGATTTTATGAAAGCATTTTCTTAATTGAGGTTTCCTCCTCTCAGATGACTTTAACTTGTGTTGACATAAAACTAGCCTGTACAACCTTCCAAAGTACATTTGCACCTTGATGGAATACTCACTGATGGTGGAGATTCTAAAAACACTTAGGCATGAGTGAAATGATACCTCATTATTTGCTGCCTGTCTCTGCTGGACAGTTATGAGGCTGAGCCCTGCTAATTTTTTTTCTGTTTTGCTTCAGGCAAATCCTAAAGGGGGAAGGAAAGGCTGGCTGTCAGGTCACAGTGTAGAACTTACTAGCATCTTTTATCCAACCCTGCTGGTGGGAGCTTTGATCTTGTAGCAGTCTGGCAGTAAAATCCACCCCCTATGGGATTATGGGGTAAATTTCTGCTTTTCTTTTTAAATTGACCCTTTGGTTCAAAACCCAATTCTAAGCAGGAACAATCAGCACTGTAGTTCAAGATGCCAGCTTTGAATACTTGCTTGCTCCACCCAAGCTCTGAGCAGGAACCAAACCCAAACTGTCTTCTGTTCTTTTCATGGAAACAGAACCAAGGGAAGTGAACCTCGAATCCTCAAAAATATTTTTCTCTTCCCAATGTCTGGGTGTTCTTTATTTATAGATCACTCTCTCACCCTCTCTCTGCAGCATGCAATTGGGTTCGGGGTGCATAACTTACAGAAAATCATAACACTGCTTTTCTTGATGTACATCCATGGCATAGGCTGATTGAACACACACACACACACACACACACACACACACACACACACACACACACATATACACACCAGGGGAAGGTAACCGCTCACTGTTACAAGCCTAATTCATGGAGCAAGTTCGGTATGTGCTAGCTTTTTTCCTTCTCATCCCTGTGCAAAGATTAGATGCAGCTGATGCTTTCTCCAGTGCAGGAGGAAATGCCTGCTAATGAAAGCACTGAGGGAAAATGTATGAAGATGAAGGTGGCCATCTCCAAGCCAAGGAGAGACAAGAAACTGGCCTGCCGACTGGCCTGGACTTCCAGCCTCCTAAGCATTAAAAACACGGTTATGAGCTGTTGGTGCCAGTCAGGCTGCGTTATGTTGTCATGACAACTCTTGTAAATTAGTAGTACTACCCCATGTCTTTGGCTCAGAGACCACTAGCTCCAGGGCAGGTGGCCCAGGAAGCTCTTTAACTGTTATTTTCCTTGTTCCCTGAAGTCAGTCTTTTCTATAGCTTGCCTCTTCTGTGACAGTAATAAGAGCAAACAGATCATGGCCAGCAGAGACCCCAGGGCTCCAGGGATCAACCTAGGCGCATCCCAGATGGCCCAGCAGTGGGGGAGTTCAGTTGTAGTCAGAAAAGTTTGTAGACCTATCACAAAGCATCTATGTGGCCCTGATGGGCAATGTTTGATCCATCACGGTGTGAGTGCTAAGCTTGGTGGGCTGGGAGAGAGGCTCCATCTTCACTGGGTCTTCTGTTAGGTGAGGCTGGGAATGACCTCTTTCCTTGAAGCAGGGAGACAAGCTAATACCTGCTTAATCCTCACCATTCTGAAAGAGCAGAGCCCCTAGGAAAGCATCCCTCTTGATTAGGAAGAGAAGTTGCTGTGTCCCAATTGGTGTGAGAATGTGTGAAGATCTACTTCATTGAATTTAAAAAACTGTGAAGTTTGACGCAGAGACCCACGATCCACTTTGAGCCCTTACCTACCACCCACATCCTCTCGGGGTTGCACGGATGTGTAAGAGGCTCAACACAGTAGAGTTGATGGTATAAAAGGATTGATTAACAGACTTGCTTAGGCGATTCTAAGTTTTTTGTTTTTTGTTTTGTTTTGTTTTGTGTTTAAAAGCTCACTCCAACAAAGGCTTAGGAAAGCAACTAGGTCCCAAACACCCAGTTTGGTCACTGGCCAGCTAATAAAGACTTTCTATTGGCTTAAACCCCTGTGATCTTCTCTGGTAGATGTATCACAACACTGGAGAGAGGTATATGCATAAAAAGAATTCTGTGTCTGCCTCTCTCCTGCCCTGAACCTTCTGAGGTTCAAGTTTATGGCTCCAGAAACCAGGATGATTCTCTCTCTCTCTTCCTGTGAAGATCACATGATAGGCAGAGTCTGTTTTGGAAACACATCTCTCTGGACAAGAGCTAGAAAGTGTGTGCACAGACATGTCAGCACTTTTGCCTGGATCCTCCACCAGCCACCTCGATAACACCTTGTTTTGCAGGGGCAATGCTCAGCCACAGGGAGCTCCTGGAAGCCCATGCTTCTGATGAACCTCCTTCATCCTGCCTGATGAAAAAGCCCTCGTCTCGGAGGGCCTCCAGCTCATTCCCTTCGGGTCTCCCTCCAGTCTTCTTTCCTCTACTATTCCTTTCTCTGAAATTACTCTTCTCCTCAGGTATATTGTCCAGGCAGGAAAAGTAGGACAACGATTAACAGAAGAAGCATTACTCAAAGATATTTTGAACTTGAGATTGTGAAAGAGGAGAGACTGTTTGCAGGGATGGCTGCTTTCACTGGCGACTTAGGAACAGACATTAGCCAACGCCTGAGCTTTCCAGTCACTGAATATATGACCTCACAACTGCATTTTGAAATGACGATCCTACCCTGTGCAAGACCAGCCTTGAAATCTATGTTCTATACCAGCTAGGCCACTTTGGAAATCCACAGACCAACAGGAGCAATGGGAGCCTGAGAACTCTGAGTGCACAGAATGAGAGGAATGAGTTGGACCAGCCAGGTGTCTGCAGACTGTGTGCCACCCAGGGTGACAGTGAAGCTACTGAGCAGGTGGGTCCTGAGATGGCTCAGAAAGCCTGAGCAGCAGGAGGAAGCACTGCAGCTCTCTTTTCCCTGGCCCAGCTCTGCATCCTGCTGGGATTGAATCTTCCCTGCTGAGATGAGTATATTTAAGGGGAGTGAAGTGTGCAGCAGGATCAAGGCCACTGCATTGGAGGTGGGCTGGCTGAACTCAAGGCTCCCTGCAGAAAGAGGCCTTGAGTTAGGAACTAACAGAACAAGGAAGACAGTGAGAAGTTTGACAAGCCCACCAGAGTCTGGGTGTGAGGGTGAGCCATGAGCTGGCATCTCAGGTAGCCCAGGAGGGGGAGGTGACCCACATGACTGGCAGCCATAGACCCTGGTCTTGTCTGCTGGAGAAACCACATTTAGCTATGTCATGCCTGGACCTGATGGTGGGCCCAGCCCCTCCTGTTGAGGCATTATATCAGGAGTCCTGTTTTTTTCTTTCACAAGGGGAAGAAAAGAGAGGAGGAGAAAAGAAGACTAGCATTTAGCTCTTGTGGGGTTTCCTGGAAAGTAGCTGGCTTGGCTCCTATTCTAACCCAACTACCAGGTGCTCCTATTGGAAGCAAAACCACAGTGGGCCTTCCCCATGCCTGGTTGATAAAGTGTTCCTAGTTTCCCTGCATACTTCTCTATAACACGATTCCCCAAGGAAAGCATTTAACACTTAAAGGTTACAAGTGTAACTGCGTAATTGGGCTTCACAGCAAAACATCCGACAAGTGATTACATCTAGAATATACAAAGAACTTAACAACAATAACTAAACACCAAGAAACTCAGCGACCCAATTTAAAAATGAACTATAGAACCAAACAGAGTTCTTCAAAGAAAAACTACAAATGGCTAAGAGATATCTTTTAAATGTTCATCATCCTTAGCCATCACTCTAGGATTTCATCTTACCCCAGGCAGGAGGACAAAGATCAAGAAAAGAAAAGATAACCAAGACTGGCAAATATGTGGGGATGAGGGATGTTTATTCATTGTTGGTGAGACTGCAAACTGGCGCAGCCACTGTGGAAACCAGTGTAGAGGTTTCTCAAAAAGCTACAAATCAATCTAGCATAGGATACAGCTGTACCCTCCTGGGAAGATACTTGCTTAGCAGTGCTCGCTGCTGCCCTATTCACAATCGCTGGGAAATGGAAGCAGCCTAGATGCATCAGCTGAAGAAAGGGTAGAGAAAATGTGGTACACGGGCATAAGGGGCGGTTTCCAGCTACACACAATGAAATGATGAAATCCGACGGTAGATGGATGTAACTTGGAGGGGGCGAGAAGCCATTCTGAGTGAAGTAATCCGGGTCAAGACACTAATGCTGCATGTTCTCTTTCACATGTGGATGCTATCTTTGAATCTTTAGATCTGTGTGTTTAACATGGAACACCTATAGAAGCCAGGAAACTAGAATAGGGTCACTGAGTGGATTTTAATGGAGGGGGATAGTAGAGTTTGGTATAAATGGGGACAGGGGAGCAATGGGTTTTTAAGTGGGGAGGAAGACAGGTGCAGGATACAATGGAAGGATGAGGATAGGAAGGAATAACTAGAACTGAAGAGCTTTGAAATATCCATATGAAACCTCCTATTTCAGAAGCTCCCTAAATTATGTATCTATATCTACATCTATATCTAATATCTTCAATATATATATGGAAGGATAATGCCTCTGCCACATGCCATAGGTTATCAAACAGAAAGCCAGTACTAGGTGTAGGTTTCCTATTTTTGAGTTGCTAGTTAAGGGTGTCCAATAGATCTATTTATTTATCTTTTCTTACTTTTTCCTCAACATACAAGCTATTGCCATTCCTCTTGGTTACATACCAGAACTTAATGGTAAGACCCTATTGCTGAAGATACCATACACTTAAGTCATAGGATATATATATATATATATATATATATATATATATATATATATATATATATATATATATATGTAGCTGGCACTAACCTGGAAGCTTCTTCTCTAATGCCTAGGTTTCCTAGTGCCAGAAGATGCTCTGCTGCTGGGAGAGAAAAGTAATCAACAGTCTTACCTAGCTGTGAACCCTGTGAACTACAATGGTGATTAACCTGACAGGATATGCCTATTAGTGCAATAGTGGTACTACCGTTACAGGAGTAACCCAGCCACTTTCTTCTTGGATTTGATGCTCACTCCACAAGACAACTGGGCTAAGAACCCTTGGCTGGGTAGGACATAGGCCCTAGGGGAGAACCTATAGACATTATTTTACATGTACACAGTATCAAATTTCCCTCTGAATACTTATCTTTATATCCATAGATTATTGCAATCTTCAACCTTCATCAAGGAAGCTGCTTATTACAGCAGATGACCATTAACACAGACTCACAACTTGTCAGTATGAGAACAATAAGAGGCTGTAGGGTGCTCAGCCCTAAATGGGACATCTATATCATACATTTTCCTCCAAGGCTCAGGTATAATCACAGAAGAAGAAGCTGCAAGACTGAAAGTCAGATGATGTAGGGACTGCTGCAAAATGTGTTTTCCATACATGACAGAGTCATTGCACATAAGAACTCACATTGGCCATGGCTATATGTACAGGACTAAAACAGCAAACCTTCTAGAATGAATAGGGAAGGACCCAGGAAGTTCTACCCATAGCAATTGGTGGTTTTGGGGAAGGAAGTCAGTTTTCTTCAGGGCTGCAGCCCCTCACGGGCGCTCATGCTCCAGAGGATATCCATATACCCATGCACATATGGACAGCACTAAACAGACTCAGTGGGTTAAAAGCAGAGTGCAGGCTGTTGTGAGCTGCCCAACATGGTTCTTAATTGCTGATCCACCTCTCTGGTCCTTGCATTCTTCATATAAGTTGACTTTCTATTGGTGGGTTGCTTCAACTGATATACAGACCCTCTAAAAGTCTGAGATAGTCTCATTCATCAGTTTTTTTTTTTCCCTGTGCCTTTGGTAGCATTCTTACGACAAGCAAGATCAAACATTCTGAAGCTTTTTATTACATTTTCTTTGAGGAGTTTTATAGACTTAAGTCTTATTTTTATAAGGTCACTAACCAATTTCCAGTCAATTTTCTAGGTGTTGTAAGAGTCAAACATCATACTTTTACCTGTGTGTAATCCAGAGTTTCCAGTAGATAGGCTGAAGAAATTGTCCTTTTCCTATTGGGTGGTCTAGGCATCACTGTTGGAGACAAATTAATCATGCAAGCAACACTCTTCTTCTGGCTTTTTATTAGCTTTTTCTTAAAGAAGAGTTGTATCTTTAGTTTGTTTTTTGAAAATGTCATACACATATATAATGTGTCTTGATCATATCTGTCCCCTACTTTCCCCTCCAAAACCCTTCAGGATTCCTCCATTACATCTTCCTTCAATATTTTGTCCTCAATTTGTTTATTTATTCATTTATATTTTATTTATATTTTATTTTTTACCCTCTGAACTCAATCAGTATTGCTCATGGGCTGAGTTGGGGAAACAGGGGTGGATGTGAACAAAATACATTGTAGGAAATTCTCAAAGAAGTCATAAAAATACTTTCGAAAGATAGCTCACAAAGTTGAGGGGTGTGGGAGGAATTGGGGTGTGGATTAGGGGAGGGTTTTATCCAAACATACAGTATACATGTACAACAGTCTCCAATGACAGAAATAGACAGAGGAGAAGTAAGTTTTAGAGCAGGAATAACATGTGTAAAGGCGAAAGATGAAATCCTTAGTCGCTCTTCATCTTGAACAGGTAAAGTGCACGGGAGCTCATGAACTGTTACACAAATGTGCTCCTCAGAGCTGGGAATGGCGGCACATGCCTGGGATCCCAGAACTTAGGAGGCTGAGGAAGGAGGATTATTGTGACTTCCAGACCAGCTGGGGCTACATGGTGAGCTCTGGGCCAACTTGAGCTACAGGAAGAGACCTTGTCTTGGGTGGAGGAGAGGAAGTACCTTTGAGCTGATGGAACCCACCGTCAGAGTCATCTGGGGAATGAAGAAGATGCAGATAGTTATGTGAAGTGTTTATAATAGCCCACCCTTCTCTCTCTAAATAACCAAAATAGCCTACTTCATCTCCCTCGAAAAGAGTCTCTGAGAAAGGCCTTTGCTGCAATGGCTGTAAAGTCTTCCAGTCGCATGAAACAGAATGCTACTCCATTTGGTTTGACCTAGCTGAAATGGATGTGCTCTCAATAAAACCCATCAAATAAACTTGTAAGAACACTTATTATTTTTTTTCTTTTTAGCAGTTGCTTAGTAGGCTTTAGGGAGATGCTTTGGATAGCGAGCATTTCTTTAAATTGCTGTCCAGGGGAAAACTGAATTGGTAATTTCTTTCTCTCTGAACAAATGTTCCTATAATAGGCAGTGACCTTTAAAATCATTTCAGAGATGAATCCTTTCTAAAAGTAGCTGTCGCCTTCTTTAGGCATTTGCATTTAACTGATTGGTGAAAGGCGAAGCTTGACAGTTCAGTGGGGAAGACAAGGGGAGCCTAGAGTCATCGGCAGAGGGTAGGTAGAGCGGTGAGGATCTTGGGAATAAGAGTAAAGACTGAGAGACTCAGAAAAGCCAGCTGTGGTTGGCCTTGGGGGATGGAGGAGCATCCGAGATTGCCAGGCTCCTTCTCTCCTTGTTTTGCATGCTAGAGATTTCTGCGTTCCTCCCACTGTGGTCTTAAGCAGGCAGAACATCTAAATCTGACCTCCACACTCACCACGCCTTCGGTGCTGCCCTAGCCCATGACCTCTCCATGTGCTAAACCAGTGGAAACTTTGCAGTGATTACACGTGCAATTACACATGATTCTTCAACAGCCTTTGACGTGGCAGGCCGCTGTCTCTAGGAGCGTTTTCTTTTTTGCTTCCGTGGTCCTGACTCAGCACTTCTGCACTCAGCGGGTCCATCCTCTGTCACCAGACACTCCCGACTGTGCAATGCCGATGCCCCAGGTCCTTAGAGGTTTGGGTTGCTCACTTCCTCTTTAGACTGACTGCCTTATGCAGAAGTTCCAAGGCATCAGGGAGAGCAGGAAAGGGGGCACTTTGTGCTAATAAAAATCTAATATCTAGAACCAAGGGAAGCCATCATGCCCTTCAGGCTTAACCCCAGTGACCAATGGCGTCCCCAAGAACTCCAGAGAAACCCAGCAGACCAAACATTCTGAAAGTTGGACAGTCATCAACATCATTATGAAGGCAAAAAAATCCACATGCCGAGCCTAAACAGAGTGCTGTGGTCTTCTTTTTTTTTTTTTTTTTTTTTTTTTTTGCTGTGATAAGACACTGACCAAACCAACTTTGGGAGGAGCGTTTATTTTGGTTTACAGTTTTGCAGTCTGTCACTGAGGGAAGCCATGGCAGGAGCTCAGGGCAGGAGCCTGAAGGCAGGAAACTAAGCAAAGACTAGAGAGGAATAGTGCTTATTGGCTTGCTTACCGGCTCAGCTACGGTCTTACATAGCCCAGGCCCACCTGCCTAGGGATGGCACTGCCCACAGTGGGCTGGGCCCTCCTATCAATTAATGTACTGAATAGTTTTCTGTCAACTTGACACAAGTTAAGGTCATCTGAGAGGAGGGAACCTCGATTAAGAAAATGCCTCCATAAGATTAGGCTGTGGGAAAACCTATAGGGCATTTTCTTAATTAGTGGTTGATTTGAGGAGGGCCCAGCCCATTGTGGGTGGTGCCATCCCTGGGCCGGTGGTCCTGGGTTCTGTAAGAAAGCAGGCTGAGCAAGCCATGACAAACAAGCCAGTAAGCAGCACCCCTCCATGGCCTCAACATCAGCTCCTGCCTCCAGGTTCCTGTCCTGTTTGAGTTCCTGTGCTGACTTCCTCTGATGAGGAACAGTGCTGTGGAAGTGTAAGCCAAATAAACCCTTCCCTCCCCCACTTGCTTTCGCCATTGTGTTTCACCGGAGCAATAGAAACCCTACCTAAGACAATTATCAATCAAAACAGTTTCCCGACAGACATGCCAACGGGTTCATCTGATGGAGGCAGTTTCTGAAATGAGGTTCCTGAGCGTGTCAAGTTGACAGCAGAAGCTAACCATGACACAGAGTAGCTGACCGCTAGCAGGAAAGATGTGTAAAGGAACCGGACTCTCCTAACATAACAGATAAAGTATAAAATGTCCACATACAGATTTTTGAAGACCCATCAAAAATAATGCACCTAAACTCACATAAGCAAATATAAGCAACTGTTACCAGCATCGTGGTAAATCAAGGCGAGAATTATCAAGGACTTTGAAATAGTCACCATTAAGATGCGTTGTTTTGAAATGACTAAACAATTAAAAACCTGAAGAAAGAAAACAATGTATATATTTATATATAAACGTACCCAGGCCTTGCGACACAGGCCTGTAATTTCAGCCACTAGGGAGGCTACGGCAGTAAGATCACAAATTCAAGTCTTGCCTGGGAAACTTGGTGAGACTTGACTCAGAATTTTAAAAAACACATTTAAAAGAGTGAGAGATACAGCTCATGAGTAGAGTGCTTCCTCAGTATGCATGAAGCCCTGGGTTCGATTCCCAGTCCTGACTCCCACATCTGCTTACAAAAAAAAAAAATGCACCAAGTGAAATCATGAAGGTACATATCTGAGAAATATAATGGCAGAATATTCAGGAAAACTTACTATACGGGCTCAATAGGAAAGTGGCAAAGACAAATTACAGTATTAGAAGTAACCTTTATAAAAACCATAAAGAGACAGACTCAGAAAGACTAGATCAGTCAAGATAGAGTTCTAAAATTGCTCCTAGGGTTCCAGCTGGGAAGGGCAGGGCTGAAGGAGCATGTGAAGACACAGTGCCTGAAAGTGTTTAAATTTGGCTAAAGGCACAAACCCTTAAATCCTAGGAGTTGTAAAAGTGCCAAACAGCACAAAACCCAAAGCGCTCCCCACCAAACGCATTATAATTTAAACTCCTGAAAAATAAAGTCAAATTAAAAAAAATGTCTTGATGTCAGTGGAAGAAAAATAACACCATGCAGGGATCCAGATGAAATAAAGGAGACTGGAAATTAGTTTCTCCTGGGTGAAAGTGGGTTTCTCATACATGAAATTAGCGAGGCCAGAAAGAAGTGACACTATACTTTTCAAGTGTAAGAGGAACCACAAATTCTGTATCAGGGAAAGCTACCCATCCAGAATGAAAAGGAAATTTTTAAATGTATTTTCTCAGAAAAAAAGGAAAACTGATTCTTTTGCTAACAGCCTACGTCACTAAGAGCTGAAAGGCTGGCTGAAGGGAGCCCTCAAACGGCAAATGGAGAAGAGAGATTAGCGTCTGAGGGAGGAATGAAGACCCATGGGAAATGTACCCAGACGCTAGAGCATCTTCTTGTTCTAGAGCTACAGACAGTATTTGACAATGGAGATAACTCTCTGGCAACTCAGCACAGTGAGATTTAGAAATGAAAAGGGAAGAGAAGCCTGCACGGAACACAGGTTCCCAGGCTCCGGTTCAAAGCGAAACACTGATGTTAGTTCTGTAATCGTCACTTGCATACTTAAAGTCACCACTAGAAACAGCGCACGAGAAGGTAGACTCAGGGAGTCTCAAGTAAAAGTCAAGATGGAACTCTGAACTTGCTCGAGTAGCCGCCAAGAGGTCAATACACGTGGAACAGTAGAAACGACTGCTGGTAAATATGGAAATTGCAAAATTCACCAAGTGAAATAGCAATATGGAATGTCCATGAAGCAAAGAATCACATTTCAAAACAGGTGCCACAACAACTTAAGAGTCCATGACATAAACAGAATGTTTCATAGCTGAGGTGAAGCCTTTAATGATAGAATCATGGAAGGGAAAATTAGCAAGGACATAGAAGATCTGAACAACAAAATAACTGATATGGTCATAGTATTACAGAACATTCTGCCAAACAACAGACAAAAAAACCAACCAACCAAACAACAACAACAACAAAAAAACATCTTTTCCAGGTCCCGTGGAATATGCATCAAGACAGATCGCTCATTTTGTGAACCATTAAATAAATCTTTAAAAAGTTTTAAAGAATCGTGGCTGCAGACTGGAATCTCCAGCCAAGACAGACTCAAACAAGAAACCAACAGCATAAAACAGCTGGAAAATAATATTCTGCAGCGTATTTTCTGAAGCCAGCATTATCCTAATATAAAAACCAGGAAAAGGAAGTACAAGGAAACCACAGAGCAGCCATTCTCAGGAAGACAGATTTTTAAATCTTCAACAAGATGGTCACAAAATCCATGCTATAATATCAAAAAATACTTATACAGCAAGCAAGCGGGCTTTCCTCCAGACATGCAAAACTGGTTCAAAACAGCAGTTCAATAAACGAACTTAGAAATGTCACATAGTTCGATTGATTGGTGCTAAAAGAATTTGGTAAAATCCAACACCATCCATTAAAAAAATAATAATACCAACGCATCAGGAATAGAGAGAATTAACGCCACTTGAGTAAAGACTGTTTATAAAAGTAAAAATCACAATTCATACCTCACTTAATGGGGAAATACTGACTGCTTCGGCTCTAAATTCAGGACCACTATTATTCAGTGGAGTACCGGGAATCATCCTAGCATGAACAGGGAAAATTGGAAAACAAAGGGTGTATGTGTTAGAGGTAAAGAAGTAAAGCTATATTTATAACTGGTATGCTTGTCTCCGTGAAGTTCCCCACGTCTTTGATAGAATTTCTAGAACCTCGAAGGGAGTTCAGCAAAGACTCAGGTCATGATTAACAGACGTGAATTGTATGTCTGTATACTAACCACAAAAATGTGCAGATGACAATAAAATACAAAACCATTCCTAACCATTGTTAGAAAATGAAATATCTAGATGCACACTTAGCAAAAACATGTACAGGGCAGCTACACTAAAAAGTGTAAAATGTTGATGAAAGGCATTTTTATAAGTTTTTTTAGATTTATTTTATATGCATAAGTGTTTTGTCCACATGTATGTGTGTACACCTCATGTGTGTCTGGTGCTTATGGAAGTCAGAAGAGGGTGCTGGGGATCCCCTACAACTGAAATTAAGGACAGTCATAAACTACCGTGTGGGTACTGGGAACTGAACCTGGGTCTTCTGCAAGAACAGCCAGTGCTTTTAACCACTAAGTATCTCACCATCCCTGAAAGGAAATTCCTGAAAGCCCTGCATGTGTGGAATCATGTTCAAACTGTGTTTATTGTCTGAAAAACATGATATAATAAACACATTAGTTCTCCCAACTTAACTAGTAAATTCAAAAACAATTACTGTCAAAATTCCAGCAAGATTTTTTATACACACAGACAACCTCGGTTTAAAATGTATACAGGAAAGCACAGACCCCAGAGTAACAAAGAATAAAGAGGGAAGACTCGCTCTACCCACTATAAAGACCTTCAGGTAAACAGTGCTTAAGATAGAAGGCTAGGCCATAGATCATGGATAAATAAACTCAGGAAAACCCACACAAACACACCCACCCACCTGACTTGGACAAAGTATAGGGAAGGATTGCCTTTTCCACAAACAATACTGGAGCAATTGAGCCTCTACCAGGTCAGGAAAAAAAAGAAATAACTACAAACTATAACCAACACCTCACACTTCATATTGGAACTGCAGACCCCTGCAGACAGGGGCTGCTTGGGTCCATTGTTCTGAGGTCTGGTAGAGTAGCATGGTAGGTGGCTCATGGTAGAGCAAACCTGTTCATCTCATGGTACTCTGGGAGGGAGCAGGAGGCAGAGGGACAGAGGCAGGGGGAGGAGAGAAGAGAAAGGAGAGAGGTAAACTTCATTGTCAACTTGACTGGCTTTAGAGTTAGCATAGAAACGTGTGTGTGTGGGGGTGTGTGTGTGTGTGTGTATGTGTGTGTACACCTGTGTGTGTATGTGTGTGTGTATTTGTGTGTGTGTGCCTCTGTGTGTATGTGTATACATATGTGAGTATGTGTACGTGTGTGTATGCATATGTGTGGATATGCATGTGTGTGTGCCTGCCTGTGCCTGTGTGTGTGTGTATGTGTGCATATGTATATGCATATGTGTGCATGCATGTGTGTGTGCATGTGCCTGTGTGTTTGTATGTGTGTGTGCAGGTACCTGTGTGTGCCTGTATGTGTGTATGTGTGTGTGTGTGTATGTGTGTGTGTGTGTGTGTGTGTGCATGTGCCTGTATATGTGTATGTGTATGAGGTGGGAGGGAGAGAGGGCATATATGGAAGAGGAGAGAGAGAGAGACTTATTATCCTTCTTCCCCTAAGACATGCCAAAAACTACTAGGTCACATTTCCAGAAGATTCTACTACCTCCCAATGTTGTCACAGGCTCAAGGCTATGTCTTAATCACATGAGCCTTTGGGAGATGTTTTAGATCTAAACTACAGTACCATGTAAAGAGCTTTTAGGCTTGATACCAAAAGTACTGTCTATAGTAGAAAAAAACTGACAAGTCAGATTTTATCTAAAGTAAAAATTTTACCATGTAAAAGCTCATCATCGTAAGAGGATTTTTAAAAAGTTACAGACTAGAAGAAAATATTTGCAAATCACATATTCAACCAAGGATTAGTATCTAGAATATGTGTGTGTGTGTGTGTGTGTGTGTGTGTGTGTGTGTGTGTATGCGTGTGTGTGTATTTGATTTGACAGTAACAAAAGACCAATTAGAAAAGGACAGAGATGTACAGATGGTAAATAAGCAGGAGAAAGATGGTTGACTAAACAGCCATTGGCGAAGTTTGAATTAAAGCCTCCAACAATGATTTAAGCCAATGTGTTTGGCATTGCTGAAGGCTGGCCAGGGTGAGGGGGAAGGGCCCCCTAGTGTTCTGTTGGGGCAGGTGAGATGAGCAGCCATGGTGGAGAACCTCAAGGTAGTGTATCTTCAAGCTTACAGCTGCCAGGACTTAGTGATCACATGCTCACCTTTAAGCCTGGAGAAGTCAACACTGCTGTTTACACAGAAACCTGCACTAGCATATGCAGAGTAGTTCTGTTTGCCACAGCCTCAAGCAGAATGTCCTTCGATGGGTTGAACAAACTGTTGTGTGTGCGTGCCACATCCCATGGAATGCTAGTCACATGGGAACAAGCTACCTAAGCCCAAGACTTAGATGAATCTCCCTAGTGTGCTAAGCAAAGGAAAACAACTGCAGACGGTTACTGACCCTGTGATTTCAGTTACAAAACATCCTCAAAGTGATGAGACAGTAGAAATGGAGAACCAGAAGAAAGTCTGGACCTGTCTTGGACCATTTTCTGTTGCTACGATAAAATACAAGAGACTGAGCACTGTATAAAGCAGAAGGCTTGTTAGTTTGCAGAACTAGAGGAGCTAGAGCTCTAGAACATGACATTGGTACCCTGGCTGAAGTGAGGCCATTGCAATGACTGGAACTTATGAAAAAGTAAAGAGCAGCCACATGCAAGAGAGATTCAGGGGAGATGCCAGGCTCCCTAACAATCATGTTTTCCAAATAACTCAGGTCCCTTGGTACCCTCTTTAATCCCTTCTGAGCTTGGTGCTCTCTGGACTGTCTACTGTGCTCTATCTTCTTAAGGTTCCACAGCCTCAACACTGCCAGTCTGAAGATGGAGAAACCAACATACGAACCTCTGAGGACAAACCACGTCCTAGTGACCTTATACAAGAGACTACAGGAAACCACCATAGGTACCTCGAGGTTATTACAACACCTTCCCCTGATGCATTAGAGCTGTTTTCATTTACACCATGACTAGCCAAACACTTCAGTGATGTGTGCAGAGCATACTGGTAACCTCAGCTGATTACGTCATCTGTCCATCTGACTGCTCTTCTCTAGTCACTAGCCATTGTATAGGATAATATCCTGTCTCCCATGAACTCCGGCCAATCCTTGGCCTGGAAAAAGACCTACAAGAGCGCCATCAATATCGTAGCCCCTCCGTCAACATCATAGTGCACTCAGACTCTGATTGCTGCTGATCATTCGGGCTGTTTCTTAATTTCTGCAGTTTCCCCCATTTCCTGTGAGGTTCCTGTGGGGTTCTGGGAGGCAGAGATTACATCTTATACCTCAAAGCATCTTTTTCCTGTTTGACTGACCTGAGTCAGCTTTGTGAGGTACGGTGATGCAGAAATACGCCTTCGAAGGTCCTGTGGTCCAGGCAACTTGTTAGACACAAACCATCTTTGTGCCCAGGAGCTCCAGCTTTGACCCTGACACTTGGTGGCACTGGTGTCCATTGCTTGTTCTTTACATAGGGAATGTTTGGGTAGGAAATAAATTATAGCTAAGCACGGTAATGATGGAATGTGTTGTGGGAGTTTATTTTTAGTTATGTATAAAGTAATTATTTTTTGTACTGTTAGGGGAAGGGCTGCTTAGGCCTTGGCATTTTGTATTGTCTTCAGGTGTTGCATTTATGTGGGGGATGTTTGATTTCTAATGATCTCCACATGCTATTAGTAGACCACCTGAGGAGCTCTGTATCAATAAAAATACCTGGGCTCAGATGCTCAGGGTTCCACTGTCCAGGATGGTGCTTGCCATGATAGTGGTTCCCTCTGCTGAGGTCTGGCGGGGTTTGAACCTATGAAAAATGCCTCCTTATTTTCTTTAGTAAGACACCACAGCAGCATACTGCCTCAGGAATGTTTTGTTTCGTTTCTCCTAAGTAGCACAGAGTGACATAGATGCTTTCTGGACCAATGCCACCTTCCAGGAAGCCTGGTTAGCAAGGTGTGGGGTCCGGGGCTCTGCACATCCTGCCCATCACTTCTGGTCTTGGGAGGTAGCAGGTAAAGGAGTTGCCATTGTGAGTAAATCAGATTCATTTTTGTAGCCTGAAATCTTGAAAGGGGGAAGCCACGTAAATAATATCTCTTTCTCCCAGAAAATGACGGTGTGCATCTGTCCTTAGGGTCTTGGGAGTTAGAGCAAAGTCAGTTGTGGCATTTGGGGCCCTCCTTTCCAAGTCAATGTCATATGGGAAGAGAGCCAGGAGTCCCACCCTACCCCTAAGACTGTCCTAGGAGTTTTTTTTCTACGACACCAGGATCGAGGCCTGGAGCAAGTGTTTGAAAGATGGTCCTAGTTTATAGGCGGTAGTTGCCTTCCCGCTTAGCCAAAGTACCCAGATCTTCATTGCCAATCAAAACTCAGACCTGAAACATCCAAGTAGAAGTGACTGGCAGGTTGGGCACAGGAGAGACCGCCTCCTTGCCTAAGCAGAGCCGGGGCTGGGTGTCTCCAGTCCTCTTTCACTTCCTGTTGGTGACACCACCAGAGAACGCTCCTCTTCTGAGGGACAAGCTCTCTAGCTTCTGGGTTCACTGCCAATCTTTCTCACCCTGGCCTGAAAAAAAATTCCCCAAACTACTTACATTGTTCCAGTCTGAACCCCATTCTGGATCCTTCAAGTGAATTATTTGTTAAACATAATATAAATCCATCCTCCTGGCACTGGGCAGACACTAACTGGGAAAAGATGACATTCCATCCTCTTGCTGCTCAGGCAAAGGCTGTGCCACAATGGACATGGGGTCACAGAAGACACTACCAGTGAGCTGTCGCAAGAAGACCAAGGAGCCAACGCAAGATCAAAATGCTAGTGAGGACTTGAAGCCTCTGTCTGTGTACCTGCAAGGGCAGAAACAGGACTCAGGTGTCCTTGTAGGCTGGGGAATTGATAGATGTCACCATCACCCAAGTGGCTCTAGAGCCTATCCATGGACCTCTATGTAGTAAAACTGCACAAAGCCACAGGCTGGGAAGCCTCACTCCTGAAGTATGGGGGAAGAAAATGAGAGAAAGGTTGAATCTACTGTAGGGTGATCAGACCATGCAAGCCCCACTCCTCCCTAAAGCTTAAGGGTGACAGACAGCAATGGACAGAGCCTTCCACCTCACGGGTGCAGACGCTGGCTGCTTTGGTTTCCGCCTGGGACTCGGGCGGGAGCAACTCGTGCCCTGAACCTCTGAGCTTCTTCACTGCTCTTCACAGCTACGTTTCCCATGATCCCTCTTGTTCTTCGCCAAGTTCCCAGACCATGTTCGTATAGCCCACAGCCACTAGCGGACAGCTGTCTCACGTTTGAGCTCCTCGCTGCTCTGGGTGCCCCAACTGTTGGCTACTTCTAAGCCACAATGTCCAAGGTTGCAGTGTAGAGAGACTCTGCTGGCCTGCCTCACCCTCTGCCCCCAGCTTCACCTATGGTTGGCTTACTCCCATTATGAGGGGCTCACTTGCTCCCCAGAATGCAGGTTCTTCATATCCAGCTCCTCTTCCAGGGACTCTGTCAGCGCTGCTCAGGCTCCCTCGCTGGCATCAGACCAACTCCCTTTGTGCACAGGTTTGCACGGTGACCCACTGACCTACTTTTCAGTGCTGCCTGGCATAACTCAGCATCTTTGCAAGGGAGGTGCCCCTCCTCCTCAGATCTCTGATCTTTAGATTGTGTGACAGGAAGCATGAGGTGATGGCCCCTGCACATTAGAACATAATCCATGAGGGTGTTCACAGCCGTCAGACTGGCTCGGTTTAATTGCACGGACATCATTCACTCTGAGAGGCACGATGGATTTATCTTCACCTCTTCCTCCCAGCTCACAGATCTTCCTCTTCCACACACGCCCATGAGGTTCATTTGCCCTTACCTTGTTTGTATGTTGAAATAAAAACAAACTGGTTCACTGAACCTGAGACTACTTTCAACTTGGCAGAGATTGAAAATGTGTGTTTGTGTGTATGTGTGTGCATTTGTGTGTGTGTGTGTTATTTGTTTTTCATTCACAGGATTGGAATATCTGGATTGAATGGATCATTCAAAGCGAATAAAATTTCCAGAATGTCTTCAGTTGTCTGCACAAAACAGAGCCTGCAATTGCCCAGGTGAGAAAAAATTGCTGCTTGACAAAATGCTGGTTGACAAGACAACAATACAGACAAAACCAAATCAATGTGGCCGTCCGCTGTGAAGTCACGGCTGCGCCTATTCTTTATACCTTCTCAGAGGGCTGCGATGGTGGGACTGCTGTCTCTGGCTGCAGGAATGGGTCTGGAGGAAGAGGACTACTGCCAGGAAGCAAGAGGACACGTGAGCTGATGGAGTTGTGCTGAGACGTTGGAACAGGCTTAGACATGGTCAGGGAGAAGGGAAAGAAGGAAGAGAAAGAGGGAGGGAGGAAGGAAGGAAGGAAGGAAGGGAGGGAGGGAGGAAGGGAGGGAGGGAGGGAGGAAAGGCACCTATCTGTAGAAGGGAAGTGCTCATGAGGGATGGACAGAAAGCAGAGGGCCTGGAGTCCTTTCTTGTATTGGTTACTTTTCTGTTGCTGTGATAAAATACTCTGACAAAAGCAGCGTAGAGGAGAAAAGGGTTTATTTCTGGCTTACAGTTCCAGAGGAATGGATAGAGTCCACTATGCTAGAAGCAGACTGATCACAGCTCACCTGCACACAGGAAACAAAGAGCAAGAACAGGAAGTCAGGAAGGACAATGAAGCCTCAAAGCCCGACCCCAATACTGTACTTCCTCCAGAAAGCCTCTGCTTCCTAAATGTCCCTAACCACACCCCCCCCCAAACAGCACCAGTAAGTGGGACTCAAATGGGCAAATGTATGAGCCCACTGGGGACATTTCTCATTCAAACACCATGACTCTAGAGGAGGGATGGAGAGAGCAAGACTCCAAGTAAGGAGAAAGCCTTTCTCCTCTGGAACCACCGCTGGAGAGATGTGAGCATCTGTCTACCCAGGCAGAGCACTGGCACAGATCAAAGAAACCATTCTACTCATGTCTAGCTTCATGAACCAGTGAGTTTATTGGGGAGGCTTAGGGGAATATGGCTGAGTAGTTACTAGGACATGGGTAACCCAAAGGGAGCTGGGTTACCCCAAAGCCTGCTGCCACATGGGTGACAACTCAAGAAACCTGCTTTCCTGAGCTGCCTGCACAGTGCCCGGGTGCCTCCATGGGTGCTTCCCCTCCCTAACTATGTCTACGCATTTTACAGTGCTGGGGATGAGCTTTATAGCTGTGATTTTTGAGATTCCTGACTTGTAGGTTGCAAAAGCCTCATTTCTTCTCTCCAGGAGAAAATGTTTTTAATTTAGAGAAAATAGCTACACTGGACCCCTCCCTTAATGTAGTTGTTTTTTATGTAGACACTGACTTTATACCATCCCATAATCCCAGACTCAACTCTAACCTGCCTTCTTCCAGAACTCTCATGTGCCAGTCACTCGCTTCATGTGTATGTCGGCAACTGCCTTTTCCAGGAGGTACTAGCTTGAGGATTCACTGTCGACTCTCTAGCTCTCCTCCTGAAGCTTTGTCTGGCTTTCAGCCTCTCTGTCTCTCTGTCTCTATCTTTCTGTGTGTGTGTGTGTGTGTGTGTGTGTGTGTGTGTGTATGTGTGTGTATGCATGTGTATGTGTGTGTGCATGTGTGTATGTGTGTGTATGTGTGTGTGCATTTGTGCATGTGTGTGTATATGTGTATGTGTGTGTGCATGTGTGTATGTGTGTGTATGTGTGTGTGCATTTGTGCATGTGTGTGTATATGTGTACGTGTGTGTATGTGTGTGTGTATGTGTGTGTGTGCATTTGTGCATGTGCGTGTGTATGTATGTGTGTATGTGTGTGTATGTGTGTGTATGTGTGTATGTATGTGTGTATGTGTGTGTATATGTGTGTGTGAATTTGTGTATGTGTGTATATGTATGTGTGTATGTGTGTGTGTATGTGTGTGTGTGTGTGTGTATGTGTGTGTATGCATGTGTATGTGTGTGTGCATGTGTGTATGTGTGTGTATGTGTGTGTGCATTTGTGCATGTGTGTGTATATGTGTATGTGTGTGTGCATGTGTGTGTATGTGTGTGTGTGCATTTGTGCATGTGTGTGTATATGTGTACGTGTGTGTATGTCTGTGTGTATGTGTGTGTGTGCATTTGTGCATGTGCGTGTGTATGTATGTGTGTATGTGTGTGTGTGTGTGTGTATGTGTGTATGTATGTGTGTATGTGTGTGTATGTGTGTGTGAATTTGTGTATGTGTGTATATGTATGTGTGTATGTGTGTGTATGCGTGTGTATATGTGTGTGTATGTATGTGTGTATGTGTGTGTATGTATATGTGTGTGTATGTGTGTGCATTCATGTGTATATGTGTGTGTATGTGTGTGTGTTTGTGTGTGTGTGTATGTATGTGTGTATGTGTATGTGTGTGTATGTGTGTGTATATGTGTGTGTATGTGTGTGTGTATGTGTATGTGTGTGTATGTATGTGTGTATGTGTGTGTGTATGTGTGTGTATATGTGTGTGTGTATGTATGTGTGTATATGGGTGTATGTGCGTGTATGTGTGTGTGTATGTGTATGTGTATGTGTATGTGTATGTGTATGTGTGTGTGTGTATTTGTGTGTGTGTGTAAGTGTTCCTCCTGTCCAACTCCCTCTTCCTTCTCTTCCTCCCACGCTGGCTCTCCCACCCCCTCTGATTCTTCCACTCCTGTGGCTGTAGGTGATATTTACAAAGTGGGAGTAACTAACACGCTCCTCCTCCAGCATGAAGACAGGTTTCCCTGACACCTCAGCCTGGCCCTGAAAGGCTATGCAGACCGATCTAGAGCAGAGCCCTTGACTTTATCCTTACCAAATCTGCTCCTCCCCTACTCTCTCCGCCTCTTTGGCTCCTCTCTGTTCTGTCCACCCTCTGAGTCATCCGCAGTTCCTGGAAGCTCAGTCTTTACAGTCCATCCAGAATCAGCTGACTTCTCGGTTTCCCACCTTGGTCCACGATCACACCTCAACTAAATCACACCCATACTCTCTGTTCCTGATGGCTTGAGCAGAAGTGACCAGAGAGAGTTGGAAGCCACATGCAGACAACGGCAGAATGGCTACCAGCCTGACCATGTGGGCTTCCATACGGAACACTCAGATGGCCACTTGGAGAAAAGCGGTGTCTGGCAATACACAATACAAAAGCACATGGAACTCGGACTGTATCTTTGGTTTTGAAGGTTTTCATGGTGACTAAAATAGTGTACTCTGCATTGAAAGTTCCCAAGGAGTAATTAGCATCTTGTGCCAAGACGATGGGAATGGAAGGGTAATTACCAGGCTGGATGACTTTCCAGTTACCTAGAAATATAAACGCCAAGACGATAGGTACGACAAGCCTTTCTTCTACTTGATCATGGTATTTATTTGTGTTTTCTGTTTTTCCACTATGACAATGACACTTTGGTTAAATGCGTCTTCAGAATGTTCTAGGTGTCTGTGACCGTCGTAGAGCACACAGACCTTACAGCTGTCACTCAGGGGTACGTGAGCTTCCCTGGTTGCCTGGTTACAGGAGCAAAGGAGGAGAGCTACAGGGAGAGGTGGGCTGGGAGGAGGCAGCCTCACAGTTACATCTGGTGGACTTTTTAAGGCAGCTGAGTTGCAAAGAGCCTTTCAATTTCATAAGCACTCAGGATCTCCCTGACTTTGCAGCACGGTAGCCTATGCAGAGGGAGTTCTCTTTGCTGCCAATCAACTTTGATGGACATATAAGGCCCACAGAAGACCATTATGTCATTTTCACTGATCCTTGGACAAGAATGAGAAAAGCCTGAACTACATCTAGTTCTACCGGCTAGAAGCATGCTATTCTCCAGCTGCTGACTGAACTAGAACCAGAGGGCTCCTGGATATAACCAAAGGAAAGAGAGAACCTGTTGTCTAAGACCACCTGCAGTAATCTGAGGCCAGAGGCTACTCTGATCACAGAAGCATGTGTGATTCACGCCTAGATGTTGGTGCAGATAAAGGTCTCTGAGAACACCTTGACTCCCAGCCTAGCAATGGACCCCAGAACTCTATACCATCTTGTTGCTTCCATGCCAAGTCCATACACGTTTGGTGAGGGACTAAGTGTATAGACAGCTTGCTGGCCAGCACAGGGGCCCCAGGCCTAGACTCTGGGGTCAGACACCTTCATTCTTCCATTCACTGGAGATACAATCTTGATCTAGCTCCTTCTCTTTCTCTCATATAGTAGAACTCTGAGCAAATAGAGATAAGGTAGGCAAAATGCTTAGCTTAGTGTCTTCCATGATACATATTCAATAAATAGGATAACAGTCCCGTTGGCTCTATCTGTGTCAATCTGCTGTTGTAACACGTCCCTGAAATAATGTAAAAGAGAAAATGATTGATTTCGGTTCACGGTTTCAGAGGTTTTGGTCCACGGTCAATTGGTTCTGCTTTTTGCAGACTGTAGAATGGCAGAAAATCATGTCAGCAACAGGGTGTACCAACGCTACTCACCTCATGGTAGCCAGGAGGAAAAGGGGAAACAAGAAGGGGCCCAAATCCCAATGTTACCTTTGAGGGCATATCTCCAATGATCTGCCGACTCCCCGCTGGGCCCTACCCACAAAGGATTCTGCTATCCTTCAATAATTCCAAGGGCCAAAACTTCAGCACATAGGCCTTTGGGAAACATTCTAGATCAAGCTGTATCACAGGACACAGGACACTTGGAAAGACAGATTTGTAGAGGATTACTCTGAGACTCCCGAGTCCAGGGTCACTGTCTGTATCCCAAGCCAGGGTATGGCTTCCTCATGAATCACAGTACCAATATACCCACCATCATTTGAACTCCTCTGACATGATGTGCCTGACTCTGGATTGGATGCCTCTTTTGGGCTATTTCTTTTCATTCTTACAAGAATTCCAGGATGTGGATATATCTGAAAGCAGGTACTAACTATCTACATCTTTATAGAGAGCCCAGAGGTCTCTGGGAAACGCAGTGTATCCTAGGTCAGTGAGGTGATTTAACCTGCTCCGATAGGAAATTACAAAATCTAGAAATTCATTTTTCTCTGGGAGAAGAAATCACTGGGTCTTACAGGTGTGTGGGTGCCCTAATGAGTAGGGAGAAGTTGGCGCTGGCTTTAACCTTGGACTGTAAGAAGTGATGAGAACAAAACTCTGTCCTGTTAAGCATCTCAGCACTGACAGAACTCAAAGTGTCCGTGTGCTGTGGGGTAAAGGTCACGGCCCCCAGATGAAGTGGCACAGGAGTGGGGGTGACAGTGTATATTCTGTTGCTATAATGATAAGATATGATAGGATATGATAGAAAATAATATAATATAAATTACTTAAGTGATTTATACAGATCAGAGTTTATATGGCTCATGTTTTGGGAAACTGGGAAGTCCAGTAGCACAAGACGAGCATCTGGAGAGGACCTTTTTGGTGCATGAAGGTCTGGGAGTAAGCAAGACACAGTGAGACAGAGAGGATGTCTAGCACAAGTTTCTTCTCCTTCCTCTTCCTCCTCCTCCTCCCCCCTCCTCCTCCCCCTCCTCCTCCCCCTCCCCCTCTCCCTCTCCTTCCCCTCCCCCTCCTCCTCCCTCTCCTCCCCCTCCCCCTCCCCCTCCCTCTCCCTCTCCCTCTCCTCCCAGATGGTCCATGCAGTGGTTAGAGAACAGTACCCAGTTACACTGTCAGCAGCAAGCAGACACTTGGTTTAGACAGATAGTGGCCTGTCACTAGTTACTAGGACTGAGCTACAAAGACAGAGTGAGGAGTGGGGCCCTGAGTCGCCATCTCCAGCAGCTCCTCAAGGATCTGGTTATTCAGAGCCAAAGTTTGTACTGAAGACTCAGAGCACAGGGCCAAAGGAGAGTGGCTTGGCACCCTACCGCAGGAGAACTAGTGTCAGTGTGGATGTGGGGAATGCAGCAAAGCCTCGGCTTAGACATCACTGCTCACGTATAGATTTTGGAGGGAGCCCAGGGAAGGCAGCTCTTCCATGCTCCTGACCACACATCTCTAAAACCTTTGGAAGGATGTCTTTCTCTCACATTTCCATTAAGAATTCCTTTCTACAAAAGTAGGTCAGGAGCTCCAGAGAAATTTACAGACTCTGCCTTTCACCCCACCCCCTCCATCTTCAAAGAATATAAACAAGTTTCTCGGGGGAAAAAAAACTCATTGACTTAAAAAAATAGAACTATCATATGCTTGGCACAATAGAAACTGAGAGCTAATAGAGTTTGGGAAAACTTTGGTTGTAGCCCAATAAACAGCCATTGTCAGGCCCCGAGTCTTGCTCAGGGATGACTCTCCAACTGTGGTAAGGCCTTGATCACAGAGACAGTTAGACAAGATGAGCCACCTGGCCCCAATTTTTCAATGACTCCTATCACTGAATCTGCCTTTCTCCATTGGCCTCAGGACAATTTCCTTTCTCAGTGAACATCTTGTGTATGTCACAGGCTCCGTCATGAAGGAGGAGAAGGACTTCCAGCAAGGAGTAAGGTGTCACTGCTCTAATGTGGTGTAAGAGAGTTTTAAGAACCAGGGCTACATGGCATCTTACTTTGTATCTTTGACAGTTCGGGACCTTGTCCACAGTCAGTCCTGATGAGTGGCTGCTGGATAAAACAGCAACTGTGTCTTCAGATCTGGGTGACATTGTATACCTGAGAAACTGTGGAGCTCGAGGTGAGAGATGAATCCCATCTTGCTTCCTGACTGCCTCGGGGATATCGATTGCCCTATCCACCAGCCTCCCCACTGCCTTTAGGCATCAGCTCCTTTTGCATCAACACACAATCTCTTCCTCAGTCTCAATCCATCTGCTTTGGGTGAAATGGCTCCAGTGGGCATGTGGCAAACCTGGGAAAACACAGAACCTAGTACATGACTTATCATGCTTTGTATTCTGGGAGCAAAGGACTCCTACATTAGAAAATGGTTTTATCTAAATAATCCCAGATGGCAGCATTCATAATTTAATTGCCTTCAGTGGCCCTGGTCTCTCCTTGAAAAGGATGACAGATGACTATAGTACGGCTTATCTTGTCCTCAGACACTGGAGAACATTTACACAGATGACTAATTGGGAACAAATGAGATCTCATCTTATGTTGGTACAGCTTCCACGGGAACAAGTACCCTCTTGATCTGACAGCCGGACTCAGCTCTGCGGCATGAAGATGTGTTTCAAAGTTTGCAAAGAAGCTGGGCGGTGGTGGCACATGCCTTTAATCCCAGAACTCAGGAGACAGAGGCAGGTGGATCGCTGTGAGTTCAAGGCCAGCCTGGTCTACAGAGTGAGTTCCAGGACAGCCAGAGTTACAACAGAGAAACCCTGTCTCAAAAAAAAAAAAAAAATGCAAAGAATCAGGATGGAAGTCATTATGCAACCTAAAATCTCAAGCTACAAACGGATACATCAATAATAACCAGAGAAAAAGAAGGCCACCCATAGCTTGGCTGGCATGTTGACTTTGGAATGAAATGTTCTTGTGGTACATCTCTGCCTGTAAAATCCTTTAATTCATGGTCAGGTTCAAACTTCTGGTTAGGAGAGTGTCAGTCATTTTGGTAGTTTGAATGAGAGTGTCCCCCTCATAGGCTCTTATATTTGCATACTCAGTCCCCAATTGAACTATTTGGAAGGATTAGGAGGTGTGTCCTTCTTGGAGAAGGTGTGTGTCTCTGGGGGTGGGATTTGAAGCTTCAAAAGCCCACACCAGGCCCAGTCTTTCTTTCTTTCTTTCTGTTTCTTTCTTTCTTTCTTTCTTTCTTTCTTTCTTTCTTTCTTTCTTTCTTTCTTTCTTTCTTTCTTATTTTTTCCTTTCTCTCAATCTCTCTCTCTCTCTCTCTCTCTCTCTCTCTCTCTCTCTCTCTCTCTCCCTCTCTCTCTCTCTGCCTTTGTTCAGGATGTAGCTCTTAATTACTTCTTCATCACCATGTCTGCATGCTTTCTGCCATGCTTCTCACCATGAAAATAATGAGCTAACCCTCTGAAACAGTAAGCGAGCCTTCAACTAAATGCTCTCTCTTATTGCCTTGGTCATGGTGTCCCCCTTACAGCAATACAACAGTGACTAATACCATAGTCAAGACCAATTTCCTCTCAACTGGGCATGGTCTCATTTTTAACTTAGTCAGGGGAATTGTAGGATCCAGTCAGTTCATCATCAGCATGAAGGCAGCTTCCATGATTAGCTCTGGTCTGAAACTGCATCTACTTCATCCGGCTCCGCAATGGTCCATGGATTGTCAGGGGCTGTGGTTTGGATATGGGTGACAGGCTGGGCATGGGGTTAGAGGGAGTTTTGGGTGAGCACTGTTCTCACTGGGACTGGTGCATGTTTTTGGATGGAAAAGCCCCTGGAGGGTCTCACAGTGTCTCCTTGTTTCCATGCTTCAGATGCTGTTACTCAGCCATGCTCATTCTGCAAAGCCTCCTGGCTTTCTCTGACTGTGCTCAGAACTCCCCAGGGGCTCCAGCCTGGCCAGGCCCTTTCCAGGAAAAGGCTCCAAAGAGGATAGAGAGGTGGGAGCTGCTCTGAACATACCAGCACTCTAACTACCCAGGGTCAAGACATCAGGGCCCATGGAGTTCTAGTTTATTTCAAATGCGAGGGAAAACTGAGAATGATACTATGAGCCAAACTTGGGATATATCCGTCTTTATAGCAACCCAGTCAGGAAATCAAATTTTTAAAACATTTCTGTAGAAAGAGGGAGCCAGAGAGATGAAAACACCCAGGCACAGAAAACCATCTGAGACCCCGAAACCCAACTACAGAAAATACTGGAGAGCTGGAAAACAAAAGCCTAGAAATTCCTATTAGTCCCTCCCCCTTCTCTCCTGCCCTCCCTGTGTTAGTTCATTTTCTGGTTGCTGTGATCAAATAGCAAATTAACAGCAACTTGAGGCAGGATGTAGACCCATCTGTGTTTGTAAAGCAAACTATGTTGGCTCACAGTTCAGAGCCATATAATCCATCACTGTGGGGTGCCAACCAGGAAGCAGAGAAAGGGGAAATGCTCATTCCCTGTGGGCTTCTTTTCTTTCCCCTCTGTCTTCTGCACTACATTCAGAAAGGTGCTCACTTGAACCTCTCTGGCAACCTCTCACAGACATACAAAGGCAAGCCTCCTTAATGCCCCTCGGGGTGAGGCTGGGGAGATGGCTCAGGCTATGTACCAGGACCTGAGTTTGATCCCCAAAACCTATTTTAAAAAGCCAGGCTTTGTGGTGTGCTCCTAATCCCAGAAGAAAGAGGCAAAGAAAGGTGGGTTCCTGGGGCTCACTGGTTAGTTAACAGCCTTCTTGGCAAGTTTCAGGCTAATTAGAGACCATATCTCAATAGATAGATAGATAGACAGACAGACAGATAGATAGATATTTGGGTGGATAGATAAAGTAGATGGTACCTGAGAAAGGAAGTTGTGCTGGATACTTTTATGTCAACTTGAAATAAGCTAAAGTTGTCTGAGAGAAGGAGCCCTAAGTTGAGAAAATGCTTCCACGACATGAGCTGTACTCAAGCCTGTAAGACATTTTCTCAGCGATTGATAGGGTAGGACCAGGTAGGTGAGATAATGCCCACTGTTGTGTTGTCATCCCGGGGCTGGTGGTCCTGGGTTCTATAAGAAAGTAGTCTGAGCAAGCCATGATGAGCAAGCCGGTAAGCAGCACTCCTCCATGGCCTCTGCGTCAGCTCCTGCCTCCAGGTTTCTGCTCTGTGTGAGCTCCTGCCCTTACTGATTTTGATGATGAACTGTTTCATGAAACTGTGAGTGAAATAATCCCTTCCCTTCTTAAGTTGATTTTGATCATGGTGTTTTATCATAGCAATAATAACCCTAACTAAGACAGACACTGAAGTTGTCCTCTGTCCTCTATCTACACACATGTGTACATGTGAATGCACAACACTACACACACACACACACACACACACACACACACTCACACACACACTGCAAGGTGTTTCTTATCCTATAAAGTTGACAGTCAAAATTATGTAGTACTTCCTCCTTCCTCAATACCACAACCTGTGGTATTGAGAGATATTTAGGTGAAGACGCTGACCCCATGTCCCATGAGCAGAAAAGCCTGTAGGGTTTCCCAGAAGATCCCTTGTCTCATTTGATTCACAGTGGCCAGGGCCAGGCTGGGGCCTAGCAGGTGGACTGGCCCTTGGTGCTCACACACTTTCTGTCCTGTGAGTGATTTTGTTCAACACCAACTCTGTGCAAGTTCTAAGACCTTCTACATCCTCTGCATGCTGTGAGAATCAGCAAAGCTCACAAGCAGTGACCTACATGAGACACACACAATAAATGCAGCTGCTCTGGACCAGGGGCATGAGCTAGATGAGCTCCAGAGCCCAGAGTACAAAGTCAGGGAGGGTCTGGGTGTGCAGGTGAGTGATGTAATTGCCTTTGAATTTTAGGAGCGTCAGTGTGAGGCCTGGAGAAGATGGATTGGAAAGGAAGTGGAAGCAGCATGGCAATTAGAGAAGCAGCAATAAGCCACAGGAACACGAGGCTCTGAGTGCATTCTGAAGCATGATGCTGGGTGGGCAGCAAGCCACATGAGCCACATTGGAGTAAGATCGCTGAACCTGGAGTTGGGGATACAGACTCCCCAGATCATAGGAGAAAGGAACGGTCAGGGAAGGACAAGAAGGGGGAGGGAGGGGAATGAATGTAGAGTCTCTGGATGTGTGTTGTTTTGGGGTATCAGAGGACACTTGTGGGAGTGTTGGGCATAGCAACAGGGGGTTCCTACAAGAGAGGGCTTTTACCCATTCCTCTCACTACTAAGGCATCAGAATGAATATGCTGAATTCTGCTCATTTACTGCTTTTCATCATGTATTGACATGGATTTGTTACAGAATGGCTTCCTAGGCCCCTCACTGGGTGACAGCAGCAGGCTGTGTTTATTGACTGACTTCATATTTCTAACACCCCCTTAGCCTCCTCTCCAAAATCTCCCATTTGGTCATCTGTCCTCAGGTAGATACCTATAAAGGATGGTCATGAGGGTGCAGGGTGACAATCAGGCATCCAATATCTTAATCACTTTCATAACTATGACAGGATACCCAACATAAACTATGTTAGGAAGAAGAAAGGTTTATTTTGGCTCACGGTTTCAAGGGTTCAACTCGTGGTTGGCTGGCTCTATCAGTATGACCTGTAGAGAGACAGAATATCATGGTGATAGGATGACAGTCACAGGAGGCTACATGCCTGATGACAATCAGGACACTGATGTATGTGATTCCTCCTTCTTCCTCTCTTGCATCACGTGGGTCTTTGCATTCGGAATAGGGTTCCTTAATCATCTCTTGAAATGTCTTCACAGACACCCAGAACAGGGTTTTACGAATGTAGGTATCTGTCAAGTCAATCAAGCCAACAGTTAAAGTTAACCATCACACAGAGGTAAGGTTGAAAGGGGACGGGAAAGTGAGAAGTTTTGATTTCTACCCTCAGCTTAACATTTGTGACCTTAGGAAAGTCATGGACCTGTCTGAGCCAACCTCAACCAAGTGAGTAAAACTGCTCTGATTCCACAGTGACCTACGCTATGGGTGTACTGGGGTACATGGAGGGGTGATTCTGGGCCTCAGGCATGCATTGGCTCCCCTGAATATGGACACAAGGACTCACCCTTCATCTTTCACCCTTTCTACAGCCTTCTGGGCCTAGGGGAAAGCAATCACAACCAGTCCAGTGTTGGCTTTAGCGAGGGCCTCCATCTTCCAGGTGGGGCAGCCCTGGAGCTACCCAATGTCCCTTCCCAGTGTAGGTCCTGTGGTGGCTGCATGTCCAGAGGACATTGCAGCTTCTAAATATCTGTTGAATGATAAGCTTCCTTCTCTCAGCCACCTTTCACACCCCAGCAAGCATTTCTCCATTCTAAAAGCTGCTGTGGAGCTGGGGCAAGCATCCCCAAGGCTCTGATCCTCATTCAGACTTGCTAGTGTTTAAGCAAAGTCCAGGTCCCAGCACTGAGACAGAGGAATGAGTACACAGGGTGGGTAGTCTCTGGGGTTTGGGAGAATCAGAATCAGAATCAGTCAAGGCAACCAGGAGAACAAAGTCCTCCCACAGCAGCAGTTCCCTAGGGATGTTGCCATGGTAAAGGGGGATGGCGGAGCAACGGGTGCTCAAAGAACCACCAGCCTTAGACAGAGGCGGCTGGTGGTACACACAGACCCACCCAACTTCATTCTGTCCAAACAGCGAGAGGCAGCAAAGGCTTTGTGCTGAAGGTGTGTGTGTGTGTAAGAACACAGGGTCTTAAGCATGCACTTCAACACTGAGCTATACGTCCAGTCCCTGAATGTGTTTTATGATGACCAAAACTACAAGTTTGGCCAGGATAATTCTGAAGTTTATTGCTTATTTGTGAACTTCGGGGGCTGCTGAAGAAACAAGAGAATTTAATGTATGGCCAATGTCACTCAAAACTGTAAAATCAAATTTCCAAGATGCAAAACAGCAGCCGGTGATAGGCAGAGGTTCTCAACCCCAGGATCCGCCATCAGGAAGAGAAGGTGACAGTGGAGAGCTTTATTGCCAAGTGCCAGGCAGAGGTTTTGAGCGGGGCAAGTCCTGGGTGGTCATCTTTTCCACCTCCAACTCCTGCTTGAGGATGAACCAAGGCAGAGTCTGTTCCTCCTCACACATCCGCATTGGTGGAAGCCTGTGTACCTACTGGAGGCTCTGATTGGTGGAAACCTACACAGGACAGCTCCTGACTAGTAGGGACCTGACTAATTGCAGGTTTTTATTGATGAATTCGTGTATAGTGCAGATTTTGACCAGTGGAAAGTTGGTATAGCTGGATTGTTACTTCCTGAAGCCATCATGTGGCCTACATGAACACAGCATTTCCATACGTCAGCAAAGAAGAGAGACAGCTGCCAAGGGTGGAGCTCAAATTCAAAGATCCTCCCCATGTTCGTTCCTAAGCATGAGAGTGACTTGGGTACAAGGTAGGCAGTCTCAGAGCAGGCTTAATTTAATGATTGAATAGGAGGCAAATATTCCAAGCAGGGGAAAGAAGCAGACTCTGAATTAAATTCATTGCGATTTGGTTGAGTCAATTTTCCATTTGCTGGAGTTAATTCAGGTAACTTTGTGCTCTAAACTTACTGTGACTAAAACTCCACAAGTGATCTAACTTCTCTGGAGTTTGATTCTTTCCCTTGCAAAATGTGGCCTTGTGACTCCATAGCGGCATTGTGCTGAGTGTCATAACAACCACAAAATCACTTCCAGGGGGACCATATATACACACACATCCACACACATACACAGAATATCATTGTTAGGCAGATTAAGATTATGGTGATTAATGCGCTATGAGCAATGTGTGTGGGAGACGAAGGAGCGAGAGCTGTGCGAAAGAGGATAATACATGAAAAGCCTCTCGTGACGCTGCTCCCGCCCCCGGGCTCGGCAGAGCTCACTACCCACCTTCTTCAAACAGGTTTCTTCTCCATGTAGAGACAAAAGGTATAGATGGAGATGAGAGCCATAACCTGATGGATCACACCGTGTGTGTGTGTGCGTGTGTGTGTGTGTGTATATGTGTGTGTGTGTGTGTGTATATGTGTGTTGGCTTGTCTGGAACTCATTCTGTAGATCAGACTAGCCTCTAACTCGCAGAGCTCTTACCTTTCTCTGCTGGGGTTAAAGGTGTATGCCACCACACCTGGTGAATGAGAGCATTTTTAAGAACTAAGAACTTGACAGTGATGAAGGAATAACCATTTTACAATAGTAATTGAGGTTAGGGCAATGATAAGTATGAATCTCACGAGAACTTAGACCTTAATGCAGCTACAAGAGCTAAAGACTATCTAAAGGACTGGTCCATATCCCAGACATTGGCACAGAGGCCACAAGATGAGCTGGTCTGACACCCTGGGGTAAGCATATCTGCCACCACCAGCTACAGCCCCTTTGTCAAGCTTGGCTTCTTCAGCTGGATACCAATGGGTCCAAGGAGGAATTGTATCAGTCCGGTACAGACAGGAGGTGGAAACCACATTGTTTAATCTTTTGAATGGGGAGAAATGCAGCATAAGGAAGTGTTATCTATTCCTAAGAGGCTCTCTACTGAGAAGAAGAAGAAGACTCTGAAGAGTAGCCTAGGGCCTCAAGGAAGGAACAATCCTAGCTAGGGTTGAAACTCAGCTAGAGAAATCAGTCACTGTTTTGGGGTAACATCCAGACCCCAGTCAGGGATACAATGAGCAAGCAGGAGACAGCTCCAGCCAAGAGCCCCTGGATGAACACACAGCCCCGGTAGCTGCTCCACAGAAGCCAGAAGTGGAAGTTGGAACACTCAGAAGCAGGAACAAAAAACCATGCCTTCTGAACTGTCCACTCAGAGCTGTGGTTCAGCTCTCAGCCTGTGGGTCACAACCCTTTGAGGGTTGAATGACTCTTTCACAGGGGTGCTTAAGATCATTTGTGTATCAGATATTTACATTACAATTCTTAAAAGTAACAAAATTAGTTATGAGGTAGCAACGAAAACAGTTTTATAGTTGGGGTCACCACAACATGAGGAGCTGTATTAAAGGGTCGCAACATCAGGAAGGTTGAGAACCACTGCTCCAGAGTCTTCTAGTGATGAATCTGACAGGAGAAGTTGTCAGGGTGGAGTCCAAATACTGCAAAGCAGGACAGAGAAGCATGGATTCAGAGTCAGGTAAATGGCAGCCCTGTTGCAGAAGTTCCAAATGAGAGGCAGCTCAAATGGCCACTTCTAAAACTCACCGAGTTAGCAAAGGTGACCGGCTGTGCCTGAGAGTAGCTGTGGAAAAGGAGAGGCTTCCAGACACACACGGCCATGTGGGTCCAGGGAGAGACAGCTGCAAATGAGTTCTTTGTGAATCCACATTTACAGAGCTCTGTACAAGCAAACTGACATAGGAGACTGGTTAGTGATGCATTTACATGAAATGTAATATGTAATGTATAATACAATATGTAACAAACCATATCACTTTTTTTGGTTTCTTGAGACAGGGTTTCTCTGCTGTAACTCTGGCTGTCCTGGAACTCACTCTGTAGACCAGGCTGGCCTCGAACTCACAGAGATCCTTCTGCTTTTGCCTAATGAATGCTGGGGTTAAAGGCCTGTGCCAACACCGCCAAGCTCTCTTTTTTAAAACACTTTAAAAATTGTATCAGTGTGTGTGTGTGTGTGTGTGTGTGCATGCATGTAATATGTATGTTGAGTGTGGCTGCAACATGTGCATGTATGAATGCAGGTGCACGCATGTAGAATGCCCACATGGAGGCCAGAGGACAACCTTCAAGTGTCAGTTGTCTCCTTCCCCTGTGGGATCTGGGGATGTATCTCAGGCAGTCAGGCTTGTGTGGCAAACACGTTTACCTGCCAAGTATTCTCGCTGGCTCCTCTGACAGACAATGCTACATGTCATTCAGAGAGGCATTATTTACAACAGACAAGGGTTGACACCAACCCAAGTGTCTTCCAATGAATGAAGGGGCAGGTACTCAACCCTATACAAAGGAGGACATTCAAGCACAAGCCACTGCACGAGTCAGTTTCTGGATGAGATGCTAAGACAGCCACAGAGGGACAGATCCTGTTTGCTTGCACTTAGGAAGGAGACTCACACCAACACAGCGGTGAACAGTCAGCAGAGGGTGGCGTAGATGATAAGATTTGTTGCCTAGTGACGCTGTAGCCATTTCAATGTGTGCGGGTGGAGTCTATGACACTCACACAGACGTGAAATCATTGTGTTTCTCAGAACTCATCCCCATTCTTAAACACAGCATGACTAAACTTGGAGTCCTCACATTCAAAGAGATGGCAAGTACAACAGTAGCTGTCGGGGGGCTGGGAGGAAGGAGGAGTGGGGGGGGATGTTTAAGGAGGAGGATGTTTCTGTTTGGGAACATAAAGAAGTCCTGGAGATGGGTGGAGGTGACACCTGCTTGAGAGCGTGAATGTCACATGACCGTACACTTTAAAGGCGCTGCAGTGCTAGGGAGGTGGCTTGATCCTCGGCACCATGAATGAATGAACATTTAAAAGGCCACGGTGAAGAGTTCTATGTCATATTTTACATTTATATTATTATAGATTATATTTAATACATATCAAATTAATATATTATACTGTATGTTATAATATATTATATTGTAATTTGTATTTATATCACAATTTAAAAGCAAACAAACCATGCCTACAAGAAGAAGCTATTTTGCAAGCTCCTCGGGGCTGAGAAGGTTTATTCAAGGACCCGGAGTTACCCCATTAAGAACAGACTACATTGGGAGCTCCTAAGAGCTGATCCAAATCTTTATGTGCTGAAAATTAGTTTTCAGAGGGTTCCAGTATAACGACAGAGCACTTGTCCAGCATGCTTGAAGCTCTAGGGTCAATTTAATATCTCAATAAGATGGGTGAAGAATGGGCAATCTCCCCCACACCCCACCCCACCCCTGCCCCGGTAGCTGGGGATTGAGCCTAGGGCTTCACACATGCAAGGCACGAGAGTTCTAATACTGAGCTACATCTCCAAGTTCTCCAGTTTTGTTTTGTTTTTTAATCGTGAGACAGAATCTCATTATGTTGTCCAAGCAGGCCTTGAACACACTCTGTATCTCAGGCTGCCTTGAATTTGAGATCTGCTGCCTCAGCTTCCCAAGTGCCTAGGATTATAGGCCTGAACCACCACATCTTTCTGACCCCATGAGCCCCACCCCTACCCCACTCCCACCAAAGCTTCCTGCCAGTGTTGGGAAAGATCAGTCTGGAGCAAGAGTAAGTGCTGGACCAGGTTTCAGGCTGGGGCCCTGGGAAGACTACTGCATGTCCCACCCATCCTCATCCCTCACACACATCTGGGAAGACTCCTCCCTCAGGAAGCTTCTGTCTCTTCCTCCACCCGGAGTCCCTTCATGGTCCTTCATCACTGCCCAGTGCCCTGCTTTCCTTCCCAAGCCCTGAGGCTCAGCCAGGACAGACTCCCTGAACTACCATATGCTCAACAGGTGCTTGATAAAAGGCAGGGCTGAATACAGGGGACTTTTAACTTTTTCAAGCCAGACTTTAACTTGCCTCACCATGACACCTAGTGGTGATTTCTCTCCACTTTTCCTATTATTATAGCGACGGGTTCTGAGTATCAACTGTGTGAGCCAGGGACCTTGAGATGAAGGGGCTTGGCCAGTGGTCAGTCAGTGCCTGCCCCCTGTGGTCTCACAGTCCTGCAGCACGCATTGCTTTCTCCAGGATCAGTGTAGCACTGACATTGCCTGTGGCAGGAAGCAGCACAGGAAACTGAGGCTCTCGTGTTGTGGGACTGGTGTGGAGAAGGGCCACCGAGCCATGGAAACCGTCTCTACTATGTGGAGCTACCTCTTCACATTCCGCTTATCATCCCCTTCTAAGACGACTTGGTCCCGTGTTTCAAAGGTGATATCCCGATTTTATTCTTTGCTTCAGCAAACATTCCCAGAAAGGACATATGCGAAGCTGTGCTGGATTCCTTTATTATTCCTCCTCCCTTTCCTCCTCCCTCCTCCTTGCTCTCCCTCCTCTTCCTCAAGGGAGGGAGACCCAGCCCTGCCCTCAACCTTCATTTCCTCCATTGTCTGCTTCCTCAACCTCTTTAACCAAGCTTTGAAAATCAAATCTTAATGAGGTAACATTGGGGAAGCAAAATAGAACTGGGGTCCTCATGGTCCAAGTACAACCCAGCAAACGAAAACATTAAAACAGCAGAGAAAACCAGGCACCGCTGTCATCTGAGCCTGCGGAAGTGCTAGGCAGAGGCCCCAGCTTATATGCAGTTGCCCCTCAATAAACCGACTATTGGCTGAAAATGCATTTGCTACATCTAACTCACATTGCAGGGTGGCCCAGCCCACCTTCCACACGCTAAGACCCTTGCATTAGCCCCCAGCAGAGACCATTTTGTGACAGTGTGTGGCGCATTTCTCACAATTTAGCGAACACTACACTGAAAGTGGGCACGGGAACAGGTCCATGGCATAGAAAACGAAAGGATCCACTGGAGCGGGAAGACTTTCCCACAGAGTGGGCGGCACCTTCTATCGGCGGACCAGGTCCAAGAGGTGTGGGGGCCACCAGCGCTGCTTTTCCTGTCTTCACTCCTTGCTTCTGAGAGCATCCACTCTGTCCTAGCCGCTGCCGCCGCTGAGGTCCCTCACGGACAATCTAACCTAGATTCTTTGGCCTCCAAACATGGAGTGAAATCCAGGGCTCTCCAGGAACCCCTCAGGCCTTCACTGCCACACTGGGACTGCCCAGACGTGCAGCCTCATGGACCAAACAGCTACCAGATTCTCAGACTCTCTAACACGCCATACATATGCCGGAGTGCCAGTGCCCTTAACATGCAAATAATGGCTATAAACGAAATAAAAACAAAGGAACACAATAAAACAGATTTGAAAAGAAATAGCTCTTCAAACGACATGCACATTAGGGCTGGGTTGCAGCTAAGTACTAGAGCTTTTGTGTACACGTGCAAGGCCCTGGGTTTTACCCTCAGCACCTCACACACATGCAAAAGGAAAACACAATTCACCAACTGCATGCCAACTGAGACACAATTGCTTGCTGTATGGACAAGAAATTGAAGATCTACAATGTTGAGTGCTGACCCAAGTATCTGTGGATACTAAAGTGCTATGTTCTCAGAGAAAACATTGGTATTAGAGGTAAAAATCATGTATGCTTTTATCCGCTACCCTGAAAACCACTTCTAGGAATAAACTGTTTTCTAAGAAAACAGAGAGTTAAGGGACAGCCCGCAGAATGGGAGAAAATCTAGCTGCCTGAACATGACAGGGTTAGTATCTACACTACAGAATTCAAAGAAACTAAACAAGTAGGCAAATAATTCCATCAGTAAACAGACTAATGAAATGAGCAGGCAGTTTCCCAAAGATGAAACATGAATGACAAACATATTTTAAAAAAAAACTGGAGGCAAATTAGCCATCAGGAAAAAGAGAATTAAACAGAATTCTGTAAAACAGAATTACGTTGAGCGTCTATCGCAACCCAATCAGAATGGCAGTGATTAAGAAATAAATAACTTCTGGGTGGTGGCGCACGCCTTTAATCCCAGCGCTTGGGAGGCAGAGGCAGGCGGATCTCTGTGAGTTCGAAGTCATCCTGGCCTACAGAGTGAGTTCCAGGACAGCCAGGGCTACAACAGAGAAACCCTGTCTTGAAAACAAAAAAAACAAATAATAAATAAATAAATAGAAACAAATAACCACAAATGCTGGTGATGATGTGGCCAAAAGGGTTGGAACCCTTATACACTGCTGGTGAGAAGGTAAACATGCCATGTCACTATGGCAGCCCATAGGAAGATACCTAGGCTCAAGGGGTTGTAGAAGTTTATTTTTAGCTATGCAAAAGACAATTGTTTTGTTCACTGTTGGGTGAAGGGCTGCCTAGGTCTTGGCTTTTTGTATTGTCTGCAGGTGTTGGATTAATGTGGGGGACGTTTGATTGCTCAGGATCTGCACGTGCCCTCAGTAGCACACCTGCGGAGTTCTGGATCAATAAAAACACCTGAGATCAGACACTCAGCGTTCAATGGCACTTGCCATGATAGTGGTTCCCTCTGCCGAGGTCTGGCGGGGATTTCACGTGTGAAAATGCCTCAGTCTCTTCCTTGCTGAGCCCACATAGTGGCTAACTACACCAAAGTATTTACCAAAGGCCTTCAAAGTCAGCATATCCCAGAGACACCGGCGCATAATGTTCACAGTAGCTGAGTTATAGAACCAACCTAGGTGCCCAACCGTCGGGGAATGGACAGCAAAACTGTAACACATACCTGATAGGATTTTTTTTTTTTCAGCTGTGAAGAATAACCAAGTTACATTGTTTGTAGGAAAATAAACACTTCTGGAGATAATTGTAGGAAGTGAGTTAAGCCAGTCTCAGTGATTCCCAGACTTTACATATTAAGAGATGCATAAAGTCACAGGTCATGAAAGTGGAAGCAAAACTGTCTAGGGCTCACAGGAGTGGGGAGAGTCAGCGAAAGGGAGGGTAGGCAGTGTATGGGTGTGCTCAGAGCACCCTGTGTGCTCCTGCATGAAAATGTCCTCATGTACAGCGTTCAGTGGAAGACTCAATAAACAAGCCATTGGTTAAGAGCACAGAGGCACAGGACGCCGTCAAAGCAGTGTGTGTATACGTGTCTGCGAGCCTAAAATAATTCGCTCTCCATAGAGTGATTTCTATTTATGAGGTCAATGACTTGATTAAATAATGATACAGAAAGGCACTCATCCTATACTTCCCTCAGTTTTAGACCTGATAATGCAATTCCAAGTTTACTGACTTATACGCTGGCCCAGAAGACACCATGAGCCTTATCAGCCAGGAGAACGTGAGAGTTGCCTGTAAACCCATGTAGACTGCACACTGTTGCCTGCACGCTCACTGTTGGTCTTGTCCACTTAACTCTTCCTTTACCTCTTTCCTTGAACCCTGGCCAGAATCCTGCTTGTCCTGACACCCCAGGGTATTCTTACCCTCTCTGAAGGCACCCACTCAATCTCCCAGGGCTGCTTGCAGGCTCCATTGCTGAGCCTGCCTGCTCTCTCGGGCCCTAACTCAAAAGACATTATTTCCTCTCCATCTCCCCCAGCAGCTATCAAGATTTACAGCTTGCTTGCCTTTTTCCCCCCCCCTCTCTCAAACCCTAATAAAATGTTTTTAAGCTTGAATGGAAGAAAAAGAGTCAGACAGACAGACTAGGCTGCTTTTATCTATGGCTGGATTTAGGATGTTTACTTTGAATAGATTTTTTAATCTAGATGGCAAGAGTACATTGTTTTAAAATTCGAAAAATCCAAATTAGTTTCATTCAAAGGAAATAATAATCCCTACACTTGTCTGATTCGGTTACGATGCCCGGAAGCCGAGGAGCATATATAGGAACTGTGAACCACAGAGAAGCTGTATTCTGAGACTCAGGGTGAAATCCACAGTTCCTATTTCCCTTTGAGGGGGACACAAATTTTACGAGCACCTCCACTCAGGCCCAGGGTACTAGGTGCAGTGGCAGCGCTATGCACTGCACAGGCAATGCTGATTCAGAAAGCACACAGCCGGCGGCAAGTGGCCTTGTTGGGTTTCCTGTGTCACGGGTTTTCCTGCCTGGAATAGATCCTTCCCCGGGCTCCCATTTACAGTAAATGTAATTACATCTTAGCTGTATCCATCTCCCTACGTCACTTTTTCCGGTGCTCCTATTTTTAACCGGCACAACGGGAACATTTGTCCTCTCATTCACCGATGAGTTTTTAGGCCATGGTTTGGCTCTTAAGATGACAGTGCCCTTAATCTTGTTGTGGATTCTTCAAATGAAATAACAGCCTGTAATTAAGACAACGGAACACAGTCAACCTCGTTTGGGATAACAGCAGTAGCTCCGAAATGAATCCCAGGAAACGGGGCTCAGCTGCAGCTGGGTTAGAACGGAGAGCGGGCTCTGGTGCTTAGAAGCCTTCAGTCAGGCCGCCCAGCTTCTAGAGAAAGTCAACCTGGCTATTTCTGCTTCAGGACAAACTCCACTTGTACAGTGACATGGGGCTGGTGGAGCAGCTAAGTTCTCCATCACCACAAGAGCCTTGGAGAAGTGGGGTGCCCCTACCCCTTGGACCTTGACTATCTTGAGAGCTCCAAGCCCTGAAATGTCACGGGGTGATACTCTTTAGGCCACAGAGGCCATAAGGCTTTCCCTTGGGACTCTCTCTTATAGCCCATGATATGCCAAGCTAAACCACAAGGAAGACATGTGTAGCTATCCCATAGTCCCCATGCATCCAGCTTTCTTACTCCCTTCACTTGGCCCAAGCATTGGAAAGGTGATTCAGACCTGGCCCCTGAGTCCCTGCCAGCTTCTGTGTCTTCCCCCACCAGGGCTCATACACTGCAGAGAGTGGACATGCCACGCCCCCTGGGTCTTGGCAATAGTGCTGTTTACAGAACCCGGTTCGTGGTGGGTTGTTGGGGAGCAGTAGTAACCAGGACATACGAATTGACTCATCCTTTCCAAAATTGAAGACCCTGTCCTAAGAAAGCTACAACACTAGTTTGTAATATAATTCTAACACTTCTTTTTCTCACAGCCCCGGGAAATCCACACGATGTCTGGGTTTTATAGGTGACTAAATCAAAGCTCGGCGGAAGCGACGCCATGGGGGTGGAGCTAAGCAGCAGAGAGCCTTTAAATTGAGGGCTCAGGGCTCTACGGTGTAGGTCTTCAATGCTGGACAGTAACATCGCTCAGATCTTTCTGCCCAGAGTGGCCTTGGGTCCGCTCAGCACCCTCTGGTTTTTACCTTGCTTTGGTGGGCTGAGATCCGACACACTGGGGAGATCCACCTATTTGCCTATTTTGCATACCTTTGCAGAAATCTCCAAAGCGTCTGCCTATTGTCTCCCTAGGAAAGGCCAAATTCATTATGCATCTTTCAGACAGGCCTCAGGAAGATTCCAGATCCTGACCTGATTTCTTGCAGGCCCGAGGCTAGCAGACACTAATTTACATCGCGCAGCCAGTGATGCCACCTTCAGCTGTGAGCCCCCCTTGGCAGTCATTTTATCTGGGTACACATTTGAGCTCCCCCACCCCATGCCCCATATTCTTGTATGCTTACTCAGCAGGCCTGCTGTCTCCAAAAGAGGACACTTGCAAGAGAGTGGCCATCAAGGAGCTCTTAGGAGCTGAATTTCTCCGCTTCCTTGAGTGCTTTCACACCCACCAGCACATTCTGATCAATAAAGGATAAAGCTTCGTAGCCTTTAGAAGAACCCCTTTCCCTGACTCTCTAATGCTGCCTTAAGTTTTTCCTAGAGTAGGTCTGACCCTGACGGGGGTGCCATTAGATCAAATTAAAATCTCTTCCACTCTAGGTATCAACCAGAAATCAATGGAACCTTCCACCTGGCTGGCTGATCCTTTCCAAATGAAGGAAAGTCTGATTAGGAATGGCCTCTTTAAATACACGGACTTCTGTTTGCACTTGGTCTTTTATCCTCCCTCCTCTCACTTCTTCTCCCTCTTTCTCCTTTTTTCTATCATGTTCCTGTGGCTCTAGGGCTAGGTTAGCAGTAGCTCATACCAGCATAGGCAGAGCAAGCCCTCCGGAAACTGCACCCATTTGGAAGAAGCTATTGCCTTTGAGTATTCATTGCTGTGATGAAACATAGTGACCAAAAGCATGTTGGAGAGGAAAGGGTTTATTTGGCTTATACTTCCACAGCACTGTTCATCCTTAAAGGAAGTCAGGACAGGAACTCAAACAGGGCAGGAACCTAGAGGCAGGAACCGATGCAGAGACCATGGAGAGGTGCTGCTTACTGGCTTGCTCAACCTGCTTTCACATAGTACGCAGAACCACCATCTCTGAGATGGCACCACCCACGATGGGCAGAGTCACAGGCTTGCCTACAGCCCCATCGTATGGAAGCATTTTCTCAGTTGAGGTTCCTTCCTTTCAGATAATTCTAACTTGTGTCAAGTTGACATAAAACTAGTCAGCACAGTCAAAGAGCTTCCACATCACTGAAAGGTCATCTTTATATGACTCAGAAACTCATTTCAAAGGGATTCTCTCCCAACCCACTGGCACTCAATTGAAACATACTATATCCACTCACACCAGTTCATTCTCCTGGGACTTGTCACCAGCAGGAAGAATGGGATCAGAATAGAGGCAGCAGGACCAGCTTGGGGGAAGATAGGGAAACCAGAACAAGAATCCCAGAGGGACATCACCCCCCATTACAAAATGTCCTTTCTGCTTTGTGTCCTGCCTGTTTTCCTCTCTGGAGCTCATTCTAACGCAATGAGAAATGGAGTGTGTACCTTCATCCTGCTTAGTGTGAGAGTTCATGTGCTGCTGGGAGTCCCAGTACCCTGGCAACGTGGTTGAAGTCTGTTGACAAGGTTCCAGACTCCCTGGCTAGGAATTTCGGCTCACCAGCCATTTTGCCCCTTTCTCCCCTTTGCTGTAATGGTGACAAAAGCCTTTCCACGGTGTCCTAGCAATACCTTAGCTGAGAAGGAGAAGCAGCCATTTTTTACTCAAAAGTAATTGTCATTGTAAAATATCTTGCAGGCTTCTAAGTCCTGGCATGTGTAAAGCTACCTATTCATACTGATAGTACATTGTAAAAGATATTCCTGGAATGGGTGTTGGGCCTCCCAGGAAGAGACAAGCCTTTAACAGATATCTAGGCAAAAGGAGCCTAGTTAGAGAAAAAAATAAATACACACCAAAGAGCTAAAAACCATAAAATAAAAACCTTCTTTGCCTACATGGCACCCTGCTCTGTTTGAGGCAGATGGAGATATTATTCAGCTAACAGTAACATTCAACCAATTATGGGTTATTGAGTCAAATGTTCTTTCATAGCAAACAAGATAACCTTAAAGTTTGTAAGTCACAGAAGGAAGGACACCTGGCTTCCCCCTGGGTGTGACTACATCTACATATGAAACCGGTTCCTCTGAAGGCCTGAGCAACATCTACATACCAAAAAACTGTACTTGGCTTTTTAAAGCTTCTTGCCAGAGCAGTCTCTCTCTCTCTCTCTCTCTCTCTCTCTCTCTCTCTCTCTCTCTCTGTTTCTGGCATGGTTCTCCTCTGGTAATGTACATTGTCAGTCTCTCCCTCCTTCTCTTCTTGGTGTGGATTTTTTCACTGTCAAGGCCATTGTCAATCTCTCTCTTGTCCCTCTCTTTCCTTAATATGTATACTGTTAATTCCCCTATTAAAAACACTCCTGTGTTTTACATCTAAAGCGTTCTACATGTCATTTTAAAGTGCAATCTTGCATGTCATTTCCTTGGGTCCCATAAAAGAACGAACTACTCTGTTCATTTGTCATTCCTCATTGTTCCTGCACTCGTACTCCCTCTTGCGTGGAGTTTTCGTGAACCCTTTTGTGGAAAAGGCTGGTTCCTTCCACAATGTGCCTCCACTGAGAATTCCATCTTAAAATTCCCCAGAGATAAATGGGGAATAAGAGATATTGGGCTCAGACAGGCCAATAGCGCTCCAACCTCCTCAGCCTCCATGGCGTCAACCCGACATTTGGAGGCCGAGTCTTCTCACACTGAGGAATGGCCTGATAAAGCCCAAGACTACGATGCCATAGCAGTTTTATTGAAAAGCCACTGAGGGAAAACGATGGAATAGCAATTTCATCATTTGAAGAATTGTTCCGGAAGTGATGAGATCATGTGTGACAACTTTAAGGCTTCGTGCTTTAGATGGAAAGGATTCTTCCAGATCAGACAATGGAAAGAAAAAAATGACCTCGAGAGATGAGCATTTCTTAACATGCTAACAAAAACATGGACGAACGCAGGAATAAATACACGATACAAAAACGTACTGTGCAATGGCAGCCACATAAATATAAGGAAACTGCACGAAGTTTCCCAAACGAGAATGTTAAAAGGATGTTTCTCTTAAGTTTTACTGATGTACTTTACAACTCTCCAGGTCATACGAGGTCCAGCTGAGAATCATAAGGAATAGACCAGGAAGCTAATCCCATGCTGCAAACCTGTCCTTTGCTACATCTCAAAGGAAAATACAACAGGATGCTGCTGCTGACTACAACAGAAAGACCATAGATGCCAACAAATCCTGTGTCCTGTCACTTAATTCTCACAAGGACCATGGACTGGCCCCTCTGCGCGGATGAGAAAATGGAGGCCCCTATGGTCATGGTCCCCCTATGAGAGACTCATACATTCAACTGGTGTGACAGACAGCAAAGATGGCGAAGAAGCCAAGTATTTCAGGAAGGTTGGTGCCTGAAAGTTGAGTTCTCCCAGGTTTCAGCCTGACATATTCAGCAACATCCTTGGTTGGTCCAGGGGTAATCGATCCTCAGGGAAGGATCTGGGCCAACCACCAGAACTTCAGAAGTTCCTAAAATTCTTAAAATTCCACAAGGTCAGCTCATGGTTCACTCTTTTTTTTTTTTTTTTTTTTTTTCCCTTTCCCCACTGTGCAATTAAGCTAAAGGATTCAGGTTCGTGGGCTGGGACAGAGATCAGCAGAAGAATGCTGCTCCGGTGTGCACAGAGTCTAGTCTAGTGTCCCACACTGAGGTGGAAAGTAAGTGCTAATTCCTTTTTAAAAGTAGTTATAAGAGCCAAGCAACTTAAGAAGCCTTTCTGTCCAGACGCTTTCAGCTGACACAGCTGAAAACTGAAAGAAAATGAATTAATGAACTTGCTCTGTTCCCTGTTGACACCGTGGGAGGCAGACACCGTGCAATGCCTACAGCTTGGAGCTGGATGTGACTGTCACCTCACTCCCTGCTCCGCACAGCACACAGCCGTACCCTCTATTGACGCAAAAAACACGGCCTTCGCCTTAAAGGGGGTAAGAGATAGTTCATTCTGGAGCCATTTTGAGCGATCATGGCCCGGGAACGCAGATTTAGGCTGTCCCAAATTTCACCTTTGAATGTGGAAGCAGTTTCGTTAAGTTTTATAGCCTTTTTACAGAATAAAGAGAGGCACAGGCCAGTTTAAAATAGAAGTGGGCCCATCAGAGAGGCAGTCAGTGTGCCGGGGGGAAGCTACAGGCCTAAGATGCTATCTGATGACATTCTTAGCTCTTGGGTTGGTGGAAGCTAGTAATCCGCTGAGCTAATAAGAGTCCAAGAGTGTCTATATATTAGTCACAGGATATTAGTTTCAATGCAGAGGTGGGCAAGGGAAGGGATGGCTATTCAGGGGGTTAAAGCTAGCCCACGTTAACGTGATTAGGCTCTGCTAATGAATGGCCTGCAACATTTCAACCCCTCCACGTCACTAATTTTCATCAGCCAATCAATCTTTGTAGACATAGCTTCTTTTCAGCAATTCTGGTTTACACTGCTTATCACAGAAACTGCCAAGGAGCCTGCTTTGGAAAGATGCGACGTCATCAGCAGCGGCACACACTTGTGTTGAATCTCTGGCTCACCTGGAGCTGGACTGAAAACGTGTACCGCTGTGGCGTTGACCTGGAAACCTAGTGTCGCTTGCTTCAGCAAACCTGCTGCAGGGCTTGGGGCAGTCTGGGAGCCAAACCATTCCTTTCTGACATCGGGATCTCAAGAGGCCCGGGGCTTCGAATCAGAATCGGGAAATCTGGGCCCAGAGTAAGGGAGAGGGTCTGGAGGTGTCCATCTACTGACCCTGATGAGGTTCTCTCAATAGCTCGTGTGGCGCGGGTGCGACAGCTGTGTGCTGTGCGTGAGAACTGCGCATCCTGTAGACGTCTCAAATTCCACCAGAAGCAGAAAGTCGTGCTGGGGCAACGCATCCAGTTCTGCCAGTCAACTTTTGACTACACACAGATGTGCACACAATAGATATGCCTCAGGTTATAAAGTAATGTTGGTTGTGTGGCTCAAATCATTCCACCATTAGCCGCAAAGAGATCTGTTAATTGTCTGCGGTGATACAACTGTGAGAAACTGTCTCAGAAAGTTAGTTACCAAAAGTTTTACTTTTTTTAGGAGACTGTACTCACTTCAGTAAGTCCCCAACCTCTGCTCCTATTAGGAAGCTGACATTCGGCATGCTAACGTTTAATAAACAAATTTAAACAGAGAGAGTAGAGCTTTAAAAGCTAGGATGGTCAAGTCAAAACAGAGTAAGTTGATTCGTCTCTTCGCCACCCATCATTACATTCACTCGAAGCACATTCCGCCTCATTCAGACATCTGTGATGTCCCGCACCTGGGAAGCTTTCCTTGAGCAGTAGCAATTTTGATTAAATCGTCTGTGTGCGCCACCTTCTGGTGGGATCTAGGAAGCACCAGCATCCTAACCGACCGGAGCGGAAAACTGTACCCAGTTCCTTTCACTCGCTCTCCTTTGAATGTACGCATATTTAAGAAGCGAGTTTCAGGACTGGGGAGACAGCTTGGCAGTGAAGAGGGTCTTCTGATCTTGCAGAGGACACGGGTTTGGTCCTCAGCATCCACGTGGCACGAGAAGGACTAGCAAAAACCCACGCTGGGATGTGTAAACAACCTCTTCTGTATGAGTAGAAACAGCTTCTTCTAACAGGACACACACATGACTGTTCCCCCACTTGGAGATTATTCCTATGTATATTCTAGCTGATAATTCTTTTCCTAACTGTATAAAATGAAGCAAAATTATTTTTAAATAGTTTATTTAATTTATCCACATTATTTTTTTAAAAACTCCACATTCCCTTCTACACCGTTGCATGTCAAAAATACGAAACAGTTTCATGGTTTGCTGAAATACATGTAGGAAAACATAGATATTTGATATAATAGCTTGTTTAAATTTTTCTTAAAGAAACATTATTAATTTAAAAAGAGTTCCAAGGAATTTAATAAAATTTCCATTGATGATTATTTATAGAATGTATGAAATCTAAATAATTATAAAAAGGTTAAAAACTAAAATATGATAATTTTTTGCTTTTTCCTCCTTACTAAAAATCCAGACAATGCATCATATCAAGAAAGCTCAAAAGGGCATAGCGGCTGCTAACTCAGTCGCCCTCGGAATCACTGTCCCTTCTCATGGGGACAGGGCCTCGCACGGAGGACAGCAACACGTCTTCGATGGGCTTCTTGGGGTTCTCCTCCAGGTCGGTCTTGACTGCTCCTGACTCTGACAGTCTCCACTCCAACTCTGCTTGACGAAGAAGAGCAAATCACATAAGGCAGTGGGTGCCCTCCCCGCCAGCCCATCAAGACAATTTAAATTTTTCCTGAGGGAGGGAGGAGACCCTAACAATTTGGTGACCATTTTAGTACCATAGTTTCAAAGTACCAAAAAGAGAGAGGAGGAAAAATAATTAGACCCTTAGGAAGGAAAATTCAAAACACTTTGAACTGCCTTTTCAAGTGCTGATGAGATGAAACACTGCAGGAACTTGAACCAGTGTAATACAAAGAGCAACTCTTCGGCCAGCGGCTACAGTGTCTCGGCTTGGACGTTTCCATGAAGCATTTAGAGGAAACAGCTCTACAGCTTGGCTGGCAATCTAATCGTGAAATCTAATTTTAACAAACACGAGGCAATTTTCAGCTTCACATTGTGGTATCCTATCCACGACTCAAAGCATCCGTGCAATCCAAAGAGTAAGCAAATAAAAATAAAGACTAGAAAGGAAAGAACACGTGCCCAAGAATCAGCCCCTGGATTTTAAACTCCACTCTCACAATCGTGAACTGCCACACAGTGGGAGACACTGGCAGCAAAATCCTGTGACATCAGAGGCCCCAGGCAGCTCGCCTTTCATTTTTACTTTATCAAACTACTCTGAAGTCCTCCATGAAACGGGGTTTGAGTGGTGGTTGCCAGGGGCTGGAGGTAAAACGAGATGGTCAAGTAGTAAAAATTTTCCAATGGAATATAAAAAAGCTCAGGGGCCCTAAAGGGCAGCATGGTGACCACAGTTAATAGTGTACTACGTACCTGAAGCATGCTTAGAAAGCAGATGCAATTAAAAAAATAATAATAATTCAAAAAATAAATAAGTAAATAAATAAATAGAAGGTAAGGGTGCGAGGTGACGGCCTAACTCAACTGACAGCGATCCTGTCATGTTGTATTTCTACATCAAGCATGCTGTACACTTTAAATACACATTTAAAAAAAATCAGTCACACCTCAGTAATGCTGGGGGCAGTGTGCACCACTAAGATCAAACACCTGAGTATTTTTAGCTTTATTCTTGGTAGAATGCTGTGAAACCAGTGTTTTAAAAGAAAAAATAAAGTTTCTGATTCTTGGCTCAAGAATATATTTATCTACGTGCATACACATACATATGTGTATTTAACATTGTTGTGCACTTATAATCAATATATATACAGATGCACTGATCCTCAAATAAGACCATTTCTGGAAACAAAGACAGCAGCAACAGCTGCACACCGCTAGTTAGACCTGGTGGGCCTCACCAGAGCCGCTAGTTAGACCTGGTGGGCCTCACCAGAGCCGCTAGTTATACGAGGTGGGCCTCACCAGAAAGCAGGCTGAGCAAGCCATAAGGAGCAAGTTAGTAGGCAGCACCCCTCCATGGTGTCTGCATCAGCTCCCGCCTCCAGGCTCCTGCCCGGCTTCAGCTCTTGCCCTCACTGCCTTTGATAAAGAACTGTTATACGGAACTGTGAATGAACGAACCCTTTCCTCCTCAAATTGCGTTAGTCATGGTGTTTCACCACACCAATAGTAACCCTAACTAAAGCACGCCCCCACGGGAAACAGGAATAATAAAGGAATAAAGTAAAATCCTTCCAGGGTTAAGAAGTAGCATTAAATTTAAAAGTAAAATTTCAAAGTTAAGAGGTAGATAAGATTTAAAAGTTAATGCTACCAAGAAAGAGTCAACTCAGACTACAGAGAAATGCAAACACACATGTAAACTAAACTAAAAGCAAAGACTGTCATCTTAAGTTACACCTGAAAACAAAATATTCAACTGGATAAGCAAAGTGTATTTGGTGTTAATATGAAATATATATGAGCCCAGTGTGACTCCTCTCACTGGGAACAGCAGAGCCATGCTCACTTCTCCTGGGGGCTCTGCAGGGATGAGAGATCCTATGTGCTCAGACATATAGGGGCAGAGGTAGACTGGGCAGACCGTGACACCAGCCTAGGAAACGGCACTGCCCGTGGGGGGGCGGGGGGGGGCGGCCCACCCGTCACAACACCTGCAAGCTGTCCAGAGCCCCTCACCGTCTCTCGTCAAGTTCATGCCTCCAAACACCAGAGGACCAATGAACTGTGCCTTAATGTCTCCTTCAAGATAAACGAACACTGTGGGCAGATTCTTGTCCGGGTAATTGGGTATGCAGGTCGTTGAAATGGCTTTGATAAACTTCACGTCGGGAAACTTCCTGGCCAGTCCACTCAAGTGCTGGTTTATCAAGGAACAGAGGGGAATCCTGGGACACAGAAAGAGAAGACAGAGTGTCTGTGACCTGTGAGTATGCGGAGCAAAGCCCAGCGGCCCTTCTACTGACATAAAAACCTCAGAAGGGCCTCAAGATGTTTGTGACAGCAGGATAAATTCACATTTCTTAAAAAAAAAAAAAAAAAAAAAAAAAAGAAAGAAAAATCCATTCTAGTGTGTTCAGGGAAAATGAATAACTCCAAATCCAAATTCAATTTAATTTAACAATAGGTCTGAGAAAACAGCTTTGACAGTTTTGAAAACTGCTACGTCTTTCTAGAGGGGTCAATTAGAAAACACTGAAGGGAACACATGATGCGTGTGAAATAGGTCAGAAAGCATTTCCTGCCTTAAAGCGATTTCTAAACCAGCACTGTGTACAGGTGAAGAACAGCCTGACAGGCAAGAAACGCCCAACACCCACGGCCAGTGCCACTCAAGTCACCCTGGCAACTGCAAGGCATCAGCTTCTCAGAATTCTGAGATGCCAATTCCTCTACAGGGATGCAGGTCACTTGTAACCCAGGCTGCCCGAGAACTTGCTATGAAGCCCAGGCTAGTCTTGGACTCTGTCACAGTCCTCCAGCCTCAGCCTCTCATGCTGGCAGTGCTGGTATGTACTAGCACACTTGGCAGAATCCTTTTTTAATAAAAGAAATTTAAGCCCTCGCTCTATGCTTTTAACAGAAACACATTATTCACAAATATCAATTTAAAGTCTAAGATGAAAACCCTGCGTTCAGGTTGGGCCAATCAGTGACAAACACAGAATACAAGTGCAGAAAAACAAAATGGAACAAAAAAAGCATAAAAACAAAACTTTTAAAATAGGCTAAGCCTCATACAGACTGAAGACAAATTCAAACCAGCGTCTCACGGACCACACTGGACATCAGCTCACCCTTGTTTGTACAGATGCAAGACCACCCACAAGCCCTCGCCGGCTCTGGTAACTTCTTGAATATAATCCTTTCCTGAGATCTCTAAAACTTCCCCGAATTTGTTCTTCAGCTGAGTTGCTTTCCACTCAGCCAGTCTTTGCTGCCTGCACAACAGGGAGAAACCACATATATGCACACTTAAATACACAGGCGCACATCTACACACGTGCGTGCACGTGAATCTTTCAGAAGAAAATCCCTATAAGCTGGGCTTATTGATTTGCTTTGTGACAAAAGTCTAAGACCAGTCCGTTGAAGTTCGTAGTATCATTGGTAAACTAACAATTTCCTGATCTTATCTCAGGCAGAAAGCTGTCCCAGAGAACAGACACCTCGGTGCCACACGGACCACCACACAGTCCCGGGGATGTACTCACCGGTACATCTCGATAGCACGCTCGTCCTCCTCGCTGAACTCATCCTCGTTCTCCTCCAGCTCTTCCAAGGTCATATCTTCGTATGTTTTCACTGAATTTAGTTTCATTGGCCGAAGCATAAAAATGGAAAGATGAGCAAACACACATTTTGTTTTTTGTTTTCTCCTACATATGTGCACACAACTCCCGAAGGTCCCAGCCCACTGAGACGGAATTAGGGTACCTTTAAAAGATGGACCCACTCTTGCCCCTCTGTCACAAAACCGACAAGTCAGAGCGTCACATTTGCCGGAAGTCACCTGCTCTGGCCTGCAGGGACACGCACGCAGGCTGGGTGCACTAGCCCTTCTCATATCACCTACAGTGCGCATTATATTGGTAAACTGTCGTGTGCTATTGGAGCTCACGGAGAGGCTTGCTCTAGAAGCAGGGTCATCTCCCATCTGACTTCAGACCCAAGCATGGTTTGCTCTAACTGTCTTCCTCAGCTCCCTGCTGGGGATGGACTGCTCCAGCTAACTCTGTGCCTTTGGAAGAACCAGGAGGTGAACTGTTCCCCAAAGATGCTATTACTGTTTATCCCATGATACCGAAAGGTCGCAGCAGGAGAGAGAATCCAGCAGCTCAGTCATGGAGCGACAGCTGACTGTTCCTCAGCTGGTTTCTGCTGGATGTCATGGGAGCCCGATTTGATGGTATCGTCTCTGTCTTTGCTATTTGTCCCTTTACTTGTGATTCTCACCTGGCAGACACTCTGCTCTGTCCAGGAAGCTCTCTGCCCGGGTTGGTTTCTATTGGATGCACTGAGCACATAATTGGATAATGCTTTACTATCGGCCTGGTGTCTGCTTTTTATTCTTTTACTCTGGCTTGCTGGATGCTTAATAAACTCAAAACGGTGGCTATTACAGGCCATTCTCCAGACCACACATCATCCCAGGTGACAGGGAAGATGGCAGGTCCCACGGGTGACTATCATACATTTCTTTGTCTTTTTCTCTTTTTCCCTCCCTTCCTTCCTCTCCTTCTCCTTTTTTTTTTTTTTTTTTTTTTTTTTAGGTTTATTTAGTGCCAGGAGCGGAGCTGGACACCTTTAATCCCAGCACTGCAGAGGCAAGGGCAGGTGAAACTCTGAATTTGAGGCCAGCCAGCTGGTCTACAGAGTTCTAGGCCACCCAGGGCTACACAGTAAAATCCTGTCTCAAAACAAACACAGTTATTTTTTATTCACATATGAGTGTTTCACCTGTACATATGCATGTATGTACATGCACAACATGTGTGCCTGATGCCCTCGGAGGCCAGGAAGGGTGTTGGATCCCTGGGAACTGGAGTTACGGATGGTTATGAGCCACCGTGTGGGTGCTAGAAACCAAACCCTGGTCTTCTGCAAGAGTAGCCAGTGCTATCAACCACTGAGCCACCTCTCCAGCCCCAGAGCCTTAGTGTTCACATTGGTCTTTTCTTGTACGTATATTTCCTTGTGGCCAACTGCTAGGAAATCTGCATCTTATTTTTACTGTGGTGAATATTCTTGCTTCTTGGTATCAAGTCAGGCTACACCCTCTTAACTGAAGGATGAACAGCATCTCACACAGCCGTCACTGCCTCCTCTGAGGACCGTCCTATGCCGGACCCTTGAACACTTGATTAACACCCAGTTCCTGACTTTTCTTCTTCTTTATTCATCATCCTCACTGGTAAGGGAATCTAATCCCACGATTTTAAATACTGGGAATATGCTGACAACTCCCAAAGTTAATGCTTCCAGCTCTGACTTCTCTCGCTTAACAAAAACAAATCCAGTTCCCTGCTTAACATCTCTGCCTATTGGGAATCTCTAAGATGGGCTGGAGAGATGGTTCAGTGGTTAGAACACTTGCTGCTCTTCCAGGTGACCCAGGATCAATTTCCAGCACCCACATCAGGCTGCTCACAACAGCTTGTAACTCTAGCTCCAGAGGCTTCAAAGTCCTCTTCTGTTCATACTGAACTCTCACATACATATACAAACCCACACAGAAACATATACACACATAACCAAAAAAAACAAAAGTCTCCAAGTGAAAGTGTCCTAAACAGTTGCTGGTCTGCCTGTAAGCCTTCTTTACCCATGCCAGACTCCTCAAGACTTCTTTGTCTTTTCTCTCTCACACAACACTGGGCTCCATAGGCAAATTCTGTTGGCCCTCTTTCAAAATATGCCTGGCTCTGACCACTTGTCAGATCCATGACCACACACCGGCCCCAGCCAATGGTGTCTCTTGCCCGGATTACTGTATTAGTTTTAGACTGGTCTCCCTGCTTCTTGTCTATGCCCTTCCAGCCAATGTCTATGCTCAGTAAGATGGTGTCAAATGCAGAACATGCCATTCTGTTTCAACCTGCAGTAACTTCCCAGCTTGGCAAAAAAAGAAAGAAGGAGAGGGAGAGGGAGAGAAGAAGAGGAGGAGGAGGAAGAGGAAGGAAGGAAGGAAGAAAGAAAGAAAGGAACCCTTTTTACTAGAAGACTAGGGTTCCAAGTGTGCAGGCCCCTAGAAGCTTCTGTGAACTCCCCAGTTCTCCCTATTACAAAGTCCTCCTCGTGAATTCTCTAGGATCCCCACTTGCTTACCTCACCTTGCCTCCTTCAGGCAAGTGTCATCTTCTCAGTGAGGCCCCTCGGGCCCATTCAGTATCCATCCCTCCCTCCAACCTTCCTGACCTTTCCAGACTTCCTCCTCTTACTTCTGTTGCTACTGTGATATTAAGAAACAGAATTCTGCCGGGCCTGTGTTCCTCTAAATCCCCATTACCCACAATTACACCCAACACACACACACACACACACACACACAATCATTCACTACCCATAAGCTGGATATATATGAACAGCATTCATCTATGAACAGGGCATCTGCTCGACATCTCTCAATCGGGAGGTGCTGGAAACCTCCGAAGGCACCTGCCTACCATTCAGACGCCTTGGTCTCACATACACATTCTGATTCTGCAGGGATTAAGCATGTTCAGATCACCGCTGGGGGAATCTGAAGCAGGTGGAGAGACCTTTGAGAACATACCTTTCTCAGACACCATGCATCTCAAACATCTTAGGCTTCTTTATTTTAAGTAAGCTATTCTATGTCAGTATTCTTAACCAAAGCACGATTAATGAAGTACAACCTCAAGAGAAGACAAACACTAAAGTCTTGAACAAATTTCTATGACACTATCCAAAGTATACCTCTGAACAGAAAGTCATGTGCTTGTGGGACACAGATGAGACTGTGGGCTGCAGGGTGGCTCGCTCTCTGCTCTGGGAGGCACATGTCTACCTGCCACTCACAGTGTTGATGTCAGTGCTCCAGCTCTGCCTGCTGGCTCCTGCCCAGAAGGTCCTTCTACTACAATGGTTGGTGGTTTGTTTCCAAAGCCAGACAGACACAGGACAGAGGAAGACATCGAGTAGGCTCACCCACTGACTGCTGGAGGAGCCGCTGCTCCTCCTTTTCCACTTCCTCTGTTTCCAGTTCCTTCAAGCTCTCCTTCGGGGGCAGGATGCCCTTTTTGCGTAAGATGTCATTCCACTCGGTGTCTGCACTGGGGTCCTGGGACAGTAAAGACAGGCACATGGTAAGGGCGAAGTCCAGGAGAGAAGGCAGAATGTGGGCAAAGCACCATGTGGGAAAGGTGGTGAGCAGGGAGTTCAAGCTAACTCACTCTCTGGCCTATTCCTGGGAGCATCGAATGGTCTACTGCCCTACTGTAGTCTGCCCCAGGAACCAGCCTGTGAGTGAAATCAGGATATGATGGGCAGATCGGCATCAGTACTGAAACCAAAGTTTTGACCTAGCTTCTGTTTAGTATTTCCATTCATGTCTTAAACAAATTTGGTCAATGAAATTTCATTACAGCAACAGTAAGTCTGACTAAGCCATTGCCTTATGCTCTTATGAACCTGCTTATCCGTTCCTCTGGTTCTAAAAGGGGTGTGCATCTATTTGCTCTTCTCCCTTAAGATGTGACCACCACCACCACCTGCTTAGAAAGCAAGTACTGTCTTAACTAGAATGGTGCAAATTTCAGCTTCTATAAAAAGACCATCCTGAGACATCACCAGACTATGACAATGCCTAACGCTATACAAACCACGAAAGATTTCTCCTGGAGGCTGGGCCTCTGTAAGCAATAAGCTAGAGGCTAGAGCTAGACACTAATTAGAGAAGTTTTACCTTTCTGAGTGCTGAGAATTTGCTGTGAGGAAGGTTGAGCACCTCTCCCCCAACAAGAAGAAAGTTGAGAAAATGACACTAACACTCCAGGAAGGGGGGCAGCACATACAAAAGGCCCCACAGCGAAGGCACTGTGACATTCTGAGCACCTGTCTTGAGAGGTTGCAATGGGGGGTGGGCGGTGTAGCGGGGAGACACTATAGAGGTGTAGGAGAAGAGACTGTAGGCTGACAGACTTCTCTAAAGGGTAAGTCTGAGAAGAGCAGACCCCTCTCCCCTAAGTCACTCATGATGGCTAATGTTTTATTCAACACTAATTGCTAGGCACTTCCCTTTACCTGTGTCTATTCTCTCCTCCCAAGTGCAGGCAGGTGTGGCATGCAGAAAGACACAGCCATACCATCCTGGAAATACACGATCTCCTCTGATGTCAGAAGCTAAGCAGGGTCAGGGCCTGGTTAGTACTCAGATGGGAGAGAGATAATGCCCTGAGGAACAGTTAGCCAAACTGACCCGGATCAAATGTATTCCAAAGTGGTCTCAGGCCTGGAAGCTGGATGCCCATTACTCTGGGTTGCATGGCTTGGCTGGTACGCTGAAAACGGGACTCTGAACTCGGTTCAGAATATGAACTCAATGAAAGGACTGTGGGTCAAACCAGGCTTCGGTCTCAGTTCTGTGTCAAACTATGGCTGAGACAGAGCACAAGAAAGGTGGCGTTTCCTTTTAGGAAGGTGGTTGGGGAAGGTGAAGAGTGACATTTTCAAGCAGGGATCCAAGATATCTAGAATACGAAGGAGCACCTTCGTATGGGCACCCTGCTCATGACCTGCTTGCTGAACATGAAGATAGCCACCCTATCCAGTCCCCAACGCCCGTCTCCCAAACCGGAGCCCACAACTGCATGCCCCATCTACCCTCCATCCAGACTGTTCAGCGACATAGAAGGGCTGGGTCCCTGGACGGTGACAAAATGCGGCTGTCACAGATTTCTGCTCTTTAAGGCTGGTTCTGTGGCGTTCCCTAGCAATTGCTTTGGACTTTTGCCAGATACTATCAGCAAACTCTGGCTCAAAACAAGGAGGGAAAAACCCCTCATGACTTCTGATTTTATTCACGTTAGAAATTACCACCAGTAGTGGGACCTGGCTCAGCTGCGGAAGCCAGGAAGCACCAAAACGAAACCAGCTTTGGGGAAAGTGTCAGCTTTGGATACCAGAAGAGTAGGGCCTCCATCAATCCCGAAGGAGGACGACTCCAGGGATCAGGCGCCCCCAAAAGTCGGAGAATTGCTGGGCAGGACCCACATGAGCACAGCACCCAGCCCACGAGTCTGGCGGAGCCACACCCGCCCGCTCGCAGCGCGCTTGCGCGGGGCCTACCATCCTGCGGCCTCCCCGCGGTCTGCTGACCTGATACTACGCGTGGACCTGAAGCTAGGCCCGGCGCGAGCCCACCAGGCCGAACGACCGCAGCCCAGGGCCCGGACCACGCCAACTCACCTGCATGTTGCCTCCGGTCACTCAGACGAACCCTCAGCGGCCCGGCCCCTCGGCTCTTCTCTGCGCAGGCGCGGCACCGCCTCCCTCACGCCCTCCGCCCCGCCCCCAGGAGTGAGCTGGGCGGAGCCAGGGAGGAAGTGAGGGCATGGAGTCTGCGCCCTGCCTTCAGGGATCCTTGCTGAGGCTGTGCGCATGCGTATGTCGGGCCACACCTTCGGCGGGCGGGACCGCGGAGTTGACGTCACCCGGGTTGAGCCCAGGCGCGACCTTGTTAGGGAAGGTCTCCAGGCGTGAGTGATTGGGACTGGCCGGGGCGGCACCCGTAGGTCCTGCCGCCTCGAGCCTGTCTAGACGTTGTCAGTGAGCAGATGACTGCGGGCCCGCTGGGAGTCGCCCGCTGTGGATTCTGTGTTGGGGGAGGTGAGCTGCTCACAGAGTTCCATTACCCAGCAGTAATCAAATGAGAGGCGACGGTGGAATCATTGTAACTGGTTGAAAACCAGACTGTGTGTCAGCGAGCTCCAGGCCTGTCCGTGTCTTTCCCAACTTGAGTTGAGCGCACCATTTTTCTTCCCAGACTGACTGGCTGCCTCCTGATGAGCAGGCCAGCATTCCTCCGTGGCTTCGACTTCAATTCCAGCCTCCAGGTTCCTGCCTTGAATTCTTGCCCCGACTTCCCTCAGTGATGGAGTGTGACCTGAGAGTTGTAAGCTGGAATAAACCCTTCCTCCTCAGGTTGCTTTTTGTCCCGGTGTTTTATCACAGCAACAGAAACCCAAGTAAACTAACACACAATAGAAACAGCAGAAAACCACATATACATACAATAGCAAAAACACCTTCGATTCAGTTTTCCTTTAGCAGTAGTGAGTTTCTCCCCAAAAGTAGACTGCTGTATTACTCACAATGGATTTCCACTAAATCAAATTTTTCTAGGGAGAGGCAGGGGTGGGAGTGGGAGGATGCATGCGGGTAGATCTGGGGGAGAGGGGAGACAGGAGCTGGGAACAGTGGAAGGAGGGGAAGAAGGGTGTTGAGATGTATTATATGAGAGAATAAAAATAAACTAAAAAAAACAATAAAATGCGGGCTCTTAAAATGAACTATCATTAAATGTGAGATTCCATGGCTGCTGCCAGATAAACTGGAACTCCATGGCCAAACATGATTTGTATCTGCTAGTTAGGCAAACGTCTTCTCAAGATGCTTTGTGTGTAGTTTCCCAGTCAATGGGAAACTATGCTCCTCTTCTGTCTCCTTATTGTCTCCCATATCTGATATACTTGTCGTTAAAGCACAAAGTGAAAAAGAAGTGTGCTGCATTACTATACATGCCTGCTCTCTGCCTGCCTCTTTGGAGCCTATAGGAATTAAGATCATTAATGGTGGCAGTGGGTGATGACTAGCTGCTGAGAGGATGTCTACAATGAAAGAATTTGGGGGTTTAGGAACCCTGGGGACTCCTGAATACAGAAAGGCAAACACTATGAAAGAAATATCTAAGAGAGAGTTCTGACAGCCCACGGTCACAGATAGAGCTGTTTTCCCAGAAGGGTAACTGGCTGTTGGAATTCAGCAATAATTTTTTATAGAAAGGAAAAAAATGAAAAGATCATTCAGCTTTTGGTTTTAAGAACAGTTTTTCTAGTTTCATAAGGAGTGATTCACAACTTTGTTTTATATGCCAAGCTTGCAGCTCTGGGACATCTGGTTCTACAGGTATGGGGAGAGCTTGTCAGTCAGCTGTTTGGATAACTGCATCAGTCAATTGTACTGTTGGTGGCTTTTGGTCACCACTTGGTTTTTAATGAAAAGAAAATAGTCATGAAAGCCATCATAAGATTTTTTTGTGCCATTATGTAAATGTCAAGTACAAAAAATGCATAATTGAAACTATTCAAAAAATTGTGTTGGTATTGCACATATAGATTGATCTTGCTATTAGTCTCTGAATTTAGTATAGTAACTATTTACTTTGTGTCAGGGGTTTTAAGTAACCCAGAAATGCCTTAAATTAAAAACAACAACAACAACCCCAAACCAAAACACAAGTCAATTTACCAAGCAAGTAGAAGCCAAAAAAGTAGGCTGTTGTGGGGATTCTGACAACTGATGAAGTAGACGCAAACTGAAAGTTATTCATAAGAGATATAGTTGGTGTTACATATTAATAAAAGAATAACCTATCAAGAAAATATATATTACAAAATATAAAAAAACACCCCCCCAAAACTTTAGGGTTCCCAATTTCATAAACAGCAGTGAACAAAAGGATAGATACGTCCTGGTCTTATATTAGTGTGTGCCTTCAAACCCTGACTTTTCAGATGGGTTATCCAGACTACAAGTCAACAAAGAAACTTAAAAGTTAACCTGCACCATAGACCACACTTAACAGACATTTACAGAATATTTTGCCTAACAGGTGTAGAATATATATTCTCAGGAGTCCATCAAACCCTCTCCCAAATAAACCACATTTTAGGCTATTAAGAAACATTTCACAAACATTGAAGAATTAAAACAATTTCTTGTATCCCATCGGATCACAATGGAATAAAACTTGAAATTGAAATGAAGAGAAAACATAAAATAATACCAAAACATGGAGACTGATCAATAAACTCTTGAATGACTAGTGGGTCTCTGATGAAATCGGAGAGGAAATTAAAAGTTTTCTAGAATTAATTAAAAATGCAAACATAGTGTGTCAGAGCTGTTGCAATACAGCAAAGGTAGCCCGCTGAGAAATCTTATGATGTTCTCATTTAAAAGTCAAGAGAAGAGACTTCCATATGGTGTCTGAATATAATAAAGTGATAGATTTCAAATCTACAGCCAATGTTATACTAAATGGTAAAAAAAAAAACAAAAAACCAGAAGCATTTTTTTTCTGAATTGAGACAAATGTGCTCCCTTCTTTCTCTTCTCTTATTCACTCTGAAGTTCTTAGTCAAAGCAATGAAATGGGAGAAAGAAATAAAAGTTATACAAGTAGAAAAGGGAAAGAACCGAAGTCTCTCAACGTTGAGAACTTCATGAAAAACTCCTAGATATGAAAACATACTTTCAGCAAAGCAGCAGGCTGTGAAATCAACACACAGGAAGCCAGAGCTTTCCTACAGCAATAATGAACTTACTGAGAAGGAATGGGAGGGAATCTCGTTCCCAACAGCTTCAAAAACTTAAATATTTAGGAATAAACTTAACCTAGGAGGTGAAGAAATTTACAACAAAAACTTGAAGACACTGAAAGAAGAAGTCAGGGAAGACACTAGAAGATGCAAAGACTTACTATGCTCATGGATCAGCAAAACTAATATTGTGAAAACGAATATATTACCAAAAGCGAGCTATAGATTCAATAGAGTTTCCATCAAACTACCAATGACATTCTTCACAGAAATAGAAAAAAGAAGGTCCTAAAATGGACAGTTTATGGTATATAGAAGCACAAAAGACCTCAAATAGCCAAGCACTCCTAAGCAGAAAGGTTGAGGTTATCATAACACCTGGTGTCAGACTATCTACACAGCCATAACAACAAAGCAGCATGATGCTAGCAGAGAGAGCAGACATGCAGCTCAAGAAAATAGAATGGAGGAACCAAGAGTAAGCCTAAACAGCTTCTACCAACCAGTCTTCAATGAAGATGTCAAGGGCATATATTGGAGAAAGACAACCTATTCAACAAATGGTGCTGTGAAAGCAAAACAAACAAACAAAATCACATATCGAGGGATGAAATAAGATCCCCATATTGCACTCTGTACAAAAATCAAAGTGGATCAAAGACATATTTGTGTATGTGTGTGTGCTATTTTACATATATATATATATATATATATATATATATATTTAAAATATAATTACATTACTATTCCTCCCTTCCTCCTTTCTGCCTATACCATGTTTCTCCTCTCATTTCCCCTCAAATTGATGACCTCCTTTTCTTTGATTTTGTTATTATTGTTATGTATATACATACACATATGCACAAATATATAAATACAACCTGCTAAGTCTGTTTTCATTGCTTGTACGCATGATTTCAGGGCTGGCCACTTTGCATTGGATAACCAATTGGGGGGCTCTCCCCTAGGAGAAGCTTGTCTCTCTCAGCAGTCATTTGTTGCTTGTAGTTCTTTGTCTGGGGGTGGGACCCCGGGAAAGTTTTTCCTCTCTCATCTTAACATGTCTATTGGTTTTGTTATTGATCGGATCCTATTCAGGCAGATAGGCCTTGTTTTTTATAGCATGGTTTTGGTACATTCATATGTCCAGGTATTCCTCATTTAATTGCTGAATGCATAGGTGATAATATTTTATATTTAGTTTCATTTGTTGGTCAGTGCAGCATGCTGTGTGCTGGTGGCTGTTTCTTTGCACGAGCCAGATGCGGTTATTTTTTAGTTACACTCAAGGAAGAGCAAACAACTGTTCTGTAAAATGGAGCCACCCAAGGCATGGAGCAGTCTGAAAGCTACCATTCTACAGAGAACCAAGTAACTTAGAACAGGGCTCAGCCAGATTTTCACAGAGGCCCTGTGGAAGCAGTCCTCTCTCTGTTACTGTGGTTCTGTGGCATCTCCAGCTCTGCATTCCAGCCATCTAGTCTTTCTTGTCTGCTTCCTTTGTGCAATATTTGCCATTGCGGTACTCTCTATGCAAACAGACCTCTAGAACAGTTGCTGCTTCCACCCCGCAACCTGGTGCCCACCACACTCCAGTTCTGTACTGCACAAACTCATGCATCTTAGGTAACAGGCCACTGTGCACATTCTCTCCAATATTCTGAATAAAGTATACTAGATAAAATCTTTAACAGATCAGGTTTTTTTTGTTTTGTTTTTTTAGAAAAGAAACATAGTCTTTACTGAATTTCTTAGGGCTGAAGCCTGGTGACCTTTCTCTTTGTTCTCTGACTTCAATCTTGAAGAATTTCTTGCAGAAATTCCTAAAATATGTCTGTGCCCCAAACAAAGATCTTAAACACAATAAAGTAGGAACCAAGGTTAGAAGACATTGAGTTAGCCATGCTTAAGGACCACCCATCCCCCCATTGCCTCTCAGCTTTAGTTATTTTCGGAAGGGGTGACACAAGCGACTCCATTTAGGTTGATGGCCTTGACAGGGTCCCATGATGAAGACAAGATGCATTACACAGAAGGTCTTTATATATTAACATACTCAGTATTTTTGAAGTAAATTTTAGGATCCCTGGCTCAGTCAGATAATGGGTTTAATAGCACTGCCAAACATTAGAACCTTAGGCCTCTTAAAAAATCAGGAAATGACGCTAGCAGCCACAGACCAGCTCCTTTCTAACATACAAGTTCATCTCATAATGCAGTAACAGAACACTTGTGCAGTGAAGGCAAATCTATGCCAGCCAAGATTTCAAACAGCAGGGTCACCCACATAGCAGAGCTTTGTTGCTCCTGCCATTGTTTCATCTGAATAGGACTGATTTTTAAAATAGCAAAAATAGAGCCCGGGAAGGAATGTCAAGAGACTCTGAATCCAGCCATCGGACCAGTCAGTTTTCCTCTCCCATCTCCCTGCACGGCTCCCTCTCCCCTCTATGTCTACTACTCTCTATTTCGTGCCCAATATTAGCTTAGCAGGCCAGACTGGCCCCTCTCTGTTCTTACCCTGTATTGTGACATCACCACGACCACACACTCACACCTTTCACTCCTTTTCCTTTTTAAAAATGTTTCCTCTCCCAAGGAACATAGGCTGGCCTGATTCGTAGGGCTTCGGTGGCTCAGCCCCTTGAGGGATGCGACTGTTGTTCTCTGTCCCTCTGAGAGAGTGTCTTTTCAGTCCACCTTTCTCCCAAACTCCTTAATCCTGCTGCCCCTCCCCTATTTGGCCTCTACAGTTTCCTCTTTTATTTGAACCCCACTCCTCTATTCCCTCTCTAGCAGCACAATACTAACCACAAGTTTTGCTTTGCATCTTTTCTTCTCCCTCACACTCACACCCCACAGTAATGTATCGTTACACACAGTGCTGTCAGTGTCTGTTTACTCCTTAAAATTACTGACCCTAGATGGGCAGGTGGATCTCTGTGAGTTCAAGGCCAGCCTGGTCAACAAATAGAGATCTAGGACAGCAAGGGCTGTTACACAGAGAAATTCTGTCTCAAAAACAAGACAAACAAATAAACAAACAAAAAGGATTACTGACCCTCAAGTAGATATTGTATTTTAGTTGACTGTTGCTCTACTTTTACATTTATGTATGTATGTATGTATTATGTATGCATGCAGGAATGGAAGGAGGGAAGGCACACACATGTCACAGTGCGTGTGTGGAGGTCAACCTATGAGAGCCAGTCCTCTTCTTTCCCCGTGTGGCTTCCATGAATAGAACTCAGGTCATGAGGCTTAACAGCAAGTTCCTCTGCCAGGAGACATCTCACTGGCCCCAGTACTTTATTTTTCTTGTGGCATCTGATAATGCCTGTTGTTACAGACAGTATTCTGCACTCGCAAGGATACTGAATGTAGAGCTGGGTGGCCTAAACTAAAGGGAAAATGTGCCACAATCCTACTACAACCTAGACCCTCCTAAATATTGCAAATTCTTCACTTAAAGACTGAAAATAACATCAATAAAAAATTCAAGCTGGGTTGTAGTGGCACATGCCTTTAATCCCGGCACTCAGGAAGCAGAAGCAGGTGGATCTCTGTATGTTCAAGACCAGCCTGGTCTACAGACTGAGTTCCATGATAGCCAGAGTTACAACAGAGAAACACTGTCTCAAAAAAAAAAAAAAAATTCAACCAGTGACCTAACTCCAGATATGCAAATCCTAGTACACACAAATAACATGAGAAACAATGTGTCGAGTGACTTAGATGAAATCACGAAGAATTTAAAGTAAGGATGACAAACATGTTCAAAGAAATCAGAGAGTATATATACATATGTGTGTATATCTGAATGAAGTTCAAGATAATGAAAACAAACATCTGAATGAAATAAGGAAGTTAATGCAGTATAAGAAAATGGAATTCAATAAAGAAATACTAAAAATGCCAGCCAACCACACACACACACACACACTCTTTAACTTAGGCTTGCCGGTAATTTTAGAGTACAGTAAGAAAACTAAAGGTTTATTTCTCAAATTATTTTCAGGAACTCTAGGGCCAGTTTAATATTTTTTTCCATGCTGTTTTAGATACAAATTGGCATTTCCAAACAATCACATTTACTTGGAGTGTACTATTAAATAAATCAGCATAAGGTTATGAAAGATCAATTAGTTAGAATTCTTCCTGAGGTACACCAACACAGTATACACTTAACATTCTTCACAAATCAAAATAGAGCCGCTCAGTGTCTAGCTTCTCTGTGTCCCAAATGGTTTAGAAATACCCAGTGGCTCACAAGAGACTGGAAAGCCAACACGCTTACCCTGCCACATGGCAGATGTTCAAATTGCTCAACAGAACTTCAACTCTTGTCCAAAAGTTGTCATACAAATGGCACAGTAGCCCAAATGGTTCAACAGAACTCCCGGTGACCCAGAAGAACTTGAAATGCAAAACCAGTCACACGTGTGGAAATTGTCAAAATGGTGCTAAAAGAATCATGCGTTAGTTCCTCCTCTGATTACTGACCTACTGAATATTTAAGAGAGGGAGAGTTAACAGTCAGGGGGATCATTCCACCGTGGAGGGGAGGCATGACAGCAGGGGGGAGGCATGGTGGCAGGGGTGAGTCATGGCAGCAGGGGGGAGGCATGACAGCAGGGAGGAGGCATAGTACAGGAGGGAGAAACATGGTTCAGGAGGGGAGGCCTGGTGCAGAAGGGGAGACATGGTGCAGGAGGGGAGGCATGGTGTAGGAGGGGAGGCCTGGCACAGGGGGAGGCTTGGTACAGGTGAGGAGGCATAGTGCAGAAGGGAGAAGCATGGTTCAGGAGGGGAGGCCTGATGCAGGAGGAGAGACATGGTGCAGGAGGGGAAGCCTGGTGCAGGAGGGAGGCATGGTGCAGGAGGGGAGGCCTGGTGCAGGAGGGAGGCATGGTGCAGGAGGCAAGGCAGCTGTTTACACTGCATCCACACTAAGGAGCAGACAACACCAAGGCTCAGCTTCCTTTCTCCTTTCTATTCAGCCCAATGCCCCAGCCATGGAGTAGCATCACCCATAGTTAGATAAGTTAACCAGATCCAGACAATTTCTACAGGTATGCCCAGAGGCTTTTCTTCGAGGTGATTCTAGATCCTGTTAAATTGACAGTGTTAACTCTATAAACCCAAATGGCTAAAAGGAGCCTCCAAATCAACAGGAAAGCAAAGTCCAAGGTGCCCCAAGTGTCACACACTCTTGGAAGTCCAAAACCAAAGTCCCAACATTGGTTTCTCTGTTTCACCAAATAGAGGTGAAAACAGCTGAAGCCATTGGAATTAAAGATAATAAAAGGCCCTGGAGTAAGATAACTTCAACTCCTGTAGATCTGGGGTCCATTTGCTGCAAGTGGTTGACAACCAAAATGAATATTTTCTTTTAGTTCAGCAAGCCAAAATTCTTACTGGAGGTTTTAGTGTCAGAGCCTGGCCCTTGGCAGCCTTGACAAGCTAAGCTCAGCCACCCGTCCTTAACATGTCAATTAAACAGCCAAGTAATTGCTGTGGACATGGGAGCTCAGTTCGGGAAACAAGACTCAGAGCCTGTAATATGAATCTTCAGCAGAGGGGTCTGGGGACACAGAGAGCATTTGAGAAGCTCTAAGGATCCAGGGTGCCTCTTGTATTGAACAACTCTATGCACAGACAGCATACAACCATTAACTGTGTTCACAAGGAATAGAAGGTTCTGCTTAAAAGCTACCAGGGAGGACAAGAATAAGGCCAAAAATATATGGGAACAGAACAAGCCAAACATCTCCAGAATACCTCTCAGCCCTCTGAACTGGAAAGCCTGTTAAACAAATCATCTTATGGCCATGGTATGCTGAGGGTCAGAATGCTCTTAGACACAGAATTTTTTTTTTCTCAGACAAGGCTGTTGGTAACAATTGTGAAAATCAGAGAAACATTTATTCTATGTAACCACATTGGTAACAATAACAAATAGAGGTCCAGTGATCCCCAGGTCTATCTTTGGGGTCCTGCCATGGGGATTTGTTAGTACAGCTCCAGTGATGGTCTGTCACTACTCTGTCTCAGCCCACAGCTGGCTGGGTTTTGGCCTGGTTCTCTGTACTGGCCAGGCACAGGGAACCTGTGCTGGGGGGAGTGGCAGAGGAGCACTGGAGGAGGGAGACAGAGTTCTGGGACCTCCGTGGACCCTGATTCCCCGCGCTGAGAATGATGAACGAGACACAGTCGGTCCCGGGACTCTGTCTGGTGGAAGCAGAGGTCATTTATTCAGGTGTAGGCCGGAGAATTTATAGGTAGGAGGTGCGTAGGTGAGCAGCGGAGGTGGGTGGCTATCACATTTAGTATGGATCGCATGTAGACAGACAGCAGGGGGGAAGGCCTGGTCTCTCCTACCCTGGGGCAGGGGGTAGGAGGGCTGGGGAGTTGGGGAGGGAGTGGGGTGGGAGGTTTGTGGGGGTGTCCCTAGTGCTTTCAACCCCAGCTGGGTCCAGTATGGCAGGGATTAAGTTTAAAAAGAGAGCAAGAGGACTTCACAATAAGCAGTCCTGGTCAGGGTGTGGTCCTGCCCATCATTGACTTATCCTTGTCTCAGCTCCAGTCTCTCCTACAAAGTGGTCTGCCAAGTCGTCAGGGCCCTGTGGAGTCTCTTGCTGGGAGATGGACTTCTCTGGCTGGTACCAGAAGCTCTAGCCTTTCTCTTCCTCAGTTCTGAGATTCCCTGGGAGATTTCAGTTTCTTAAAGCCCTTTGTTTTAAGTCCGTAGGAGGCAAATGCCTCTCTTTAGTACATTTTTTCTTGAGATGGTTACAAGATGATTTAGCTATCAAGGAGAATGCTGTGTTTTCAATATGCACTTAGCTGCACCAGGAAATAGAATCAAGTAGTCAAGTGATTATCAATCCCTAATTTTAAGAGTATTCATTTTCTCCACTTATGACCCTCTGACAGATGCACTGAATTATAGATTTATCTAAACGCGAGTAGATCCGCTGTGAGCAGGATTGATACCAAGGAACACTAACACTGTGCGTTGCCTCGGTAACGTCACAGGCACAGTGACTTGTAGTCTAAGCCAGTGGGGGAAGATGGTAGCGTTCCAAAGCGTGATTTTTCCTCAATGTAAAAAAATAAATAAAAAGTGTTTTCCTAGAAAACTTATGTTTCTAGGAAAAACAGTGGAAACTGAACAAAATCCCATGCTTGAGGCAAGCAGGTTTTATTGCTATGTGAAAGACCTGTTCTGTTTTAGGCCATATGGTACCCCTGACTCTTACCCACGAATGCCAGTGTTGGACCCCCAGGGCCCAAACCGGGACGCTGCACCCCCACAGAGACTCACAGACGGGATATCCATGCAAATAGCAAGAGGATTTATTCCAGTGCACTGAGACCATTCTAACACGCAGGATAGAAGCGGCCCCGAGGAGCAAACGGTGAAGCTTTTTATACAGTTGTTGGGCACAAACCAAATTGATACAAGTTGATTGGTTCCCAAATTGTTTTCCCATTTTGATAGGTAGGGGCCAGTTAACCTTTCAAATGATTGGTGTTGGCATATAGCAAGGTCGCGGGCACCAGGAAATGTAAAGTCCCTTGCCCAAGGCTATTAGGCGGTGGCTGTAGCTGCCGCTCATTTTAGGAATTTGGGCTGGGTCACAGTGCCCTTGAATTAAGCCTGACAATAATTGTTTTATGGTTTCTAGGGTAGGCTAGTTCTTGGAACAGGGAGTTCTGGAAAGTACTCAATAATTATTGTATTGAGTAGAGAAAGCCTAAGTTCCTATTAAGAGTTTAGGATTAATGCCCAGGGCCGGGGGTCTCTGGCCTCACACCAGCAAGACCTCTCTGCAAACCAGCCACCATGACGATCAGCCAGAAGCCACTTCCTCAGTTCTGAGACGTCGTGCCGGGCTTCTTCGCCTAGTGACATCATGTCACAGCATAACACACGGCTCACGTGTTTGAGGTGACACCGCTGTAGATAGACCCACCATGGCCAGTCACAAACGGCTGGAGAGATGGCTCACTGGTTAAGAGCACTTGCCGTTCTTGCAAAGGACCTGAGCTCAGTTTCCAGCAGCCTTGTGGGGCACCTCACAGTCGCCTGTAATTCTAGCTCCAGAGGATCTGAAATTTTGTGTAAGTGCACACTATGATAACACAGCAGAACTGCCTAAGGGCATATTTCTCAGAATTTATTCTACTTTAAGACTCAACAGCGAGGGGCTGGAGAGGGAGCTCAGCTCACTTGCTGCTCCTGCAGAGGACCTGAGCTCAGTACCAAGAACCCACACGGTGGCTCACACGTTGTGGTGTATCCACCAAAGAAAACTGTCAGACATGGGTTTAAGCTGATAGAAAGTGTTTATTAGCTGGCTGATGACTACACTGGGCATTCAGGATCCCAGTGAGCTTTTAAGCACAAAAACAATGTTCTGAGTACTTCAGTTAATGAACAGTTAGGCAGAAGCAGAACTACAGAAGCCATAAAGCAATGTCCGTATATTTAGAGACTTTCCAAGAGCTATGGAGTTTGATGGATTAGGTCTTTGTTTTCATTTTGGCAAGTAGTACTATCTACATGCTGAGTTTTATGGCCTGACTTACATCATGGATTCAGTTGTGCTAAGGTCTTGGGGCCTACTAAGGTCTGGGGGGCCTGTTACACACAATCATCAATAACTCCACCCCAAGAGAAGCCAATGCCCTCTTTTGACACCCACAGGCACCAGGCACTTACATGGTGTTCACACATACAAGCAAGCAAAACATTCATACACATAAAATAAATATAAATAAGACAAAATATTTTTAATAAGACTCAACAGCCTGCTGAATTTGTCTCCAATATTTAAAATTAAAAAAAAGAAAAAATCTGCCAAGCAGTGCTGACTCACACCTTCAATCCCAGCACTGGAGAGGCTGAAGGAGGAGGACCGTTGTGAGTTCCAAGCCAGCCCGGTCTACATAGTGAGTTCCAGGACAGCCCAGACTACATGGAGAAACCCTGTCTCAAAAACAGAACAGAACAAACAAACAAGATCTCTGCCTTCATCCCGCCCGCCCTCCATTTACAGACTCCTTTCTCAGCGCCCCTTCGAGCAAAGCTCCTGGGCCGGATATGCTTATTGGGGTTCCCCACCTCCTCCTTCTAGTGTTAACCCAGCTCAGGCGTGGCTTTCGTTCAGCGCTTTGGTGTGTTAAAGGGAAAATGCCACTCAAGATCTTGAATCCTTTCTGCACTCATAGTCTACTGAACTTAAGTCTTATAACAATTATACATTTATTAACTTACAGGGTTCTGTGCCTTATAAACGTAAGAAATTCTATAAAGGCACGAATTGCAAGAAGTGTCTAAGAGCATTAAGCGAGCTCATTTAATTCAACAGAAATTGCATGAGTTCTTTTTAATTTTAGAGTCTTTTAAAACGTTTGTAAGCCACATGGTCTTGCCTTCACCATGGAAAGGAAATTTGTTAAAAATAGACTCTGATGCTATCTTTAAATAGTCTTAGTCCGCGAAAATGGGCGTTTCAAGTAGCTAAGCACCTCATAGTGGACAAAGCAATAAACATTTCCTATTTAGACGCAAAGAACATAGGCAAAGCATCTCTACAGTTACCTGGGATTTCTTGGGGTGAGAAATCTTTTTCTATCAGTTTCTATTCTCAGATATTAAATTCTAGAGGGGTGTCACTGACCTGAGTTATGTCGTTGTATGATGCATATTTCTTAAGAAAGACAAAATTTGTGTCAGCAGTGTCATTCATATACTTTTAAAGTACCATTATATTTTAGAATAGAAACATCTAGAAAAAGTTTTCTCCTTCCCTTTTCCCTAGACATAGCTATGCTTACTGTTTTATACACCCTACATAACACTGATGGCATGGGGCATGCCCACATACCTGCTCTGGGAATTATTTGAAGTAACTGAATATACATGCAAAAATACAAAACATCTCACAATAATGTTATTATTCAAAACTCAGGCTGCAGAGTCTTACCTGGTTGCCAAAGAAACATTCTGAGCTTCGCAGAAGACAAGGGTTGCTCTATTAGTCTCAAGACTCAACATCTCTAAGAAGAAATATTCTATTTGATCAGGGGAGACACAGCCTTTGTTTGAAACATAAGAAAAAATGTCATCCTTTTTTCCTCCCTAGAAAGGTTTCAGGATCAGATGAAGAGGATGAGAATCCGGCTAAGTTTCACATTGCTCGACACAAATCATACCCGCTTCCTATGGATTGCGGCAGTTCTCTGACAAACCTGTGGATCATGTATCTGACGATCTTAGGCTGAGCTTGGAGGCCCAACTGCCTGATATACAATTATGTTAGGATGTGTCACGTTGACACTCATGTCAGTTCTAAGCAACGAGGTTGCGTTCCACCTAGTATTGCTTTAGGACTGAGCAGCCTAAGATAGATTGGCTGGTCTAGGTGTCTCCAGCACCTCATCCTGGCAGAAGATGGAGTAACACTTCGCTTGGTTATGTTAGTCCATTTTCTACTGTTAGAAGAAAATGCTTGAATTTGAATATTTTATAAAGAAGAGTGGTTGGCTTAGCTTGCAATTTAAGAGGCTGAGAGTCCAAACGGCATCTTCCAACTCTGGTCAGAGCTAGTGAGACACTGGGGGATTGACAGATGGCCCCAATACACACAGGAAGGCAGGTTCGTGTGATAAGTCAGCACACCAAAGAGAACAGGCTTCTTTTTGCAACAACTCACTTTCAGAGGAACTTGAGAGGGAACCCTAAGAATTGTTTCATGGCTTCCAAGATCAATAAACATGGAAAGGTGGCTTTCTACTAATCTCTTTCCACCAAAGGAACCTCCTCAAGGTTCCACACCACCTCTCTAGATTGCCATTTAGAACTCAGCCTTCAACTCATGAGTTCTTCGTGGACCATACCGCATCCAAAAAATAGCTCTTGAAAAATAAGTTTCAAAGAAGAACATGGGGACCACTAAGAATCTGATGCAAACCCCAGCATTTGGGAGGAGGGGGCAGAAGAATCAGAAGCTCAAAGCCATCCCCAGTTACATAGTGAGTTCTAGGCCAACCACAGCTTTATGGGAGTTTGTCTCAGTGCGGGGAAAAGCATTTAGGGGCCAACAGCAAATGAATTGTTTGCTGAACAAGCCTGACTGCCTGAGCTCCATTCCTGGAACCACATATAGGAGAGCTTATTCAGAAAAGTTGTCCTCTAACTTCTACATATATAATCTCTCTCTCTCTCTCTCTCTCTCTCTCTCTCTCTCATACACACACACACACACACACACACACACACACACACACACACACACACTCCTCAGAGAAGCTTGCTGTCTCCTCTATTGTAAGAATCAGCTCCAGGCTAGAATCAATCAACATTTAGGTGGGAATGGTAGAAGAAGGAGCCATTGTGAGTATTTCAAACAGCTCAGCAGAAAATGCCACAGAGGTTCACCTGAATGCCACAGATGTTTACTCTAGCAGAATGTCAAGCATCATGCAAACTATTTCAACCACATTTTTGGCAAACATAATTTTGAGGAATGAATGATCAGCATAGTTCATTTGGTGAAAACAAATTTTTTTAGAATCACAGAGTCACAGATGGAAAGATAAAATGAAAGGGATTGCTATAGAAAACACTAGTAATGAAACCCATCCTTCATGTCATCAGGTTCCACATCTGTGGCTCCAACGAGAAAGAGACTGTGCCTGTACTCATCCCTGGCAGACTTACCCATTACCCAGTGTAGTATAACGAGTGTGTAGTGTAGAAGGGAGTCCCAGTGCCAGGCTTGGACTCCTAAGTGTCAGGCAGCATTTCAGAATGGCATCCAGAGGCTGTTGAGGGACTAGGGCTTAGCTGCTCCCTGGCACGTGAACCGTTATATGCCACAAAAGAAAGTGACACAGAACTTGTGAACTTGTGAACAGGATCCAGGATCTCCTGGAGCTTGAGTTACAGTGATGGTAACTTTTGTTACCCTTCTGACGCGGGAGCTGGGAACCACATTTGGAGCCCCTGGAAGAGCAGCGTGTGCTCTTGATTGCTTAGCCATCTCTCCAACCCATCATATCTCTTCTTGTAAAAATATAATCATTGGAATTTTAAAAACATAATGATTCTATTAAATATATTAAGCGAACCACCTAAACAAAGAATTTGCAACCAGAAGAGCTAAGTCATCAAGAATAGCACATGGAAGCGGGGAGGGATGGTGCATTGGCTAAGGGAACTTACTACTCTAGAGGAAGGCCTGGTTTCAATTCTCAGCACTCACATGGTGGCTCACAACTGTAACTCCATTCCAGTGTCAGGGGATCTGATGCCCTCTTCTGACTTCCACAGACTCCTGCAACCACATGGTGCACATACAAACACGCACGCGCAGGCACCCATATGCGTGAGCACCCATTTCATGAGAAAATTGGAAAAGGACATCATGATCATGATTACCCACAGAAGTAGAATGCAGCCCCCCACTTCCAAATTTTGGTTCAGATGCACAAACTAGTGCTGTCACACACACGAGCCAAGATGGCCTGAAAGGCTTTGATTCGCAGATGCGAGCTTCCAGGGAAAGCACGGTAGACTCTCCCACATGGTCCCAAGAACTGACTTAGGAAACAGGAAAGGGGGTTCGACTTGGATGCTTGGGGTGGTGAGAATATGTGGTATAGTAAGGATCCTGGGTGTGAGCTTGAGTCTTCTGCTACCATCAAGGTTCTGAAGAAGTGTGTTGACTTTCCAATCCAGCTAGCCCCGGTGTGGGGCTTAAACAAGCAAAGACCATGAAACCAAAAGCAGAGTTATGATCTCTACTGCAAAGGAGGGAGTCCAGAGACTTGAGGCTGCCAGTTGGGCCAAATGAGACTCCAAGTTTGGAAACAAATTGAGTCCTGGCCCAGACAAACAAGGCTAAATCCACATATACTCAAGGTGTAGTAAATTGTAAGCTTATCATGCTTATCTGTGTGTACTCAGACTCCCATCTCTGCCCTTAAGAGCTTGGCTTCCTTGGGGCTGGAAAACAGAAAACTACATTTTGCCCCAACTCCCATGCCAGCTAGATGCTGCTGACTGCATTCTAGTAGCATAAAATAGGGAAAACACCATTCTGCCTCTGCTGTTCTTCTGTCCCTGTCGGAGACATTGGATCCCTTCCCCGACAGCAGCAGAGGGGAACTGTGTGTTGTTCATGGACTCCATCCCAGAGACAGCAGCTTCTGACTTGATAATACCACATAATAATAACTATTGCTGCCCTGGCTTCACTTTCAATGCTTTGGAGCAGTTCCCTGGACACATTTGCCTGGGATGTTCAGGGTGCTTTTACTCAATAGCATTTTCTACAATGGTAGGCGTGTTCTGTGCTTACTGCATTGCTTATATTTCTTGCTGCTATGACACACGCAGATTAAGAAAAGAGAAGTTTCTTTTGCTACGGTCCATCAGAGTAGGACATCATGGTGGGGGCGGGGGGACTGAGTGGTAGGGGACTGAAGTGTCACCAAGTGGTTGTATTACATTTACAGTCAGAAAGCAAAGAAAGAGGAGAGAGAGGGGAGGGAGGGGAGGAGAGAGAGAGAGAGAGAGAAAGAAACGCCGGGAGCTTTCATCATTTTTACAAAGTCGGGTAGCCCAGCCCATGGAATGGTGGTATCATCCACATTTTGGATGAGTCTTCTCACTTCAGTTAACCTAATCTGGAAAACCTCTCAGACATGCTCAGAAGCTTGGCTCTTTGCTGAGTCTAGTCTCTGTCAAGTTGCCACGCAGTCATTGCATCTAGAGTGTACGAGCCAGAGACTATCACCACTGACGGCCATTGCGCACTTGAAATGCAACTCACATGTCTAAAAAGAAAAGAACTAAACACTTTGTTTTATTTAACTTAAAATTGAATTTAAATAACCACACACGGTTGGCGTTTCTGGAATTCGACTGCGCATGGTTAAACGTGGTCGTCAGCAGTAGGAAGAGGGTAGAGGCGCTCCCTTCTTGAGTCCAAGAACTTACACAGACCGAAAATGGGGAGGTGTGCGTTGACAACTTAGAGGGAGTGGCTGTAGGCCAGAGAGTCCTAATAAACACTGATACTCGTGGCTTTCCTTGTCAGTCAGATTTCCCAGAATGCACTTGTCTCAAGGTCCAACAGATCGTAAGAACAATGCTTATCACAAGTGGAGCACCAAGGAGCACCAGGGAGCATCAAACACAAAAAAAACTACCACCACCCAGAGCAAAACAGCACCCTGTGGGAAGCGTGAGTCTCCATCCCAGGTGGTCTCTGCCAGAGCTCTTCAGAGGCGAGGCCACACATTTTGAGACCTTCCCTTCACTTAGCTATGCCAACCTCCAAGGCTGTGAGTGGAGAATGAAATTATATAAATACTGGAGTCAAAGAGGTCTGCCAGATCCTCCCTTCACCCAAGACCTCCTCCACAGCACATCCTTTAAAAGATAACAGGAGTTCTAAAACCCTTATCCTTTCGTTTCCTCAAAGTGAGCACCATCCCACTGCCCAGCCTCCTGTGCCCTGTCCTTGTGTCTAAAACCTAGGATATGGTGAGAGTTAGGTGGAGGAGAAATTGCATTATATCAAGCTTAGGGTGGCTGAGGTGGCGGCACTCTTGGTGGCTGGCCCCTGGGGTACTCCCCCATTTTGTTACTTTGGAACAAGACAGAGGAGGGGGCTGGAAAGATAGCTCAGTGGAGGAAGAGGGGAGTGTACTTAACAGCATCAATTGGCCAGGAAGGACTAAGTTTTCTCTTTGATGGTGTTACTACACATTCTCTTGCTCCTGAAGGGACAGATCTAGTTTTTCAGGAGACCAGGCTTCTACAAAGTCCAGAGCCCTGCTCTTGATGATGACCTGAGACACAGAGGAGCAGCAGCAAGGCCAAGATTGGAGGGTCTGTGGAAAAACAAGGTTGTGGATGCAGATGTGTGCTGGCATCTTTTTCTTATAGGGACACACTGGGGTATCCCATAGGTCCTCTTGTGTACTTCCATCTTGAAGCTGTAGGGCTAAGCAATGTCCAAACGTTTGTGTATCTCCTTGTTAGTGTGGTAGCCCCCTGGAGGTAGATTATTAACCATTATATCCACAGTAGGGTCAAATATTTATTTAAGGAGACTTGCTTGACTTAGTTTACTCTCCTCTAGTCACGTGTCTACAGGCTGTGCCCTTTATGTCCAGAGAGATCCAGGAGTCAAAAGGAACAAATCCTTCTACATAAGCTTGTAATTCCCTCCTGTGGTATTCACAGAGAAGCATCTGCCCATGGGAAGCAGACTTAGGGGTAGGTATCAAGCTTCAGTGTTCCATGGCCCAAGTGCAGGAGCTGGTCTGAAATGAAGCTCTTCCACTTAAGAAGAGCAGAGCGATCACATATGAGCTTAAGTCCAGTACAGTAATGTTGGCATGCACAGAAATGGGCTACTCAACAGGCTATATTTCCTAATGGACATCTGAAACATCCCTCTGGGCCCATTCAGCTTCCCATGACTATAACAGACATTGGGCAACCAGGAATAATCAATACTCAAAGGCCCATACTTTAGATCATAGCTTTAGAAGTTCTAGTCTGTGATCAAGTGAACCCACTGCGTTAAGCTTCTGGTTGAGTGTGCCAGGTGGCAATGGTGGAGAGCGTGTAGACGGTTAAACCTGTTCATCTCGTGGCTGGGAAGCAAAGGAGACAAAAGGCGTAGGTGACCAGAGTCCCATAATCCCCTTTGAGGGCATGCCTTCAATAACCTAGAGACCTCCCATTTGTCCCCGCCTCCTAATGGTCCTACTATGCTCAAGAACATTGTCATCTTGGGAGCAAGTCTTTACCACATATGCCTTTAGAGGATATGTAAGAGCCAAATTTTAACATCTCTAGAGCTCATGTCTAACAAAATGGCGGTGAGACCCAGTATAATAACAGGTCAATATAATAGTAATAATAATAATAATAATAATAATAATATAAAATACACTAATAGGTGAAACCTGAGGCTCTGATCAAAATGTTTGGATAGTGCTCGGGTCCCAGGCCATGTTCAGTGCTACACAGGCACTGTCTCAGTGCAGGGTATGTATTATGCTACTCATGAGTATTACTGGATTTTAGAATGCATTTAAGTTGCTGGTATTTTTAGATTTGAATCTAAGACATTACTAAGAAAGCTTTTCCTGTGAGGTGCCAATAGGAAATTTCCCTTATGAATTTGTGTTTCTTTCCGAGCAGAAAGGCCACTGGTGACATACAGGAAGACCGAGAATATATACACACCTTGACCTATTAAGTCATGATGATTCGTGATGTTACACAATCCGGTTACTCATGCAGCCCCTCTTGAGGATGCTGCCATAAGGACATGCCCATCATGGCCATTTGGAATTAGGCTTCAGAAGCAGGACTTTTTGAGAATTTAGAATCTATTTTTATAGCAATGCACAGGCACCTTTGCCATATCAGATGATTCTAAAAGCCACACAGATGCTTAAAAATCCATTATTGGGCCCTGGAAAGTGAGCAGAGAGGCTGCGTGGGGCCTTGAAGCATCAAGATGAGTTATGGCAGGGCAGAGGAGGGGGTGAATCCAAAATTGCTACGCCAGGTCAGTCTCTCACTCTGGTTTTGAGGTACAGTTAGCATATGACAATATTCAGCTGCCCATGCCCAGCACTGATCTCTTGTTGATCAACCCCCAGCCCCCCCAAGGACCTTGCCTTCTTGTTAAGAGCAAGCAGCACCAGTCTGCCAGCCCGGGCAAGCAGCACTAGATCCCCCAGGACTGTGATTTGAGGGTAATGGGAAGGACTTGAGCTTTTTCTATTGCCTAGGGTGTTGTTCTCAAATTCTAAAGGTCAGAGGTGAAACTAAAGTCTGCAGTCAGGAAACAGAGAACCAAAATTACATGTATTCAGCCACTTTCTCCTATTTATTAGGTCCAGGACATAACCCATGGAATAGTGATGTGCTGGCTAGTCTTATGTCAACTTGACACACAAACTAGAGTTATTTGAAAGGAGGAAATCTTAATTGAGAAAATGCCTCCATAAGATCTAGCTTTAATGCATTTTCTTAGTTAGTGATTGATGGGGGAGGGTCCAGCTCATCGTGAGTGATGTCATCCTTGGGCTGGAGGTCCTGGCTTCTATGAGAAAGCAAGCTGAGCAAGCCATAGAGAGCAAGCCAGTAAGTACCACTCCTCCATGGCCTCTGCATCAGCTCCTGCCTCCAGGTTCCTGCCCTGTTTGAGTTCCTGTTCTGACTCCCTTTGGTGATGAACAGTGCTTGTGGAAGTGTAAGCCAATAAACCATTTCCTCCCCAACTTGATTTTTAGTCATGGTGCTTTATCACAGCAATAGAAACCCTAACGAAGACAAACAGCATCCACATTTAGGGTAGCTCCTCTAGCCTCGGTTAACCTTGCCTAGACACTCCCTCACAGACGCAAGCAGAGCTTTGTTTCCATGGTGATTCATTTGTGGTTTCTGCTTTTTAAGAAAATATAGATTCTATACTTTTTATTAGACTTGTACAGTTTTTTAATTTATTTCTATATTTAAAATGAGGTTACTTTAATGACTTTAAATTCTAATTAGTCACTGGTGATAATCAGAAAACAAACTTGCATACTTGTGTGTAGTGACAGGAGCATTTGTGTCAGTTTCGAGGATGGTGGTTGTCACAAAGACAGATTTCCTACATCTAAAGGCAGTTTTTTCTCTTTTCTTTTTATTTTGTTTTATATTTATTGCAGTAACTCCGATCTCCAGCGTCCCGCCTAATAGAAGCAGCAGAAGAAGATGCCACTCATCTTTGCTATTAGTCAAGAGTGAAGTCTGTCTCAGTTACTTTTCTGCCACTGTGACGAAAACATCGTGAAAAGTATTTCATTAGGGTACTGTTACAGTCCACAGCCATCATGACAGGTGGGGGCAGGCGTGCCGTCAGAGCAGAAGCTCAGAGCTTATGTCTGATGCACAAGCACCAGGCCGGTGTGTGTGTGGGGGGGGGGGGGGGGGCGGGGGAGAGGGAGAGAGAGAGAGAAAGCTAACTGGGAATGGAGTAGCTTCTGAAACCTCAAAGCCCACCCCGGTGACACGCCTCCTCCAACAAGGCCACACCTCCTAATCCTTCCCAAACAGCTGGAACAACTGTGAACAAGTAGTCGAAGAGATGAATCTGTGGTGGACATTCTCATTTAAACCGCCACAGAATCCACCCAGCCTCTCACCATTAAACGTAACATTAACTTGAGGTTTGTGGCATTCTTTATCAAGTTGAAAAGGTCAGCCTCCATTCCTGGTTTGCTGAGCCTCCTGCAAGAATGAGGTTTTGTTAACTTGTATTTTCTGTGTTAATTGTTAGGATCTATAGGATCTATGATTTTTCTTCTTTGCTATATAGATGTTACCTTAGATTTTCTTTGTCTTTATTTTTTTTTAGAGACAGGGTCTCTCTGTTGTAACTCTGGCTGGCCTGGAACTCTCTCTGTAGACCAGGCTGGCCTCAAAGCCACAGTGCTGGGATTAAAGTCCTGTGCCACCACCGCCCAGTTTGTCTTAGGGTTTCTATTGCTGTGCTGACACACTGACCAAAAGCAACTTGGAGAATAAAACGTTTACTTGGCTTGCATCTCCAAATCACAGTCCTTCATCGAAGGAAGCCAGAGCAAGAACTGAAGCAGAAGCCGTGGAGGAGCACTGCTTACTGGCTTGCTCCTCATGGTGCGGTCAGCCTGCTTTCTTATAGCACCAGGACTATCTGTCCACGGGAGACACTGACCACAGTGAGCTACGCCCTCCCACAATGGTCATTAATAAGGAAATGTCCCACTGTCTTGCCTATAGGCCAATCGGTTGGAGGGGTGTTCTCGACTGAGGTTCCCTCTTCTCAAAGGACTCTAGCTTGTGTCCTGTTGACAATAAACTAACCTGGACACATGTGATGGATTACATTGATTATCCAATGTCAGACAGTCATTGCCTCCACAGAACAAATTCCACTTCTTGTGGTATACTATTATTTTTATATGTGATTAGGTTACATTTGCTAATACCTCATCAAGGATTTCTGTGTGTGTGTGTGTGTGTGTTCTTCCAGCTGAGGGTGAAATGAGGGTTGTATTGGCACCCAAGGATACACTGAGAAGCGAAGTGTTCCACAGACTTTGATAGCTGGGTGATATTTTGGAGAATCAGCGCATTTCTCCTTCAAATGTTTGGTCTAACTAATCAATGAAACCATATGTTTTTTTCTCTTTTTTGGAAATGTGATTAGCAGTTGATTCGGCTTTGTTAACAGACAGAAACCTACCAGTTTGTTTATGTCTCCTTGTGAATTCTGACTGTTCTGACCACATAAGAATGTGACTAATTTCATCAGAATTAGAAATCTGTAAGAGTGAAGTTCTTCATATTATCCTCCCTGTTATCCTTTTGGTGCTTAAGGAACCAATAAGTGTGACTCACTGCTCACCTCTAATGTTGGTGACATAGCCTCTCTCCTTTTCCCTGGATCGCTTGACTAGAAGTCTCACAAGGCACTAGTGTCCACAAAGTGCAAGTGTCAGAGTTTGTAGGTTCTTTCTAATGTCCTCTTCAATGTCATTGACTTCTTCTCCAATTTTCATTTTTAAATTCTTTCTTTCTTCTTTTTTCTTTCTTTCTTTCTTTCTTTCTTTCTTTCTTTCTTTCTTTCTTTCTTTCTTTCTTTCTTTCTTTCTTTCTTTCTTTCTTTCTTTCTTTCTTTCTTTCTTTCTTTCTTTCTTTCTTTCTTTCTTTCTTCCTTCCTTCCTTCCTTCCTTCCTTCCTTCCTTCCTTTCTTTCTTCTCCTCCTCTTTTTCCTCCTCCTCTTTCTACTCCTCCCTCTCCTCCTCCTATTCAATTTTAACTCATTCTGCTTTTATTTTCTACACTCACTAAGGCAAAAGTTGGGATTATTGATCACAAATCTCATTTTAAATGTAAGAATATTTAAGGATCTAGTTTTTCCTCTGCTATGTTTTCTCTCCCAGAGGCCCACATGTTAAAGGCATTGTCCCCAACTCCCAGTGCTATGGGAGTTGTAGAAATCTTCAGGAGATGGGCCTAGTGGGAAGAAGCTATGTCCTGAGAGGCATGCTCTTCAAGGGCACACGAGGACTTCGAGTGCTCCTCTCTTTGCTTCACACAGGGGGAGGAGCTGTCTGTCCTGCCATGTGCACCCATCCCGTGTGCTGCGCTGCTGCAGGCTCCTAGCAACAGGGTGGAGTAACCATGAGTCAGCAGAAACACTTCTCTCCCTTGGAGGTGCTTGTCCTGGGTGTCCTGTCACAGTGCTAGAAGCTGACTCACGCATCTCCGAAGCACTCCTCTAGCTGTCCAACACAGATTCTTGCAAATTAATTCTTTGACTCAGCTATGTCCTTTCAGTTACTTTCTTCATCTGTCAATTTTGACTTATAATTTATTTTTGGTGGGAGTGTGTGTGTGTGTTCATCTACGGAGGGCAGAGATCAATACCAGGTGTCTTCCTCAGTGGCTCCTCACTGTCTTTTCTGAGTCAGGATCTCTTATTTTTCCCTGACACTTACTGATTTGACTAGACTGGTTGGCCAGAGAGCCCCAGAGACCCTTTGTCTCTACCTTTTTGATATGAACACACTCCAGTACAGCTGGCTTTTGTACATGGGTTATAGGGGTCAAGCAGGTGCTCCTCCTTCCATGGCGAGCACTTTACCATGTGAGTTAGGTCCCCAGCCCCAGAACTGGCTAATTACTGAACACAGGCATTAGAATCTTCAACTGTAAGAGTGGAGTGACTTCTGTCAATCCTACCATTTTTTACCTCCCATATTTCGACGTGCCATTATTAGGCTCGGAGTTGGTGATGCTGACTTATTGGAATGGCCGTCATGGTGAGGCCATTATGTTATTCCCACCTTTATCACTGATATTTTGACTTCCTGTGACATCTGCTCTGTCTGAAGTTGACATGCTGTCTTTTATTTGATCAGTGTTAGCCTGGTATACCTTCCTCTAGTCCTTTGCTTTCAGCTACTTGAATCTATGTATTTAAAGTGAGTACCTTATAGAAAAATTATAGTTTAGTTTTGCTTTTTCCTCCATATGACAATTTTTATTAATTTGTTTAGAAGTTTATATTATGATCAAATACATAGTATATAATCACAATCCTAAGCCGCTCCAAACGGGGCCAGCAGCAAGGGACCAAGTGTGTTCAAATGCTAGAGGCAATGGAGGGCATGTATCATTCAAACCATAAGATTTTTGTCTTTTCATCCCATTTTACTTCCAAGTCTGCCTTTCCAAGCCCCAAAGAACGAATAAATTCAGCAAGGCCAGATGTCCCTTAGTGTGTTTAACTTGGACCCCATGCGGTGGTCAAGGGTAAGTGAAAGACAGGAGTCATCTGTGCTCCTTCCCCAGCCCACAAAGATGAGCAACACATAAAAGCTCTGCTCTTCCCTCCATGGGGACATTTCTCACTAGTTCTTCATATTCTTATGCTTGTATATTAGCACACAGGGCATTCATATTGTTAAAGGCTAAGCTTTAATCCAAGGGAATTTTCCAGTAATATCCTGGAATATCCTAGAGTATTCACATGCCCGAATCTCTGAGTATCTCTGGGATACATGCACTAGAATCAGACAGGCACGTTAAAGGGTGAATTGCTCAGCCTCCTCTGCCTCTTCTCCAAAGAAATAAAGTTCCTTTCCAAAGGGGAGTGGCATAGAGAGGTTGCTCAGCACCTGCCCTGAGGGAGAGAACTTGGGCAAGTTGCTGGGACACTGGGCAACTGTACCTGTCATCTTCATGTTATCCTGTAGGCCTGAGATCATTTTGTTCTCTAAATCAAATGAGATGGTGATAAGTCATGTTTGTCTTAGGCTACAGAAAACCTAGATAAAAACCTTGTTGAAAGTAATACCAAGCAGTCTGGCCATTGGCAATGACACCAGGAGAACACTGTGTACTGTAGGTAAGGGTGAAAGCTCAGAGCCAGGGGGAATGGTATTTCAAAGATCATTACATTAGACATTCAGTCTTAATTGAGAAACATGTTGCCTTTATGCAGAATGGAATCCTCAAAAATATTACTCTTCACATTTTACAACCATCTCATTTTACAAACATCTCCGCATTTTGCAACCACATTACAATTATTCTACAAAAGCTGGTTATTCCTTGGCTTTTGAAGGAACAAAGACACAGACTGTCAAATGATGTGCCTGAAGCCACTCTGCTGAAGTCTGCCTGTATTTCCATCTAAGCCCAAGGCTATGTATAGGCTCTTGCTCCCGTGTCACCCATCTTTCCTTCAGAAGCTGAGGAATATGCTAATTTATGCTAATCATACAGGGCCTCTGTCACTGCTTTTCAATTATGGATTTTAAACTCTGTATAATTGCGTGTTTTATTTGCTTTCTTCACTCATAACTCAGATTTTTGCTGTGTCAAATAGTTTCTCCAAGTCTCAGCATATTCTGAACTCTATTAGACTCATAGGAAATGAAAAAAAACAAAAAACAAACAAAACCCCTCAATTTTACAGACGTAACTTGACATTGGTAGGAAGCTTTTTCAGGGCAGATTTTGATTTGGCATTTCACTGCATCTCATCTCTAAAACGGTTAGGGTTAGGGTTAGGGTTAGGGTTAGGGTTAGGGTTAGGGTTAGGGTTAGGGTTAGGGTTAGGGTTAGGGTAACTCATAAGGGAGGACAATAGTCTGCATTTGTCCTTTACCAGAAAGCCTCTCCCAAGATAGTAACCTATGATCTTCCTGGTCATTCTTAAAGTCACGCACAGCCTCATACAGAGCAAGAGGTAATTCAGACTACATTGTATTGACCAAAAAGCGTGTAGCAAAATCGACTGGAAAGAATGAGAGAGGTTGAGCATGGTAGCCCACACCTGTGATCCTAGCATCCAAGGTAGAGACAGGAGGATCAAAGCCAGTCTCCACCACATAGCAAGTCTGAGGTTGACCTGGGCTACATGAGACATTCTCTCAAAAGGAACAAAACAAAGGCTGGAGAGACGGATTAGCAGTTAAGACTGTGTAACACTCTTGCTGATGACCTGGATTTTGTTCCCAATATTTACATCAGGTGGCTCACAGTCACCTGTAACTCAAGCACCAAGGAATCCAACACCTTCTCTGACCTCTACTGGCACTGCACTTACATGCGCAGACACCCCTGCCCCCTGACAACACAGATATATACAAAATTTAAAATAACAATAAAATATTTTTAAAAAGAATTAAAGAAAAAATATAAAAATATCTGTTGATACAAGAACACAGAAAATAAAGGATATATTGTTCTGAAGCCAACACGAATAGCCTAGGAAGGTAGATTTAGGTCACCCCAAACACCATGTTATAACAGGGTACTTTTTAAAAGTACATTGATGGGAATACTGGGTTATTTAAAAACAGGGAAATCTGTTGAGGGCTTCAAATATCATGGTACTCTTGGTTTTGTGTCTGGTGAGAGTGTCAGTCAGACAGGATTTACCTAACAGGATTTACCTAATAGTCACAAGGATGTTAGATAAAACTCAGAGGTGGGCCATAAATCCAGGGGACAAAAGGTAAATTTGGCTCCATATCTGTGTATTGCAACTCTCCACAATGGCAGATCTATCAACCATCAAAGAGCCTTGTATAATCTTTCACACAGGTGTGATGTTTCTTGTGGGAGCATCCGCTGCACGCTTTACCTAGAGGAATACTCTCTCCTTATTAGGCTTAACACAAGCCTCTATTCCCACTTCCATTTTATTTGGTGTCTTAAATCCTGAGGAGGGGCAATTTTAATCTTTTTCAAGTAAGATCATAAAAGTTTGCTATATAGATTTCTTGGGAAGGCTTCAAGTTAATGACTTAAGGTCCTACTTTAAGAAACTACACAAAGAAGAAAAAGACAAGTCCAAATCAGCAGCAGGAAGGAAATAACAGGGGGCATAAATATATGGAATTGCAAACAAAAAAAGCAGAGAAAGTGAGCACACAAAAGCTAGCTTTTCAAAAAAAAATCCTTAAAATTATTGTGTCTCTAGCAACAACGAAAATATTTCTATTGCCAATTCTTAACGACTTCTCAGGGCAGCAAGGTATGAAAAATTAATCCACTTCCACCCCTTGGCCTCATGAGAGAACACACCCCACTGCTCACCACTGCTGCAATACTGAGCTTTCCCACAAACTTGACACCAGTTAATTTCTCTGATGATGATCCATCCCTCTCTGAGCCTGCAGTTCTTTTCTGGAAGTGCTGATGACAGGACTTACCTCCCAGGACTCCTGAGAAGACCAAATTACCGGATGGGTACTTGTGTCCAGCTCAGCGCTTAACAGAAAGATTAGTTTGTGTATTAGCAGAAGACAGTCATCTCACAGAAGAGCAGTCCTAACGGTTAACCTCAAAGACATAGGATCTCCCCAGTGTGGGATCTTCATTTTTAAGGTCCTGGGACTCACCTCCTTCAGAATGCCTGTCCACACTTTGTGAGTCATAAGTAACATTTGTTGAACTGTAGGCTCATATGTGGTGGTCTTTGCCCTTCTAAGCTTTAACAGACAGAAAATAATCCCTGTTGCCTCGTATTTAGAGGGATGGGACAGTGTAATGACTTTGTCTGTTTGTAATACATTTGAATTTTTAGACTATTTGTGATATTGTGTCACAAAAAAGGAACCCAGAGGCCATTATTCTTGAAGCAATCATCTGGGAACTACAGCAACCTATCCTCAAACTTTTGGAGAGGAAGGCCATTTTTGGCTATTTTCTAAGGAAGAACTGGTCCATGTCTGATTCTTATTAAATCTCCATTCAGGCCCTTCCTCCAGCTTCCCATTCATTATGCATTTCTTCTAAGGCCCAATGACCCAATAGTGTCAGCCATGAGTTAAGCACAGCAAGTTTTTATTGAGTCAAATGACCATCTCTAAAATTACTAACAATGCCGGAGTCCTCTACCTCTCCAACCTACAATCATGCAGCAAGACAGTTTGGAGCTCTGTTAGTTGGTCAATACAAGTCAGGTTATTACTTCAGACAGCAGTGTAGACTAAGACGCCATATTTGTCCTGAGTTCACCCATTCAGTCATCCATCCACTCAAACATCTGTTGAGAGCCTTGTGTGAGGCAAACGCTATCCTAGGTACTCAACATTTAAAGAGCTAATAGATAATTCAGAAAGGCTCCCAGGAGTCTGGGGAGAAAACCTGTGGGCAACTGAAGTAAAGCAATGGAATACTTTGTTAATTAGGTCAAGATCTCCAAAGCTGAAGCGTGAGACAGATGTCCTCAGGCACACTGAGGCCAATCTACACTGAACGCATCTCCACATTTCTAAAGAAGGGATTAATTCTCCATGGAGAATGTCCTCCTCACTAAGCTGGAGCTGAGATGTGAAAACCAGCACCATGCCCCACTCATCACAATGGAAGGGGACAAACCAGCTCATTCTTAAGCAACTCATCCATACATTGAAGATCCTAAATCATTTCAAAACAGTTCATTGTTTGAGGTTGTAGTCATCCCTTCCCATCCTTCAGACAATAGCCTCAGAGAAATCCAAGAATAGAGGCTCTGGGCTGTTTGACTGGCCCTCTCTTACCCAGGATCTCTTTGGTAGACACAGGTTCTTTGTTCTGGATTCCCAAGACAGGTTCAATTTTCCAACCATTCTTACAGTTGCTGAATAATGGACTCTTCCCCTCGGCCCTTCTTTCCCTCCTCTGCTGAATGTCTGGTTCAGAAGACGAATCTCTTCTCCATGCCCACAGGTTTCAGTGGATGGTCATCCCATTCCATTCTTCCTGGGTGCACTGGGAAGGGATTCTAGCTTTTGCTGGTAGATATCATCTGTGGAATTCTTGACAGGCATTTGCACTATCCACACCCTCCTCTGGCCCCTTGCATGTCACAGCAATCGTTATTGGGGATTAAAAGAATCATTTTCCCCTTCCCAGACTGCAGTCCAGTAAACTAGATGACTGCCCACCGCTTCTAAGTCTAAGGTTGTTTTTGAACGTGGACATTCATATGTAGACTATATTTCATGAATATGATGCTATTTACCATTCCCCAAAGTAGGGAAGTGATATTTGCCATTTCCAAGTCCCACATTTAGGGCATGTGTGTCACCAAGGTAGAGCAAGCTATTGTCAACCAGATTGGACAGTACAGGACAGAATAGAGCAATGACTGGGGAAAGAAGAGTCACTCCACTAACCTGGGTCATCCACACTCACACTGTGATCTATAGAGACAAGCCTATGTGTTATTTAAATGACAATAGTGTTGAGTCTTTTGATCTCTATAATAGAAGACTTGTGAGTCCCTGAATAGGGACTATACACTCTGATTTTTACAAAAGACACATTTTACACTCCTGTCCATCACTCAAGTATCAATGAAGCATAAAGTTACTCTCTTGTGATCTTCCTTCCCACACACATGCCTCATTCTTTGTCACCTGTTTGAAGTCAAGTTTACAAAAGGTAAAACATCCCATGGCCATCTCCCCTTTCAGTTCTCCAGCCTCGTGATCAACCACAGCACCGCCCAGCACCCCAAAGATCTGTGTGGCTTCCATGTCCCAGAAATTGCTTCCTCTCCTAGACTTGGTTTGTTAGAGCATTTCCCTTTATCCCTTTGTACCAGCTTCCAGAAGACAAATACTAACAGCATCAAGAAGCCCCACTGTGTCCTCCTTCAAGGGTTCTATTGATTGTGACTTCATCTCTTGGAGCAAATGGATGGATTTAATATTAAACTGAAATGCCAAGAGTTGGCAGAGAGATCATAGAATTGAATAAAAATAAAATTGTTCAGAAGTGAAAAATTTCAACTCGCCAAAGGAGTTTGTTCTTTTTTTTTATACCACGTATATATGCTTCTTGTATCTTACTCAAGATAAATATCTCTATAAAGACTAAGGACACTAGAGTTACTTAAAGTGTCCAGTAGAAAAAGAACAGGAAATGCTCACTCAACTGTCCCCATTCTTTTACCCACCCAGGTTCTTTCCTAGTCTCACATCAGACATAGCCCTGACACCACTACTTGGTATAGCCATCTCCTGCTTCATGCTCACACAGGATATAGTCTATATGCCTTCACTAGATGGCAGAGTTATAAGTCAAATCCAGACCCCTCTGGATCCAACGTCTTTAGTTCTCACAATGGAGACTCTGGCCAGGGACATGGCATTGTTTCTAAGCTGAGTATAGCAGTGGCGTAAGATGAAGGCATAGGGTTGATCTGGACATGAAGTCACACAGTTACAACCCCTACCGTCACATCCGATGAGTCATTATGTGGATCTGACATCAGGATCTCAGCTTATCCCAGATTTATGTGCTCAGTTATCAACACATTAGCTTGCTCCACCCCAAATCAGTAATTTCTTAGAAATCTATTGTTCGTGTAATGTACCTGTTCCCACAGACTTCCAACAAAATAAAGATGCCATGTCATCGCTGCTTTATTTTCATACGATTAAGTGTTTTGGAGAGCATGGAGCAATACAAATATTGTTAAATATTATTAAATATCCACATAAAGTAATGACATTTCCTCCAAAGATCCAAACTCTTCTGTGCCATTGGATCCTGTAAAACAAAAACATGTTCCGTGTGAGTGCTGTCATCCTCCTGATCAAGACGAGGACTTAATGCAAGTCATTATGGACATATTTCACAGTTATACCGCGATGCAGCATGTGACAAGTTCCTACGTTGTTTTTCTTGCAATTTGTACTTACGAGATTAATTTGTGGTATGTGATTAGGTTGTTGGGTTTATATAAATCTTTCGGCCTTGAGGAACAACCTATTCCTGGTTTTGCTGGATAGTTCCAGCTCCCAGGGTGGTGGCAGCTTCCTCAGGCACCTTGGACAGCTAGGGCTCTGATGCTAGCAATAGGCAATGCTCCAAACTTCTTGGGACCAGGTCCTCGGGAAAGGCAGAGCAGGCCAGAGCTGCTGCTACACATGAATTTCCTTGACTGAAGGCTTCTTTGGGGTACAACCTCAACATACCAAGGGAGTGTTTTTCTCACTAGAAAGGTCAAATGTGTGTGTGTGTGTGTGTGTGTGTGTGTGTGTGTGTGTTGGGGGTGGAAGATCAACGTGGGTCACATGAGGCTTAATCTCTTTTGCAACGCGGTCCACAAAGGACAAACTTCTCAAGACCAGATATGAAAGCAAAGGTGGTAACATTGCTGAAACATCCTGTTTCCATCAGATTGTACTGACTGTCTATACAGGGTGCTGTGGAGGGGTGATGCTCTTTCTTTCAACAACAGCATCCCAGCCTTCTGCTTCTAATATCTCCCAGTCAGACGCAGAACATTTGTTTGGAACAATGGTTAGCAATGAAGCTAACCTTGGTCTGTCTACAGGACTTTGTTGTCAATGTATCTTCCATTCCTTGGCTGGAAAAAAAAAAGGTAAGGGAGAAAGTCTTACAAATCTGTGACACAACTGCTTGAGTTTTTTTCTCTACTGAACACAAAGGCCTTGCTTTTCTAACTGAGCTCTCACTCCTGTCCTTACATAGAAAGTTCTTATACACCCTCTCAGGCAATAATCTAGGCCCTCACTGCTCCCAGGAGCATGACTCCCATCCCTCATCCCACCTCCCCCCTTAGACTTAGTTCATGCTGAGAAGATCTTCTACTTTCCAGACTTCACAGCCTGGAGACATAACAGGGATCTACTGCTTCTTGGAGTCCTTCCCAGAAAACAACACATTAATAGATCAGGGTTATGAAAATGGTAGGAACCAGGAAGAGGTCATATGGATTCCCATGGTCAAAGACGTTAGGGAAACAAAGGAAACAGGTGTGATTTTTCCATGACATTTCCCAGAGCTATTTCCCAATGGGCCAGGGTGCACTGTGGGTCATCAGGAAGGCTGAGTGCTGTGTCTTTTAATAATGTCTTATTTTTTGCACGGCACTAGCAGCAAGGATCCACAGTATACGGCTTGGAGTGGCCATAGATTTAGTTGGATTCGCTCATTGGTTTTTTTTGGTGCAAATATTGAGAAGCTTGTGTGCAGTCAGTGAACAGAGCAAACCTGAAGACTCCATGACCTTGGCAAGGACCTCTCTGTCACCTGGGAAGGAAGATGGTACCGGAGCTCCTCGTGCCAGTGTGGTTTTAGGTCATCTACCTTAGAATTGTGCCTAAGATTGTGGAGTCTGGTTTCCCTAGTATCTGTCCATCAACAGACATCTTCCCCCTGGCCCTCCAAGCTCCGAGAATGTGAGCACATCCAGCCTATATCTTGTTGCTCAGTTTCCCTTGCAGCTTTGTAAGAGATTCTGACTGAGCCACACCCTAGGTGGAGGAGGAGAGCAGTGCCCATCTGATCCTGGGAGCTGGGATGCCGACAGTGAGCGCAGTTAAAAACAGAAACAAGGAAATCTGTTATACCCTGAAAAGGAAAAATGGCCTCCCCAAGGTGGTACTGGGGTCCTGCAACACAAAAACACAAACTATTATAAAGTCACATTCTAAGTCAAGAACCTTCAAAATGTCCACAGAGAGGGTTTCAAAAAGGATGGTCCCAGCATAAGGATACCTGGAAAACTTGTTTTAATGAAAATTCTCAGAGCCTACCTCAGACCTATTAAATCTCAGGGTGGAGTCCAGCTATCTCAATTTTAATGAGACTCTAATGCATGCTCAAGTCTGAGACTCACTGGTCTGGGGTTGACACCAGCAGAGCTATCATTTATCTCTCTAAGCTTGTACAATGGCATGTGGGTCTCTGAACCGGAAAAGACAAGTCTCTGGTAACGGAGGACCCAAGTGACTCATCTGTGAGACTAGGAGAGAAATATTAACCATGCAAGGTACTATCTGCATCTTTCCATGATGACTTTCTACCTCAGGACAAGCCCAGGGAACCCCCAATGCTTAGAGAAGATATCCAGGGCCCTTTGGGGAGATCTTTTCTATCCAAATGGGGTGGGGCCGCAGGTACCAGGCCTCTCCTTGCCCTTCTTTCTAGAGCTTTCTGGGAAATCAGGGTTCTCACAAAGTTCACATGCCTTCTTAGGAAAGTCCACAGCAGCAGCCCTGGAATCCTGGAAGGGAAAGAAGTATAAATTAATCCATCAGGGACGACATCCATTACCTCATGGCTGCCCTAGGGTAATGGTGTCCCTTTTTGGCTCCATTCTTAGATCATGAGAAGACAGGTGCAAAGAAGCAATTGGGGTGAACAGCTGCTAGTGGGACCAGTTACAAGTTCCGGAAGGGAAACTTGTAGCTCAATCTGAGTTGCAGTTTAGGAACAAAATGTGTTCAATTTGCTTACAACTTTGAATAACACCAACGTTGGAATGTACTTCTGATTTAAGTAAAATTTCAATGTGAAGCTATTTTAGCATCTTTGGCCCATTTTTGAGAATCACCTGGCTTAAGAAAGGAGTTAGTGGTGGACCTGAAAGCATGTGTTGAGGCAGCAGGGATCTCAGACAGCGTCCTAGAGGCTGGGCAATTTCCTGAAGCCTTAGGACTTCTGGGTCTCAAGCTAAGAGGGTTCTGGACAAAACAGGACATGTTGGCCACTGTACCTGGGCTCAAGATAGCCAAAAATATGTTTTTTTTATTATTATGTTTTGCTGTCATGCATCAAAACCTTGATTAATAGTTTTTTGATTACTAGTTTGAACAGGATCAGCTATTACTGAAACTGGTCCTTACTGAACACAAGGAGAGAAAACTGACAGATAGGGCCACAGGAAGCAGAGGTATCACCAAGGAGAATTTCACAATGGGACGAAGGGACAGAATTGAAAAGCAAGCCAAAACAAAAGCAAAATTTAGGATGACCCGAACAAAGGAAGAGAGGAATGGAATGGGATGGGGAAGGGTCCCGCGGCCCCTCCCTCGGCCCTTCCAGTCGCAACAGCATGAGGTTACAGGTTAAGGGACCAGGGTTTCTGCCTACAGCTCTCCACAACAAACTGAGGACCGGGGTTCAAGGAGAGAGCGAAACTGAGCTTCCCAGGGCAGTAGCACACATTGACCACCATGTATACGATCAACCATGGGACTACGGTGAGAGGAGACAAGCACGTACTGGACACAGTGACCTCATCTTCCTGCTGGCGAGCTTGGCAGCCAGGCGCAGACCCCTCAGGGATATTTGAGAGCCCCGGGCGATGCACATGCTTTTTGACTCACCTCTCTTACAAATGGGTTTCATTTTCAGAGTAAAATCAATTTCCGGAGTGTAAGCTTGAAATGTTTATGTTTCCAATAAAGAGCTTGCTTGCCTTGATACAGGTGTCAATTCCAACACACCACATACCACTTAGAAATCTCCCCTCAGGATAATCAATCAGTTGCTTTAACCCGAAGCACGCTGGTCATCTCAAAACAGCGGCTGCCCTGGGTGTGTTCTCTCTCTCTCTCTCTCTCTCTTTCTCTCTCTCTCTCTGTCTCTCTCTGTCTTTGTGTCTGTCTGTCTCTGTCTCTGTCTCTCTCTCTCAGTGCTGTCCTATTCTGCAGCAGAGGTACCAGGGCAGCATGCATCGGAGCCCCTTGGTGCATCCTGTACTGCCCACCCTCAGGAAGGCCAATTGTGCTTTTATTCTCTTGGGTCTACTGGAGTGCCTTGGCTTTGAGTGAAACGACCACAGCTCTCCTCTCCCTTAGCTCTTTTTTGCTCTGTGATAGCTGACCCCTCCTTACCTAATCCCTCCCTAGTAGTTCTATCCATGACTCTTAGCCTCTTGGGGGGAACATATTTTGCTGAGTATTTGACAATTTTAAGAATCTTCCTGAAGACTTGGGAAACCCCAAGTGTGCAAATATGTGGCTCTCCCAGGTACAAGGCCTCAGATTTAAGCCCCAGAGTTGAAAACAGCAGTTAGAGGTGATGGTTGTTATTCCCATTGTGTATCTACACCCTGACAGCCAAGGAAGATGATATGCGTGGATCACTGTGGGGGACAGCAATGTACGCATCACACAGCGCTTCGTGAAATCTAAAGATGGAAAGAAATGCAGATGGGTGGAAATAGGGTGTGGCATTTACCAGACTCTTCTGTACTGTTAAGTGTATGATAACACGTACACATTTCTTACGTAACTTCCCTTTTTGCAGTTTATTCTCTAACATTTCAGATCTGTCTGCTACCCACCATGATGAGTCCTGGGCAGGGAGGCAGAGCACGTGTGCCTAGGGGTTCCCTGATTTCTACTTGGCTGTGCGTGTATACAAATTCAGAAAGCATAAAAGGCACACAGGAGAGCATCAGTTTTACAGAAAGCAAAACAAAATACTGACCCCGGAGTTAGCTGGATGTGTTGTCTTCTGTGTTCTGGAGTAGTGAAATAAAACCTAAATAAAAAAGAAGGGAGCGTTAGCACCAAGTGTCGCTTGCTCCAAACAGGGTGCGCAGTATGTGCTAGGCACTGCAAGGGACCCACCCTTTTGTGTACATCCTGGTTTTCCTGGAAAGAGAATTGAGAGAAAAATTACACGGAGTTTGACTGGAGCAGGTATATAGTGAGGTTTTCAGTATAACTCACACCATGAGCCTGAATATTATGAAACAGTCAAGTTAAGACTGTAGCTGACATAGGCTTTTAAAATTAAGTTGTCATTTACAACTTAATCTCTTTTTATCCTTTCAATCTCAGGGAGGAGATCTTTTCTTCTGTTTCATAAAAAGCAGTAGTCTGTTCACCTTTTTTTCCAGGATGCTAAGCAGACTTTTCCACATTTCATACGCATCATCATTTTCTTCTTTTATTTTCACAGAAAAACATGTATCAAGCTTCACTCATGTGACGTTTCATCCATGTTACCTGACTAGAATACACATACTATGAGAGCAGGTAGTTCTGTGTGGATCCCCGGTACCTGGCAGTCCCGTGTTCCCAAGCACCTCTGCTGAATGAATGAACAAATGGGTCTCTGTTCAAAGAACTCATTAGATTGTTCCTGTCTAAGTTTCTTCTGATCTCATGGGGTAACCAGAGAAGCAGAGCTTGGGGAGTTTCTGCAGGCGGCATTGAGTGTAGAGGACAGCCACTTTCTGAGTTGCCTGAACATAGAAATCACCTAGAGACACAGACCTGGCCTGTGGAGAACAGAGCAGGGGTGCATTAGGAGTTTCAGCTACTCATCTCAACACCGGGCGGTTGTAGGAACTCCAAGAAGAGATACACCAAAGGTGACATTTGGGGGCTACAGTGAAGCCAGGAAGAACCTCTCTGTTCACAATTTGAAAGGGTTGACTTTTTTGTTCATTGAACAACTACTTGTTCTTCTGTAACCAGAAACAGTGGGTGTGACAGCCTTGGGGAAACAAAAGAGCTAAAAGATATTCACTCCGAGTAGGTCCTTGCACCCGGGAGCCACACAATCTGTCTGAATACCACAACTTGCAGTGGTACAGCTACACTCCCACTGTCCCTCATTATGTGGGAGTCACCTGTATTCTTCATACAAAGAGCAGGGGAGCCCTGTGGTGCAAGGGGAGGAGGCAGTGGCAAAGAAGTGGGGCTCCCTCCGAGTTCTTACTCTGAGGCTTCGTCCAGATACCAGAGCTATAAAGATGGTTATAATAATCATCTCCAAACATGTACATGGTGGTAAGTTGAAAATGAGATGCAAGTACAATATCTTCACGAAGTTTGAGAGAGAAGGTGGCACTTGTATTTTGAATGAGAAGCAGCTGCCACAAGAGGCAGTCAGTGGCCGTCATTTGCCATGCTGCGGGTGCTGCTGACAGCGCTTCGCAGGTTGAAAGCACTCAATCCTCAGGATAAACTGGAGCTGTCACAGCAACTACACATGAAACATGAAACTGCAACGAAGGCACGGAGAGATTAAGACGCTGCCAGGTTGAACAGCTGAGTTCGAGAGCCCGGGCTGTAAACACGAGCTCTGAGGAAGCAGAGCTTGCTAGCTAAGGAAAGAGCCGTGCAAAGATTCAAAGGGTCTGCAGTATTTGGAGAACACTGAGGTGCTGGATGTGGCTAGACTGTGTGATGCTCTAGGGAAGTGAGTGGGGAAAAATATAACGTCACTCTGGCTGAGAGCTGACGGGCTATGTTGAGAACCATGGAATATCCCAAGACCACTCTTTTGAATGTTCAATTAATCAGCATTGATTTTGTATCCACTGAATTACTTTTGCTGTGGTTAGTATAGTTACTGCTAGGCATGGGTCCGTTACATGAGATCTACTTTCTGTTATTATATAGACAATGGTAATCTTAAGAATAAACATGAAGTACTAATGTCCTGTGGTAATTTGTATCAAAGGGAGAAACTTGATTTTTCCTAAAAAACTATATTCTTATACACACACGTGCACATATACATAACACTCTCTAGTAGACAGTAAAAGAGTCGTTTATTAAACATAAGTTATGATGTAAACATATATACTGATATAACTACAGGAACTAGCACATGCACTAGCTTTACCTTCGGTTGGTTAGAAAATTTTACCTGCCCATTCAGATAGTATGCCAGTCGCTAAAAGACAAAATGAAGAAAATAAATCATACGTAAGAGTAAGTTCTTTAGTCGGTAGACTTCTCCTACAACATGTTTAAAATTCTAAAAGTGTTCCGTTTCTTAACCTAGAATTATCTCCTCACATAATGCAAGGAATCTTAACTTTCAAGATGTCTTAAATGAGGCCATGTGACCATCACAGCAAGCTTCTGCTGCAGCCAAATACCTTAAAACAGTTTTAAGTGAACATTAACCACATAGTATTTTCAAGACTGGGACTAAATACAGATCTCACAGTGCTGCATGATAGCCTACCTCAAGCTCCCTAATACCCAAGCCATCAGGAGGATCGGTTAAAGGTTGAGAAAATCCTACAACAAAAGACAATCAAAACGTCAGTTCCAAAAAGAGGTCAGAGCATTTGCTTCTGCACCCATGTCATAAAAAATATGCAGAATTCTTAATAGAATCCACCACGGAGCCAAACAAAAGAATCCGTTATAAAGGTAAAACCTATACAACACTGCTAAGAGGAAACTACAAAGAAAAGACACTTCTGCCTAGTACTAGCAAATCCGGGATGTGTAACCAACATTATTTTCAAAGTGCATATGTTCAATTTAATGGGTGTTTTTAGTCCATTTGTTAGCAAATCAAGAAAAAAAAAGAATACTTAAGGAGCAAATAAGTTTATATTTTGGTGGGATTTGTGAATATTAAATATCAGAAAGTAATGTTAACAAAGAAGGTGCATCTAATCAGGACTTTTAAGAAATGCAGGCAGGTACCTGGCCCTGCCCCATCAGCCCCTCCAGGGGTGGAGTTCTGGAGACAGTTGCTATTAGCATGTAGTTGGATCCTGCCAGCCCCCTTCTGACTTAAACAAAGACATCTTCTCATTTACACATGATACAACACTCACAGGTTTGTGCAATTGAAAGAATCTGTAAGCAAGGTCAGCACTAGCAAAATAAGATTAAATAAACACATATAATGTCTTGAATTAGGATATCTTAAAATATGGAACAATCCTATATGGATCAGGAGCAATTCATTCTAACAATAACAAATGTATACATAAATACATATACATATATGTATATGCACTGTGGGTTATTTGCTCTCTTCAATCTGAGTCAAGAGAAAGCTAAGGCAATACGTTGGCACATTCAGATGATAGCGTTCAAATCTTGAAGGGCAATAGCCTAATTTGAAATGATAGAAAGTAATGTAGAGTTAAGGATATGCACAGTTTTCTCTAGAAAGACTGAAATTAGGATATGTATGCTAACTCCCTTCAATTATTTCAAGAACTGTCACAAGTAAGAAATCATCATCTAATCCTGCATACCCCCCAAAGACCATAACAAGAAAACTTGGTTGGATGTCAAATGTGATCAGGTTGAAACTTAATGTAAAGATTTTTTTGGTAATTATCATCATTTAATAATGCAAAGTAGTGCAAGCCAATCACATGAGGTCTTACTGAGAGGTCTGTGTTAATAAAAAGATGAAGACCACAGGACCTGATCCTCAGAAAACAAAATCTAATAGGGAAAATAGGGAGGTGAATATAAATATGCAGGCAATTAAATTAAAAACCAGATTTTCAAAAGCAAACTATTAACAAGATTCTATTGGAGACCAGAGAGGCAGCTGCTGATCATCTGGGTCTGGCAATGAGTTAGAGGTTAGACAAAGTAGCTGAACAGAGTCTAGAAGCCTGGCTGAGAAACTGCAGAGAGGACCCAGAGAACTGGAGATGTTAAGCCAATGCCACTACCATTTCTCACAGTGCCCAGGTGTTGCAATTACTCTTTAGGACAAAACAAAATTATATTTTTGCAAGGTTCTCTACCCCTCTAAATCAGAATTCTAATGGAAAAGTTCAAATTTTTGCAAAAATCCTTGCTTGCAATGATAGATTTTCATCAAGGGCCCACTTTCCTGCACTCTATGACAAACTGCCTGGAGATGGTAATGTTGTCTTAGGGCCTCATATCCCCGCATCCCCCTTTTCTGGCTCCCTACAAATGGCTTCTCAGAAATTGAAGAGCCTGGGGAACACGGTCAGCACCGTGGACAGCGCTCGGGGCTTGAAGGCTGCTAGCCTTCAGGTTCCCAGAATGCACTCCAACCTCGGACATAATCCCTTCTGTCTGCATAGCTGCTCTCTGCCCTCTCCAGCTGCCCACCAACTTTCAGTTTTGGTGACTGTCAACCTAGTTTTAATCCTGATATTCTCGTCTTCAGTATCTTTGAAGCAGTCCTCTAAACAGAGTCTTCCCCCAGCTCACATGGAGACTGTACCCTTCAGTTTCACCACTCCCGGGGCAAGATCTGTTTAACCCCAGTTTCTGGGTAAAAGGTTTTGGAGTCTTTCTGTGTCCATCAGTCTGGTTAGACACAAAGGCAATGCTTGGAAACAAGAGAGTAGAGGTAAGGGTAAATGAAAGAAGGAAGCTCAAATCCCTTGAGAAGGACCCTGAGGGGTCAAGATCTGTCTCAGCCTTCCACAGAACTCAGTCATGGAGGGTGTGATGACATTCCCCTTACCTGAGGAGGGAATGTGCAGCATACAGAAGCAGTAGACGGCCAAGATGGGAGGGAACGGAGGAAGCAGATGTTTCATCTTCAAGGTCTGGCTTCTCTTTGCAGACCATAGATGTGTGCTGTTCCGACAGGAAGTGAGCATTTCCCCAGGGTCCAGAGGCAGAGATGACCCTCTGCCCTGCATCTGTCCAGCTCAGGGCAGTAGGAGCCTTTATTGGCAGCATCCTAAAGCCCATTGTCTGAGCACCAATCAGCTTTGCGCAGGAGGACCCTGGCTTTCTCATAAATGTCATGCTGGGCCCTTGTTTGTAGAATAATATCCTCCTGGTGTAAGCATTGTAGAGTCATCTTTTTCAGGCCAGCAATAAAAATAAGAACCAGAGAGTCAAAATTGTTATTCTATAATGGTTTGAAAAAAACTTCTAACTCAGGAAAGGCCTATTCTCCTTTCTAAATCACAGAGCTGGACATAAATCCACAAACTCTTCAATGATGAAATCTTTGCTTCCTAAGAAACTGCTATTTTCTCCTAGTAACAAAGGTTGTCTTTGGTGCATCTAAGAACAAATCCTGAAATCCTGAATATAATATCACAGGAGGCCAAAGTTCAGATAGAAGATTGCATTCATTTGCCCTCTCTCTATCCTATGTCTAACCCTTAGGAAGATCATTTATAGAAAAAAGTAATTCACCAACATGACTGGCTAAACATGATCTGAACAAGGATGATACCAATAGACATGCTAATGTGGATGGGACAAACTCACAGAGTCCTCAGTCCTACACAAATATCTACAGACAGCCAAGGAAGGCTGAGAGCAGGAGAAATAGACTTAGCCAGGGAAAAGTACACCAATACAATATTAAATGGTCAGCTCTGAAAACATATACAAATAACATTATATAGACTGGTGAGGTTTTACATATCAATATATATGCAATTATATATATATATATATATATATATATATATATATATAAATAATTAATAAAAAAAGAGAGGTCATGAATTTGAAACAGAGCAAGGAGGGGTATATGGGAGAAAGAGTTTGGAGGGAGGAAAGGGAAAGAAAAAATGGTATAATTATATTATGATCTCAAAAAAATAAAAGAAATAATTTTAAAAAAATAATTCAGCAACCAAAATATGATTGTCTGCAGACCCAGGTAGGTATGGTGGAGCTCTCTTTTAACAGCAGCATTTGGGAGGGAAGAGATAGGCTGCTCTCCTGTGAGTATCAGACCAGCCAGGGCTACACTGAGACCTTGTTTCAAAACTAAGTACATACATGTGTAAATAAATAATCACGGTGGGAAATTTGCCTCTAAGATCTTTTTCAGATTCATTTCTACAGATGAGTTAAATATTTCAGATTAAGTCGGTGCTTTTAAAAACATGGTAGCATGATTACTTAGTAATAATAAAAACTAATGTGTGAGCTAGGATACATGCTAGGATATATTTGCATTATCTCAAGGAAGCTAGCTCATAATTATCAGAGAACACGCATGCTACACTGACGGTGTTCTGATTTTATGAATGGGGAAAGTGGAGCGGGGGCTCACATAGGAAGTCACCAGAGATCATTCAACTACTAAGGGAAAAAGCAAGAAATTGGTCCCAAGGGCAGCTGAGCTGGTCTGTGGGTCCACAGACAGTGAGATTTGTCTTGATTAATTGCTTTTTCTAAAATGAGCCCTTTGGGATTCTAAAGGACAGAAAGAAAGTAAATGAATGAAATCTTCTATTTCTTGCCAAAAGTATAATACATATGGCCATAAATGTTTTAGGGACTTTTCATTAATGCATATCTTTAATTTTATCCTTTTAGAGGTTACAAGATGACTAATAGTCAATGAACCCTTACAATGTATCTTAAGCGTGTTAATATTTGTTTTTCTTTGATGTATTTTATAATTTTTTTTAAATTGACTTAGTTTTCCCAAATGAATGACCTTTTTAAAAACAGTTTTGACCAGCTCGGCTCCTAGACTCCATCAGAGACATCTCTTTGCACAGTGAGCAGCAGTCAATGCAGAGACTCACACGTTCAGAGAATTAGGATCTGTGGGGCTCTCAGTTACAAAGGAAAATCCGTATCATATCTCTCCCTCCCAGGCTTGGGAACAATGGAGAAATGGGAGGAACTGTAAGACCCAAAGGTTGGGGAAGAGCACAATGAACACGTACCATCAGACCGAGAGGACTGCTGCATGAGCTCACAGCTGCATTCATGGCCTGCAAAGATCGAGCCAGTCAACATTCTAGCTCATGAGCCCCACCCTACCTGATGGCTTCTGGAAGAGAGAGAAATCTGTCTTCTTTAAGGGTGTGCCTATTGGTAGGTTGACCAAGCTCCAGTGGATAACCCCTCACTCAGGAGTTCGTGGAAAGCACAAATTGGAGTCAGTGAGTTATTTAAAACAAACAAACAAACAAACAAACAAACACTAAGTTGGTGTGGTAAGTGGGCAGCCAACTTGACTACATCTAGAATTAACTAAAACTCAAATGCCTGGGCACACCTCTGAGGGTTTTTTTTTTTTTTCTTGGAAGACTCACTTCTAATCCAGAACTGAAGACCAAATATCCAGCCTCATGAATTGAACAACTACTGTTTTTTTTTAAACTTTGACTCATAGGTAGCCATTGCTGGATTAACTGGACCACAACCTGTAAGCCGTTCGAATAAATCTTCATTCTCACTATATATGGATTCATTTTATAAGTTCTGTTCCTCTAGAGAACCCTAAGTGATCTGGATAGAACCCTAAAGGTGGATCTGATCTGGGTAGAATTACAGGGAGAAGTTGGGAGTCAATATGATCAAAATATATTGTATGAAATTCCCAAAGAATTAGTACAAATATCATTTTTAAAAAGAATAATTTTGAGTGAGAGTCGCTCAGAAGGAATTTTTTTCTGTCTTCAGATGGGATATTTTCCAAAGATGTTTTCATTTGTAACAGAATGAGAATTGAGAATTCTCTTTTATCAGAATATTGTTGTCTCCTTTATGTAATTCAGCAAAAAGCAGAGAGAAATATTTATTATAACATGTAAAATTTTAGTTCAAGAATAACTCATGGTCTTTACATGCCAATTAGAGACTATACCGCTTATATCAAAATAGTACTCATGGCCTAACAGAAAACCTTCACTGAATGAAGGACAAATATGAGTGAGTACTTTTAAAGTGTAAACCACTTGCAAACACTTGAGACAATCATTCAATATGCACATAGCAGCATACATTTGTGGCAGCTGTGTTGTTTGTCAGCAGGTGCTTATTGGATGTCTGGTCTGTGTCTAAAAAAATACACATTTTTTTCAAATAAACCTTTGTAATGAATAATTCAAAACAAACTTATGCTTTGTCCATATTCATTCTCAGATATTTTTGCATATTTGCATATGCATATTTGGTCCACACTGGTTCTCAGGTATTCAAGTCAAAATGTAAAGTATCACTTGTAATGTTAATTCACAAATAGAAAATTACAAGAAAAATATCTGTTCTTGTACTATTCCCTGTACACTGCTATGGGCTGTCTTGTGCCCTGAATGATTTATATTGTGTTGGAGGTCTATGCCCCAGTGGAACTGTATGTGGAGACAGAGCCTTCAATAAAAGGTTAAATGGAGTTATAAGAGATTCTCTCAGCCTCTCACACTCGCAGAGGAAAGACTATGAGAAGACATCGTGGGAAAGGAGATCTTCCATCCACAAGCCAACGAGAGCAGCCTGCCAGAAACCAACTGTGCACAGCTGTGAGAATATGGATCTCTGCTATTGAAGGCCCCAAGCTATGATATTTTATTATGGAAATCCAAGCAGAATAATACAGACACAAAGAGATTTTCTAGTCAAATAAATACAAAAGTAAAGCTGGAAACTCTCTTGTTGCTTTCAAATTATGTTGCTCTATAAGAAAAAGAAAATCAATTGGTAAATTACTTGGAAGCTTCGCAAAATGATCAGATTTAAAGAAAACTATCTTCGGGTGTAATTTTCTTGGGAGTACAAGCAAATTTTAAAATAAATTAGGAAATATAAATAGCTTTGTTGTTAAAGATTTGTTTCACTATTTTAAATGTGTGTGTGTGTGTGTGTGTGTGTGAGAGAGAGAGAGAGAGAGAAAGAGAGAGAGAGAGAGAGAGCGGGAGAAATATGCACATAAGTTCAGAACCTGAAGAACCCAAACGAGGGCACTGGATCTCCTGGAGCTGGAGTTACAGGTAGTTGAGAGGTACTTGATGTGGGTACTGGGAACTGAACTCAGATTCTCTGAAAGAGCAGCAAGTACTCTTAACCAATGAGTCGCTTCTCTGGTCCCCACAAATAGCTTTTAAAAAATCATTAACAGAACAAGAACTGAGTGGAAAGATAAACATGGAGGTCAATGAAAAAGGAAATTACAAGGCCTTGCTGAGGGGCAAGAGAGAATGCATTAAAAATGAAGTAGTGTTTAGCCTCGAGGATTAGATGCCATTAAAGGTTTAATTAATGACAAGCTAATCTATAAAGATAGCATAATCCTCGTTAAAATTCAAAATTACTCTGTCGTCAAGTTCTAAAACACCTGAAATTAATTTGGGAAAGAAAATAGTCATTATCATTCAGCACATTTGGGGTAAAATATCCCCAACACTTTACCAATGTCACCACGTACTCTAAAGCAGCAGCCAGTGTGATACTGTAGGTAATTTTGTTATTGATTACTCGTGGACAATAGATAATAAAGTAGAATAGAGACTCTTGAGGCAGATTGGTTTAATATGGAGGAAAAATGACATTCCAAACCTGTGGAAATGACAGACTGCTCCCTACGATATTATAGACAAGTGGCTGATTATTTGGCAAAAACAAGACTATTGCAAGCTACAAATTGCAGCACACTAACGAATGAAGCAAGTACTGTGAATGCCTCTGCAGTTTCTGTATGCTGCGGCGATCGGCATTCAGAACCTCTTCTGGAGCTTTCACTATAGCTCGGTGACAAGGTACTTCCTTAGCATTACAAAATTTAAAAAAACTTAAAAGGCTGGAGAAACAACCACACTTCCTGTGGGTGCTCCTGGGTGCTGATTCCCAGAAGTAAAAGGACTCAGCCAGGAGCCTGCCTGCTGCAGCTTGGATCTGCAGTGTCTCCTCTTTAAAGGCCCATGCATTAATAGATTGATTCCCAGCCTGTGGCAATATTGGAAGGTGCTGGACCCTTCAGGAAGTGGGTCCCAGTAAAAAGAAGTTAGGTCATTGGGAGTGTGTCCTTGAAGAGGAAACCGGAAGGCCCCTTCCTGTCTGTCTCGATACTGGCCTCTGGAAAGTGAACATTTTTCTTGACTACGTCTTCAAAGCAATGGCGTTAAGCTACTATGAATGGAACCTTCCAGCCAAAGCAAATCTTTTCTGTTGTGTGATTCTCGATCTCAGCTATCTTGCCACACTATGGAAAACTGACTAACACAATGCCTTTCACGTACAAACGAACAACGGAGCCCATCACTACTCTATCTGGTCTCAATACCCCAAAAGAAGATGTTCCTCCGCCTTATAACCACCCCAGAGCGATGTAACAGGTAAGCAGGAAGCGCCACTCTTTCCTAAAGCCTGGGAAATTGTTACAATCAGGCAGTCCTGCGCGGCTCACAGGTTCTGCCTTCCTTTCCCTCGGAAGCCCCAGTGAAGATGTTTTCACACGTACAGTCACCTCCACGTTCTGCTTCCTGACCATTCTGGTGTCTTTCCACATGGTCCTTTGTAGAATGGCATGCATCTTGTGTCTAGGATGTGTAAATACAGACGTACCTTGGCTTAGGATGGGGTTTCAAATCGCCTAAGTTGAAACTGTATTTAGGGCACCCAACTCGCCAGACACCCTGGCTTGGACTATACACTCTTTCCCGTTCTGATTATAGGGCTGACAGGGAGTCGTGTCTCACTAGTGCTGCCTAGCATTGCAAGCAAGGGCTGCTAGCTGAGGACAGGATCAAAATTCAAACTGTGAGTTGCAGTTTCTATTGTATGCGGATTGCTTTCATATGATCGTAACCCACCCACCCCCAAAGTCACGTCTTATATTATCAGTAAAATAAACTTTAATTCTTTTCTTTCTTTGTGTGTGTGTGTGTGTGTGTATGAGAGAGAGACATACAAAGACAGAGTCAGTCAGTCAGACAGACAGACAGAGACAGAAAGACAGACAAAGAGAGATCGAGTCTGTGTCTGTGTGTAAATACGTGTGTTCCCACGGGTGCCATGGCAACATGTGTGGAAATCAGAGGACAATGTGCAGAAATCAGCTCCATCCTTCCACCAAGTGGGTCCCAAGGATCAAACTCAGGTTTTCAGGCTTGGCGGCAGTCATCTTTAACCACTGAGTCATCTTGCTGACTCAAAACTTCATGTAACCTTTATTTTGTCCTGTCTCCTCTTGAGGCCATGCTTGCTTGGCTACCACTTAAAATAATATAAGGGTTGAGAGTGTGTCGCAGTGATGGGGTGCTTGCCCAGCATGCTTGCCCTGGGCTGAAAAATAAAAGAGAAATATAAAACACAGAGATGTACGGACACTGACACGAAATTATATGTTAGAAAATGGTATAGGGGCCAGGCAGACGACTTAGCAGCTAAAAAGTACTTGCTGAGCAAGCCCGAGGAACTGAATTCAGAAACCATTTTTTTTTATTTGTTTGTTTCTTTGTTTGTTTTCATTTTGTTTGTTTGTTTGTTTTAAAGCAGGACAGCATGCATCCTGAATCCTTACACTCCCGCAGTGACTTCGGAGCTGGAGACCTGAAAATTCTTTGCAAGTTTACCAGCCAGCCAGTTTGGAGCACCCAGTACAATTTGCAAACAATAAGAGCAACCCTGCCTCAGACATAGTGGAAGGCAAATACTGACTGGAAATTGTCCTTTGCCTTCAGCACATGTGTGAGAGAATGTGTACCTAACTGCAGGTGTCTGAGAGGCCAGAAGAGGGCTTTGGATCTCACGGAGCTGGATTTACAGGCAGTTTTGAGCCGCAGAATACAGGTGATGGGAACGTGAGTCTTGAGTCTTCTGCAAAAGTGTATGGCCTCTGGAAAATTGCTCTTAAGCAAAATTTAGAGCAAGGAAGTCATGAAAGAAAAGATTGGTGAATGTCGTTTCATTTTTTAAAGTTCTTTGCCATAATCAACATGAGCAGGCAAAAATACTTAAGTGTTAGAAAGTCCATAAAAAATTCTTATAATCAGGCGGAGAGTGAATTGCACATCACAGAGGAAATTGTAAATGAACTTGACTATTAACATGTAAATATATACAACTCTTTAAATGATTAAGAAGGTTCTGTGTGCATTGATGGAGTAAGTTCTTTATAACATAATTAATAAAGAAAAATTATAAAAACTGCATTCCACATGCTCTGATGTCAGCTTCTTATAATAAACCAAAGCACAGCCATCTAAATAATCAGGTGGGCAATTCGGGTTAGGCTCCAGGGGGCGGGTCTTACAGCATGGGCTGGGCTCAGCTGATGTCAGGTGGATTCATTCCTATATCTGTATTCACCTACTGAACACACAGAGGATCTGAGTTTCTTTTCTGTGTAATCCCTCACTCTTCAGGTGGTTAACCCATGCTTGATCACATGTTTGGTTTGGCATTTTAAGACAGTGAGAGTTGAAGCCATCAGACCTCATGAGTATTAGATTTGAAGCTGTCAAAATTTCACCTCTATTGCACATCAATTGTGTTACTTTCTCTCCCGGTTCTATGACAAAATACCTGCAAAACAGCTTAAAGGAAGATTCATGTTGTCTCCAGAGAGAGTTCAGTCCATGGTCACTCGGCTCTGTGTACGTGGGCTGTATGCACGGTGGTAGAAGCACCGGGCCAGGAGGTTTTCATGACTTGGCAGACAGCAAACAAAGGAAGAGGAGAAGGGAAGGAGTCAGGGTAAAAGACTGCCTCTAGGAACATAGCCCCGCTGACTTGCTTCCTATAAGAGGCCCCGCCTCCTGATAATGACATCATCAAGGATCGGTCCATTCATGCATTCAGTCAGAACGCCAATGATCTCCTCATCTCCTGAGATGCATCACAGACAGAGGTGTGCTTCATTAATCTCTAGATGTTTCTTCATTCAAGTCGACACTCAAATTTACCTATCAATTAGTCCAAGCCAGCCACAGGGCCAGTCCAGATTCAAGCGGTGGGAAAATAAACCTTACCTGTCAATGTGATAAACTGAATGAAAGTGTGAGGACCAATTTTGCAATCCATGAAACTCCACTTAAAGGTAAAAATATTTAAAGGTATTCAGGAAAGGGACGGAATGAGTAATCCCAGACAAGAACAAACTAAAAGAGCGCAGTGTCACGCGCACACACACACGAACACACACACACTCACACACAAATAGCCATGAGTCTCAAGCTAACATGCTATTGTGAGAGGTCATCAAGACCTCTTCTTTTACCCTTGGTTTTGAATCTTTATACTTGTAATTTGTGAGTTATTTGTGCAAATGCGAAAGCAAAATTTTAACGTAAGACTCTAAAGCACGCTCTGAGTATAGGGGTTAACATTCGAAGAGCTGAACTTACATATTAGGAAAGAACAACTCCTTTGTTTTATTCCCATTTGTTTCCTCCTCCCTCTCGTGCTGAACTGGGTTCCCTTTGTAAATGTTTATAATATTGGAACTCAGCAGGCTTTCAAGGAATTGAACTTTAAACTTCAGGGTGTAAGCAGTTTAACTCGTTCATCGATGATAAGCTGCTGTGCTCCGAGTATGACTCGCTAAGTCCCCTAGTGGCACCTGACAGTCTTTAGGAACACCTTGATCTAAAGTAATCCAAGACAGGGAAAGGAAAAATAAATTTTTCCCAGCTGGGACAGACCCCTGTGAAGAAAGATAAATCAACAACAACGAAAAAGTTGAAGTTTTGTGATATGGTGTTACGGTGTTCATGACGGTGTCACCCCTGAAATTCACACAGAAGCAGCATGGTTCACATCGGAACAAAATGCATGCAGTGAAGGTATTAAGGGATTGTCCAGTAACGATTAGATGATGAGCTCAAGTCCTCACGAATGGGATTAATATCTTTACTAAAGGCTCATAGTTCATGCGGAGCCCTCTCTTGCCCTTTCATCCATGTGAAGACACAGTACTCCTCCCCTCCAGAGAGGCGAAAGGCGCCATCTCGGGCGCAAACAGTGAGTCTCAGCAGACGATGCTGGCATACTGATATTAGATGTCTCAGCTTCCATAACTGTAAGAAATTCATTTTCTCTTTTGTCATCTCCTTAGTCACAGGTACTTTGTCATAGCACCGCGAACACACTAACACATGTAGATAGCTCTTGCTTTTACATGTAGATGTAAATATACATATATCTCTCACACAGACACCTCTTGTGTACAAGGGAGGTACTGGTGAAAACGGGTAAATCTCAAACATGTAGTTCAAACTCCAAGGTTTGGTTATAGGGAGAAGTCCCAGAACCGTAATGAGTGAGTCTTGTTGGGCGTAGAATGGTAAGAGTTTCCGGTTAGTTGTCTTACTCATTCTTGGTTAGTTCTCTTTTTCATTCTTTCTCCTGGCTGCAGAAAGAGGCTGTTTTACACATGGATATTTCCTTTATAAATGTGAATTCCTCTTACACAGAGATAACTTCTGTTTTAAGAGCATCCGTTGTGATCCCTGCTTCCCGGAATAATTAGCTCAAAATATTCTTTACGCAAAAGAGGCTTATTTTGGAGCAGCACATTGAAATCTCCTGCAGTCATATGTTTTGGGGTGGCCAACTCCAGTCTATTGAAGAGGAGGCATTCTTAGATTTATTTCAGAACCCAACTGTTAAATCCCACAAAGCCGTTGGGTGGCAGAGGACGCCAGCCTCTGCCTTTGGCTGACCCCGTCTCTGCCCACCTGAGTGTTCTCTCTTCCCTCCCTACCTTCCGATGGAGCGGCTTGACCTTTATTCCAGCTTCTTCAACTACTTTTATTCTGCGATATATTTTCCAGGTGATTTCATATTCATTGGGACGAAAAAAGGCTGCCATATTTCAAAATACAAATAAGCCATTAAATGATCACGCTGCTCTGTGTCCCTAACCACAGTTAACAGTAAAGTGTAACAACCCACTGTTGTATTGCCAAAAAAGAGTTTCCATGACACTATGGGAGCTTTCCCTTCACGCTGTCCACTCCCCATGACATGGAAACAAAAGTAACTCAAATTAAAACCACAAACAATCCTCAACTCAAAGGGATTTTAATGTATTGTTTACAGAAACTTGTTTAATACATGTTTAATACTCATGCATGTTCTAAGTACATCAGGCTGTATCCAGGTTACATTGAAAAGAGGCTGAAATATTTAAAATACTTTGAATACATGAATTTTTACTATCTTGTAAAATTAAAAATAGTAAGGCTGGGGGCTATTATTTTTTATCCCTAAAAAACTGAAAATACACAGATTAAAAAACCATCTTGTATGTAAAGCGTTCACCTGAAACCTTATGCTTGGGAATTTGTATGCTGGGGATGCTGAAGAGGTAGCTGATCCCTCCGTAAGCCCTACAGGTCTGGACCACACAGACTAATTCCTGCTCCAATCGCCTCAAAATAAACAGGTCAGTATGGATCTATCTTTGTTTACCCACTTTTAAAAATATTATACTAATAACTTTGTAAGATTTCAATATGCATTCATTATTTTGACTTATTTTTTTCTTTTATTGAAAATAGATTTTATTTTCATACAATATATTCTGATTACAGTTTCTCCTCCCTCTATGCCTCCCGGCTCCCCCACCTCCCACCTCACCTCACATCCAAATCAACCCCCTTTCTATTTTCTTTCCTCTCACAAGAAAACAAACAGCCTTCTAAGGGATAAAATAAAATAAAATGCAATGAGATAAACAAATCAGAATAGGACAAAACAAACAGAAGGGAAAGAACCCAAGAAAAGGCGTGTCGACAGACGCAGAAACCCTCTCATTTGCACATTTAGGAATCCCACAAAAACACAAAACTGGAAGTCATAATATATATGCAAAATCTGTAGGGCAAAAAAATGTGAAATAAAAATTTTAAAGTCCCTGACCTGACATTATGAGACAAGGAAACTTGAGTCCATTTTGTGTTGGCCAGGAGCACTGAGCATGCCGTCTACCCGTAAGAGTTATTTGTTGTCCCAGTGAGAGTCCCTTGGAGAAAACCAATTTTCCATTTGCAAATGGTTATCAATTGGAGATTGTTTCTGGGTTAGAAATGGGGGCACGTGTCCACTTCTCCATCAGGTCTAGGATCCCCATCAGGTCTAGGATCCCCATCATCAGGTCTAGGATCCCCATCAGGTCTAGGATCCCCATCTGGTGCAGACCCATGCCGGCCCTGTGCATGCCGCCTCAGTCCCTATGAGTACATATGTATGATGGCCCTGCTGTCTTTAGAAACCCTTGTTCTTTTGGTGTCCTCCGTCTCCTCTGCCTCCTACACTTCTTCCACATCCTCTTTCGCAGGGTTCCCAGATCCCAAAGGACAGGGATTTGATGGAGACATCCTATTTAGGGCTGAGTGTTCAAAGGCCTCCTACTTTCTGCATATTGTCTGGCTGTGGGTCTCTGTGTTTGTTCCCATCTGCTGCAGGACAAGCTTCTCTGATGATGGCTGAGCAAGGCACTGATCTATGAGTGTAGAAGAATGTCATTAGGAGTCATTTTATTGCTACATTCCTTTTGCAGGACTAATATTTGTTTTTTTCCCTAGGTCCCTGGGCTATCTAGTCTCAGGCTCTTGGTCACCCAAGCAGTGTTGGGTATAGGTTCCATGTAATGGAGTGGGCCTTAAATTAGATCATGTATTAGTTGGTCACTCCTATGAACTTTGTGCCCCCATTGCACTAGCATATCTTGCAGGCAGGACTCCATTGTAAATCAAAGGGTTTGTAGCTGGGTTGGTGTTTGCATTTCCCCCGTTGGTAGCGTACAAAGTACCTTCCAGTACCAAGAATACCAAACAGTAGTGGTGTGAGCTGTAGGTAGGCACCGACTCGACTTCTCTGTGTTCAGCGAGTTGCGTAGGTGTTATTTTCAACAATAAACCTGCCATCAGTTTATGGACAGCAACCTACTTCCTTTGCAACAGCCTGGATTGTTTGATGAGCCCCTTGGGACCTCTTTGGCCAACAACTTGATTAGATGTAACCCATTCCTGCCTAGTACTGAAGCTTCATTTAGGGAGGAGGAATGTCTAGTTGAGGCTCTGTATCACCCATTATTCAACTATTTCATGTAGATAACCTTCATATAATTTATGAAGTTTCTACAAATTAGGTTTCATACAACTCCTCAAATGTCCCTTAATTTTAGCTCTCCTTCCCCATATTGTCTCCCTCATCCCCTCTTCCTTCTCCATTCCCATTTGAGCCTTCCATTCCAGTCTGCTCCACCGTGTCCATCCATAGCTACGTCTGTTCTATTTCCCCGCCCCAGAGAGATCTACCCCTGATCATTTACTCTATCTAATGTATATAGTTCCATGGATTGTAGCTTGCTTATCTTTGACTTAACAGATAACATCCACATATAATTGAATATATAACATATTTGTCTTTCAGGGTCTGGGTTATGTCAGTCAGGATGATTTTTTTTTTCTAGTTCCATCCATTTACCTGCAAATTTTATGATTTCATTTTTTTAAAAACAGTGTAATACCCCATTGTATAAAAGTACCAAATTTTCTTTATCTCTTCGTCTGTTGCCAGGCATCCAGGCTGTTTTCAATTTCCAGCAGCTACTAATAGAGCAGCAATAAACATGGTTGAGCAAGTTTCTCTGTGGTAGAATGAAGCGTCCCTTGAGTATATGCCCAGGAGTGGTGTAGCTGGAGTTTGAGTCGATGGATTTCCAGCTTCCTGAGGAAGCACACACTGATTTCTACAGTAGCTGCACAAGTTTGCACTCCCAGCAATGGCTGAGTATTTCCCCTGCTCCGCAGACTCATTTGCAGTCATTTGTGTTATGGATCTTGGCCATTCTGATGGGTGTAAGATGAAATCTCAAAATAGTTTTGATTTGCATTTTCCTGATGGCTAAGGATGTCGAACATTTCATTAAGGGTTCCTTGGCCATTTGAATTTCCTCTTTCGAGAATTCTGTTTAGATCTGAACCTAATTTTTTAATTAGGTTATTTGTTTTCCTTATATTCAGTTTTTTGCATTCTTTATATATTTTGGATATTAGTTCTCTATCAGATGTGTAGTTGGTAAAAGTCTTTTCCCATTCTGCAGGCTGCCACTCTGTCCAGGTGACAGTGTCTTTGCCATACAGAAGTTTCAGTTTCATGAGGTTCCCATTTATTGATTATTGATCTTAGTGCTTGAGCTTTCAGTGTTCTGTTTAAAATGTCTTTTCTGTGCCACTGAATTCAAGGCTATTCTCCAGTTTCTCTTCTGCCAGGTTCAGTGCATCTGGTTTTGTATTGCAGTTCTTGATCCAACTGGAGTTACGTTTTGTGCAGGGTGGTAAATGAGGATCTGTTTGGATTCTCCTACATGCAGACATACAGTTTGACCAGTGCCATTTGTTGAAGATGCTGTCTTTTTTCCAGTAGATATTTCTGGATTCTTTATCAAAAAATCATGTGTCCATAGGTGTGTGGATTTACGTCTGGGTCTTCAACTGATTCCATTGATCAAAATGTCTATTTTTGTGCCAATACCAGACTGTTTTTATTACTATAGTTCTATAATACAATTTGTATCAGGGATGCTGATACCTCCAGCAGTTCTTTATTATTCAGGATTATTTTAGGTAGTCTGAGTGTGTGTGTGTGTGTGTGTGTGTGTGTGTGTCTGTCTGTCTGTCTGTCTGTCTATCTGTGTCTGTCTGTGTGTATGTCTTTTCATATGAAGCTGAAATTGTATGTTGGGATTTTGATACAGAATGAGTTGAATCTGTAGATTGCGTTTGTTATAATGGCCATTTTTGCTATATCAATCCTACTAATCCATGAGCATGGGAGATATTTCCATCTTCTAATAGCTTCTTAAATTTCTTTCTTCAGTGTCTTAAAGTTTTTATCACATAAATCTTTCACTGCTTGGTTAGAGCTACTCCAAGATATTGTATATTTTTTGAGGCTATTGTGAAGGGTGTGGTTTCCATGATTTCTTTTTCCCATCCATTTGTCATTTGGAGATAGGAAGGCAACTGACTTTTTGTGAGTTAATTTTGCATCCAGCCACTTTGCTAAGTGCTTATTAGCTGTAGGAGTTTCCCAGTGGAATTTTTAGGGTCGGTTACATATGCTATCATATCATCTTAAAATAAAGATGTGTTGAACCGCTGTCCTTCCAACTTGTATCTGCTCCAGCTGTCTTATTGCGCTAGCAAAGATTTTAAGAACTGTATTGACTAGGTTTGACCAGAGTGGGAAACCTTGGCTTGTTCCTCATTTTATGCAAATTGTTTTGAGTTTATCTTCATTTAAGTTAATATTGGCTACGGGCTTGCTGTAAACTTCCCTGATTATGTTGGCATAAGTCCCCTGTATCTCTAATCTCTCCAGGACCTTTATCATGAACTGGTGTTGGATTTTGTCAAAAGCCTTTCCTACATCTAATAAGATGATCGTGTGGTTTTTTTTTTTTCTTCTCAGTTTGTTTATACGATAGATCATATTTACTGATTTATATATATATTGAACCATTCCTGAATCTCTGGGATGAAGGCTACTTGATCATGGTGAATGATCTTTTGATGCGTTCTTGGATTCGGTTTGCAAGTATCTTATTGAGAATTTCTACATCTATATTGATAAGGGAGATTGGTCTGTAATTCCCTTTCTTTATTGGGAGGCTTTATGTGGTTTAGATATCAGGGTAACTGTGGCTTCATAATGTGAATTAGACAATATTCCTTCTGTTTATATTCTGTGGAATAATCTGAGGACTCTTGGCATTAACTTTTTAAAGACTCTGTTAGACTTCTGTGCTAAAACCATCTGCCCCTGATTTTTTAGTTGTTGGGAGTCTTGTAATAACTGTTTATGTTTCAGTAGGGGTTTATAGGTCTGTTTAAATTGCTTATCTGATATTGATTTAACTTTGGTAAGTAGTATGCATCAAGAAAATTATCAGTTCGTCTTAGATTTCCCGGTTTGGTGGAGTACAGGTTTCTAAAGTTCGCCCTTAGGGTTTCCTCAGCGTCATGTTTCTGTTTTCATCTCTAAGCTTGAAAATCTGGATCTCTCTCCTCCTTTTAGTCGATTTAGATGAGAGAACCATCTCTTCCTTTCACTGAGTCTTTGTGTTGTTGTTTCCATTTTAATGTTTCAACCCTGAGTTTGTTTACTTCTTGTCATCTACTCCTTTGGGTGTGAGTTCTTCTTTTTGTTTAGATCTTTCAGGGATGCTGTTGAGTTACTAGTTTGAGATATCTCCAATTTCTTTATGTAGGCACTTACTGCTATGAACCTGCCTATCAAAACTGCTTTCATTGTCCCCCATACTTTGGGGTATGTTGTATCCTAATGCTCATTCATTCGGTTCTAGAAAGTTTTAAATTTCTTTTTTTTTGTCTTGATGCATTTTCAATTCAGGAGTGAGTTGTTCATTTTCCATGAGTTCATAAGCTTTCTGTTGTTTTTGTTGTTGTTGATATATCCAGCTCTAATCCATGGTGTTCTGATGTAATTCAGCATGGCTGTCTTACGTCGGAGAGGCTGAGAATCTACAGTTGTACAGTCTGTGAGCCTGGCTGTCTCAGCAGTCACAATCAGGCGCTGGAGTCCAGCAGGATTCTTGGAGAGCTGCCCATCTCCAGTCTACATTGGGATCCTGAAGAACTTGGTCCCAATACTGCTGAAGTAAAGCCTCGGCAGCAGGGTAGACGAACCTGTCAGCCAGCTTAAGCGCAAGCTGGCAAAAAGCAAGCTTCTGTCTCCCGTGTCTCTTTATGGGGGCTGCCACCAGAAAGTGTGACCCAGATTTAGTTAGGGTGGGTCTTCTTGCTTCAAATAATCTGATTAAAAATCCCTCACAAGAGTGTCCAAGAGCTTGGGTTTTAGTTCATTGCTAATTCATATTTCATTCCTAATGAACATTCCATAGTTCATTCCTAAGACATATTCAATGAACAATCAGGAACAACCATCACAAGCCCTATCATTCCTTAACTCCACAATCCATATTTACTGTCATTCTGCTGTGAGAAAGGGCTTCTCAGCTGCCCACATGTCTATGCATGTTTCCTGTTCACTGGGTAGTCAGGCTGTGCTGCAAGATAGGGTCTAACACCTTGCCTATAATGTTTTAGACCCCGGTTAATAATCTCAGTTCAAGCAGAGCCAGGAAACTTCTCTTGTTTGCTCAACAGCTCATTTCCCACTCTCTTCCGAGACCCTCTGCCTTCTGCCACCAGCTGTCATGACCACAGGCTCTCATCTCGCCATCCATTTGGGAATAGTCGGGACACACATTGCCATTTTTATTCTAGTTCTTAGAAAATCCATACAACATCTTATGGAGAAGAAGATGGAGAACAAGAAGAGGAGGAGGAGGAGGAGGAAGAAAGAAAGAAAAATAGAAAGAAAGAAAGAAAGAAAGAAAGAAAGAAAGAGAGAGAGAGAGAGAGAGAGAGAGAGAGGGAGGGAGGGAGGGAGGGAGGGAGGGAGGGAGGGAGGGAGAAAGGAAGGAAGAAAAAAGAAAAGTTAATAGCCACTATAGCCCAATCCTGGGTCTTGGCTTCGACCACTTTAAATGTCTTTCGTGTACCCACTGGGGGATGAGCAGTTTCAGGAAGGTGTTTATGACTAAGATTTGTCATTTAGAGAAGCAGTCTGCAAACAGCACAGCAAGAACCAATCTGCTCTGCTCTGAGGCGTTCTGCCTGCTGGTCTCATAATCTGCCATGACAACGCTCACAGCACTTCCTCTCACAATTAGTCAGACGTCACAGGCTTAGCTTTTTTCTTTTTCATTTCAGGACTGTACTGTAAAGTCATTTAGCCCACACTCTAATACTATCTTCCCAGATTCCGTGTTTTTATTACCCGTCTTGGACAGGATATGATCCCAGAATGCATTGAGGCATTCATAATACCCACTGTGGAGGAAGCAATCCATTCTCAGGATATAAATTTGGGTGGCATCAGCAGTTTATTCCTCTACTTTTCGTGCTAGCAATTTTCTTTGGACATTGCTTGTAGACCAGCTCATACACTGACTCAGTTTCCTATTGGCTGGAGGGCTATATAATTCTTGGAATAGTACCAGCTGTACATTGCCCTGCTCCAACGTCAGTCAGAAACCAAAACCCCAAATCCTAGGCCCGCTCCATACCATTAAGCATCTGAGGCATACGTTTGAAAAAAACTATCTTATGAATCTTTAAAGACCGGAATGTGTCGTCAGATGGAAAGTAAGCATTGTTGCTAACATCTAACTGAAGCATTTGGATTATTTCCCTTGGATATCCAAAATCTATAAGCCAAGTAAACGATTTGAGGCTGCCTCTTTTTAATTGATGATTATATTTAAGTTATTGTGTTCACTGAGAGCCTTAAGTCGTAGGGTATGTTACCAGTCATTGGGAAGATGGGTCCCTAATAGGCAGAAATTGAAAGTTCGGGCAACAGGAGGTCTTGGGCCCAAGGACTGACATAGTGGTAAGTTCCTCGGACTTTGACTGAGTGCTGAACAAGCCAGAAACCCAGGAGTAATAATGGATCTCTGAAACACTTAACAGTAAGTAAGTAAGTAAGTAAGTAAGTACGTAAGTAAATAAATAGGTCAATTTGCTCCAACTATGCAAAACTGGTTCAAAGTTTGAAAATTATTTAAGTATAACCCACCACACAAACAGGCTGAAGAAGAAAAATCTATTAATTGTGCCAATCAATATATTAAAATGTTTAACCAAATTGAACACTAATTGGGAACAAACCAAATTTTTAAAAACTCAGAAAAAAAAATAGGAGAAATGGGAACTTCTCCAACTTCTGAACAAGCTTCTGCAGAAGACTCACCGCCAACCCTATAGTGAATAATGACAGGCCAAACTATTTCCCTCAAGGATCTGTAGCACCCCGGAGGTGTCTGTTTACCACTCTTACTTAACACGGTATTTATAAGTTTTACCAGAGCAAAAAGGCAACAATCAGAAATTTTTTAAAAAATGCAGAGATTGGAGAGAGAAAATAAAACTGCCCCCCCCAAGTTCAGATGACATTATTGCTTGTCTAGAAAAATTTTTTTAAAGAATTTTTAAAATTTAACTCTTTATGAATATGTGTCTGCATATATGTGTGTGCTCAGTGTGCACACTTGGTGCCCATGGAGGTCAGAAGAAGGCATAGCATCCCCTGGAACTGGAGTCAAAGAAGGTCATGAGCTGCCGTGTGGGTACTGGGAACTCAGTGCAGGCTCTCTGCAAGAGCAACAACGGCATCCAGAAAATCTTAGTGTGTGTGTGGGAAAAACCCCTTAGAATCAGTAAGTACATTATATATCCACAGCTTCTCCATCTGTTTGAATTTCTGTATGCCTTGACCACTATATTGCTCCTTAATCAGTTAATATAAAATGAAAATACAGAAAGCTCACCACTAAAACTAGAGTATAATGGATAATTATCCAAGGCAAACACCACTTAAGTCATAAAGAGCTTTTTAGCCATCCTGGGTCCTCTCCTGCACCCACCCTAATAACAGCCTGCCTCCTCCTGACAGGTTACTACAATCCTGACTCTCAGTTGTACCCCTGGGGTTTCTCCATAGCTTTCTGCCCCGACCTGCGGGGCCAGTAATTAGTGGGTCTCGAGGAGGACCATCCAAACCTGAAAGAGATGGGACGGGGAGAGAAAGACAGAGGCCAAGCACATTGTCTAGGCTTTGTTTATTGAACGTTTTACAGGGGGTTTTAAAGGGTAGGGACAAAGAAGCAGCTGCAGTGGGGTGAACTTTAGGGCACGGAGTGAAACGATCTTGGTACGTTGTGTGGTTTTTCTCAGAATGTCCTTTAATTGTCTAGTTCATAATACTATGAAAAGTTACTAATTTCTCAAGCACTGAAGCAAGCAGAAGGAACAAGGAAATTGCAGGGGGGCCAACTACGGGGCATCGAGCTCCTTCTTGTCAGCCTGCCTGAATTATTAGGGGGGTGGTCTCCTACAGCTTTCTCAAACAGTCCTAGCTGAAGACTATAACCACAGTTCTCCATATAGAAGGAAGGAACTTCAGACGTCACTGACCACGTTAATAAGATTTCTGGTCCCAAACGAAAACGGAAAGAATCAGAATCTATTTATGAGGTTGGTGAGATGGCTCTCTGGGTAGAGTGGTTGCGGCAGAAGCCTCGCAGCCTCTGTTTGATCACTGGGATTCACATAAAACACCGTAGGCAGCAACGGTCACAGGATGCCTCCGTGAGATGGGAAGTGAAATCAGGAGAATCCCCAGGAATTTGAGGGCCAGATAGACAGAATACACAGTGGGATAGGAACAGGAGAGACCCTGCCTCAAAATAAAGTGAGAACTGACTCCCAAAGGCTGTTCTCTGACAACCACATGTGTGCTATGGAATGAGCAACCGTGCTCATACACACACATCATGCATGCACATAATAATAATAAATGCACATTAAAAATGAAAGGACTATTTTTGAAATATATACATCTATTTCCCACATATTTTTTTGTAGCTTGAAGTAAACGGCAAAACAACAATGAGCAATTTATTGGTTATAAGTCTAGAACGAAATAGTAGTCTTCAACTGACATTTATTATGGGATGGAAAAAATGCTTCTTGGAGATAGGACTCCAGCTATGAGAAGGGAAATATGCAGACCCGTTACAATGCCAGACGATCAGTGTGTTCTCTCAAACTGCAAAGGTCATGCCAACAAGACTCAGAGCCATCTTGAGGAGACTTTAGCAGCGCAAAGACAAGGCAATATAAGCTTCATTCCTGCTAAATTCAGTGTACTGCAAGCCGGCAGGAGAGAGCTCCTCCTTCAGTACATACCAGAACTCTACTGTTCACCCAGAGGCCACTAGCTGTCTCAACTGAGAGGCTATGTGCTTCCCGCTACAGTCTCTGCAGTGGTGTGGGCTGGTCTAATGAATCCCCTCCTCCATTGCTGCAAGTTCTACTGAGAATTCTGTTTCTGGAGAGTCCCAGGAAAAGGACTGCCACATCCTTAACACCCTATTCTGAAACTCAGAATTATAGTAATCAAACATCAGTGTTTCATATGTTCTCAAAAAAAGAACCAGAAATCAATGCCCCCCAAGACAAACACAGCCCAGAATCTTGCCAAAGGAACTGAACTAGATTCTAATCCTGTCTGGACCAGCTGCCAATTGGCAGAAAAGACAAAGGACACAGAATACAGTGGATGAATCACAAGGGGCAATTGGTAAACTCCAGACTGTGAACAACTCTGCCAGTCACGAGGTCCATTGTAAAGAAATGAGCAGAAGGAGAGACCCCGTGCATTGAAAGACTTGACTGAAAAGGGATGTATACGGTGGGAACCAACTCCCAGTGTATCCAGGAATAACACACGTTCTTCTACGTTCCTATGGCACAAAGCTCTGATGCCAAAAAATCTGATGGTAATCTAATTTTATCTCCCTGAGAAGCCACAAGCTCTTTGTTCTAGGTGCTTAAATATTTTTTTTTTCTTTTCTACTAAAATCCGGTACCTTACCAGGATGTGTATGACTGTTACCTTCAATGTTTGCCTTTTTTTTTTTTTTTTGTCTAATCCCTTCTGATTTTTTTTTTACTGCTTTCACTTCCTATCTATTGTTTATTTGCTCTTGCATTATATTTCTAATTTTCTCTCCATTTCAAGATTTCGTTTTCCTTTCCTTTCTAGTCTTTTGAGTTACGCTGCCCCTCCTTGAGACTTTCCAGCCCTGATTAGGTTTTCGTTCATGTCTCACTTGTTGCAATACTTTGTTACACTTCGATATGCTCAGTTATGCTGCTGACTTCTGAACATCATAAAAAAGGAAGCAAAACAGAACGAGCACTGAAAGTCACCTTTCATATGTCAAAAGCCAGGTGCGACCAAAGTTGTACTGAGACACATAGTTTAAGTGCAAATATTGAAAAGTAAAAACTCTGTATAGAAATTAGTGAAATTTCTTTCTCAGAAAAAAGGCAACAGATAAGACAAGGCTTGTGATCCCCCAGCTATTGGGGGCAGGTGGGGGAGGGGAATGAAACCAGAAGGTCACTGGTTCAAGGCCAGCTTGGGCAACATAGTGCAGCCCTGTCTCTTAACTTTTTGTTTTTATTTTAAAGATTTATTTGTTTTTATTTTGTGTGTGAGTGCTTTGCCTGCACGTGAAGCCCAAAGAGGCCAGAAGATGGTAATTGGATCTACTGGAATTGGAATTATAGACAGCTATGAGCTGCCAGGTGGATGCTGGGAATCGAATTCAGGTCCTCTGGAAGAGCAGCTAGCTAGTGTTCCTAACCACTGACCCACTTCTCTAGCTGGTTTTTAGGCCTTCAGAGTTGATTTGTAGGAGCAATGTAGAAAAATTTGGAGCCACAGGGTAACAAAGCTGTAGAATACGTGTACAGACATCTGGAGTGAGGACGGTAGGAGATCAGAAGAGAATGTCCAGAGAAATACAGGCAGCGTAGTCCAAGCTTGCGAGCTTGTGGCAAATAAGAACTGCATCAGGAAATAGACCAGGGGACATTCGTGATAGACTAGTGAAGGATTGGCTGTGTTCTGTAAACTTGAATGAGGCTTAATTCAAAAGGAATAGACTAGTTCGTTTGGTGGGGAAAGTCCAAGCTAGTATAATATTCAGGCTATGGAATCACTATTACTCCCTTTGTTATGAAGATTTACAATGAGAGAAAACAGAGTGTAGAGTAGAAAGATGGGGAAATATGTGCAGTTCAATGAGTAAAGGAGTAAAGTTGGAGGTGTGGCTCTGAGGACAAACCAGCATTAATTCTTTAGGAGATTATTTCCATTAAAGGAAAGCCAGGAGCTCTGTCCTGGGACAATAGAGAGGGTACCTTTAGGGCAAGACCTGGCCCATTGAAAGCTCTACTTTATGAAAATGCAAACCCATTTAAAAACCTCTCATTACTTTTTTAAAAAAGCATTTGACATATCTGTAGGTACTGGGTTCCAGAATTCTGCATTTTGATTGGTTGTGCTTTCCCATAAAGGTCTCTGTTGCAAAGAGACGTTTCCTTGATGGGGGTGAGGACAATTATCTATGTCTGGGATATCTCCTGCCTACAAGAGACCAGGTACATCTGGTGCATTTGGAGCACATCTGGTGCAGTAAGGTCAACTTGGGATCTAGATACTCCCTACCTAACATTCCAAGAGGTTTTGTACTTGGACAAGGGAGATTCAAAATTACCTCACCTGAACAGCTCCACCTAGTATTCCCGGAGGTTTTCTCTCATTTTCTTTTAGAGATATTTAGGCACAGTAGCTAAAATTTAAAACATACCTTTCGCTCTTACAATTGCTATAAATAAAATACATTTTAATTATTTGGTAGAAAGGTTTGGTAAATAGGATTAATTACCATCAGATGAGCTTTGTTAGAAGAGGATTGTAGCATCATGTTCATGTCAGCCATGGTGGGGCTCTGAAGAGAGAGACAGAACCTTTCCTTCCAAATAAAAGCTTCATTAGGAGAGACAGCAATCAGGGATCACATGACAGGGCACTAAAGGATGATGTCTTCAATTCTAGAGAATAAAGGATTTCTTGCTCTTATAGTTTTCTGGACCAGAAAAGGGTTTGGGGGGGGTCATATCTTGTGATCTAGCCTACATGCCAGGAGTCAAAAGGTAGGAAGTCATAACACACAGTTGTCTTGGGCCTGGGTATAGGGGATGGCTAGGCATACAGCTGTAAGGGAAGGGAGTCTACAAGGACACAGTACACTTCGTTCACCAACTCTATCCAGGAGAGCTGCAGCAGTGGGCATGGATGGATTGCTGGGAGCTAGAAGACCTGCTACTTAATAGCATTGGTTTGAGAACAGTGTATCTATTGTTCCCTGTAATAATGTCTCACATCATTTGTTTTAAAGATGTTATGCCATAGGAAATGTGCGTTATATTGTATTGTGACCCGGTGTCCATAGATGCATGAGTCTGTGTGTATGCACAGCAATTGTTTATGAAAGGACTGTTGCCTTTAATAGAAAAGAAGCACTATTCCCTAGTCACTGCTCTTCTACTATTTTAAATGATGGTAGTGAAGCATTAAATTGAATTCTTCACCCAATGTAATGTGTAGCTTGAAAAACAGCTTGCATGTAGTATGCACTATACAGACATATGCTGTTACTGTTGTTATTAGTATTAATCTATGATCTCCAGCAGCTTGAACAATGTGTGGCATACAGCATCTGATAACTGTCTATGAATGAAGAAATGTGATGATCAGTGCTTTCAGCAGAGTGCTTTCGATAGAGGGCTCGACACAGTGCTCACTTAAAAGGCATTCTTTACCTTGATTCATAATGAATGAGGGCATCACCCAGACCCATTTTTGCTTCTTAAAATTAATGGTAAAATAAATCTGTCAGCTACCAGGAGGAAGAGAAGCTGGGGTGTAGTTGCTGTCACCTGCACACATGCCCAGCTCGCTTATGCATGCAAGGTATCTCTCATTCGACTGACACTTCAGTTAAGGAAATTACTCGGGTGGCCTACCAGTGGCAGAATTTTACCTTGAATTTGGATCCTGCATTTTACTAACAAAGGGAAGGCTTATTGACATGATACCACATTGAAATAGTGTCTTTGGGTACATTCATCAAAGCAGATGTAACCAGAGAACCTTATCTAGCACAGGACTTCCAAAACGAGGGCAGGTTATTACAATCAGTGTGTAATTTGAAACGGGTCCAATAAATTGGACCATGCAGTCAAAAATCATCCAGCCGACTTTGAAAAGCATTCTGAGCGTCTAGTAATGTGGTCTATTAATGAGATAGTTTGGGGGGAAATAAAATGTTTCCATTCAAATGGAAAATACAGATGAAATGGCACTATTCCTTTGGGTGTTTCAGAATGTCTTGTCCTAAGAGCTCTCCAGCAGGAACACGCTCTCGGGTTACTAATGGCAGGTGTTTCCAAGACATTCTGTGCTCTAGCCAGAGAATCGGGGAAGTCATTAGACTGGAAACCAAGAGGACTCAGGCCCAAACTCCAAAAGTGTCTCTGACAAGGAAGAATAATGGAACTGCGGAGATTTATGACTGTCTTCGCTGAGCAAAAAGAATTTCAGGACAATTCCTACAGGATTTCTCTGCTTTGTCACTATAATGGCTGTTCTTAAATTAGCTAGCATTTTACAGTCGAGGGTACCGGGCCCATTCAGTAGCTCAGAGCCTTGACTGAATCAACATTGCAGGGAGAGGTTTGTTTGTTTGTTTGTTTGCTTTAACCTTAGAGTGTCTGGGCTTAACCAGAACCCACTAGAGTAAGCTCCTACAGGAGACAAGACTCACAGATCTATGTTTACGTGACCCACTCAAGTTGGCTTCCTCACGATTGATAGAGTCAACACAGAAAACGTTTTCACACTGGGAGAGTCTTGGATGGTACAGAAAACAGAGCATGAGTGGTGAGTTTCCAGCTTTCCACTCCACGTAGAGCCAGTCTGAGAACAATCCTAAAATAATGTTCAACCATAAGACAGCAGGGGCTTGTTACTTACAGACTGGGCATGCTTTATTATTAATAGGCCTTATCTGTGAGGGTAACGTTTTTTCCAAACTATATGAACTCAATATTAGAAAAGAAATAGAACCAATTTTTCAAAGTGTCAAACCAGCAATACTTTACTATAAGAAATGAGCCCACTGATGCATTCTGAACAATACATTGTATGCCATATATATATATATATATATATATATATATATATATATATATATATATATATATATATATATATATATCTTTACTCCTTCGTTTGAAACAGTCTCTCTATGGAGAGCAAGCGAGACTGGAGCTCACAATCTTCTTGACTCTGCCTCCCAAGTGTCAGATTATAGGTGCACTTTGCTCTGGTGATGTTATCTCTATTTTAATTCTTCTCACAAGTTAAGGGACAGAAAATGCAAGTTCTATCTTTCCACAATTGGAGAGAAAATAGTAATTATATTTTCAACCAACTAGAGAGGTATTAATAACCTAACTACATGCCGCATTTACAAAATCGATCTACTCCTTTCTTGTTATTTTCTCCTTTGTTTTTCTTCTTAGATAAAAGCCTCTACATTTTTCTTGTGCAGTCTGCTCCTCTTCTTACCTAAGTATAAATATATGTATCTTATAGTGGCTGCAGCTTCAGATTCAGCTTCCGAAGAATAGCAAGCAATCTAGCGCCAGAGGGAATACAACAGTCACTCAAAATAGCACACTGATCTTCTGTTAGAAAATTGGGTCCCATAAGTTAGGTGATGTACCAGAGTCCACAACTAAGGCAGAATGGGAATCACAGCTCTTGAAGACTAATCGAGCATTCTTTCCATCTACAGTCTTGTTCACTAGAAACATAAAGCTAAGAGAACGATGTAGCAAGTTGCTACTGTACTTGTTCACCTTCCCGCTCAGAAAGGAAAAGAGAGAGCTAGGAAGAAAGAAAGAAATATTCATCACCCTTGGCAATGTATTGTTGGCGGCCTGTATTTGGTAGATCAGGAGCTGATAGTGAGTTGGACTAATGTCTCAATGCAGTATCCCCAAACCCAATTCCCCTCATCAGGTCTCCAGGCCCCAACCAGCATATACTCTGAGCGAAGTTCCCAGAAGTCTAAGCTGCACACAATCACAAGGACAAGCTGTACATGGCAAACTTATGCTTTTCATAGAGGCACGTAAACAAATACAGCCACTGGTAACAAATAGTCTAAATCAAATTCACTCTTATCCACTACACTTGGATGGACACAAAAACATATTCCAAAACAGTTCTGTGTTTTTAGAGAAACCAAGATCACAAAAGTCCTTCAAAGTGTCTTGCTACAGAATGGAGAAGTGTGTGTGTGTGTGTGTGTGTGTGTGTGTGTGTGTGTGTGTGTGTGTGTGTGTGTGTTAAGAGACAGATACAGAGTCAGAGAAAGGGTTATAAGAATGGGCTTAAGTAACTGTGGAGGCTAGTTTGCCCTACCAGTTGCTGAGGAACCGCAAAAAGTGGTGATAAAACTCCGAGATGTGCAAAGGGTAAAAAAATCATGGCTCTAATGTTCAGTGAGAAGACAGATGTCTCACAGTCCAAGAACAAGAAGACTCTGTCCCTCCTCCACATCCTCATCCCATCCATGCCCTCAACATATTTGCTGAGCTTCTCAGCTCTGGTGAGTGAGGACCTTTTTTCTCTTCTATTGATTCAAAGGCTGACTTCTTCCAGAAACACTGTCACAGATGCACATAGGGATGGTATTTTATGAACCATCTTGGAACGCCCCCCCCTACTTAGCTCAGACAACTCAACTTATAAAATTAATAATCAAAATGAGGGTATTTAAGTTATTATGCATACATATATTAGCACTCTTGTTGAGATATGAGCTCACATACCACAAAATGCACCCACTCAAAGTGGTAATTATAGTGTGTTCACAGGCCTATGAATAATCATCACAGACTATTTTCAGTGTCCCCAAAGAAACTCTATACCTATTGCTGTTATCATTCCAGGATTTGGGTTGTTCAATGCTTGAAAGCTAATATTCTGGAGATAAGAGTAGTTAGGAAGGAAGGAACACAGATTTACTTAGGGGTCATTAAAAACAGAGAGGCTATTTCCTCAAATTTTCCCCTTTGTGAATTCGGAGGCATGAAGGGGTTTTTGTGGAGAGAAACGGGCTGCCATAGTTTGCTTCTGTCGCTGTGATGAACACCATGACCAAGAGCAACTCGAGTAGGAAAAGGTTTATTTCATCGAATACTTCTAGTTCACAGTCCATCATTGAGGGAACACAGGGCAGGAACTGAAGGCAGGAACCGTGGAAGAAGGCTGCTTGCTGGCTTGCTCCCTAGCTTCTGCTTAACTAGCTTTCTTGTATAGCTCAGGACCACTTGCCTGGGAATGGTTCCTCCTACAGTGGGCTCCTACATCAATTAGCGATCAAGAAAATGCCCTCCGAAATGCTCACAGGTCCATCTGATGGAGGCAGTCCCTCAACTGAGAGCCCGTCAGAAAACTCTGGTCTGTGCCAAGTTGACAGCTGAAGCGAACTAGAAGCGCAGTGAGAAAACAGGGAGGAAACTCACTTGCTAGAGTCACGCATGCATCCAGGCTCCAGACCGTCTTTGTTATCTGGATGTTTCTCCTTTCTCTCCCGTTTGGACAAGCGACCACTGTCTTCTGTGTCATACTTGTGGCTTTTAGGTAAATTCATTATTTTTCTTTTAACCAGAGATCAGAAATAGCAGGTTCTTGGCCCGTTCTCTGATAGTATTTAAAATTCATCAGGTGTTGCAGCTTCTGACAAACTGACGACAGATTACCGTGAGAATGTCTCGGACTGATGTTCTGTGTGCTCTTTCCCCTTTTCGGAAGCAGTCGCCTCTAGTAAACATCTCAGTCACCTGAGAGGATTTCGTTTGTTGGGATTTTAGAATTTTTCTGAGCAACAGGAAAGAATAAAGAACAATTTCCTAAGGGGAAATTTTGCAAAACAGAGGTAGTCTGAAACAGGTGATATAAAACACTTGATTGCTGTGCCATTAGCTCTGTCTCTATAGGCTTTCTTCCTCTCGACATTTCATATAGACGCATAAAATATGTGGTCCTTTGTGGCTGCTTTTTTCAATTAGCACAGTATCTAAGGTTCGCATGTGTCATAGTATGCGCCAGGACTTCATTTCTTTTGGATGCCAAAAGATACTCCACTGTATGGGTATACTACTTTAAATACTACGGTGAAAACACGTTCTTTGATGGACATGTGGATTATTTCCCTGACGACTGTGGTTATTAGGTCAGCGTTCATGCACTTTTGTATAGACACGTTTTTAATCTCTCTTGAGCATTTTGAGTATATACTAAGGAGTGATTTGCTGGGTTATGTGGTAACTCTATTTTTTAAACATTTTACCAAACAAGTACCATTGTACATTCTTACAAGTGATGTATAAAAGCTCTCTTTTTCCACGATTTGCTAATAGTTGCTTTTACGGTTTTTACGATCGTTTTAGTGGATGCGAAATGATAGCTCATTAAGATTTGGATTTTCATTTCCCTGCTAATGATGATGAGCACCTTCACATGGCTATCAGGTATTTATACGGCTGAACAAATGTCCATGCGGAACTTCTGCCCACATTTAAATTAGGCTATTTGCATTTTTATTATTAAATTTAAGAAATCTGTAGATAATTTAGGTATTAGTCTGTCATGGTTTGGATCTCAAATGTCCCCCAAAGGCCATGTGATAAGGGCTTAGTTGTCAATCTGTGGAGCTACTGGGGAGAGGGGGGACAGGGCAGGGGGGAGACAACACCATTAGGAGGAGGGTGTGTGGCTGGGGGGAGCAGGACCATGGCCTTGAGGAAATAGCTTATTCTGGTCCTGCTCTCCAACCTCTTCCCTCTCTGTTCTTTTCCGTTCACTCTCTCTCTTTCACACATCCTCTTTCTCTGGTTCTCTCTCTCTCTCTGTCTGTCTCTCCCCTTCCTTCCCACCCTCTCTGACCCACCCATAAACTGAGATTTACACAACCACACTTTCTTTGTCATAATGTTCCACCTCACAACCCACCCAGAAACAACAAAGCCAAGTGGCCATGGCTGAGATCATTAGCTAGAAGAATTCCTTCTTCTTTTATGTTGATTTTCTCGTGTGAGTTGTCACAGCCACAGCAATACATACAGATGGAAGACAGACAGATGACAGGTATAAGTTAGACAGAAGATAGGTGGCAGAGTTGCAAAATTTTTTATTGTTATCTGCTATAGTTTGGATATGTGTACCCCAGAATTCATGGGTGAGAACATTAATCCTGAAAGTCATATGTTAATAGTATTTGGAGCTGGGTCCATAGGGAAGTGACTGAATGTCCTCATAAATAAATTAATAATAGCCTATGCACTCATCAATGGATGAATATGTTCTTGAGAGATTAATTTTGTTATAAGAGTAAGCTCCCATCCTTTCTAGCATGGTTGTGAGACTCTCCACTGTGCTGCGGCACAGCAAGAAGGTCTTCGTCATATGCAAAGCAGGGAGATGGCAGCCTCATGGTCTTGGTGTTTCCGTAGCTCTCCCCACTCCCCCAGGTGTGTGTGTGTGTGTGTGTGTGTGTGTGTGTGTGCGCGCGCGCGCGCGCGCGCGCGCCTGCATGTGTGTGGTGCCCACAGAGGTCAAAAGAGGGTATCAGATCTCCTGGAGCTAGAATCAAAGGCAATTATAAGCTGTCTGACATGGGTGCTGGGAACAAACCGGTCCTCTGCAAGAACAATACACGTTCAACCCTGAGCCATCTCTCTAGCTGCTATGAAGTTAGGGCAGGCTGTTCTCTGAAGGGCATGGGTCTTGAACTATCCTTGGCCGGAAAAAAAAAATGGGTATGACTGTTTCCCTCTCTCACTCTATGACAGCCACGCAACTCCTTCCGACTGATGACTCAGGGACAGCAACTGTGTCTGCCACCTAACATGTGCCACAGATCAGAAGGGGCGAACTTCAGCTCATCGGAGATGCTCTTAAGTCTGAGCCATATGAATGGCTCAGGTTATTATTAGCCAGAACATTGTCAACAAACTCCAGACTTATTGTGTGGCCATCTAACTTTCTCAAACATCTCTTATTGTGCCCCACCTGTCATGAGGTCAGTAAACAACTCACTATGATGTGTTTCCTGCCACCTGCCCAAAGACAATGGGGTTAACTAACTACAAACCTCTAAAACCATGAACTAAATTTTTTTAAATCTCTCCTTAAAAGTTGATTTATCTAAGGTAATTGTTACAGTAACAGAAAGTTGACTACTATATATGGAAATTTTGGAAGAGCCTCCTTGGCATAGTAGGGAATGGCAAAGAGGGAAGAGGAGAAAGTGATGTGAATTTTGGCATCCGTGTCTAAAGGACCCCTAGTGCATGCGTGCTTAACCCAAAGTGAAGGTCAGGGAGAAATGATAGAATTTTAACGCCGCAGCACTCTTGGGGGAGCTGGTAGTCCCCTGCTCCTGTAGGATTGTGGCTTTCTGCGTGACTAACCCTGCACACACTCTGCACCCCCTTGTGCAATTTCTTTGTTTCTCTAGAGCAGAGGTTCTCCTTCCTAACACTATGACCCTTTAACACAGTTCCTCACGTTGTGGTGACCCCCAACAGTAAAACTATTTTCGTTGCTACTTTGTAACTGTAATTTTGCTACTCTTATGAATCATAAGGTAAATGTTTGATATGCAGATGGTCTTAGGCAATCCCTGTGAAAGCGTTGTCGGACCCCCATAGGGATCATAACCCACAGGTTGAGAACCACTGCTCCAAATGCATCTGTTCTTTCATCCCACTCTCAGGAAGGCCCTTGGTTTGGTTCAGACACAGGGCAGTGAATATGGGCTGGTGGTGAACTTGTGTGTTCCCTAGCATCACCCCAAACTGGGCACTTCCAACTTTGAATTTGCAAATGTGATTCAAGAATCCAGTACAGACTTTTTTTTTCTTTTACAGTAAAGAATTTGAGGTTGTCTTAGAATATCAGTTCCCAAACATTATGATCTAAAGACCCATTTGCACTTTGGAAATGTTCAAGGGTACCTCAAAGCTCTTGATAATCTCAGTTATGCCCACACATGCTGCAGAGCATTAGTCAATGCTGCAAGATTAAAACAGCTATGAAATCATTTAACAATGAATATCCCCATTATGCTCATTGTTATAAATAATATGTTTTAAAGAAAAATAGTTCTAGCTTCACTATTTACAGTTTTTACAAGTCCCTTTAGTGGATAACACAACAGAAAGCAGATGGGTTCATACACTTCTCTCTGCATGCTGTCTGTTGCAACATATTATTTTAGTCCAGCAATATGAGGAGAATCCTTCACATAGACAAGTAGAACAAAAGAGGAGATATTTCATTATTTCTAGGTAATTTGACAGATTTTTTAATATAATTTATTTATTTTATTTTATGTGCATGAATGTGAGAATATCAGATTCCCTGGACCTGGACTTACAGACAGTTGTAAGCTGCCATGTGGGTGCTGGGAATTGAACCCAGGTCCTCTAGAAGTGCGGCCAGTGCTTTTAACCATTGAGCCATCTCTCCAGCCTGAGCTGATTTTTCTTTAACATTCACACTTAGCAGGGCTAGCTAATTAAGAATTAGTACAACACGGAAACCAAATGTTTCTCAGTGAGTGTATTTGTACTCTGTGAAATTAAATCACTGGTATAGGGGTGTTTCCGAACACAATGTCATCTTAAACTAGCTATCCGAGGCTGAGATTCGACTGCTCAGGTTAACAGTTCAGTCTCACAAAACTGCCTTTACTTTGATGTCAGTAATCCATTTCCTCCAGGGAGGCCACACCTCCCAAAGTTTCCACTACCTCTCAAAATAGGGGACCAACAGCTTTGAGACTGTCCTGGGCCCTTCATACTCAAACCATAATACAACAGCCCCATGTTTGAGAACCTGCTAGGACAACTCACAGGACTCTGGAAAATGGTTTACTAACTGTAACTCAGCACCAGTCAAGTACAGGGTAGTCAAGTATGGGGGGAGGCATGGAGGGAGCGACACTGAGCTTCCATGTCTTCTCCAAGGAACTTACTCTCCAACCCTTCAATATTCTCTTCAGCCTGGAAACTCTGAACCCGGTTGCTTAGAGGTTTCCGTGGAGGTTCCACAGTGGAAGCTCCGTCTGCTATTAATGCAATCTCCAGCCGCTCTCGACCTCCGGAAAGACAGAGCTCACAGACCCTGTCTTCTAGTTAAGGAAGTTTTTTGGGGAGCCAGCTCCCATCGAGCCTGTCTAGAGTTGTCTAAGTAGAACAAAAGACATTTCCATTTCCCAGGAAGTCATAAGGAAATTGGATTTTCTAGGTCAGAAAGCAGTCAAAGGCCGAGCATACTTTTTAGATGCCGTCATTGTTCTATCATTATAAAATATTTTTTAAGAGAATAATAGTTGTAATACCACCAATCACATCAGAAAAAAAAAAATCTTTAAATTTTGGAATGTTGTTAAATTCACAGCGATGGATGAAAATATTCCAGAAGTTTGAATTTTTTATACAAGATACTAAATTTTATCATTGGCAATAAGTACTATCACTGGTTTTCTTTGAAATGATAGGTACATTTCATGCATTTTGGGGGAAAAAAGTCTGTCAATTGCTCAGATTCAATAGAAGCAATTTAATCTTTGGAGTAAACATAATGGAGGGTTTACACAGTGGGCTTGAGTAATTCCAGCTCCAAAAGTGTTGTTTACACTGTAAAGCATCACTTTTGCCTCCGGACAACCTCCACCCTCTGCCGCACAGGAGGACTGTTTCTGTGCACTTCTCACCCGCACTGGCTGATTTTTGTCAAGGTGACAAAAATCTAGAATCACCTGGGAAGAGAGTCTCAGCGAGAGATTATCCGGATCAGGTTGGCTTGTGGACATGTCTGTGGAGCACTGTCTGGATCGTGTTAGTTGAGGGAGAAAACGCATCCACGGCAGGCAGCACCGTTCTCTGGGTTTGGGTCCCGGACTGTATATGCATAAAGAAGGCGATGAACACAAGAAAGCATTGGCGACTTCACCCTCTCTCTGCTTCCAGACTGCTGATGGAAAGGACCAGCAGGCCTCATACCCCTCCCCCCATGATGTCCTCCATCCCTCTGGAACGGTAAGTCAATGTAAAGCCTTTCTCCTTGTCTTAGTTACTTTTCTCTTGCCTTGATAAAGCACCATGACCAGGCAGCACGGCAGCAGACAGGCGAGCATGGTGCTGGACCAGTAACTGAGACCTTACATCTGACCCACACGTATGAGACAACATATGAGACACACAGAGAGATAACTGAGAATGGTGTGGGATTTTGAAACCCCAAAGCCCTCCCCCAGTGACATATCTTCTCCAACAAAGCCATACCTCCTAATCCTTCCCACACAGTTCTGCCAACGAGGGACTGATGATTCAAACATTTGAGGGGGCCATACTCATTCAAAACCACAACAGTCTATGCTTTTTGTAAATACAGAAACCAATAAAACTGTATTTATTTACTATATACTGTTAAGGGGTCAAGTAGACTTGATTTTTAAAAAACACAGTTCAAGATGCAGTGTCTTATATATAAATCAAGGGAAAGACTGGCCATCTAAGCAAAAAACAAAATTTTGACACAAAAGAGAAGCTGAACAGCATGGGTTAGAGATCTTAACTGGAGGTATGCTTTGAGAAGATTTCTTGCAGGAATTGCAGGTACTTCCTACAAGTCATGGGGTTCTCCCAGAGCTTAGCAGAACATATGTTCAAAGGGCCATCAATGTTGGGGTCTCCCAGTATGCTCTGAATAGAGACCAAGATGGTCCTGACATCATACAGGCCAGACCACTTATGCCCTGGGTGTCTTTTCTGGAGTGGTTGCAGGTGTGAGAAGCTTCACTGCGAACGCACAGTGAAGGTAGCCACTGGGGAGCTCTAGGGAGAGTTTATTTCCTGAATCTTCATCTATTGTGTTGGTTTCTTCATGAATGGTCCCCATTCATTTGAAAAAGATTGTCTAATTGGCTCCCGATGTAACCTGTTGTCTCAGGGATTGGGAAGTGCCCCAGCTAGGCTGGGCTCCTTTGCAGATGTGGGCGGCAGCTGGTTGCCATTTTGGGAGTCCATCTGCTGGTGCTAGCAGGAGGCCGGAAGTTGTTTTTTATTAGGCTATTTTTGTCACACCAGAAGAAATGACAAGAAAATGCCACCATCACAAGAGATGTCACTGCTTCCTAAAGGATGGTTTCACTTTTGCTTTTACTGTATGAACAGTGTGGAGGGGTGAACTCCACTGATTCAGTCCCCCCCCCCCCCCCCCCCCCACTGCTAGGACACAGGCTGTGTCATCAATTTTATCCCCGGTCACTCTGGTTCCACCAGATCAATTGTTTGACAGTGAGCATGACAAATAATACCTTCATGTTTTACAAAAAAAAAAAAAATCGTTTTGTCATTATAGGTCCTGTAAAAGCACTTTGGAGATGAGCCTTGGAAAGAATGTGTTGGGAAGGGAGAATCAGAAAGGGGAAAAATAGATAGTTTTGCCAGCCTCTGACCTGGGAAGTGGATTCAAAGGCTTTAAAGCACCCATTTCTATATTGTCCTGGGCGCCCTGCTGTTGTTTTTAGAGGGCTCTGTTAGCTAAACCATATGAACTATTAACTCATAGTGAGATACTACGGAAATACAACTTCAGTCGGAACTGTAGTGCTGAGCGGACCTTGGAGCTGAGTCTGTTGCACCACTCTGTACTGCGACCAACAGTGGCAGAGCCTGTTCTTGAGAGTGTCCTGACTCAGTCAGCCATGAGCACATGTCTCACTGGGGTCCTTGAATGAGACAGAGCCTTCTTCTTAGCTCAGATGGGCTTAACTCAAAGAACTAAGGTCCCAGAAACTCAATAGCCACCCAGGTTGTTCTTGGGTTCGTTGTCTTAGCATTGCAAAGAATGATAAGCAAGGAGAGGTATAGAAGAAAAGCCAGCAAATCTTTATTGAGATAGAGAAGCAGCTCCCTAACTGGGAGGGAACCCAAAAGTGACTTGCCAATTTGGCTTTGGCTGGACCCCCTTTTATATCCAGCAGTTAAGCCTGATTGGGTCAAGGCTGAGGGGCTTCTGTTTGTCTGGAGTGGAAGGATGTGAGGGAACATGGCTGGAGATAAGGTTAGAGAGTCTGCTGGTGGAAGGCCAGCCAGAGGAGGAACCCCCAGAAGTTTCAAGGGTGAAGATGAGGGAACAGAGGTGGGGGTGGGGAGATGAGGGAGGGGTTGAGAGAAGGGACAAGGGCAGAAGAACCAGGAAGGGAGAAGGGCAAGGGCTGGAGGAGAAACATTATCAGAACAGAGACAAATCAGTGGTCATAGTTGGGTCTTTTAAACATCATAGCTTCTGAGTTAAATTTGCAGAGAATGAACTGTTTATCACACAGAAGCTGTGTTCTCAGAGCCCAGTCCGGCACTCGAGGGCAGAGCATCCTCCAAGCTAAACCTACAGCTCTTGAGCTAATTTTACAGGTTATGGGTGTCTAGTCTTCACATTCACTGTCTGTATGGAGTTCATGGGGAGGCCTTCTGCTTGTCTGAAGATGACCTTCAGGGGTAAATTCACTGAAAAACCAGCCCTGCCAGTTTGTAAAGAAAGGTTCTTCTCCAGAAGCCTCTTATCCTTATCTTGCTGAGAAAAGAGGAAGGGAGGGAGGGAGGGAGGGAGGAAGGAAGGAAGGGAGGAAGGGAGGGAGGAAGGAAGGGAGGGAAGGAGGGAGGGAGGGAGGAAGGAAGGGAGGGAGGAAGGAAGGGAGGGAAGGAGGGAGGGAGGGAGGGAGGAAGGAAGGAAGGAAGGAAGGGAGGGAGGAAGGAAGGGAGGGAGGAAGGGAGGAAGGAAGGAAGGAAGGGAGGGAGGAAGGGGAAAGGAACTGCCTTACCTCTGGTCTCCATCACAAGGACAAGTGGGACTACCTAACTGCCAAACCAGTAAAGGTTATTTCAAAACAGCCTGCTCTGAGTAAAATAATACCCCAGAAACCTGAGCACTGACTTCAGGCCTGTGCCAGTCTTCCCCCCTCTTTTTTATTTTTATTTTAATTTAATTTAATTTTGGACAGAGTTTCTCTGTGTAGCCCTGGCTGTCCTAGAACTTGCTCTGTAGACCAGGATGGCCTCAAATTCAAGGATTCTTCTACCTCTGTCCCCCACCTCCCCTTAGTGATGGGATTAAAGGCATGTGCCACCATGTCCATAAGAGACAAACACATAAACACATTATTAAAAATAATAAAAGTAAATATTGAAAAAAAATTACTGACGGGGAAAGATACGGTGTCCTGCACTTTCTCAGCCCTGTACTAGTGAGGTTGGAGTCGGGGGTGAGGGGGGGTGGGGGGGTGGGAGGGTGCTGCCTCCTGTAGAAGTCAACCTGAGCTTCACAATGAGTTCCAGGCCAGCCTGCATTACAGTATGAGGTATGGTTTATAGAAAACAAAGGATTGTCTACGGAAGAATACAGATTTGTGCCTTACCAAAGCTCATGTGATCTGACCTTTTCCCAAGTTTAAAAAAAAAAATTAAAGGATGATTATTGATCTACTTATGTGTTTGATTATATGAGGCCGATGGGGACCTGGGGTCCTGGGATGAAGGCTGCACCGTGCCTCCTCCAGGCTTCCAGCGAGCGGACGCGCGTGTGCGCGTGTGCGCGTGGACAGCGGCGGGGACGCGCGCGCGGCACCAGGCAGGGCCAGGCTCGCACTCCGGGCGGTGGGCGGCGGCCTCGCGCCCCGGAGCCGGCGCGCGCCCTGCTTCCTCCTTCCGGCGCGGGCTGCATCCCTGCGCCCGGCGGACCGCGGGTAGCAGCGTGGAGGAGGCCGGGGCAGGGTCGGCCTCCCTGGCTCCGGGGTCGCCCACAGGCCCCGCGAGGCCGGAGCCGAGAGCCGGCGGCCGGGGACGAGCGCGCAAGCGCTGGCTGCATGGAGGGTGAGCTGGGGACCCCAGGTGGTGGCGGGTCTCTCCGAGGTGCGGCTCCCCACCCCCATCTCGGGTGGACAGAAGCGTGATGGGGTCTGTTTTTTCCTTGGCGAGCTACCTCAGCGTGTGTTGGAGCGACTTAAAGACGTCCCTGGATGGAGAGATTACCGGGAACAGCCTTCATCACTTAATTATGCAACGAGGAGGCGTCCTTGTGCGGGATGCAGTGATGGATGCAGTCAGGGATAACTTGTACCAGCATCTACCCCTGCCAGCCTGGCCTGGGGATTTGCGTTTGATGTTGGGGGTGTGGAAATGGGGAGGAAAATGCCCCGTGTGGGTCCCGGGAGTGTGCAGGGAGGGAGGAGGGCACCAGCGCAGACTCCCGAGTGAGCGCAAGGTTGAGCGCCGGGCCAGAGGGGAGGACTGGCTGGAACTGCACGGAGCCGCCAGCAGGTCCAGCGTCAGCCTCTGACTTTTTCCACCAAGAGGCCTGTCAGAAGTTGGACGTCTGGGCGTCAGTTTTTGCACTTTCTGGCTGAAGAGATGAAACAGGTTTTCCAAAGGCTGGTGCTTTTTCGTTCTTCATGTCTGCTCAAATTAGGAGAGGTCTGGGCAGTGAATACAAAGTAGTGCAGTCAGGTTCTGGTTAGCTGAGCCTCTGGACTGAGAGGTTTATTTGTCCTGACCAGACAGAAGTTCTGGGCCACAAGGATTTGAGCTACTGTGTTGGTTTGTTCCAGCTGCCAGAGTGAGGAAGGTCTTGAGACAGGCTTAAAATGAGGCAGCTCAGCTTCCTTCTGGCTTGCTGGTCGCCAGCCACTACTTCTTTTTTTTTTTTTTTTTTTTTTTTTTTTTTTTTTTTTAGGTGGCTAGGATCAAAAGGAAAGACACAAAGAGAGAAGTGGTTTTCCACCTTCTGTCCCCAGAATAATTAGGACGTAGTTCGTCTTGAAGCAGAATTGAAAGTTCAGGATGAAAAGAACGATCTTTGCATGTTTGCTCTTGACCTGAAACAGAATCTTGAAGAAATTCCTGAGAAAGTCTCTACTCCTTCCTGGAAATGAAAATAGGGGTTCTTGCAAAGCTGAACAAAGACCATCAGAAAGAATTTGTAAATATTCAGGGCCATTTACAGTAATAATAGGGTCATTAAAAAAAAAAACCTGACAAGATTATACAATAAAAAATTAGGAGAGAGCTAGGAAAACAGCAGGGGGAGAGAACCATGAAAGACCTCAGAGACTGCAGAGCCAGGGTCTTCATACAATCTGGAATTGTTTAAACTATGTGACATGAAATTGCCTTTAAATTTAACATTGAGGTCTTTTAGAATAAAGGCATTGTTTGTTTATTCTGCCAACAAGCCTACTAAATTTGTGATCTCTCTAATCCTATGAGGTTGACTTTTATCCCATTATTCATTTATCAGATGACTTTTGTCTAGAATCATCCAGGTACTGAGGCTTGAAGGAATCCAGAACCCAGAGTGTGTCCGTCATTGCAATTACTGATGGTGCTAAGAATTATTTACCCAATGTCAAACAAATGAAACAGTGAGATTGGATTACTTTTTGGTAAAAATATTTCATTAATAATTTTAATTTACATATCAAATCACATGGATGGCTTTAAATAGCTGACTCTCTTGGCACATTTGAAATATGTTTTTGTTTATCAAGACAGACAAACGCTACCTGCTTTCTGAGAGGGACCTGTTACACAAAGTATCCTTGAATGGGCCAAGTGACTATTTCCCATTAGAAACTCAGTTCTAATTAAGAAACTTGTCCTAAATTTCAGTGGTGGTTTTATTACCTGGTTTTGGATGGGGTCTTTTTGTTTTGAGATGGAGTTTTATGTAGCCCCGTCTGGATTCAAACCATGTAGCCCAGAATGGCCTTGAATTCTCACTGCTATTTTAAATCATCCTATACAGTGACAAGAAGAGCCACGAATCTCAAGCAGGGCAAGTACAGCATGGGAATGTGACACCACCAACTCCAGGCCTCAGATGGTACGTGATGGAAAATGTGAACACACCAGGTATTTAAGATCATTGCTATTCAATGTCTCCAAGTGTCTTCTTTCTCGCTTGTATAAAGATTTTAGGGAACTTAGGCATCTGATGATGAATATGTACACATACACTTAGAAATGTTTCCTTAAATATAGTAGGGACACATGCAGCCTCTAGCACCAAGTTGGTGCCTGGTGTAGAGTCTGTCCAGGGCAGGCGTTTACTATACATTCTCCGTTACTCAAAGCTTCTGTTTTGACCACTGTCATAGTTCCACTGAACAGTTAGGATGCGTTTTCATCCTGCTAAACAAGGACAACCCATCCTTCTAAGGCAGGGTTGGAAGGACTACAGCAGGGAAAACAAAGGGAAATTCTGAACTCTGATCCAGAGAAACATACGCTATGAATTTAAAAGCTCAGTGACCTGTAATAGAACAGCATTTGATAAATTCATACACCGTTCAGTTCTTTATTAAGTTGTAGTTCAATAAATTTGTTGCCACTTGACAGTTCAAAATCAAAAAGTATGACAGGGCAGCTGATGTCCCCATTGCACCAGGCCTTGGGATCTGGTTCCCTTCACGCAAGCACCCTTCCAGGGATGCTGGCTTCTTATTACCAAATTGTGTGAGGTTTCCTTTGTGTCTGGAAGTATTACAAAAGTTCAACACTGTATCTGTGAAGCCGGAGAGGTGAGGACCAGGGTTTCTACCTCAGCCCCAGGGGCCCATTGGCAGCTCTGCTCCTCTGGCTCCCCTCTAACCCTTCTAACCCTTCTTGCTCATGTTGCACCAGGGACACCGGCTTCCTTGTAGCTCTCAGAATTCTAGAACCTAAGCTGTGGCTTATTCAACTCTTCCTGAATTGCCCCATCCCCTTTCTCACCAGTTTCGTTTCTAATCAAAATAACCTTTATTGTATCAAAGTATACGTTCAAAGATACAGTTTCAGTCATTTCCTTTCAAGTGTCTTTACCAACTCATTGTAAACATGGAACGGAAATCTGCATACAGTCTCGGTACTAAAATGTTGAGGGTGCTCATTAGGGCTGGTGGATTCTTCTTTTCAGTCTTTATAATTTTGTGCATACTTTGCATTCACTTATTGTATGTATGTGTGTGTTTACAAATATGTGTGTGGCAGGGTACGGTATATGGAGGTCAAAGGGCAACTCTTGGAAATTGGGTCTTTCCCTCCACCATATGGATCCCAGGGATCGAACTCAGGTCTTTAGCAGTTGGCGGCAATCGCCTTTATCCATGAACCATCGCACTGGTCCAACTTATACACTTCTAAGATGGACATCAAAGAATTCAGAGTCACACAAAAGCTTAAGAAAAGAAGCTACATTGAGCAGAACCCACAGTGTATGGCAAGCCAGCCCACTAAGTAAAAGGTGCCAGCAGTATGCACTAGAAGTCCTCAGAGTCCTCTCAGCTTAAGAAAGGAGCCATCAATGTGGGTGATGGAAATGCATTCAAGTTTAGATGGAAACACTGGTGTTTGGGAGCGACTTCTAAAAAGTAGTCCCATGTCTTTTAAACTAGTGCTGGCAAAAACAAAAACAAAATACTGGCATCATTCCTAACTTTTTTTTTTTTTTCTGAAACAGGGTTTCTCTGCTGTAACTCTGGCTGTCCTGGAACTCATTCTGTAGACTAGGCTAGCCTCGAACTTAGAGATCCACCTGCCTCTGCCTCCCAGGTGCTGGGATGTGCACCACCATCTCCCGGCAAGTCCTAACTTCTTAAAATGTACATCTTAATTTACTTCAAAAAATTTCCACTGATCTTTGAGAATATACATTTGAAACTTAATGAACCATGGAAGAAAAATAATTAACTGTTAGCGTTCTGGAAACATGAGTCTCATCTCAACTGGAGAGATAAGCTGTCACCTCCCACCCTGTGGGACTAAAAGGGAGCCCAGGATCTGGCCTTGTGTTCTGTATGATGGTGCTGCCTGAACCAGTCCCCCAGTGAGATTGACAGTGCCTTGTTTTAGTCTCTCGGTGGAGTGTTTGCTCCTGCATATTCCTGTCTGTCTCTTCGCGCCATGATGTAGCCAACATCTCTGCATATTTGCTCCTAGGCACCTGGCTACCCCCCAGTTTCTTGGGTGTGGCCCAACGATGGCAGCCCATGGTCGCTTAGCAGCTGTTGATATTGGGAGGACATCACCATGGTAGTGGAAGGCAAGTGGGCACTTCCATTGTCGAAAATGGTGACAGGCATGCACTCCATCAAATCCACCTTGCTGAACACCCATCACTTTTAACACCATTCCACAAGAGGCCCTAGCCTTCACGCCCTTACGCTTCCCTCTTGCTAAGCAGGGATCTCTCACCTCGTACGTGGGTCTCTCTAATAGCATGCATCACTGGAGTGGGGACTGTGTGTCCTGTGAATGAATGCATGGCTAAGGCCTGTTTAAACAGAGTTGATGGAACGTTTCTCAGAACCTTTTTCTAAACCAGTGTGTGCCTATTAAAAGCAGGGTGTGATGGATGGGATCAGACTTGGTCACATAGCAGGAAAGGCTTTGCGCCTCAACAGAGGGGGAAATGAATCTATAGGCATTCCCTTTCTTAAAATGTGGGAGAGGGAAAGACGGTACCTGCATTCTGGCAGACGTTAGTAATTGCAGACATTCTTACATGTGCTGCTTCTCTTTTGTTTGAAAGAGAAAGGAGGTTTAGGCTTCTTGTGGGTTCTGTCGTTCCGCCCACCCCAACCTTGTTTTCTCCATGCTGGTCACCAGTTCTGTCTGTGGGTTTTCAGAGCCCACCCTCTGGCTTTGGAATCAGATGTTAGCATCTTGACATGTGTAAGTACCACTTAGTGACTGGAAGGAGGAAAGCTCTGAAGATGGGTATGCCAACTCCTGGGGCCTGCGGCTCTGTGTGCAGGAGCAAACTGTGACCTGAGGGGTGCCAGCACACTCAGCTCTGCCGCCACTGCCACTGCCAACGTTAGCTGCAAGTGGCACAGTGGGCTTGTATTGGCGCTTTGAACAATGAAGAGTTGATTACAGAAAATGTCAGGCTTTTTAAAGGCTATTTATCACCTGGTTACAGGAAAAAGCACTGGCCTTTAGTGGAACCCAGAAGGGAGGACTGCGTGCCAGGCTCAAGTCCTCTTGCAGATGGACATTGTGAGCCTGGACCTTAACACCCTGGGATGATGGCGAGCCCATGGAGAAGTTCTATATTTAGGGACACGGTGCAGAGAAAAAGACACATTGGGAGAAGTGGGGCTAAGGGAATTGGGGGTGCTTTCCTTTCATCTGGAAAATCAAGCACATTGTCAGAGTGGGCAGCAAATCTTAACTCTACAGAGTCTAGTTACCCATAGATAGGAAATCTGGGAAAAAGTAAATCAGGACAGTGATGGAAGATGGTCTTAGATCCTAATTAAACATTTTTTTAGCCGTTTCTCGAGAGCATGTGTAATTCAGAGCATCAGCAGACTACAGCGACTCTGAGGTTTTGCAGTCAGTCCTCTTGAAAATGGAGGGAGAGTGACTATTACTCTGGGGTGTGCCGAGAATCTGCATTTTAACCTGATCCCTAGGGGTTCACAGGGACACTGACTTTTGAGGCGGCTGGGCAGGATGGAGGGTGGGTAGACCAACAGTTCCCTGTCTTAGCTACTCATGAGAACACTGCTCAGAAACCCGTTTCGGCGGCGTCTCCATAGACTTGTCTTGTACCAGGGAGTTGCTGTTTCTCAAAGTCTCTGTAGTGATTCTAGCATACAGCTAAGGCTGACAAACACTGGCCTCAACATGGAGCCAGACTCTTTGGATAGAGGCTGCTGTGATCACGAAGAAGACCACATCATGGTTAGCTAGACACGCCTTTCTCCAGGACTCATCAAAGCCCTATGTAACTGTATACTATGAGTCTTACTAGCTCACTAACTGGTGGGGGACAGGGCATGTATATGTGTGCATGCACATTGAGGGCAAAGGTGAACCTTGGTGCCATTCCTCAGGCACTGTCCACTGTGTTTTTCATTTAATTCATTTCATTTCATTTATGTGTATGTGTTGTGCCAGCCTGTCTGTATATGTACCATGGGTATTCAGTGCTATGGGCAGCCAGAAGAGGGCATCTGATCCCTCTGGAACTTGAGCTAGAGGTCATTATAAGCCACTGGATATGCATATTGGGAGATAAACTTGGGTCCTCTGCAAGAGCAGCAAGTGCTCTTAACTGCTCATCCATCTCTCTAGCACCTACCTTGCTCTTCTGGGATGGAGTCTTTGGTCAACCTGGAGCCCAATGACTAGGTTAGGATGGATAGCCAGTGTGCTCAGGAACCCTGCTGTCCCTTTCTCCCAGCCCTGGGATTGCAAACCTGTGTACCACACTCAACTTTTCTTTGTAGGTTCTGGAGATCGGACTCAGGTCCTGGCACTTGACTGACTGAACTATCTTTCCACTCCTCACTCTGGTTTTTAGAGGTAGAGATGTAGAGCAAGCACTTGTCTGTGTTGGTTTGTACTGTTTAGACTGCTCCCTCCTTTACAAATGGAAATGGATCATCACCAAGTGAACACTAATCTTTGCATCTTTGAAATTTAAATCAAAAGCCAGGCGGTGATGCATGCCTTTAGTCCCAGCACTCAGGAGGCAGAGGCAGGCAAGTCTCTGTGAGTTCGAGGCCAGCCTGGTCTATCGGGTGAGTTCCAGGACAGCCAGAGTTACAACAGAGAAGCCCTGTTTTGAAAAGCCCAAAAGAAAAAGACAATATAAATGAAGGTTTAAAATCAGATCACCCCACTTCCCCTTTTTCTGTATGTTAGTCAACTCCTTCTTCCATATCAAAAAAAGACTGGATTCCCTAACAGCTGTTAGGACTGGTTTCCTGAGCCACAGTTGCTCTACCTCAACTATGGCCTGACCCACATGGGTCTTCCTTTTCCTTCAGTTCCTCACAAGTGTGTTTGCTGGCTTGGAACCTGTCCTCTTACTTCCTTAGGCAAGGTCTCTCTCTGGCCCCTCTGCCTGGGTCATCACCTCTTGCATTTTCTTATAGTACCGCCCCAACCAGTATCACCATGTGCCACTTCTCTGGTCCCTGTGGGTTTGTTAGACTTGAGATTTTGTAAGGACACGGGAGACTGCTGTATCTCTGACACCTGTTTTATTGGATGAAGGAACATACATTTTCATGGTGAATTTGAGAGGTGATTTTTAATTACTCTGTCCATTAAACTTACATACAGATGTATGTGTCCATGCTAAAACAAACAAAGCAAAGCAAACAACAATAAAACAGCTGTCACTCCGAAGAAAATAATAAATGGTTTGCTCTGGAGCTAAATATGAATGATCATGGCCTGGAAACAGGGATTCAAATACCACATTCTAGCTAGAAACAATTTCATCTCAAGTGTCACAGCAAATAGATCAAAGAAAACCACACATCAAGACAGTTTCAAACACATTAACATCAGGTTTGTGGGCTACAGCAAAATAAGGCAATCTCTGCAATAGGCCTCAGATGTTACCTGCTAACATTCTTAGCCTTCCAGTTGGTGGAAGTTAGGGGTCTGTTCACCCATACGGAATGGATTTATCAAATAGTCATAAGGAGGTTAGGTCACACACAGGGCTGGGCAGTAAATGAGTATTTAGCAGACTGAAGATAGCCCAAGATAGTTTTCCTGGGGACCTGTAACAATCTAGCTCTCCACAATCAGTGGAGTTTATTTTATTGTACTGTTTTTAAAAGACTTCTTATATGTGTGTATATGTGTTTGTGTGCATGTATGAGCCTGTGCAAGTGCCCACAGAGGCCAGAAGAGGGCGTTGGATCCCCTGGAGTTGGAGTTACAGTTGGTTGTGAGCTGCCTAATACAGGTGTTAGGAGCTAAACTTTGGTCCTCTGAAAGAGCAGCAAGTACTCTTAGAGGCTGAGCCATCTCTCCAGCCTCTCGTTGAAGTTTTAAATCAGAACATTTAACATCACTGTGGCTTTTTCCCTGGGAACTTTCTAGGTCCCTTACTTTTGAGGGTCCTGTATTATAAAGAGGACACAGGAACTGAGGGAGTGGGTACTCTGAGAGAGAACCTGGCTATAGTTTCACCGGTCAGCTTGCTCACACTGTATGCAGCTGGGAAGCCAAGGTCTGGTTTATATTTTTACTCCTGTTAACTTACAACTTTTCCCTTGTACCTGTGTTAGCCACTATATTTTCTCACTATAGCCCATGAGCAGGAAAGCTAAATACTTAAATATTGTGTGTCTCCCCTCCCGGCCTGGTCTTACCAACTGTGGTGTGCCTCTGGTTAGTCCTGTGGGCAATGCAGTCTTCCCATGGGAGTAGGGTTTAACTGACCCCCACGTCTTTCCTGTCATAGGGAAACCCACCTGCCTCGTGTGTGCAGTAATTCAGAGGGTTGAGGGAGGGGCTCCTACTGTGCCCACAATCCCTTTTTTCCTTTAGAGAAAACCCAAATACCCACAACAAAACCAGGGTGGAGTGTTTGCAAAGGGTGTTTGCTATACCATTCTCTGCAGTTTATGCTTAATTGTCCTTTTTTAAAGCAAATATGAATTAACTAAGGAAGAAAAAAAACTATGTATTTGCTAAATGTTCCTGTGCACATTGACTTTGCCAGCTCATCAGCTTTTCCTGGCTAGAAAAGTACTTACCTCCTTTCCCCAAACTGTACGTGGCAAAGCGACTGAGTCTAGTACTAGTGGAGTAGGAAAAATTAGACAGCAGCTAAAAGCATCAGGGCGCATGTGTGTAAGTGGCATTCTTTGACATTTTATTCGTTTTTATTGTGAGAAGGCTATGTGCTATTGGGAAAAAAAAAAAAAAAACTTTTAAAACTCAAGTCTGTCTAAGGAAAGAGGCGCCTTCTCTGCATCCTCTCAGAGTATTATCCTGCGGATTAAGGGGGTGTGTGTGTGCACAGTCAGATTCTCAAATGCAGTATGCATGCATACTATTTTTGTTTACAAATAGGATCAAACACCAACCCTGTGGCTCCCTTTTCTGTGTACTGATGATATATGTTAACACTGGGTCTAGCCAGCAGGCTTGTCTTTTAAGTAGACTGTTTTCTTTGAAATCTAAAGTGTTTTGGACTCTAGCAGGATTGCTCAACTCCCCATCTGCATTTTTAAAAGATTTATTTCCTTTTTATTTATGTGTATGTCTGGATCATGTGAGTGCAGATGTTCGTAGAGGCCAGAAGGGGACATTAGTAGGATCTCCTGGAGCTGAGGTTACAGGCAGCTGTGAGCTGCCAGACATGGGCATTGGGAACCACGTCTTCTGGAAGAGCAGCCAAAGCTCTTGGTGGGTGAGCCATCTCTCAAACCCAGCAGCATATGTTTAAGTTTAGTGGTAAGTCAAGAGCATGCACACACTGTGACTTAGGAAATATAATCTGATTTCAAGTAATGTTGAAGTCCTAAGAGCTTTTGATGGTCTCTGGTGTCAGTTATTGGGTGTTAAATTAGTAGTTTCTCTCCTCTGGAGGCCAGAGTCCTCTGGAGGCCAGAGTCCTCTGGATCTTCAAGGTGGCATCACACCTTAGAAAGATGGAAACATTGGCAAGTTGCTTCCTGAGGTCTCTGTGAATGAGATGCTGTTGTGGTCCTTGGTGTGTTTGTCAATAACATGAGCTTCTGTACTAGGAGGGACAGCATGCAGTGCTTAGCAGAAGCCCAGGGCTGCCAGGTGAGAGAGACCAATGTTGAGACACCAGTGAGGCTGTGTTGAGAGAAGCTGGCCCTTCCTCTACTCAAGGTTGGGGAGCAGACCTTGAATCTCAGTGGTAAAGAACTCATAGCTGAGCATGGGCTCAGGGGCCAGCAGCAGTCCAGCCCAGGCAGCTGTTCCTAAGACACTGGTAAGGACTTGGTACTAATGATCTTCTCAAAGGACCAGTTTGAACAGGGGCTCTTGTTTGTGCACATGAACTTTCTAAGTCCTCATGCCCCACAGGAGCACCTTTGTGTCTTAACAGGGTGGTAGATGAGCTGTGAAGTGGAGAGGAGCCTCCCTCTCCCTCCCCTAAGCCTGCACGGTAGCTGGGCTGGGAAGGGAAGGGGCTGTCTAAATGTTAGCTCCAAGGACATTTTACACACATTGCATTGGAAATTAAGCTTTGGGGAAAATAAAAGCGCATACTGGGTGTTACTTTAGTCATGTGACTGTTGAGGCGATTCTGCGACAGACTCTGCTGTGGGAGCCTCAACACATCAGCACATGTGCAGATGGTGGCTTTATCCACAGACATGAGAAATGCGGGGCCCCGGCAGCCATTCTTGACAAGTCTGCAGCCGTCCAGCTAAGTGGTGAGGAGGATGGATGTGCCCTGGCACCAGTCCAGAGGGAGCTCCTGGGAGTCCCTGGCTTAAGGAAGCTGCAGGGCACCTGTGGCTTGGGCTGTCCAACCTCTGGCTGTGGAGTTCCTCCCGGCAACACCAGGCTTCCTGCAGTGCCGGTGAGGCTCTGCATTACAGGGAAATCTTGGTGCACCTCCTCCAGCTTCCTGTAGAGGTGGGTTCCGTGGGAACACGAATCAGACTGCTTCAGAAGACCAGTTCTGCGGAGATTAGATTCTTCAACTATAATCCCTCACCCCCATTCTGAAGGCTGGCATGAGGAGCTCAGGGATCGGTTGGCCAGGAGACACGTGGGAAATGAACAGAGCAGGTGACACAGTGGGCAGTGCCTGGGTGTCCCCTGTCACCTGCTGTGCAGAGTGAGTGGATCTGTGTGAGGGGCCAACCTCTGTGATCTATGATCTGTGTTGCCTTGCTCACAGCTCAGGACAGAGTTCAACACAAGGGCCTCTTCGTTCTGAACTGCACCGGGCTCACTGAGACTCACCCTGGCCTCTTTACTCCTCCTCTTCCACCAGCCTCTTGCAACTGCACTCGCCTTTCTGCTGCAGGGATTCTCAGCCAGCCACTCCCACTCAGCCCATGCGAATGCCATTGTCTTGAGGACAAGTTGAACAGTCTCGGGACTGCAGGGCTTGCACAGCCTAACCCTTGCCTGACTATAGGAGGGAAAAGCAAGACATCATCTGAGATGATCTCTCTGCCCTCCTTTCCTGTCTTCTTGGGACATAGCACATTGCTCTATTTACTCATTTCCGGCCACCACACTAGGAGGACAGAGTAATCTGGGAAGGGTATCAGGGCGTTGGCCAATCTGGTTCACTGGGGTACTTGACTTGGACTAGCAGATCGTTCTTCAGTGACAGGGTCCTAAGTGGGACAGCCAGGAGATGAGCACGATAACAAGATAGAAAGCTGGGGTCAGGAGGTCTTGCACAAGCTATGTCTTATGCCAAGCAAACTTATTAAGAAGCCTGTAATATTTTATAGGGAGAAATGGGGCAGAGACAGCAAAAAGCCACCATACAGTAAGACAGCGTCAACAGGAAGCTTATCAGTGCTGTAAAAGGGGACACAGGATTCCTCAAAGATGTCAGAGAGGCATACACAGCAATTTTGGGCCTGGTAACCATGGCCCTGTAGGGTAGGAAGAGTTAGGTTTTCAAGATCTGGAGCCACAGCTCCCCCAAGGCTCTGGCCCCAGGCTATTTCTGGCCCTGCCAAGCATGTTCCTGGTTTAGAGAAGGAACTACTTTCTTTCTCCATACATCTTGCCCTCAGGGAAAGCCTTAGGCAGATCTAGCCTGCAACAGGTACTAGTTCTTTGATGGCATAGTTTCATTTCATGTAACCCTGAGTCAGAGGTGGGATACAGAGACTGAGCCACAGCGTTAGTGGTCTCAGAGCCAGCCTGAAGTCAGCCACAGGCTGGGGTTAGAGGCTAGGATTCCGCTCTGCACTGAGTTGCCCCATCAAGGAAGGGCAGACAGAATGAGACTTTACAGGAGACTCTGGGCATCCTACCTTGGGCAGTTGAGGGATTTGGCATGTCTTCTTTAAGTTCCAGAAATGGAAAATAACTTTTCCACTCTAGGTATGTCCCATGCAACATTTAAGACATGTCTAAAATTTATGTTGTTGCCTAGAAACTTAATGTAGTGTATCATATTTCTCTGTGTTTACTCTGTCAACCTTGCCCAGGGAGGCTCAGGGAACATTAGGCCCAATGTACAAGCACAAAAAAATAGAGGTTTTGTTTTTTTGAGTCCCATAAATGTATTTGTTTATGTGAAATTTAAACTTAACTGGACTCCTGTATTTTTGTATAATTTGGCAACCATCGTGGAGACCCCAGAAAACACGCTGAGCCTCATTTGTGGGTGCCTGAGAGTACCTACAGGATTCCCTGGAAAGGTACAGGCAGTGTAGGAGATGGCCAGGTCCTTGTCATAGCTGTGTTCAGACAGGGGTGTTGGAGAACCACTCACTAGGTGCTATGGAAGGAATTGGGCTTCAGATGCCTGATTCTGGTAAAGCTCTAGAACACAGCATCGGGGAATAAGGAGACATTATTTTCTGGGTCTTGGCTAAGCTGTGACCAGGCCCAGATAGGAAGCTACTTCTGAAATCACCCACTGTTAGCAGCAGCAGACTGAAAGCAATTCTCTTGTCTATATGGATGGCTGACCTCAGTTAGCTGGTGGAAGACAGCCCAGTTTGATCTCTTTCCATGGTCTAATCTCGCTTCATGAAGTGCCACTTAACTGAAACATACTTGTTGATCCCTTCTTGCTGAGAGCCGACAGTGACTTCTGTGATGGGCTGAGGACCAACAGATGTGTCCTACATCACTCCCAGGTGACAGCGTGAAGAACACCCACCCCCACAGTTCTACTTAGGTCCTTGAAGGCAAGCTACCCAAGGCCGCAGAAGCACAGATGATTTTTGTTTTGTTTGTTTCTTTCTCTTTTGTCTTAGATTCTCTAGGGGTGGATACATTTGGCCCACTAGTCAGCATTTTAAACACAGCCTCTTGTGATCACCTCAGCATGATGTCTGCACTCCAGAAATTGCCCCATAAACATCTAGTCTAATCCTTGGCAGGCCTCCTGCCATACCCCTCCTTCCAAGCTCTTCCAGAAACTTCTGTGTCATTAAACTGGGAGACAAGGCAGGAGACAGATCTGCAGTAGCAAAATCTCCTGGCTTCTAGGATATTTGTTCATTGTTATTCCCTGCACTGGGTGTTGGAAGTTGATTTAATTATAAGATGGGTCCTTCAGTGGTACTCATTAAATATGAAATGTTAAATTAAATGTCAAGTGAGAATACCCGCTGTAGCAAAGGGAAACGTTCACACCGATATTGGTTCCGTTAATTGAAATCATCTGTGCTGTTACTGCTTTTTATTGCTTGAAGTGGCAGAGGCATCTCATTTGTGTCTTCCAGGAAGGATCGTTGAATGGCTCCCATTTTACACCATGCACCACCAGTGGCTTCTGCTGGCTGCGTGCTTCTGGGTGATTTTCATGTTCATGGTGGCCAGCAAGTTCATCACGTTGACCTTTAAAGACCCAGATGGTAGGTATGCTTCCTGGCAGAATGGATGTATGGCTAATGGAGTCCTTCCTGCAATACCAAGCATGAGGAACAGTTGTCCTGACCAAAGGATACAAAAGGTTTCCAAAGTCTTCATATAACAGAAACTTGGGGGAGAGGGGAGGGAACGTGGCTATGCAGAGTTCCTCCTGAAGTTCCTGGGTTCTTTTCTCTGTAGCTGAAGCCACTGTGTCACCTTTGGAACAGAGATGCTGTCTTCCTGTGGCACCTCTGAACATCTGGCAGCAAGGAATATCACAGGCTCTGCCTCACGTCCTAAGAGGCACAGCCGTGGTTGCTCAGCTTACAGGATGCCATCTGCTTCACACTGGCAATGTGTCTTCAGCGTATTGGTTGTCTTCAGGAGGAGGGTTGTGTATCGTGATACCGTGTCACAGGATATCATCTCCCTTTTACTAGACAAAGACTTTCAGAGGAAGATGATAAAGAGTGCTAGATCTGGTCTGGGGCAAGCTGATTCTGTTTCGAGTTTTTGTCATCTGTTAACCTAAGCTTCAGTGTTCGCTTACAAAATAGACACACTCCCTGGTCTGACATTACCAGCTGAGGGTCTGGTTAGTGAAGGGCTGCCATGGGCAAGGAGGTGTCTGATGTTGCTCTTTCGTTCTGTACCACTCTCTGGAAGCTGGAGAGTGGAGGAGCTGAAGAGAGGAGGGCCATGGACCATGTGGGGACAGCCTGAGAAGCAGTTCCTAGGAAACTGGAGCACAGTGCTTTGAGCATCCCTCTGTGGTAAACAGCTCATTGGAGGTGCATCTCAACCAGCAGTGCTTACCACTTACTCCTCGTGGCTGTACCAACCTGTGACACAGTAGTTTGACTGGCTGGCTATGGGTTCCTTCTATACCTCCAAGAACTTCAAGAATTCTGGGCATGTTCCTAGCTATCCTAAGGGCATCTGATACCCCACACGTCTCCATTCCCTCCGTCCCCCTTTATCTGTGGAGAAACAAGATGGAAAGCAGATACGCAGGTAGAAGAAGGAAACCCTGAAGTTAACCCAGGTGGTAGTTCCACTCACCATGGTTTGCACTCAGGGATAACTGCAGGCACTTCACATGGGGCACATCTGGCTGTTTTCACTTCCCATCATCATCTTCCTAAAGTTCTTGGGGCAGGAAGCTGATGAGGTTTGCACAAGTTGGGGAGAGGGTGTGACACTTGCTGCGTTGGACATCCAGAGCCAGTATGTGGTGCTTGGGACTAGGGGTTCCATCAGAAGAGTGAGTTTCAAATCTTGAAGCAAGGTTGGAGTTTGAGCTGTGATCTCAGTGTCACAGATTGGAGATTTTTAGTAGTTTCAGCACAATCAATATTGGTGATCTCTCATGAAGACAGAATGGCTCTCGTCTTAGAGGCACTTCAGAGTTGCCTGCCAGGCTTTGAGACCTTCTGCTGGTGACACAGATAAAATTCAGATTTCTGAGATGGGCACCAGCTGAAAAGCTGATAAGAATTCTGATCCTTAGATACATCTCCTAGTAAGAAAGGCAGTAAGGGTGAGTCACAAGATTAAATTGTTTGTAGTTTAGTTTGTTTTAAAAGCCAGGACAGTGTGTACTATATCTCAGTGAGACTTCTGTCACTCACAGTTAAATAATTTAAGCCTGGTGACACATAAGTTCCACCCTAGCCACTCCAGAAGCTTGGGCTGGGAGTTGATTGAGCCTGTAAGTTAGAGACCAGCTAGACCACAAGCGACCCTATCTCAAAGAACAAGACAAGGCAACCAAACAAAAATAAAAGTTAAACAGGGGCCCTTGCGTTTTAATATACTCGGACAGACGCTTCTAACTTACAAGTTTTTCCCAGTAGGGTCTGGCAAAGGCAAGGTCACAGTGCTGGGCTATAGGAGCTTTTATGCTGACTGCTCTCAGAAGAACATAGACAGACACCAGGGTTTGTGAGGAACGACAGAGTCTTAAGAGACATTGAAGGTAAAAAGCCAAGATGAAAACTGATGACCCTTACTTAGTAGAGGACAGCTTGCTGGAGATGGTTCTCGTCTTCCACCGTGTGAGTCCCGGGCACGGAGCTCAGGTCATTAGACTTAGCAGTGGGCACTTTTACCCACCGAGCCACCTTGCTGGCCTGACCTTCAAGATTTTAACGTAGACAAAAACTCCAAACAGCTCCGCCTCGGGGCTCGTGTTAGGAGGCGGTTCCTCTACACTTGGACACTTGGGGTGGTCACAGAGCCTATTCCTGGACGCCTTCGGAACCAGGGTATTGTCAGCCTCCGTTTACCCCATCGTGAAGTTCAGGGGAGGATGCTGTTATCCCAAAGTATGCTGTAAGCTAAGATATCATAGGGATCCTTTGCTATCACATGGCTTAAATTACGAGTTCTCTGTCATGACTCAGTCTAGCCTGGCCTGACTCAGGGCATCTGTTGTCCTCAAAGCATCTAAAAAGTGTCTGCTGGATTCATTCTTCATTCTGAGTGAACTTGTACATGCAACATCTTGGACAGTCTGAGTGGATGAAGAATCTGGAAGTTAAATACATGCTACCCAATCAAGGCATCAAAGAGGGCCCTGGGCTGGAGGTGCTGCAGGCCTCTCTCTTCTTCCGTCCTCTTTCAGAGGAAGCCTTTCAGCCACTGGTAGACTGGGAAACATCAGAGGTGTCTGTGAATGCATGACTAGGGCTGTTCTCTCAATTGCCATTCACTTACATGCATTCAGACCACTTCGGCTTTTGAACTAAGGGCTCATGTGAGTCTCATTTTGAGGAGGTAAGCGACAGCCCAGTGGTCCCCACAGTGAAGCTCTGTTTCTCGTTGGATGATCCTCAGTCTTGGTGTTCAGGGAACACGGTAACACAGCTGCCCTGGGAGCTATTCATTCCTAATGGCTCTCTTGGAGCTGGATCCCTGGTGTGGAATACAGCCGTATTGTGTATGTGTTTTCTTCATGCCTACCCATCCATCTTGATTTCCCTGGTCACTGGGCTGAGCCAAGAGCTCATCTGTCCTGACCCGCTGCTTATCCATGCTTGTGGCTTTTGATGCTACTGTGGATTATGTCAGTTAAGCAATAAAGGCGCATTGGTATTTGTGTAATATCTATCCTGTTTTTCTATTGAACAAGAATCAGGTGTTAGTAACCACATTGTATCAAGGGGAATAAATCCAACACAGCGTTAGGTATTTGGTGGCATGATTTGTCAAGATCTGAAATAGTAAGCAACCCTTGAGTGGGTCTGGGGTATTAGTTCACAGTTTTATTTGTTGGACTTTCTCTTTCAGCCAGTAACCTGATCATAGCCCCTCAGGTTACTTCTAAGTGGCTGAAGGGCAGATGGGGTGACTCTGGGTTATCTCCACCCTCTGCCATGGGCTGGCTGCTAGCTGTGAGACAGGGGCCAGCGTCATTAAAGGGGACAGTCATGACTACTTTTAGAAAAGTATTTGTAGGTAGTAGACATTTTGTACAAACCCACCAACAGCCATCAGTGTGACTGTTAGCAAACATAATCTTAGACGTGAGGATGCCTAGCCATGCCTGGGGGATCACAGCCCTGCACCCTGAAGCTGGAAACTTGCTTCTGAGGGGCAGAGTGGAGAGAGAGAGAGAGAGACTGACCTGTGATCACAGCAGGTTGCTGGCTATTACTTAAGAGACCGCTCCACCACCAAAGCCGCAGACAGTGAGAACTAGGCCAGGCAGTGCTTCCTCCTCTGTCTGTAGTCAGACAGGGTTGGGTTAGCTGGGGAGAGAATCTGGGGAGCTCCAAACTGTGAAAACGTTCACACCAGGGTAGTGACTGACAGGCAGCCTGGTGCCAGAGGGCGAGAAGCTCTGCAGTGACAGTGGCCCTTCTGTGTGCCCTGAGCACGGGAAATGGGTCGCTTTTCCAAGTCGGCTCTTCAACACTGAGAACACCTGTTTCCCTACACAGAACGCAAGGAAACACAAGTTTCACAAATCCGTGTATCATGGCAACACCGGAAGGTGACAGGTTGAGTCCCTGGGGATTGGAGCAGTCAGTGTAGGTGTCAGAGCCCCCCACAACGGGAGGTGCACCGGGGAGGGTGGCTACACGACGGCTCCATCCAGCAAGCATCGCTCGCGCTCTTCCCCCTTGGACAGGGTCAGAACAGCGTGTGCATGTAGCTCCAGCCAGGTTCCCACTTTCTCTCAAACACAGACAAAGAGAACGAAGGCTGTGATGAAGCTGTGCTGCAGGGGCTATAGTGGGGCCCAGTAGCTGGCAGGTAGGAGCTGAGTGGTGTTGGGGTACAGTGCCTTCTCCTCACTGTGCAGGGTGAGCAGATGTTCCTGTGTGTGCCACAGGGACGCAGCTCTTCAGGAGCCTGACTGGGGGAAGTGGGGGGATGCACTACAGTTAGGAGCACTGGCTGCTCTTCTAGAGGACCAGGCTCAATTCCCAATATGGGAGGTCACAACTGTTTGTAACACCAGTTCTTCTGATCTCCGTGAGTACCAGGCTTGAATGTGATACAGATACATGCATAGGCAAGAACACATACAAAGTAAGACCAAAAAAAGATAAAAATAATAAAATAAATTTGAGAGAATAGCTAGACTGGGGTGGCCTGGGGCTAGAATAAAGTAGGCAACTTGTAGGCATCATTGAACCAAGAGGGGGAAGTTTTTATTAAGTGAAATTATATATATATATGCATTGACTCAGGTTCAAAAGCCTTTTATTCTTTGACTAATTCAATATCCGGGCCTAGTCCTAGAGCCCTGGAGCATTTTGGCCTCTGTACAATCTAAAACTTTTAAGCCTAGAACTGGAAGGCTTCAGCCTCTGTATTAGAACATTTAAACCTCTGAGACTTACTGCTGACTGAACCACACTGACTTCTGAACTCAAGACTCTTCTGGTTCAACTCGCTGTTCTGGCTCAAACTCTTCTGACCTTCTGAGCCAGCTGACTGTTTCTGACTGAACTCTTCTGACTCTGGCTGACTCCTGCAACTTTTCTGACTGAACTGTTCTGCTTGGCTTCAAACTGACTCACTCTTCCTGTCTGATACTGACTTCTGCTGAAATGCCTCTGTGTCTCTGCCTCAGACTCCTCTTTGCCTTTGTGTCTTGTCCCTCTCTGAGCTCTCACTGCTCCATACTGCCTCAGTCAGCCTCTCTGCTTCTCTGCCTTATCCTACTGAGGATAGGCAGTCTCTGTCTTGTCCTCTCTCTGCTCTGAGATCCTGCTTTTATATCACAAGAGTTGGGAGTGTCCTCACTCTGCTAGCTCTTCCTCTGACTCATCTCAAACATCATGTCCTGTCTGACACTGATTCCTTCTGAGCTCTGCTTCCTGTTTCCCAAGTGCTGGGATTAAAGGTGTGTACCACCACTGCCTTCTGAATACTAGGATTAAAGTGTTCAACCATTCTTTCTACCCCAGAGCAGCCATGCTGCTAGATCAAAGGATCAAATATTCCTTACAGTCATATGACTTCTGACATGAATGTGGAAATTCTAACTGGACTGCTGGAGTTTTGTTGGTTTCTTTGGGTCTATAAATTCACTTTTTTTAAATCTGGAGATCACTGAAGAGTGCTATATAGTTTTAAGAAATACTGCAGAGAGACTGGAGAGCTGGCTTACTGGGTAAGAGTACTTGCTCTTGCAAAGAACCCACCCATCAAAGGGTATATGGGCCATTTCCAGTTTGAGGTTATTACAAATGAACCTTCTGTGAACATTTGTATATGGGTTTGTTTGAACACAAATGTTTGTTTATCTGGATTAAACGCCAGAAAACACGTTTGCTCCGTCTTGCTACCATATTGCTTTTTTTTTTTTTTTTTTCCTCCAAGAAAATTACCATAACCCTTTTCCGGAGTGGCTTTACTGCATTTCCGTTCCACAGCATTGTGTACGTGACAGGTTTCTCTACGTGACGGCAGCCAGTGCTCTTCCTCACAGTTATTCTGATGGGTTCCAGTACTGTCTTCCTGTGGCTTTGGTTTGCTGGCCTCGTGGCAATGTGTCTTCAGTGAGATGTCTCTGCGTGTCTTGCTCCTTTGCAGATTGGCTCCTTTGGTTTCTTAAGTGCCTCCTCTGTTGACTTGTCTTCTAAGTACATGCTCTCTGTCCTGCCTGGGGCTTATAAATGCTTTCTCCCTGCCTACAGCTTATATTTCCCTCCTCTTCAAAATGGCTTTTTACAAAGCACGAGTTTTTAGCTTGGATGAAGTTCAGTTTTCTAAAGATTTTGGTCCTGTTTTAAGTTTTCTGGTTTTGTAATTTATAGTTAAGACCCTGGGTGATTCTGAGTTCTTTTTTTAAACAAGGTGTGGGGATTAGGCAGTGGCTCATTCTATTGGTTGAGATCCATCTCCCTTTATTAAACAGACTGGCCTCCAGCTGGGCATGGATGGGTGGGTACAGACTTTCCTGGAGTGGCTTTCATCCAAGAGATCTCTGTGAAAAGATACCCGGCTCTCCTATCTTCCAGGTTACAGTGCCAAACAAGAGTTTGTGTTCCTGACGACCATGCCGGAAGCAGAGAAGCTAAGAGGAGAGACACACTTTCCCCAGGATACGAAGGTGAGCACAAACCCTGTCCCTCCAACGGGGATACTGTTTTCCTTAGGGAGCACTGCGCAGTGGCCCTGTCACGTGGGAGCAGCCTCCCCCATGTCTCTGCAGCCTGATTTACAGTGCAGGTTGAGAATTCCTAATCTGGAAAGCTGAGATATAAAAACACAATCTGAAATTGTTTGAACACCAACATGGGTGCCACAGTGGAAATTCCCCCACCAGGAACCTTTGGTTTTTGCATTGAATTATTTAAAATATTCTATATGACTAGAGCTATAGCTCCATGCTACAACTCCAACCTAGAAAGTGCTGGACTCAATCACCAGTAATCCCTCAAAATCGTATAAAATTACCTTCGGGAGTGTATAAAATATAAATGAATTTCAGGTTTGGAGTCGAGACCCTAAGATATTGCATGTTATAGATGGAACTATTCCAGTATCCAAAAATAGTTCCAAGTCCGATGCACTTCTGTCCGTGGGAATTTTGGTAAGGAACAGCAATGGTTGGTCAAACTGGAGCTCCTCTGTGCTTCCATTCATCGTTTTAGCTTGGATTTGGTGAGGTCTGTGCTCTTTTATGCTGTATTCCTCACCGTGGAAACTCTGTAACTGTTGGTTGTTCTGGATTCCTTCCTGACGATGGAGTGTTGGCTTCATTGGGGAAACAGAGTGTTGAAGTGTGTTGAACAGGGTCAGGAAGAAGCTGAGAATGTGAAAAGATTCTGGAATTTGGGAATGAGAGGTACCATAGGACCAGCCTCCAAACTGTATGGATAAGCAGTTGGATTCAGGCAAAGGAGAAGCCTCAGATGAAATAGCAGACAACAGGCTGCTTAGCCCAGACAGACAGCTTTTCTGGAGTTCTCCATGCCTGCGTACTGACTCTATATTCCTCTGCAGGGCTACTTTACACATAACTCCCTTTGTTCCCTGTTCAGGGAGAGGGCTACACTCTCCCTTTGCCAGTCCTCTTGCTGAACCTGGAAGGTGGAGGTCACAGTTAGGCCAGAAGAGATGCTTGTTAGCTCAGGACTAGATTAGGGAAAAGGTCAGGTGCTGCCTGGTTCACAGTACGAAAATGGCAAATCAGAACCCAATAAGAACAGAAGCATCCCAGTCAGAGTGGTCGTGGTTTCTTCTCAGCAAGACATTCATTCATGTAGGGAAGGTCAGGGCTGCAAAGCTCTTCTGAGGTAACCCAGGGGGCTGGTCTTTCATAGAAAATATTTAAATACATGAATAGAGAATACCACAAGGACAGGCGTTTGGGGTGAGAGCTTCACTAAGAAGATATTGCATCCGGCAAAAAGAGATCTTACCTTGTAGTGGTCCTTTGCTATTTCAAGATGCCTCTTAGAGAACCCCCAAATATTACATACACCCTCCCCCAACACACCCAGGTCATGATCAGTAAGAGTTACTGGACACTGATCTATGTTACTAGTACAGCTCCTTCTGCCCCACCCATCCCCCATGCTCTTACTCTTCAGCACCCCTCCTCCCCCACACATACAGTGGCTGTGCTCATGTGCACACAAGCTCAGATGCACACATGCACACAAGCTCACATGCTCACATGTAAACATGCTCACATGCATATGTGCTCACATACACACATGCTCATGCACACAAGCTCACATGCTCACATGTAAACATGCTTACATGCACACAAGCTCACATGCACACATGCACACATGCATACAAGCTCACATGCACACATGCTTACATGCACACATGCTCCATGCACACGTACTCACATGCACACATGCTCACATGTACACAAGCTCACATGCACATTCTCACATGCACACGTGCTCACATGCACACAAGCTTACATGCTCATATGCACACGTGCACATGCTCATGTGCACACATTCTCACATGCACACAAGCTTACATGCACACATGCTCACATGCACACATGCTCACATGCATACAAGCTCACATGCACACAAGCACACATGCACACAAGCTCACATGCACACATGCTCACATGCACACATGTTCATATGCACATGTGCTCACATGCACACATACATGCACATAAGCTTACATGCACATAAGCTTACATGCACATGTGCTCACATGCACACATGCTCACATGCACACATGCTCACATGCACACAAGCTCACATGCATACATGCTCACATGCTCATATGCACGCATGCATACATGCTCACATGTACACACACTGTCTCCATGCCATATGTTTTACTCAGCTAAGGCTTTCCTGGGTATCCCCAAAAGACCTTGTAGCTGTCACACACCCAGTCAAGACTCTAGCTACGGAGTGAATGGTCTCTAACCTCAGAGTCAGGGAAGATGGGAGCGGGCTTGAGTTTAGGACTGCTCTTGTTAGGGTGTTCTTCCTGGTTGTGAAGTAGCCTCATATGCTGCCTCTTCAGGAACTCCAGCTTTTCATCCTTTCCATTTATCAAGTCAGCCTTCCAGGGAAATCAAAGGAACCACGTGGACATCTGTTTTCCTGGCCACCTGTCCCCATCCGTCTTTAGAACTCAGCAGTGGAGAGAGGGCTGAGAGGGGCCCTGTGAAGCAGCAGGAAACAGTAGTTACCACTCTAGAAATGGGGACTTGAGAGGCTCTCTGCTGCTTGGTACCCATGATCCCTCTGCCTCTTTCATCCCTCTCACTTACAGCCAACTGGGAAGGTGCCAGCGGAGGGCCGTCCTGATCTGCCCCTGGTTTATCTGGAGCGGCTGGAGCTTATCAGAAATGCGTGCAGGGAAGAGACCCTGAGGAACCTCTCACACACTGAGGTCTCTAAGTTTGTCCTCGATCGAATATTTGTCTGTGACAAGCACAAGATTCTTTTCTGTCAGACTCCCAAAGTGGGCAACACCCAGTGGAAGAAGGTGCTGATCGTCCTGAATGGTACGTGTGGCGTCTGGGGAATGCCCATCTGTGATGGGAGGGGTAAGAGTGGCATCAGAGGGGACGATGGCTTCTTCTGCAGAGACCCACAGTCTTCCTAAAGCTTCTCTGCAGTTATTTCTCATACTCCCATGATACTGAAAGAGTTGATGGGGTTCACTTTGGTTGTTTTGTTTTTACAGAGCTGGGCATGGGACCCAGGGCTGTGTGCATACCAGGCAAGCATTCTGCCACCGAGTCACAATCCCAGCCAGCCATCGGTGGCTTTCATTTAGATGTGGTGGTGGTGTTTCAGTGAATGACTGAAACAGGGTGAACAGGGTGAAGCAGGGTGGCCTGGGTGCTCATGGATATAACTTGACGTCTTCGCTCAGCGTGTCTACCCCATGAGTCCTTCGCCTTACCTGTGGCGCAGACTATGTCCATCTGTACTGCGTCACCACGCTTCCCGAGGCGCTCTAGTCAAAGGGCCCACGGCCAGAACCTTGGCGGAGTCTCCTGCCTCCTGAGCCCCGAGCAACTTCGCCTGTGTACCAAGTCTTCTCTACTGGCTGGGTAGACAGAAACTGCACCTTGTTTTCTGCTGTAGACATAAACCACTGCTTGCTTCAGAAAGTCTGACGTTTATTGGGGAACAAATTAAATCATAGAAAAATGAGTTCCTACACTATGGCTCTGATAACTCACCGCTCTGTTTGGACACCAGGTTTGTTTAAATTCCAATTAGACTAAACTGATCTGAAATAATTATAGGTTCTGTCTGTTCAAATTCAGCTCCAACTGGCTGAGTTCCAACAAACAGCACCGGGACTTCTGGTCAGGTATCGCAGCTTGGCTACTGTGGGGCAGGTCCTTGGGGTTCGTCATCATGCTCACAGCTCCAAAGCCCACTCCTGGCTTCATCACTGGCCAGAGTTGGCTGCAGTTTGTACAGGTCAGTGGGAGGGTGAAGAGGACAAGCTGTCATCTTCTGGATGCATGGTATAATGTTAACGTGCTCCCACAGTAATATGCCAGGGTGCTGGGTTTTGAATGGGAGATCAAGGCTACAAATCACACTGAAAACAAAGAGCATACAGAAAGGCTCACAACGACGGGCCATGGCTGTGGGAAGCATGGTAACTCACAAGGGTGGGATGAGGGAGAAGCAGGCTCCGTGAATGTGCGTGTGTCAAAACTCACCTTACTGGCGTAGCTTCCTTGGCATTTCTAGGAGTCACAAGCACACAGCAAACTTCCTGTGCTTGTCGGGATTATGTACTATGTTTCTAAGTCTCAGCTACAAATTAACGAAATTCGAAACAAAGAACCCCCTTGATATCGACACCCACAAAACGTTTAGTGAGAATAAAAATTAAACTTATTTTAAGAAAGCCTTTATCATCCAACTCATCGCTTCGTTTAGTAGAAAAAGCCAGCTTGTTTATAAGTAAAACATATACTCATATAATCTTATTTTCTAAAAAAGAAAACAAACAAACAAAAAATACCAAAGCAAATAGCGTAGGCATGAGCTTGCCAGGTCATATAAAGTGAGGAGGTCCTCGAGTTGTTCTCCGTTGATGCCCAGTGCGCCTGGACGCTGAGGGGGCCCAGGCTCAGATCCAAAGCTCTGGGTCTTCATTCATCTTCCTGCATACACTGATGACATTACAGCTCCATGGTACAGTTAAGGGAGAGGTTTATTGTATGAGATATGAGAGAGAGCAGCCAGAGGCATCTGGAAAGGGTCTAGAGCAGAGAGAAAGCAGTAGACTGAACATGGCCAGCAGATTGGAGCTGGTCAGGAGAGAGGCAGGAGCAGGGCTGAGGTGTTGGCAAGGGGCCTGGGTAGAGAGAGAAGTAGAGAGAGAGAGAGAGAGAGAGAGAATAGTTGCAATAGCAGGGTTATAAGGAAAACGAATAGCTAGAGAAGCCCAGGAGCTGGGGAAGTCTAGGGTAGGGCAGGGAGTGAGAAGGGCTAGGATGCCAGCGTGGAGTCTGAAGTGTGTGACAGGTACCTGTGACACTGAGGGAGCCTGGAGGCCAGCGTGGGCTTTGGTGCCTGATAGGCGCGACAGGTGCCATTTGTCCCCTCTCAGTGACAAGGGAACTGGCTCCTTTGGGTACAGGGGAACGGCTTCACAAGTTCCTCAGGAATGCTGGCTTTTGTCTAACTGCCAGAATTTGGGGGAATGGAGTCTCCTGGGTCCGACACCCCTTACTGTGGTAAATGTGCCAACTACGGCACATTTCAGCGCTCTGAACCAGGGTCTAAGTACTTGGGAGGAGACATGAATGAAGGAATCAGGGCTGCGCCTCTCGCGTGGGTGACCCAGGAGAGTTCTCTCCTTGTGGGAGCACAGAGCTGGACAGCGCAGCAGCAGCACAAAGCTAAATGTTAGGGTTCACAGAAGCTGGCTGAGCCCTGCAGGGGTTCCGTCACCATCTACACTGGGGAAAGAAAAGTCTTTGGAACCTAGGTCCCCTACAGAAGTCTGGTCCCACTGCCTCCCGAGGCGTGTCTCCCTTGCCTCGGATGCCAGAACTGCAGCTAAGATTATTTCTCATCATCAAGTGTCTTTGCCATTTGCCATGTGGACTACCATGGGGTTCTGTGAGAACCACCGTTGGACTGGTAGTGTTGTGCTCCAAGAGCACAGTGTGCCGTGGAAATGAGGGCCTGGCAGTGCTATCGGCATGCATGGATACTGCGCTTCAGGTCACATCCCTCCAGCATCTCCTGCCATCTCAGAGTAGAACAAGCACTGCTGTTCCTAGGAAAATTCAGCCTTCCTGGGACAGTACCAAGGCTGTCAGTATTCCTTCTGTTTCCTTCCCTTCCCCCACAGCACCTTCTTTCCTCTGGTTAGCTGATGAGTTAGCTGTTATAGCTGTTAGCTGTTATAGCTCCAGCGGGAACAGCTGGAGTTCACAGGTGTACACATGGGCGTCGGGGGTGGGCTTCACATGTGTGCTGCCGAGACCCCACGGGCCTGAGATGACCCGGCTGGCTACCGCCAAGAGTCATGCTGAGGCAGCCCATGCATCTTCTCCTTTTGTTCACCGCAGGAGCATTTTCTTCCATTGAAGAGATCCCTGAGAATGTGGTTCATGACCACGAGAAAAATGGCCTCCCACGTCTCTCTTCCTTCAGCAAAATAGGAATTCAGAAGCGGTAAGAGCAGCTTCTTCAGAGGGGAAGGGGGACAGCGAGCGATTGTTCCAGCAAAGCCTCAGGTTCGGTTGGTACTTGCTGTGCGATCCACACGGCTCCAGGGACTGTGGGCTCAATTGTGTTGTGTCGTGTTGTGCTGTGCTGTGTTGCGTTGTGTTGGTTAGCAGCAGCCAGAGCTGTCCTTAGTGTCCTGCTCACTGCAACCCTCTGAGAATACCGTTCTCAGCCTCATCACAAAGGCCTCATCACATTGGCCAGCACCTTTGTGTTTTGGTTTTAAGTTTTATGGATTCCTTACTAAATAGGATCATTTCTCCATTATAAAGGGCTGCACGGTTTCCCAGGGCACCACGCCCACTTCTGCCTGTACTTTCCGCTGGGGTAGTCACATGAGCAGTCTGTCACAGGGCTGCAGGAAGAAAGCCCCATTGACTGTGGCACCTGTGGGCAGCTAGTAAGTGGGAAAACTCTCCCATTTTACCTGTGAAGTGACTTCACAGAGCCATGCCTGGCTGAAGGGGTCAGAATACAAGAGCCATCCCTCAGTGTCCGGTCAGGCCTGGGCGTGGCCCTCCCTGGCTTTGTAGCCCTTCTGTTCTTCATTGTGGGCCTTGGGTAACTCGGTCTTCACAACTCTACATCCTGGGTGTGGACCTTCCCACTGGCCTCCGGGGGCTTTTTCCGGGGGCTTTGTGAGACACCGTGAATTAAGATAGGCAGACCATGGATGACAGTTTCAGGCCTTCAGGTGTGCGCACTGTGAAGTTTGTACTGCCACAGATACAGTGTTGTCACTGTTGTTCCTGTCACCAGCAGCACCGTCTCGGGCCCTTCGAGCCAGCGCCCCTCCTCTGCAGCTCGCCTTCCCTACTGGAAGTCTGCAGCCGGGTTTCGTATTCCCTCCTCCCATGCTTCCCTCTTGTTTTATTCCTCCTTGCAGTCTGGGGTGGACTCTTTAAAGCTCTGCTTCTGAAATAAGTCTCTGGCCCTGGTTAATACTGACCCACAGTTCTAGCCCTGGTCATTTCCTGCCCCGGAACAAAACTCGTGAACGTTTTTGAAGATTTGGATTAGCCAAGTGAAACAAACCCTTGATTGAACAGTTTCACATCAAGCCCAGAGGATGAATGGCAGGGTCTTGGGCAGCTGGGTTTTCTAAGTTGCTGTTCACGTTCAGTGCACAGTGGATTAAGGAAGAAGTGTGTGAGATCCACTCCCCACAGGGCGCAGCCTGGTGTTCTCCCCTCTCCTGCCCTCTCATCCATTACCTCATGGAGCATCAGTTTTCATCTCTCATTTCTCTTTCTCAGATTGAAAACATACTTCAAGTTTTTTATTGTAAGAGATCCCTTCGAAAGGCTGATTTCTGCCTTCAAGGATAAGTTTGTTCACAATCCCCGCTTCGAGCCTTGGTACAGGCATGAGATCGCCCCCGGCATCATCAGGAAGTACAGGAAGAACCGGACAGAGACCCGGGGGATCCAGTTTGAAGATTTTGTGCGGTACCTGGGTGATCCAAACCACAGATGGTTGGACCTTCAGTTTGGGGACCATATCATCCACTGGGTGACCTACGTAGAACTCTGTGCTCCCTGCGAGATAAAGTACAGTGTGATTGGACACCATGAGACCCTGGAGGAGGATGCCCCATACATTCTGAAGGCAGCTGGCATAGACCACCTGGTGTCATACCCCACCATCCCTCCGGGCATCACCGTGTACAACAGAACTAAGGTGGAACACTACTTCCTGGGCATCAGCAAACGAGACATCCGACGCCTCTATGCACGTTTTGAAGGGGACTTTAAGCTCTTTGGGTATCAGAAACCAGACTTTTTGCTAAATTAATGCATAGGTCCCTTGAATCCTTGCTAGAATGGGGGCTGACTAGGTGGAGGTCTGAGCATACCCTGTGGTTCTGTGAACAGATGCTTTTGGGCTCTGTTTAGCCTGTATGTCAGGTGCTCTGAGGGTTCCCCTCCCCTACCTGTGTCATGGGCGGTCACTAAGCCATCACTCCTGTGGAGATTAGGGAAGACTGAATGTTTACAGGCTGGTGGACAGACCCAGGGGACACAGTGCCAGGAGCTGCTTCCTTCAGATGTCACGTTGTCTTTGGTAGCTAGCCAGTGGCCAGGTGGTGTCACCCGGGACCTGTGGATTGTACAGACCCAGCACTTTCAAGACAGATGGAGGTGGTGAATGGCTGCAGAAGTTACTGGGGCACATACAGAGTCAAGTCTAAGTCAGAATGATACTCTGTCTTCCATCTTGACATGACTACAGCCACAGAGGCAGGTCATATGCTCCTTGGGCTTAAGGCGCTATGACATTTGGTGGTGGTAATCACAGACCAGCTTGAGCAGTCTTTAGTACAATCTGTTAGCCCAGGCTAGCCCATCATTCAAGACCTCTGGCCCCACAAGCACTTGCCCCATTCTGCAGATGAGATACCCTTCTGGAAAGTGAGGGGATGTGTAGGAACATCTTTGAGGACTTAGAATTTGGCACAGGGAAGGAACTCAGTCTGCTGTGGAACTGGGTACCTTTGTCTCAGCTCCTGCTTTTGTCTCAGATGGACTCCCCCATCTGAGTGTGAAGCAGGGGACTGTCTTATCTATCCCCTCCATGAACCTCACTCCCTTCTCAGAGGAGAAAAGACAAAGCATTTTCAGTGGATAGATACAAGTACCCGCTGACGACCAGCAGGCACGCCATGCCTGTACTGCAGAATCCAGTGCTGGCTGCACACTGCCATGTCTGTTCATGTGGACAGGATCCTCCAGCCCTGGTTCTAATAGTGCCACCATCCTGGACCAAAAGACCACAAGTCGGATAATCAGATTCATCAGCAATAAAATCCTGGGTGAAGCGGCCTCTGGTACCATGTCATCCGGGCGCTGAGGCCAGCACCACCAAGAAGAAAGTCACAGCAGCTGGCAGCAAAGGGCCACTGAAGGTGACAGGATGGTTTCTCCGAGCAAATCCCTGACACACGTATCTGCCAAGGGTTGAGAGAAATTGCGCTAGCTATTCCTAAAGGCCACAGCCCTCCTCTCAAAAAATCTTCCTGAACTTGTAAATGTGAAAGTAAAATAAAATGTAAAATATGTGCCAAATCTGACACATGAGACAGACCCAGGGACGGGGCTCCGGAACCACAGGTGACCCCTGAGGGCTGAGGCCAGGCATGGGGTTGTGGCCTGGAAGGAGCCTCAGCCCTTCCTCATCAACTGACTTTGCCAAGAACGTGACATTGGATTATTTTTTTAACAAAGTTTTAGCAAAGCCTTCTTAAAATCACGTCAGACCTAAATTGCTGATCAGTGATCTCGTTCCTGTTTTGACAGGTAATGACGTTAATAATGTGTGTGGAGTTAAGGCCTTAAAATTAGTCTGGATTAAAGCAGCATTTTCTCTCAGAACCAAAAGTGTGGCTGCCCGGCTTGGTTTGGTTTTTCTCTTTCCCTTCTTTCTGGAATTTTAGTTCTTTTTCTAACATATTTTGCCAAACAGATAAAACATTTCTACTACAGTATGTCTAGAACAGGCCACCTCCACACACCATAGCTCCTGGTCCCAGACAACCAGCATCCCCAGAATGGTTCATCCTGGTACCCCTCTACAAAGGTCTTGGAAGGCCCCTCTTGTCTTCAAAATCACATTCCTCTTCCTCTTCACTCAAGGAGGCAATCCTTTCTCTTGCCTCTTGAACCACTGCGAAACTCATTACAACCCAGGCTCCGGCTGCTCTGCTCCCCACGCTGCTGCAGAAGGGGCCGTCTACTCCCAAGCCTGACCTCAGCCTTCATCAGCCCCTCACACCTGAACTGACACTGGGTTTCATGCCTCAGAAACTATCCTTTGTGGGGAGTGGCAGACTCACCTCCTAGGCCCATTGGGGTAGTAGAGTTACCCTCATAGCTCTGCAGGGTAGGCCTATCCCTTTGGCTTGGTTCTTCACCTTCACCTTAAAACTTTGGGGGGGTTAGCCTGGCAGTGGTGGCACATGCCTTTAATCTCAGCACTTGGGAGGAAGAGGCAGGCGGATCTCCATGAGTTCGAGGCCAGCCTGGTCTACAAAGTGAATTGCAAGACAGCCAGAGTCACAACAGAGAAACCTGTCTTGAAAAAAACAAAAAACAGACAGCTTTGAGGGGGGTGCCCAAAAGACTCTGCTGAACCTTGGTTGTGCCAGCTTGTGTTGTCAGCCTCACCTGGCAAGGAGAGAAGCAGCTCAGATCTCCAAATGGCCCATGGACCTCGTTTTTTCTCAGTGCACCCCAGGTGTTTGCAGCCTACCTTCCTTCTTCTGGGTTTTCTCTTTTTCCCTTGGGGCTTACAGGCAGTGTTCTGCTGGGACAGTCTCATCTCTGTTCCTAGGCTCTATATTAGAGTTCTAGAGGAACCAGAACTGATTATGTATATCTATATGTATATGTATGTATGTATGTATATATATATATTTGCAAGCTGTGGTCCAGCTAGTCCAACAATTGTTGTCTACCAACACAAGGTCCAGTAGTTGTTCAGTACAGAAGACTGGATGTCTAAGCTGGTCTTCAGCATATATCAGAATCCTGAAGAAGTAGGCTCTAATGCCATCAAAGGAACAGATTTTCCAGAAAGAACAAGCAAAAAAGCAAGCTACCTTCTTCCCTGTCCTTTATATAGGCTTCCATCAGAAGATGTGGCCCAGGTTAAAGATGGATCTTCCCACAGCAAAATACCTGGATTAAAAGTGAGTCTTAACACTCAAATGTTTTAATTAAGAAAAATCCCTCTGATTGGGCAGTGGTGGTGCATGCCTTGGGAGGCAGAAGCAGACAGATCTCTGTGAGTTCAAGGCCAGCCTGGTCTACAGACTGAGTTCCAGGACAGCCAGGGTTACAACAGAGAAACCCTGTCTCCAAAAACCAAAAAAAGAAAAAAAGGAAAAGGAGGAGGATGGGGGGAGGAGAGGGAAGAGAGGATGAGGAGGAGAAGGAGGAGGAAGCATCCCTCACAGGTGTACCCAGATGATTGAGTTTTAGTCAATTCCTGATGTAGTCAAGATGACAACCAAGAATAGCCACCACAGCCTTAGTAGAAATGACTAATTTTAAACCATGGTTCATACCCATACTCTCACGTCCTGGTCGAGGAGCCATGCCTCATGTTATCTCAATTAATTCTCCCATCCCTTGCAATCTTGATAGGCTGAGGATGTTCAAGGCCTTCACATTCACCTTCTGTGTAATAACTAAGCTCTGAACTCCCTTCTCTGTGTTCACATTTTACCACACAGATGGTTCTCGGTATGGTTACTTCCTGATAAAATCATTTTAAGCTGAAAATACCCTAACTCAAAAATATATCCAGTCCCTTAACCCATGAGCATGGTAGCTTAGCAACAAAGCACACTGTGGGGCATCAGGTGTTTGCTCTTGCATACTGCTAATCTGGGGGAAAAGATAAAAGTTCAAAATACAATTTCTACTGAATGTGTATTGATTTCACACCATTAGGAAGCCAAAAAGACTTAAGTCAAAATATACCAAGTTGGAAGATGTCTGTACACACAGTGGGGAGAAGCCACATAACCCCTGAAGCACTCTGCCCAGAATCTCAGCAAAATGATGGATTTCTTCACGTGCAAGTTCTCCTTGCCACCAAAAACTCCAATGCAGTTCTTTTTTTCGAGACAGGGTCTTTCTGTTTTAACTCTGGCTGTCCTGGAACTCACTCTGTAGACCAGGCTATCCTGGAACTCACAGAGATCCACCGGCCTCTGCCTCCCCGGTGCTGGGATTAAAGGTGTGCACCACCACCTCCAAGCACTGATCTCTCTTACTCTGTCTGGGCTACTGGAATAAATCACCCATAGACTGGACAGTTTAGCAAAAGCAGTTTGTTTTCCACTGTTCTGGAGGCCAGGAAGTTCCAAGTGAAATGCAGACAGTTCCTGTTCTTGACTTGCAGCAGCTGCCTTGCTGTCCTCAAAGGCTGAAGGAAGGGGAATGCTCTAGTCTCCCCAGCCCTTAACAGGATCCCCATCTCACTTCAGAGACCCATGACCTACGACTGACAGTCTCATGACTGCTTCTAACTCCATCTCCCAGGGTTTCCTGTCTCCATACTGTGGCGGGACGCTTTGTCAAGAAGTTTTTTTGTCCTCTGCCACTCTCCTTATGGTTCCATGCCCCTTGGACTTCTGGGAACAGCTTAGGATATAAAGGAGGCGGTGGCCAGGTAGCCGTGGCCAGTTGGTGGGAGGGCGGACAGGCTCCAGCTCATGTTTGAGGGCGGTTGGTGGGAGGGCTTGGGAGATGCTAGCAGCTCTGTTCTCTAAGCTAAGGACAGCCAAAAGGGGCAGTGAATTTCTCTTTCTTTCTCCCTTTCTCTCTTTAAAGGCCACCTGCAAGAGTGGTGAAGATTTCTCTCTCTCCTGTCTCTTTTTAGAGAGTAAAAGGCACAGTGGGAATCTTGTTACCAGTTAGGATTCAGTTACAAGTTAGGAATCTGTCCCAGTGGCAGTTGGGGCAAGAGAATGTGTCCCAGTTGGCTTCAGAATTCAGTTACAAGAGCTCTCCAACGTGGGGCAAGAGAACAGCTTTCAGGGCAAGAAAACAGGAGAAATCAGTTGCACCATACACCTTCCTACTGGGCATTGAGGCATCAACGTGTGGATTTTAGAGGGAACGAGGATTTATCTTAAGGCTGGCCCCCTATATAGGAGCCTATTCACACTGCCTGGCAGCCCACCCAGAGCTGTATACTCACAGACAGTAACAGGCTAGAATGTGTTGAAATGTGGGCATGGGGTCATCACACACCCAGCATTCTCACCTCGTAGTTAGCTTGCGGACAAGCCTCTGGCTTCTTGTAGCAGAGTCATACGCCATCCGGGTCTTGCCTTTTTCACAACGCCAGTGAGTCCTGAAGGGTCTCCCTCAGCCTCCACATCTGGGGTACAGACAGTACGCGGGTTACTAGCACTAGCTGCCTTTCCTGGCTCTGGGGCTTTCTGCCACCAGAGACTTTCTTTCTTCCAGATTTGTAGCACCTGTCACCCTCTGCCACTCCCTCCTCCCCTCCAGGCAGAATCCTGTTTGATTCCCATAAACGTTAGCCTTGCTGACCTCCACCCCCAAATCACAGATCTTTCTGTTTTCTTTTTCTTTTTTCCCTTTTCTTTCTTTCGTTCTTTTTATTTTTTATTTTTTGAGACAGGGCTTCTCTGCTGTCGCTCTGATTGTCCTGGAACTCGCTCTGTAGACCAGGCTGGGCTCAGACTTACAGAGAGCCGCCTGCCTCTGCCTCCTGAGTGCTGGGATTAAAGGTGTGTGCCACCACCGCCCAGCATCACAGATCTTTCTGACTGTGTAGTTTTGTCTTTTCCAGAAATTTCAGGTACCTGGGGTGATAAATTCTGAGAACGGATTCCTGCCTTTTGTATCTTTTGTCTCTGTAGACCAGGAAGGCTACACAGGGACAGCTGTTCTGAGTGAGCAGAGAGTGATACCCTTCTCCTCCTTCCCATAAAGCCTGTATAAATTGCTGTAGTTCCTTTTAATTAAGTAGCATTTCACAATTCCAGTGTCCCCACTGGTTCTAATCGGTCATATAAAGAACCAAGCCAAATATGGACACTCGTGCAACTTTATGTAAAAATGGTTGAGGACCTCAAGCCTGTATATTATTTTAGAGTCTATCTTCTTACACCCCAAGGTATGTTAAAGGAGTCCTCAGGCCCGTGGGTCCTTACTGGGAGTTTCTCAGCCAGCTACATTACCTCATCTTCCTCCAGGGGGCACTGCTCTTCCTTGTCTGGCTCCTGTTAAATCCTGGCTTCCCGGTAAACTTGCTTTGGGGAAAGTCACTAAGATTTTGTAAGCTAGGGAATGGCGGCTAGGGATGACAGCTAGGGAACACTGCTGTTTGAGATGAGGCCCAGGATGTGTGGGGTCAGATTTTCTTTGAAGAAGAGAATCTAGAAATAGAGAGCCAAGTTTACTGAGGGATTACTAAACTTCTCCAAGCTGTGAAAAGTGGAAATTTTGTCTGTTTTATTGGATCATGGCTTCTAAAAGCAAACAACCGAAAGGTGATCCTCCTCAGAAGGTGATCCCCAGCAAGAGACTGCCAGCACCTACAGGATTTTGTTGGGGGTGATGGTGGAGTAGCGTTGGTCTTTGTATGATTTGACTGCTTGCTGGAGCAGCCCCAGAAACATCTGGGGAGTCACATCCACTCCCTGTCTTGCTCTGAAAGGAACAGCGACCAGCTGTGAGCTCAGAGCAGCTGTTCTGTTAGTGAAGGATGCTCTCCATCTGCAGGAAGGGAACAGTTTTCTGACGTGGGCTGGTCAGCCTGCCTCATCCTGCATGGATCTTCCTAAGGTTTTGGATGAGAGTCAGGAAAAATGGTCTCTCTGTACCCATCTGCAATTGCATATTCTTCAGTGTCAACAAAAGCCACCCAACCAGGACTAAATGATGATTAAGCATTTTGCACTAGTGAGCAATTTTTCTGTGCAAGTTGAGGATAATTATTCTACAGAAAAAAAAAAAACAGAGCAAACAGAAAAATCAAGATTTTTTTTTTTTAAAGAAAGCTTTGTGTGTGTACATATATGTGTGTGCATTTGGTATCAGTAAGCCAACTGCTTCCATTCCTGACAAGAATAAATAAAATGCCCTTTGTCTGTGTAATGCAGGGTGTTTTCCCTCTTTAGACCCTGTGCACTCCAGAGAGAGACCATTTTCTTGCTTTTGCTATCATTAGATTGACATTCATTAATAACCCTTAGCCTGAACCACCTGAGATTTTTGTCACCTACACAGGAAAGCCACCTTATTTTGCTTTTGCAGTAAAATGACAGATGGCTTTAAAATCCTATGGGAGCTGCATGGCTTTGTGGTGAGCTGGAGGCACCTGGTGGGTACAGGAGTCCTGACAAGAAAATGAATGACAAGGAAAACAGCCCTAGATACAGAACAGCCCGTGCATACAGAGCAGGTGTGGGTCTACTTTCCTTTCAGCCTGCTTGCTTGGTTTATCACCAGATGGTTCTGGAAAATAGAAGCCAAAGTCTAGGAGGCCTACAGAGCTGAGATATGACCTGCTTTGCAATAAAAATATGTCAGGATCTTAAGCATGTTATGTTCATGCAACATGTGTCTCAGAAATTTCTGGAGAACATTCCCTCTGTGATGCTGTACGGATTCGGGGACTCTAAAGGTAAGAGAAAGCCACCAGGCTTTGTCTGATCCATGGCCTCGTTGCCACCCAGCCTATCACCCAATAAGATCTGAGATTGGCTCCTGAAACAAGTTTGACTGGTGGTCACTTCACACAGAAAACCACACTGTCCTGTGAACTGTGCATGTATTGGGTGGTCGGAATGTTGGTTTTTATGTGCTCTAAATCAGTGGTTCTTCACCTGTGGATCTCAACCCCTTTGAGGCTCAAACAGCCTTTTCATAGGTGTCACCTAAGACCATATGTGTATCAGATATTTACATTGCAATTCATAACAGTAGCAAAATTACAGTTGTGAAGCAGCAACAAAAATAATTTTATGTCTAGGGGCCACCACAACATGGAGAATGTATTAAAGGGTCACAGTGCTCAGAAGGTTGAGAACCACTGCTCTAAATCCTGTGAACTGCACACCTGACTTTTAAAAACTGCCTGCCAAAGGCCACAAGGTAAAGGAAGGGATCACAATGTCGTTCCCGTCATCCTCCATCAGGGCTCCTTGTCATCCAGTTAGACTTTGATGCTCACAGAATCTTCCACATCCCCCATTTGGGCATCAGTGTGTTTTCCCAGCAAAGCTGTAGAATAGGAACAATTGTGAAATTAAGAAGCACACTCAGTGCCTACCAAGGGGTTACATCAGAGTCAATGGACATTCGGGGATAGATCTGCAATGACCTCAAAAGCTCACGAGTAGTCAGCAGGCTCCGATGCAGCAGTGTTCAGATATGTAGCCTTTGGGAGGTAATTGGATCATGATGCCTACGACCACACCAGTGGATCAATCCATTTATAGATTCATAGTTTTAGGGAGGGCCTATCTCTACCTGTCTCTCTTCTACTCTCTTCTATCTCCTCTCTCTATCTTTCTTTTCTGCCTCTCTGCCATTCTCTCTTTTGATCTCTTTCCTCTCTGCGTATGTCTCTCTTCTTCTTCCTCCTCCTCTTCCTTTTTCCTGACTGTCACAGCATGATGACGCAAGCAACTTTTCTTTGCCACATATTTCTGCCATGATGGGTTGTCTCATTGCAGGCTCCAAAGCCACAAAACCAATCGGCCATGGACTGAAAGCCCCCTAAACTTCAAACACAACCCTTAACTTCTTAGAGCTCATTTCTTCAGGTATGTTGTCACACTAAGGGGCGCTGACTCACATGGTAGGACAGAGGTTCTGCTGTTCTTTCACTGGGGAGCTGACTAGCACAGTAGGATAGCAAGGGGAGCTGACATACACAGCAGGACAAAGGTTCCACTGTTCTTTCACTGGGGAGCTGGCTCTCACAGTAGGACAGAGTTTCCTCTGTTCTTTCATTGGGGAGCTGACTCACACAGTAGGACAGCAAGAGTCTCTGACTCTCACAGTAGGACAGAGGTTCCACTTTTCTTTCACTGGGGAGCTGACTCACACAGTAGGACAGCAAGGGGCTCTGACTCACACAGTAGGACAGAGGCTCTTTCACTGTGTAGACATGTGACTGACCACTTCACCCTGCTGTGCCTCTTCGGCTCTTCTTTAGACACGGCAGTTCCACCTTCCAGCTTAAGATTAGTTCTGTGTTACAGAACTAATGACATTTCCTTAAATTTCAGTGTTCAGGAAATGTCACAAACTAAAAATGCTCTTAAGACCTCAGGTGCCTCAGTAAATAATAAGACTATAGATTTAATGATGGCTATAAATACCATAGTTTTCTTCTCCACTTTGTAGATAATACATAGGTGCTGCTGGATTTTCCAAAGCATCCCTGTCAGAAAGAGGGGGCAACAAAGGGCAGTGTTACCCTTGGCGTCGCCACCATCAAGCAAAGCTTGTTCAAGGCTCAACACAGGGGCCGTGGAGAACTAGTAGCTTATAACAGGAAGCTTCTATATTCTGGAAATAGAATATACACTCTGAAATCAGCTACTTCCTGTTCTCTTTTAAGACGGCCATGGCAGCACACACCGGCGCTTGGGAGGCAGAGACCGGAGTGGCAAGAGTTTAAAGTCATCCGTGGCTACAGAGAGACTGAGAGTTCAGACTAGGAAATAGCATTAGCGTGGCCTTATTCAGTGGAGGGTCTATTGAGTGAGTGTGTAACAACTGGAATGGCACGGAAGAGGTCAGGGCCCCTGAGAATGCCACAGAGGAGGAAGAAGAAAGAGACGGGCCAGTGTTGCAGAAGTTTAATTTTAGTTGTGTATAAAATAATTGGTTTGTGCACTGTTGGGTGAGGGGCTCCCTAGGTCTTAGCATTTTGTATTTGTTTGCAGGTGTTGATTTATGTGGGGGATGTTTGCATATTGCATATGCTATCAGTAAAACACCTGAGCTCATACACTTAGGCTTCCACTATCCAGTATGGCGCTGGCCAGGATGGCGGTTCCCTCTGCTAAGGTCTGGCAGGGATGAGCCCACACAGTGGCTAACTACTACAGGGCAGATTTTAAATAGGTAGTTTAAGCCCAGCTGACAGTTTTACTGTCAATCAAGCAGTAATATTATTTGTATTATTATCATTTAAGTACTGCCACGGGACGTGTTCACTACCCATAAACGTTAGTTGGGTAGTGGGATGTGTAATGTATCGCCAGGGGCGCCACAGCGTCTCTGCACAGTGAAGGTAGCTACCAGATAAAGGGAGAAGGCTGAGCACACACCCCTCCCTCTCCTTCCATCTGCTTTCATTACCTCTTTCCAATTTCTTTCGTCCTCACCTTCCAATTCAGTAATTCCTCCCATTGTCCCGCCGACACAGCAAACCAGGGCAGCAGCTCCTGTTGTGTGGAAAGCGCGTATGAACCTCGCGGTGATAAAAAGATAACCAGACACAATGACGCAGGAAGATAATTCTCCAGTAATAACAGAAAATTATCTTTACAGAGCAGCCCGGCAGCAACGCCATGAAAGGAAAGATTATCATCGGCAGGACATAGGTTCTGAGTAACCACTGACAACAGAAAATGAGCCTAAGGAAGCAGATGATAGTCCCCCCCCCCGAGCACACCCAGGAGTGTGGCAGAGGGCAGTCGCACTTGAGCAGATGCTGAGGGTTCAAGGGCATCAGACAGAAGGAACAAGACGGAAATGTGGGCAACATGCAAAGTGACAGGTTGGAAAACTACATTCAGAGACCCGTGGTAGGCTTGGCCCTTTGCCCAGCTTGTGCCAAGTAGACAGATAACAGCTAACAGTAGCCGATAATTTTCTCTCAGCCTGGAATGATACATGGATGTGCCCAGGGTCTGCAGGTGTCACAACTCATGCCTGGCTTTGGAGGAAGTCCTTCTTTCCCTGCGACCCTGGAAGGAAGGTACCATGGGTGGAGAACAACAATTAATCACATGGGAGGGGGGAGTCCCTCTAGTGATGGATCTGCACTCCATCAAGAAGCATCAGGGACGCTAGGGAAAAGTAAGAGATAGAAGTGCTCCCCACAGACACATAAAGTTAGGTAGAACAAAGAGAAACTTTCATGCATGTACAGTAAGTAACCTGCTCACGTACTTAATCAGCATGTGCAGGTTGGCTACAGTCAGTCTCATCTCCGCATAGGTTACACGGGTTCATTATGAGTTGGCTTCCCTCCTTCCCCAGGCCCTGGAAGTTCATGGAGTTATCTATTCTTTGGAAACACAGAGAAACAAGCCTTAAACTATGGAATAGGCCTGAAAATGTTGGCAAAGAGTAAGCTTTTGGAATAGCATTTTACTTTTCCTATGGTTAACGGTCTGTAAGAATTTTCTACATCACTTTAAACCAATTTGGGGGCGTTTTTATAATCCCGTGAGTTATCTAAGCTTTTGAATGCTATTAATTAAAATTAATCTGTAATTTAAAAAATCATGCCAATGACTGCAAAGTCCCAAAATCTAAGAGAAGCACAGACTGCTCTGTCCTTCAGAGATCCCCAGCAAGAATGAACCCTCTGGCACCTGGATTTCAGACTTCGACTTACAGAACAGGGCAATTTCTGATCTTATGTCACTGATCTGTGATGTTCTGTTGTGGTGTCTTGAGAGACTGACACAGAAATTAAGAAAATAAAGGGTGTATGTGCCTATTGGCTTCACATTTTTATTCTTCGCTTATGGTTCACCCAAATGTTTCTATTCATTTGGTTCTCTAGCTTGCATTTTCTTCACTAAACCAAACTCCCCTCTCATTGCATTTGCTTGCTGTTTTGTTGAAAACTGCTTGTTTTGAGTAGCAGTAACTCTGTTATTCATAGACTCCCAACTCTATTACTATTTCCTTGTTATTAATTTAGTGACTCTGGGTCATTGTGAATTTTCCTACATGCAGAGGACTCAGCAGTACATCCCATGTTGCACTACAGCCTTCAATGGCTTTTCTAAAAGCTAAGAGAATAAAGGAGGAGAAACAGGTATTTATACAGTATTTTACAATAACGTGATTGCCTCTCCCATTTCATCACGGATGGGGTCTCCAGTCTGTAGAACTTCTCTACAGTTTTCTTGTAAAGTCATTCCGACAGCAATAAATACTCTTAGGCATTGTTTATCTGTGGACATTTTTGAAAGATAGCTTTATTGGATATAGGATTTGGGGTTGTCAACTTCGAACCCTCTACATACACTATCTTACCATCTTTGGCTTCCCCTGTTTGCTGAAAAGTCAGCTGTCAATATTACTGTGAGTTCCCTGTAAGAGACAAGTTCTTCCTCTCTGGCTCTTCCAGGTCTTCCTGTCTTTGACTGGCTATTGGCATTTTTACTATGATGTATAGTTTTAGGTATCATTGGTTTTATCCCGCTTAAAGGCCTGTGAGCTGCCTGGATTCATACATTGAAGATTTTTATCAAGTTTGGAGAGGTTGTGTTTTTTTCCCTTCTTCACATACACGTTCTGTGCTGTTTGTTCTCACATACACATTCTGTGCTGTTTGTTCTCTGCCCTCCTGCTTCTATTGTGTGTATGTCGGGATGATTAATGGTGAACTATGTTTCTCCGAGGTCTTTTTTCATCATTCATTTTTTTTCCTCCTTCCTTCAGCTTCTATTTCTCTGTCGCTTCAAATCTACTGTTGAGACTCTGGGAGGTTTTAATTTGTTTTGCTTTCCACTGCCAGAATTTCAGGGGGCGGGGCTGGAGGGGTGTGGGGGTGTGTGTGGTGTGGGGGTGTGGGAGGGTGTTCCATATTCTTATTGAATTCTATGTTTCATATATATTGGTGCTGCACTGGGGGTGACTTGGGCCACGCTCACCTATAGCGACCACCCACCCCCACCCCCACCCATAGCTGTCTTCAGTGTCTGGACAGTGTTGAGTGCTTTGGCTGCCCACCTGTTTAGGCATCAAACGTATCTATCTGTCGATCTTCGTTCTCCAGTGAGTCTCACAGGACCCACCATTCAGCATGAGAAGCTCTTCGTGCTCTTCACTGCTCCTGTCACTCAAATCCAGCTCCTTGGTTCTTGCTCCGAGGTTATGCACTGCACGGCTGAATAGCCTCAGCCAGTAGGTTTACAAAATCTGATACCTGGAAGATACTTTCTTTCTTTGCAATACAAATCCCTCTCAGTTGTTTTCTTCCAATCTTTCTTCCCTCCAGTTTACCCCTCACACTGAAACTATAAATTGCTGATCCATTTCATATATCTGATTGTGTTTTTTCATCTCTGCGTTATAGCTTTCCATATGGCATGTGTATCGGGACTCCCTGACTTCCTGTGTGTGTTCATAGTTGTGAGGGGTGAACCCAGGATTTGCACATACTAGGCAAACACTCACTGCCGGGGTGGGGGGTGGGGAAGAAGCAGTTCTGAGTCCCCAGATGCCCATTGCTGTGGTTGGGATATTCCCTCCTGGAGGTATTCCAGTGTTTGGTTTCAATTATAACATTAAAATCCAGGATATGTACCTATCTCTCTATCTATGGTTTGTTTGTTTGTTTGTTTTGAAACAGGGTTTCTATGTGTAGCCTTGGCTGTCCTAGAACTCACTCTGTAGACCAGGAGACTTGAACTCACAGAAATCCACCTGCCTCTGCCTCCCAAGTGGTGGGATTAAAGGCGTGTGCCACCACCACCTGGATAAATCTGGGGCCACTAAAGGTGATCAGGCTGTTAGAATTCCACCCTCAGGGACAGATCAAGAAGCAAGTGTGTCAGTGAGTGTCCTTCTCTGGACCTCTCTCACACAAACGCATGTGTGTATTTCTGCCAGCACTGTACTCTTGGACTTCTCGGCTTCCAGAACCGTAAGCCGGATAAATCCCTGTTCTTTATAAATTACTGAACTTTAGGCATTTAACTGTAGCAGCAGAAAATTAACTATGACAGGTACAAAAGGAGCCTGGAAAGAGGCTCCTAATTGGGTTGATAATTAGACAGAAGTTAATTTAAACGGATTTCTCAGTGTCACAGTACAGAAAAAGAAAGCCAGCTGTCTGGGTGGGATGTCAAGTGACTGACTCTTCTCAAGGAGCAAAGAGGGGAAGATAAGAGGGCAAGCCTGAAACCTAGCCAGCCTAGGCTGCTCCAGGAGGGTCTGGCCCTGAGTCTACCCATAGCACCTTGCAGGTAGGGAAATCTCAAAGTAATTAGCCCACGCAGAGGTGACACTTAACAGAATAAATTGAAGCGGCACCTGAGGGTCCCATCATGACAAGATGAAGGCTCCTTCAATCTCACTTCCAGGTGCTGACCCCCAACTCTGCCCTGATGATATATACCCTGCTAGCCCCTGCCATGTTCATGAGGTGCAATCTGGCTTGTTGCCTACCTGCCACCCCCCAATCTGAAGATACCCAAACATGGTTGTTGTCTTGGCCACCCTAAAAAACGACACCCATCAATCAGGCCCTTTATATTTTACAGAGCATCCTGTGCCTGCTGTTTCGTTTGATCCTGAAAACAACCCCAGAGATTGGGTAGAGTATTGTCATTGCTCCTCATCAGCTCCTCCAGTTACATAGTAACAGGCACAGTACTGGCTGGGCCCATACTTCTGATGCTGCCTAAGACTTCAGGAAACTAGAGGCAAGTCGGGAAATGGGTTTTTTATGCCAATTAGAGAAGAGACAGGACCAAATGTTACTGGAGATCCTGGGGAGTCCCAGTCGAGCCACTATATGATTCCTGGGAAGTTGGGCTCCATTCCTGGGGTTCTTAGTCTCGATAGCAAAAGAATTTAAAAATGGACACAGATGGAAGCTTGAGGGTGAAGAACAGACTCATACAGAACCTGAGCACAACTTATTAGAGTTTAAAAGGAAAGCCCCAGGGCAGGCAAGCTGCGGATCTCACAGTTACCTGGGAGGAAAGAGGAGATTGAAGAAAGAAAAGGGAAGCCATGCTGCTTAAGATCAGGTGTGGGGGGAAGGGGTGGATATGGCATGGTCAAGTATACTCATGGCAGTGTGTGTGGGGGGGAGGGGTAGAAAAAGATTAAGGAAGTGTAGGTTAGGATATGTAAAGGAATTCTTGGGCTCTGGCCAGCATTGGAAAGAAAAGAGGAGAAGGGAAGGGAAGGGAAGGGAAGGGGGAAGGGAAGGGAAGGGAAAGGAAGGGAAGGGAAGGGAAGGGAAGGGGAGGGTAGAGGAGGGGAGGGAGGGAAGGGAAGGGGAGGGTAGAGGAGGGGAGGGAGGGAAGGGAAGGGGAGGGTAGAGGAGGGGAGGGAGGGAAGGGGAGGGTAGAGGAGGGGAGGGAGGGAAGGGGAGGGTAGAGGAGGGGAGGGAGGAAGGAGGAGAGGGGGAGAGGGAAGAGGGGGAAGGGAGGGGAGGGAGGAAGGAAGGGAGGGAAGAATAGAGTCAGAACTCAGAAAGACAGGCAGACCTAAGGAAGCCCAGGGCTGCTCCTAGGGACTTACATCAGAACCTTTCCCAGGGATGGATATTGGGGAGAATACTGGGAAGAAAATCTTATCTTGAGGTGAGCTGGCCTTCTGAAGAATGCCCTAGCTAGGTCCCTGACTTGTCCCACTGGATTAGCCCTTAAAGGACAAGACAAGTGACTATCTCCATCTAGAGGTAGATTTTCTTTATATTTCTATTTAGTAAAATAGGCCTCAGGCAGTACATGGTGGGGGTAGGGGGTGGGGTGGGGGTTCAGCCTTCCTCTTGCAACTTGATTTTTTTTCTCCATATGCTAATTTTCAAGTCTTTAAGCTAGGCTTCCTAAACCTAATTCTCTATCCAATTCTTTTCCTCAATTTAAAGCATTTGAAAATGTAAGTCAGCTGCTCAGTACCCCATCCCAAACAGCCCTGCCGCCCTAAAAGTAAAAGCCAAATTTCCTGTAGCAGCTGCAGAGCTGGATATCATCTGAACTGCCCCAGCTGTCTTTATTACCACTGACCACATGTTCTTGGTTATGAATGTATTGGCAAAAAATTATGTTGACCTATCTCTTATATTTTAATTCTTTTTTATTTTTAGTTATATGTATATGAATGTGTATGTGTCTGTGTGTGGCCATGTGCATGAGTGTGCAGGTGCCTGTGAAGGGTATAAGAGAGTGATAGAGCAGATGTTGCTGATGGGCTTGGGGAGGATGGGAATGGGAATGGGAGGGACCAGGTTGGAGGAGAGAGATGGAGGGAGAGAATATAGGGAGAGTTGACCAGAATTGGAGGACATTTTAGGGGAAATCTGGAGACCTAGTGCAGTGGAAACTCCCTGGAATCTATGAGGGTGACCCTAGCGAGGACCCCTAGAAATGGGGGCTAGGGAGCCTGAACCAACAATCTTCTGTAACCAGGCAAAGCTTCCAATGGTGGGACTGGGACACCAACCCAGCCACAAAACCTTCAGCCTATACCTAACCTCCCTACAGTATCTGCAGAAGCATTGGAGGGGCATGTTATCCCTCCCCCATGCCAAGGGAGGGATCCCATGCCTGACACTGTAGGGCTAGCCAGAAACCAGGGAGTAATAGTCCTGAGACAATTCCTAATGCTATTCTGCTATGCTCATAGATCAGCGCCTAGCCCAGTCTTCATCAGATTTCCTCTGGCAGCTGATTGGAGCAGATGCAGAGATCCAGGACCAAACATTGTGTGAAGCTTGGGAACCTTTCAGAAGAAAGGGACTAGGGATTGCAGAGGCCAGAGGGGTCCAGGACCTCTGCCTGAGCAATATTGCCACCCACAATCATTGTGTTTTCCCCGTATCTCTTAACCTAACTTAGAAACTCCTACACAGACATGTCCAGAAGCATGTTTTTAGTGTGAGGCTAAACCCAATCAAGTTGACAAGGTAACCACCATACCTCCTCTGTCCAAGTAGGGTAGGCTTCATCTTTTAGTTTCCACTGCTTCTCAATAATACCATCAAATTACGAATCCTTCAGAGCCCTTGGGGTCCTGTCCTGTCCCCAAAGTCCATCAGCTGACAACCAACCTTTAGCATGTGAGCCTTTGGGGAATATTTCAGACTCAAACTATCACATAAGAGAAGTATGGGGGACAGTAGGGAGGGCACAGGTTCTCCTTTGATCCTTCTTTTCTTTGGAAAGGAAGTGTCTCAGCACTGGATGAACCTGGTGTGTGAGCACATAGATTGTACCTAGGGTAAGAGCTTTGCAAATGTGTAGGATGCTGACACAGGTTATGTGGAATTCCACTGTGGTGTCTGAATTATTCATGTCTGATGTCTCAGAAAAGGGACTGGCTCAGCCCGGCCTTGGGTGCTCAGCTGCATATGGATCTTGTGTTTAGACAGCTGGCAGGCCTATCCCGTCTAAGTTGACACATGGGTTCTTCTGTCTGGCTCCTCGGACTATCATTTCTTCTGGGAACCTTCAGAAGTGAGGGAGCTGGGTGACTTGGCTGTTTTGGTTGGAAGCAGTGTCCCCTCCCCAGGCCTGAGCATGGTGAAACTGGTGTGTGTGTGCACTCATACATGCATGCATGCTGCACCTTGGTAGGAGCTGTTAAAATTCCCAGTGTGGCTCATCTTCAGGGACAAATATCATTTGACTCCAATGCTCATTTCAGTGGAATGAGGCATCTAGCTCTGGAAACAACTGGCTTTGGTGGGTTTTGGTAGAAGGGAGACCTTCACATCCTACATAGGTTTGCTAGGCACAACAGACAGGCCAACCTCATTCTAATAGCCTCTGGGGATATAAGGCATTATCTTATGTGAACTCTCAGGTTCATGAGAGAAATGGGCACCAAAAGCACCATGTACACAAGGCAGATGTTGAGAATTATATAGGACAACATGAGCTACCCTCCAGTTGTTCCTTAGAGGGACAACTGTGCAAGTTGCACACTGTTCGTCTCATCTATAGTTTTAGACTATTCAAATAGCTTAGGGTGTCGATTTGTTCCAGTTTCAGCCCCCAAAGTTGACTGAATCACACGTGAGTGAAGGGTTGCTTAACCTCTACCAATGTAGACTGGCCTCACAATTCTGAGAATTTGGCCTTATTTTAGTTGAAGGTTTTTGTTTGGTTGATTGGTTTTGGATTTTTTGTTTGTTTGTTTTGTTTTTATAAATGAGACAGGGCTGTGTAGACACAGTAGCTCCAAAGTGTGCTTTATGGCCAGATGAAGAAATGAAGTGAACTATGAAGTGAAGCTTCACAGGTTTTTAAGCGTAGGCAGCACACATATATTTGGGTTAACTGGCTTCGTTTTTAAGATATTAATGCCTCCCCAGAGAACTGAGCTCTATTAATAATCATAAATCATTGAAAGTAAGCATTCCCCTTGAGCCCCACAGGCAGTGGGTGCCAGACTTGACATTTGCTGAAGTGAAGAAGAGGCACTTGGGGAGGTAGCCCTCCGTTCAGCAGAGAAATACATCGAGCAGACAGACGAAGTCATAAGCCTGGACAGAGAGTCCCCAGACATACTCGGGAGCTAGCTCTGTCCTTCCTCTCTAACAAGGTTCAGGTGATTTAGCCAAGCTACCTGTCCCACAGGACGCAGTGAGAGATGCTAAGACTCGGTGATGGAGTGTCTCAGGGAGAAGGGAAGAGGGAGAGAGAAAGGACACAGACGGCTACCACATTCATCGACTGTGCTGTTAGGACTTAGATTTCCAGAAAAGATAAAATGGTTTGTTTTCTTTATTTTAGCTTGTTTTTATTTATTTGCTTGCTAGTTTGTTTATAGTCTGTTTGAGGGACTGTTCTGTTTTTTGAAACAAGGGCTCACTGTGTAGCCCAGGCTATCTCAAGCCTGTGGAAATCCTCCTGCTTACTGGCATGCTTACGACCTTATATGCAGAGTCCTTAGAGACAATTAGCTTGTTAATTAGTCCAACCTAATTATTAGATTGCCAATGATTCCATTTGAAAGAGATCATTTTTCTGTTTGCTATGCTGTCTTAATAACACTTGGAGTGCAGAAACAGATAATAAAAATTTAATTTTAAATGCTTAAATTTTAAGGAAACTTCAAAAGAGTTTCAATGAGTTTGGGGCATTGATTTGGAACTTTTTTAAAAAAAGAAGCAAGCAGGACTTAGTGTATTGTACTTCCAATCTTAAGTTGTCCTGTTTGGGGTTTTTTTGTTGTTTGTTTGTTTGTTTTTGTCACTTAACACAAGCTAGAGTCGTTTGGGAAGAGGGAACCTCAATTCAGAAAATGTCTCCTTCAGGTAAGTCTGTGGGGCATTTTCTTGAGTAATGATTTGAGTGCCTCCCCTGGTCAGGTGGTCCTGGATGCTATAAAAAAGCACACTGAGCAAGCCACGCAGAGCAAGCCAGTAAGCAGCAGTCCTTCATGGCTTCTGCTTCAGTTCCTGCCTCCAGGTTCCTGCCTTGAGTTCCTGCCCTGACTTCTTTTCATACTGTAAGCTGTAGGTTAAAATAAACCCTTTCCTTCCCATGTTGCCTTTGGCCATGTTCATCACAGCATTAGAACATAGACTAAGACACTGGTCTCTATCAGTAGCCAGTTTTAATAATTCACTTTGCTAAGTTATAGCTGCATTTAAATTACCTTTTCAAGGAAGAAGTATTCCTGACATGTGAATTTCTAGTGAGAAGATCTTTTGCTAAGGACTTAAATTCAGGGCCAAGAGTGCTCACAGTAAAGCACTTGCCTAGAGAGTGCAGAGCTCTGGGTTCTATCCCCAGGACTACAGAAGAAAACAACAGGCCTAGAAAGATGGCTCAGGGCATGAGACTGCTTGTTATGTAAGCAGAAGTACCCAAGTTCCAATCCCTGGCGCCCACATAAAGAGCTGGGTACAAATGGTTCTGACTGCAAGCCTAGAAATGGCTGGCTGAGATGGGTAGATCCTGAGAGCTTGTTGGCTTAGAAATGGTGAACTTTCAGTTCAGCAAGAGGCCCTGTCTTAAGGCAGCAAGGCAGAGAGTCATAGAGGAGGATGTCGGACACTGTGCTCTGGCCTTGGAATGGTGTACAATGACATGCATACCTGTATAGTCACAGCCATGCATCTCTCTCTCTCTCTCACACACACACACACACACACACACAGAGAGACACACACAGGCACACATACACATGCACGGACACACACATGCACAGACATACACATGCACACCATAAATACACACACATATACATGCACACACGCACACAGGCACACACAGGCACACATACACATGCACAGGCACATGCACACCATAAATACAGACACATACACATGCACACACACACACACCATGATGGTGGCTTTTTATAAATGTTTGAAATCAATACCATCCTTGTAATGAATAATTACCATAAATTTTCAGAACATTTCATAGTCTGTGGAGACTCCTGTTTCTGTTATTTAATTAATTTTCACAGTTGTCATTCCTTTTACCTGAAATTTAAACCTTTTTGTATTTCTCCCCTCATCAAGACCATGAATTCTCCCAAGATACCAGACAGGTAGGGAATTCTGATCTCCAATTTGCATGTTTAACAGCTGAGATCAACTTGTGTTCTACTCTGTAGAGCACTGAATATCCATGCCACTGTGCCCAACGTTCTCAAGAATGTTCACCTTGGTTTACGACAGCCAGTAATCCTGTTCTCTGTGGTCTGCTATCATGGTGTCACGTAATAAATAAATAAACCCTTTGGGTTAGCTGCTGGTTTCCGCAGTGAGTCTTTCCTCGTGAAAGCCTAGATTCATTATTTCACATTCTGGCTCAAGCTCTTTGAGCTGGGTGAGATCCCCTGCCATTTTCCCCAAACTTAAAAACTCACTGTGCGTGTCCACAGCACAGTGTGGACAGAATCCCAAATCCAAAATTCTCTTTGTAACCCTCTCTAGGGAAAGCACTGGTGGCGTGCTGTTCGGAGCTGCATGTCTGTGATCGTGTGTTGTTGACAAGCGTGCCGTGAGAATTTGTTCTCAAATCATCTCCGTGTGCAGATTATACTGAGATCTGAACCTTCACGTTGCGATACACAAGGCTCTGCCGGCTTAACTTCCTCTGTGACTTGATACTGACTTGGGGGAAGGGAGCCGTGGCTTTGCATCCTGAGGACTTAACTCTTGCCACTGTAGTTGATAACTGTATGGTTATCAGTCCCAAGGCCACTGTGTGCCCGGTCTGGAATGTTCTGTGTCTCTTTTGTGTAACATTGCTTGATTAGCCTCCTGACAATTCTGCAACCACTCTAGCTTTACATTTTTTTATTGTTTACATTCTATATACTTCTGAGGGACTAGGAGTCTGACAGTCCCTTGACAGGCAGACAGACAGGGAAAAGTGGGTCTCGGTAGATTGTGGTGGTTGATCTTGGTTGTCAGTTTGACTACATCTGAAATAAACTAGAGCCCCTGGGCATGCCTGTGGGGGTTTTCTTAATCAGATTATTTGAAGCAGGAGGACCCACCCTAAACCTCGGCCACACCTTCTTGTGACAGCTTGCATGAAAGAACGTGGAAGAAGGAAGCTTTGCTTTTGCGCTCACTCTTGCTGGCAGGTTCATCCACTTTCCTTTGCTGGTATTAGAACCAACTACTTTAGGATCCCAGTGTAGACTGAAGATCGGAAGCCGTCCTGGATTCTTAAGACATCGAGCCTCATGGACTGAACAAGCTATAGGATTCTTGAACTTTCCATCAGGAGAGAGCCATTAGTGATCACATTAATGATCACATTATTGATCACATTACCCAGATCACACGCCGTAAGCCAGTCTAATCAATCCCCTTCTAACGCAGTCATCCTATCAGGTCTGTTCCTTTAGAACTCCTGCCAGCACGGTAGATTAACGTACTTCTCATTTGAACATTTCATGGGGCCAACTTCAAGATTCTTCTCCCTTTCCAAGACAAAAAGACTTTCAAATCTCCCACCAAGGGTCTCCTGTGGTCAGACTCAGTCTGCTTTCTTTGTCTGGATTATCCAATCCCCTGCAACAGCCCAAACCAGACAATTCTGAGGGAGAAGACCCCATCCTACCTACAAACATGACAGATTTTTGGCTTTGCCAGACAAACGCAGATTCTAGAGTCCAGATCCCCTGCCCACTGAGGAGTCTGTTTCTTTATGGGCTTTGTGGTGTGCGTGTGTTTCCATTTTCAACACAACTGGCTGGGCACTGAGATCATGCTTTTCCTGTCTTTTTTATTCTTTAAATCCACAGAGAAAAAGAACCAGCTCTTGCTATCCTAGTCAACCTCATCGTGACAGCCCCGCTTTCATCTTTTTAAAATTTTAACTTAAACTTTGTCTTCATTAGTACACACGTGTGGGGAAAACGTCCCTGTGCCTTGGCTTGTTTTTAATTAAGTGGGACCAACCCCTCTGCAGCTTCAGGGATGCTTAACTATAAAGGAGCATTCCCACCGTCAGGAGACACAGCAGCGGTTTGCTTGGTTACTTTGCTCACTTCACCTGGTATCAAGACCATCACCACAAGAAATGGCGCTCATGTGACTTTGCATTGCACATGCTTTCTCTCAGTCCCCACTGACCTCTAATCTGCGTCCTATTACAGTAGTTGCATCTGTAGTTTCAAGCCTTTTAATATCCACTGGATAGTTTTGATGCACGTATGTCATCTTCATCGTGTGTTAAGGGAGACCTCATTCTCTTAGAGATGGCTGAAGGGCTGGGAAATGTTGCCTATTCCGGCTTCCAGGAGCCCAGGCTGGCCTAGGCGGCTGGGCCTCGGTGGAACAGGCAGGCACCTAAGCGCGGGAGGGCTGGGCGCAGGGCCTCGAGGACACGGGATGCTCTGGCATGCGCAGCGGCTCAGCGAGGCGGAGGGAAGAGGATGCGCGCGCAGCTGGCGGCAGCAGCAGCAGGTCCAGCCAGGACGCGGCGCGGAGGAGTCTCCGGGCTCCCCCGGCCGCTGAGCTGACGTGAGCCGCCGGGGCGCGCACCGCTCCTCGAGTGTGCTGAGCCGCGCACGCTGCGCATCCTCCGGCCACCGGGGCCCGGAGCGCCCGGTCCGCGCCATGAGCCCCGAGCCGGCGCCCCAGCCTCCGGGCGCGCAGGGCGCGAGCCGCGGCGTCGGGGAGCAGGGCTCCGAGGCCTTCCTCGCGGGCGACTATGAGGTGGCGGCCGAGCTCTTCCGATCGCGGCTGGCCGGCCTGGCGCGGCCGGAGCGCGGCCTGTGCCTGCAGCTCGGGGACGCGCTGGCCCGAGCCGGCCGCCTGCCCGAGGCCCTGGGCGCGTTCCGCGGCGCCGCGCTGCTCGGCCCGCTGCGGCCGGAGGAGCTGGAGGAGCTCGCGGGCGGCCTGGCGCGCGCCCTGGGCCTGCGTGGGAAGCGGCCGTCCGCGGTGGCGAGGCCCGGGTGCGCTGCGGGGTCCCCGGCGCCCGCGGCACCCACGACGCCCCGCGACCTGCTGGGCTGTCCCCGCTGCGGCCGGCTGCTCTACCGGCCGGTGACGCTGCCCAGCGGGCTCACGGTGTGCAAGCGCTGCGTGGAGCCGGCGCCGGCGGCGCGGGCCCGGCGCGTGAACGTGGTGCTGAGCGGGCTGCTGGAGAGGAGCTTCCCCGCAGAGTGTCGGCTGCGCAGGCTGGCGGGCCAGGCGCGGGGCCTGCAGCGCCAGCAGCAGCCGGAGGCCGCGCTGCTCAGGTGCCAGCAGGCCCTGGACATGGGTGAGTCAGCCTCCGGGCGACCGCGGGCCGGTGTCACGCGCCAGGTGCGTCGCGCTGTGTCTTTTCCAAGACCCTGGCATCCAGTGTGAAGCAGTGCCAGCCAAAGAACCGTAGTTATAAGCCGCAGGACTCTAAATTTTCTGGTAGCTACGTTAAATAGCGTGACGAGAAGCAAATGATATTGATTTCAACAGTGTTTTTCTACTCTATATCTAAAGTGTCATTTACACGTCTTCAGTATTTGAACGGTCACCTTATTACTTAACTGTGTTTTCGCATTCACTGCTCTCCCTCATTCAAACATGACTTTTTCATTTAAAGTACTTGGCCAGTGTTTAGATGTTGGAGAAGATGAGAACAATAGAAACTGTCCCGTGCTACTGATAGATACTGCAGATTATCCTCCTGGAAAATTGGTTGGTAGTATCGCTGTGTTAAATGACTGGCTTCTAACAGTTTCAAAGAGATGCATGTACATGTGTACCAAATAATTGTACAAGAGTGTATATACATCGTTATACACTCCTGGGGCTGGAGAGATGGCTCACTGGTTAAGAGCACCTGCTGCTCTTGCAGAGGATCTGCAGGTTTGGCTCCCAGCATACACAGGGGGAACTACAACCAGTAACTCCAGTTCCGGGGGTCTGGCACCCTTTTCTGACCTCAGAGACCAAGCTGTCTCAAGGTAAACATACATACTTGTAGGCAAAACGCTTAAACACATAAATGAAGAACTAAAGTGGGGAAAAAGCAAGTGCCCAGTAAGAGCAGAATTGGGGAGTATACGCTAATGCCTTCGTAGAATAACACAGAAAGAAGACAGACCAGCAGCAGTTACTGTAGTGCGAGGAACTTCATAAACAGTGCAAGGTGAAGACAACTAGACTGGCCAGGCTTGGTGGAACAGGTCTGTCTGCAAGTCCAGCTACTGGGAACTCGAGGCAGGAAAATGTCAAGCTCACCATCTGCCTGGGCTGTAGTGTCAGTTCAAAGCCCTGTCTTATAATGAAGCAATGGGCTGGGTAGATATAGCTCTGTGGCTGAAATGTGTCCATACCGAGTCATAATGAGATGAAGATAAAATAGAGCAAAAGTATGTGGGGCACAGACACGTTTTTAAGTCTACGAAGTTGGAACCCCAGATGAAGAATGAAAAGTGGGCAGGAGAAATATGTAAAGCGGGGGGGGGGGGGGGGCCAAGATTTTTCTGCAGCTGATGAAAAACTGTGACTCACTGAATCGAGATTCTCAAAATAAAGAAGGAAAAGTTTGAAGGCAGTGAGAGAAGGCTGAGTGGGCTTATTTCCTTTGAAGGAGTTATAATAAGACTAATAGCCAACTTCTACACAAAGTGGATGAAGCCAGAAGACAGTGGAATAGCATCTTTAGGTTGCTCAAAGAATAAAAAAAAAAAAAAAGAAAGAAAGAAAGAAAGAAAGAAAGAAAGAAAGAAAGAAGAAGAAGAAGGAGAAGAAGAAAAACAGAGCCTATCTGGAAGTCATTTCCTCGCTAGAAATACCTTTCACAAATGAAAGGAAATGTCAAGGTGTTTTCAGCCAAAGCTATGGGCAATGCTGCAGGACTTTATTGGGATCATAATTGTGCTTTGTAGGATCCTAAGGGAAAGGCTTCACTGAAGAAAAGCAACCCATATAAAAGCATGGGACCAACGAAGGAGTGAAGATTAGAAATGTAACCTGATGAATGAAGGTGGCGTCTCAGAAAACAACCATGTTTTGTGGCATTTGTAACAAAACATGGAGGCAGTGCAAAGCCAGGATGCGTAATATTATGTGGTGAATGCACTGGCCTGAAAGTGGTAAAATACTAGAAATACCCTGGTACATTTTACATTGTATTCAGTTAAGCAACAAGGAGAAGGGTTTAAAAAAAAACAAAAACCAAATACTGTATCCATCCAAACAGGAATAAAGGAGCCACTGTGACAGCTCAGCAGCTCAGGCTGGGATCTGCTTTCTGTCCCCAAAAACCACACGAACAAAAGGAAAGAATTGACTGCACAAAGTCGGTGACCTCCACAGCAAGGCAGACCCCTCCCCAGTAACACACACAAGTAATACAATTTGTAAAAGTGGAGAAAGCGGCAGGGAGCAAATGAGACACTTGGTAAAGTGAGGGATTACTTTATATCTAATGTCAGTAATCTGAGTAGTCCACCAAAATATCGACAGACTGGATTAAATGAAGCATGGCTACGTGGCGCTTACATATGAGGAAAACTTGATATAGCGACAGAAGCGTTCAAATTGGTAAGATGCAGTGCTTAAAGACTGACAGGGCCCTAATGTGACAAAATTAGCTCAGATAAACTAAAGGCAAGGAGTATTGAGAGGGATAGATGCGTTTGGGATGTGTGATCTGGCTCAACAGAAAAAAAGCAGTGCTCCTGTGGGAAACTACGACGTGGCAGGACTAAAGGGAGATTCTGAACAAGACAAGGGTAGAGAAGTAGGCAGGAATATATGCTGGAAGAAGATGCCTTGGTATTTCGATTTGTTTCATAGGTGTTATTACATAGAGAAACTGAGACAGAATATAACACCAGAATATATATATATTGGATTCATAAGACCATGGACTTACTGCTACGTGGGCAAACTCCTGGGTTATCCCGTAAGAGAAATGCACCAAATATTAGACAGTTGAAATCAAACAGATTGTGTTATTTGAACACTAAACGTAAGGGGAAATTAAGCAACAGATGAGTAGACTATCTTCAAATATTTGGAAACAAATCAATATATTTTTAACATAACTTATCTGTTTTCTGATGCCATAACAAAATAACACAATCTGGTTCATTTGTAAAAAAAAATTGATTTCGCATAGTTGTGAAGGCTAAGACATCCAGTATCAAAGTGTTAGCACAAAATGCTAGCATCCGCTGAGGTTCTTGCTCTGTTGGAGCCAAGGGCCTCGCACAGAGAGACCCAGTGGGGAGCACAGAGCTTGCTTAGGTGGCAGTGCCTACCTTGTCCTTGTGATGAACTCTTTAGCCTTTTGATGAGAGCCAAACCCTCCTGGCCTGATCTCTTTATTAGGTCCTGCCTCTAAGTACTCTTTAACAGTACAGCAGAGTATCAATGTAAGCCTGGGGAACTTCCAACCACACTATTACCAGTGGGTCAAACAAGAAATCACTGTTAAAATAAGGAAATACTTGACCTGAATGGCAATGAAAACATTTTATTGGGCTAGTGACATGACTCTGGATAGAGTCACTGAGCACAGGCCTGACGGTCTGAGTTAGGCCCTTGGTTCTTACAAGGTGACAGGAGAGAACAAGTTCCCGAAAGTTGTTTTCCAGCACCCACATGTGCACTACGACATGTGCATACCTACATTCACTAGTTAGCTAGTTAGAAAAATGTAAATATCAAAACCTGGATACGACTGCAGTAGTATTTAGGAGCCAATGTATTACATTAAATGCTTGTTCTACCAAGGTCAGCTGCAAGTCCATGAAGTCCTGGCTTGGTTCCAAGATGCTAGAAAGAAAGCAAATTGAATTCAAAGCATGTGAGAAGAAGTAAAAAAGTTCAGAGCAGAAATCAATGACAAGACAAAAAACATACGCGTGAAGTTGCCAACAGCCAAACAAAATTCCGGCACATTGAACCAAATGATTCCCCTAGAGGACAGCACATATCAGGTGGAGGTTAAGTTTTGTTTAACTCTTGCAGACCAACCCACATACACATTTCAGTTAGAAATTATTAGCCTGATGTTAATATTTCCGGTATAATGGCATGCTTTTTTAAAAGTCAGAGCCTATGAGAAGATTAAGAATTGTATGTTCTCCAGGCAGTGAAAATTCTCAATTAAAAATATATAGTTTTTTGATAACCCACTAAATCCAGTTAGTGTTGCCCATAGGAACATGGGCGGCGTCATGGGGTTGGGAAGGATTTTGGTGAAGTTGGAACTGGGAGATAGGAGTGGATTTGATCACAGTTCACTGTATATATGTATGAAATTCTTAAAAAATAAGGAAAACATTTTTTAAAAATCTCATACACTAGGTGCTGAAGAGATGGCTGGGAGGTTAAGAGGGTGTTTTTACAGAGAGTGATTTCTGGAGCCCATACTGCAGTTCACACCATCTATAAGTCCAGCTCCAGGGGATTTAGAGCCCTTTTCTGGCCTCTGAGGACACAGGGAATACATTTGGTGCACAGACTTACATACAATCAAAAATAATAAATATTTTTTAAAAATCATATACTTGCTTCTGCACCCTGTCCGTGCCTTTCAGTTTGTGCATTTTCGCCGGTGGAATATGTAAGATCTCATGGATTATAACTAGCAGATGGACATTTTCGTTTGATGTTGGTGATGGAAGAGCTTTGCACCTTAAGGGAAATATTCTCCCTATACTAAAGAATTCCATCTTTAGTACTTCAGACAAGAGTGAGCAAGTGAGTGTTATGTGACAGGCTTCTCCTGGGGAGATGTAACACACGCATCTACTCAGCCCAGATAGGTAGCCCACGACAGACCAAAGCACATATACTGCCAAAGTCCAAATTGTTGAGCCTATGAGTTGTATTGGGGTTACTTATGGGAATATGGGTAAGGGGTCACTTACAGGAGCAGAAATGACTCAAAGACCCCCATCACCAAAGCCCGCCCCAGCATGGGTGGCAGCTCATAAAACCTGGTTATTTGGAGTACATAACACAGCTTGAAGACAGCTCAACAGGTTGGAAATGTGCTTTCCAGGTAGCTCGGTTGGTCTACAACCTCTTCAGGGCAGCTGGGCCGGTCTCTGCTTCTTGTTTGCACCTTGGCTCATCTGAGATTCTCCTTTGCAGTGTGGCTTGTCTCAAAGTCCCCTTTGCAGCTTGACTCTCAGCAGTCTTTATTGCGTACTATCGAGGGGGAGGGGGGCCTAGTGAATCTGGCCAGTTTCAGGAACTTCCTGAAGCCGTTCTGTGTTGTTTACCTTCTATCTTTGCTACAGGATGTTTCAATCACAGTTTAGTGAGAGACAATTATTGCTATACTTCATGTGGTTCCAGCTTTTTCTATTTACCTGGGTGCTGGGATCCAAACTGAGGTCTCCGTGCTTGTGTGGCAAGCATTTTATTGACCGAGCCATCTCTCAGCCCTTTCTATTAGTTTTTAAAGCATGAATTTCTTAGTGTGATTCCCATGAAATGTTCATATGTCCCTTTAAAATACCTAATTATACTGCATGGCTTTCTCTAGTCCAAAATATTGAGTCTAGAGGTGTTTCACATTTTAAAGCCCTCCCCACCTCATTTTTTAGAATTTGAGTGTCTTCCTATTCTAATTTTAAAATCCAAATTCTGAAATACCTCCAAACCTGAAACTCACAGATTTGAAAGTATTTGGATTTGGATTATCAGATTAATGAATCGTTTGATTTATTATTGAAGACTGTGTTGCAGTTAATGTGCTTGAAGGAACAGTCACTGTCAGTTTTTCTTGACACATTATGGAGTCTAATTAAACTTGCTTCTGTTTTCCCAAGAGAAACTCTAAATTATACTCATCTAACTAGTAACCTCTAAATATGACCACTGGGAGGAGTTACTTCATATTTGTCTTTGTGCTTATTTTTGAATTTAGTAATATTAATGACTGGAAACAATGTATTTTTAAATGCAGTCATTTTTACTCATTTGCATTCTCCTGTCTTTTAGCCCCTGATGATAATTCATTATTGCTGCTGCGAGCTGAGTTGTATTTAGCCATGAAGAACTATGAGCAAGCTCTGCAGGATGCCAATGTGGTTTGTCAGAAGGAACCTCTACTGACCAAGGTGGTTTATCTTTGTTCATTGGCTTTGAAGATGATCTGTCTGATTAAGTTAAGGTGTGTGTGTTTGTATATATGTGTGTGCATATACATGTGTGTGTACATGGTGTTTGCATGTGTGTGTGTGTGTGTATGTATGGTGTATATGTGTGTGTGAGTGTGTGTGTATGTGTGTACATGGGGTATGCATGTGTGTGTGTGCACATGGTGTATGTGTGTGTGTGTGTACATGGGGTATGCGTGTGTGTGTGTGTGTGTGTGTGTGCATGGTGTATACGTGTGTGTGTGTGTGTGTGTGTGTGTGTGTGTGGTGTGTGCCATTGCACTCACCCACGTAGGTTCCTGTAGAGGCCAGAGATTAACATTGGAATTTCTTCCTCAGTTGCTTCTCTACCTTATATTTTGAGTCAGGGTCGCTCATTGAGCCTGAAGCTCACTCATTAGATAGGCAGGCTAGCCAGTGAGCCTCTGGGGTCCTCTTGTCTCCCCCTCCCAGCTTTTTTTAATGCATGGTTGGTATCAGAACTCAGGTCCTCATGCTTGTGTGGTGCACACTTGCCACAGTAAGACATCTTCTTGCTCTAGGCTATGGCATTTCTAGCTATAACTTAGCATCATTGTGATTAGGCACCTGCAGAGGGTGTATATTTCCTCTATTTTATAGTAGTCTAAATTTAGCAATTACTTCATACTGAACCAATACAATTTAAAAGGCCAAGTTTATTCCTGGATTTAGATAATATTTAAACAGTAGTTTGCTTTATTCTTGGTACATGTCATATTTAGGTACGTATACATATTATATATAGGTACATATATAATTATATTAATAATTAAATATTAATCTGTATTCAGATGGCTGGGAGCAGATGTATTTGGGATTTTGAATACTTTCATATTTTGAGGATAATTCCATATTTATAATGATACAGCTCAACTATAAGCACATACTTTATGCTTTATAGACAGTTTACAAAAGTAATTTTTCAAATTTTATACAGTTTAATACAATATTTTAAAAATTTTTGTGCATGAAATAAAGCTTTATGATATAGATCTTTCTCTACTTGTGACATCAGGCCAGCACTGAAATGCTTTGCATTTTGGGACATATCCAGTTTCAGAGTTTTGGGTTAGAATTGTCCATCCCATATAAATAAGATCAAAAGTTACATGAAATTAAATCCAAAGAATTGAGGAAAGCTATGTTAATTTTTGAATAACAACAAACTCAACAGGGAAACTGACCTTAAAATAACAGGTACAAGTTATGAAACTAAAAATTGGTAAAGAGGCAAATAGCATATTGTATGCAGAAGGTAGAATACAGGATAGTTATAGATTACATTGTATGCAGAAGGTAAAATTACAGAGAAAATTTCTAAAATAAAAAAAAAAACCCCAATCCAAGCAATGTACCAGAAAGGGAAAAAAGAAAATCTGTGGGATTATGAAGTGGTATAACATAAGTTTAGTTGGAACCACAGGACAGGAAAAGAGAAAATATAATGGCCTCCAAATTTATTGGAAACATTAATTTCAGATTCATGAGAGAGGAGTTGCACTCAGCGTATATAAAGTGATCTTACCAATTCAGTAATAATTCACACAACCCGCTAAATGGTTAAGGAATTTGAGCAGATACTTTACTAAAAGAGATATGAGAATGTCCAATAAACACCAAAAAGATGTGCCACCTCTTCAGTTCCAACACCTTGTGGCCTCTCTGAGCACCTGCATGTGTATACACATGTACACATTTAAAAATGGTGAGTGTTAGTGATTATAAATTATAACTGTTTTAGTTATCACAATTTATAATATATTTTGAATTCAGATGGTATATGCCTGGCTTTTGATCTTTTGCTTAATTGCTTTAACTGTGCAAGAGTTTTTGTAAATTATATGAATTTCATAAATATCGTAAACAATAAAATTAGTTGATAAATTCCATTCCTTTCTTAGCACATCCTTCTAAACTCCTTTGGATACAAATCTCAGTTATACCTGTATTCTGGTTATAGATGTATTTATTAAACAGTGAAGCTTATCAGTTCTCAAGACAGGGAGATACAGAATACACACACACACCTAGTCTGAAGTTATAGCAAACTGTTCTAACATTTTCCAGGGCTGCTGTAGCCAGGGATATATAATCTTGCTGTATTTTAAAATGCATTCTTCATTTTTGGGTCTATATAGGGGCACCATATAAAAGCTCAGATTCTTTCTGGATTGGGGAGAAGTAAAGAAGTGTTAAAGGAATTTATCTACTGCCTCGCTTTAAATCCTGAATGTAATTCAGCAAAGAAAGAAACACAGAAGGTATGAGTTCTCATAAATGGCTTCTTCCTTCAGGTGTTACATGTGGGTGGCTTTGTGTCTTGTTGGGGAGCCCTTGCCTGTAAGAGCAACAATTATAATTCTAAATGCCCACGATGGTACAATTAACAACACAATAATAATATGCACCACGTTTGATAACTGCTAATTAGACATGCGGCAGAATGTCTGATGAGTCGATGTACACACACCCCAGTTGTGAGAGAGTGATGTCTGAGGCCAAGTGGCAGTCCCAGGCTGTGGAGACAGAGTGCTGGCCCTGAGTTTGTTGTTACCCTAGAGTGTGGCCTGTGAAGGACCCAGTAAGAGGCACTGTGATGTCTGTAACATGTACAGTTTAACTCCGCAGACTGACCTGTGAGACACAGCAAAGCTTTACCAGCACGGAGCAGAAGTATACCACTGAGTCACACTCAGTACAGGAATCCATCCCAGCCAAAGGCCTAGACATACCCACCTGGTCTTCATGTAGCATTTTAGTGACTGGGAGATTTGGGTTACCTTTATCAGTGTTTCCTGTTTTAGCATGGTTTAACTTAAGGTACCATATGTCTACATTATGATTTCTGCTTATTAGTACATTTTATTTTTATGATGCAATAGAACACAAGTCAGTTTTTCCACCCACAGATGTATGAGCCACTTTAAATACTTAAGAACAGCTTTGTTTCTTTGAAACATTTTTCTCACAGAAAGGGGTTTTAGGGTTTCCTTCTCTGGGCATATTCTCATTTACCCAAATTGTGTCATCTGCACCTGGAAGCCACATGTTGAGGTTTTACCTTCCCTGTGTCCATGTCGGGAAATGTGCTTGCATTTTACTTGTCAGATCACACAGTCAGTTCCTGCTAGAACTGTTGTCAGCCCAAAACAAATAGGGACAAACTCCGAGAAAGACTCACTGTTTTTTCTTGTGCTATTGACTGGTATTTGCTGACCTGCTCAGCTCGCAGGTGTCTTGCTTCTGCTGCAGCTTGTCTCAGTGACAGTGAATCGTGGCTGAGCTGCTCCATCACACCTGCACAGTTCCTCATCTGAAAGTGTGTCCTATCCCAGCTGGTCCTGACATCACTGTGGTCAGAGAGTCAGACCAAGCTCAAATGAAGCATGGTTGACAAGGCCCCAGGATTTTGTGGCTTCTTGTCTGCTTGCTACTGTTTGAGATGTTTCTCCCCTCCAGTGATCTCTGGCTGATGGACACATTTGATTACAGAACTAACTGGTGTGTCAAACGTGCTGCTGTCCCACGCAGCTCTGCTGAAGCACTTAGCCATGCCATGGGCCCTGCTGTCCCTGCCAGGGGTGCCGCTACTTGCTATTTCAGAGGCTATTTCAGAGGCTACACACTTAACAGTGCAACATAAAGAACACAGAGAGTGATTATTTTAAATATATCTATGTTTCTTAAGGTTTCATTCACTTCTCTTCACTTCCCTTCAGTCCTTGGATTCAGCTATGTCTACGTGATTTGGCGCCCAGAATGCCTAACTGGCAATCACTCCCCCAATTACAGTGTGTAAATATTGAGCCAGAATTCTGACCTGTTACTAGCAGGGCAGCCCTCTAGAAAATTCTCACTCCTGTGAGTGATCACGTCTTGAATCTAATCTGAGATCCCCGAGGACTCCACAGCTCTCTATAACCACAAGCTATAACGTGTGTAGGTTTTGTGCAGCCCGTAGGCATCAGACAGAAGACCATGTGACACTCATATTTTACCATCAGTAAGATGGATGGAAAAGGACTGGAATCTACAGTTCTTAACACATTGTCTATGGTGTCAAAAGCATGTTTACATTTTAAAAGATTGGCAGTTGGAATATGGCAATTATTCTTTTCAGTTTTGGAAGCCTGTTTGCTTTCTGTTGGCTCAAACCTTTAAAACATGTTAGAGACTTTTCCCTCAGAGTATTTTACAATGTATTTTCTCTTCTTGAAAAATTTATAGGTAATTTGTGAGGTGTTCTTTCCAGCTTCAGAAAATGAGCATCAGAATTCGACATCTTCCACCCAAAGTGGACCAAAGGCCCACTGTGATGGGCAGATGGATCCCAAGGACCCTCTGGAGGAAGGCAGTGATGCTGACACCGGCGGTCCTGAGGTGTGGATTGCACATGTCTACCGTTGGCTTGCTTTCCTATATTGGCAGTTCCTTGACATCATGACATCACATGGGCTGGATGTAAACACTAGTTAACACTTTGAAATGAGGTCAGTGGAACTAACAAGACAGCAGGATGGAAACTCTGGACACAGGATGTGATATATAATTTATACATTGATGTATATGCTATAGATATGAAGACTGGTCTTCTGAAAGAGATTATCCTGTGTTTTCCCATGAAAAAAAACATAAAGTGCATCTGATTACCCAGTAGATAAAGCCGGTCTTGCTGGAGAACACGGGCCCCTGTGTTGTCCTCAAAGATCTTTTGTGTGTGTGTAGAGACTAGGGGTAAACTTTGGGTGTCATCTTCTGCTGCTCCCACTTATTTTTTTGAGACAAGACCTCTTACTGATCCTGGAGCATGCTGTTTGTGCTGGTCTGGCTGTCTCTCCTCACTCTGGAGCCAGGCATGCCCAGCTCTGCCATACCCAGCTTTTATAAAAACAGGTGCTGAGAGCCCAAAGCTCACACTTGTAGGGCCAACACTTTACCCACAAGTCATCTCCACAGCTTGTGGGAAGGGTCCCAGAGGTTTCTAAGATGGCTACCACATGGTTCCTGAATGTTTTGAACTCTTTTTCCCTACTTAAATAGAATCCATCTGAGAAGTCTGGTGCATTCAGGAATGCCTCTTCTTTGGTTTTACATTTTATTCTGGGCCTACACTGTGAAGAGGACAAAAAGGCATTGGAAAGCATCTTCCCAGTGGTCCCGAGCAGCACTCTAAAGAGACAGCTTCCAAGTGATACAGAGGATGCATGTGACATGAACATCCCTGAAAAAATTCCCAAGAAAGGTCAGCAAGCCATTTCTTCCCATGATACTCTGAAATCAAAGGGGTAGAATAGTAGTTGGTACTCAACTGATTTTAAAAGGACCTTTACACAAGTTAAAATTCATAAAATAATGACTGTACCAGCTTATTTTCTAGAGTTAATTTTGCAGGAACTTTATAGTTAAAATGAGAACACTTAGTTGAAATTTTAATTCTCCTGAATGTGTACCACCTTGATCAATACTTGATACTCGCTGGGAAGGAATTTTTTTTTTTTTTTTTTTTTTGCAGCATTACCTGTTAACGTTAGCATCAACACATTTTACCCAGACAAAATAAATTCACAGGATGGTGTTTCTCAGAAGTCTGGATGTTATTTATAGCATTTGAAAACTTTTTCAGATGCAGATTCCTCGCCACAGAGGAATGTGAACTCTCTAGAAGAAGAGCCACAGTTCATGGTTGATGTGACTGACTTTGAGTGTGCCCTGTGCATGAGGTAGGCTGATACGGAATCCATGCAATTCTTTTAAAAACAAAGCCTTTCTGAATTCTATAACTACATGCAAGGTACTATTGGGGAAGACACACACACACACACACACATACATACCCCTAAGACGTGTGTGTGTGTGTGTGTGTGTGTGTGTGTGTGTGTGTGTGTGTGTTAGTCTTAATTTGAGTTGCTATTGCTATGGTAAAACAGCAGGACCAAAAACAATTCGGAGAGGAAGAGGTTTATTTGGCTTACACTTCCACATCCATAGTCCACCAGTGAAGGAAGTCAGGACAGGAACCTGGAGGCAGGAGCTGATGCAGAGGACCTGGAGGGATGCTGCTTACTGGCTTGCTCACCATGGCTTGCTCAGCCTGATTTTTTATAGAATCCAGGGCCATCAGCCCAGGGATGGCCCCGCCCACAATGGACCAGGCCCTATCCTATAAATCACTGATTAAGAAAATGCTCTACAGGCTTGCCTACAATCCAGTCTTACAGAGGCACTTTCTTAGTTAGGTTTCTCTCAGATAACTAGCCTCTGTCAAATTGGTATGAAATTTTCCAGCACGATAAATGCCAATAATAATTTTATTATCTAAAAATCGAATGAAGATGTGAAAGAGGAGTAGATATAAACAACTCCCAGGGTTGTGTGGAAACCCCATGGGGCACCCCTTTAACACAGTGGCTTATTCGAACGTCTGTTTTGGATGTATCTTACTGAAAACTCATTATCTTTCCAGGTTGCTCTACGAACCCGTCACCACACCCTGCGGCCATACGTTTTGCCTGAAATGCCTTGAGCGCTGCCTGGACCACGCCCCGCACTGTCCGCTGTGCAAAGGCGAGCTCTCAGCAGTAAGTGGCGTGTGGAATGGGAAGGCTCCTCTTGTTCTTCGGTACACGTTTCATGCTCTCCTTCTGCCATCTACCCGTTAAAATCACATGTCTCCAATCAAAGATGGGTCATCTCTGCCTCTTTCATCAATCAAAACCTACCGGGAAGCCTTAGGTGCAGGGGTGGCTAAGTTAGATTGAAGGTTACCTCAGTGTGTGTCTGCAGTGTACTTTCACTCCCAGCAGCGTGACACATGACGGGACATCAGGGTGTACCCAGGGGGCGCCTTGCCGCTGCAAGTCCAGTCTCTTTCATGCCCTTTCCGGTCATCAGCTGCAACTGTCTTTGGCCTGAAACCAAACACAGTGAAATGTAGCGTATATATGGAAGCTATCTGTTGATATTTATCCCAAATACAAACCCTCGAGTCCATTTTTATTGGGTGTGCAGATAAGACAGATGACTAGCATTGCAGGGCCGTGTGCCACGGGCCAGCCTTGGTGTTCTTACCAACTCTTTCCAAGAGGCGAAGTCTTCAGCTGCTTGTTGGGGTGAGGGCTTCCTACATCCTCAAGTTGAGAATGGTCACCCTCGTTTTAACTGTCTTCTAGAATACTCCACATGTGATTTCTGGAATAACGTGCTTTTCTTCTTCCCTTTCTCTTCCTCTGTCACACTAAGCACACACACCGAGGCACACTCCTGATCCTAAATTGACTTTTAATAAATCTGACCTGGCAAGAGATGGTGAAAATTAAGTGAAGTTTAAAGCAATTATGACTTTTTAATTCGTAAACATGTTAAAATAAGTCATCACCATTAAAGCCTTTCCAAAAGGCTTTAACCAAAAAATAAAGAGAAAAAGGATTCTGGAAGTTTGCTAGATGTAAGCCCCTTAAGGACAAAGACTTGATCTCCAGTTTCTGTTGTATTGCCAGGGAGTGCTAGTCACCCAAACAGCAAATGCTAGCCAACCCCTTTCTCCCCTGTACAGAACAAATCCCGCAGACCAAACTCAGCACCAAGCATAGTCCTTCAGGGGTAATTACTGTTTGATATCATTTAACACACTATTTTTTGTTATAGCTGTTGGCAACTAGAAACTTTAATATAACTGTTCTGGCTGAAGAATTGATATTCCGATATTTATCAGATGAGCTATCTGACAGGAAGAGGGTTTATGATGAAGAAATGTCAGAACTATCAAAGTAAGTGCTTGTGTCACATGAACCTGGTCCTGGGCACAGACTAAGGAGGAAAATCTTTGTTGACAGGAGTCTTGTCTTAGATTTTGTTTTTCATAACAGAATTTTTGGGGCTTTAAATGGAAAAAAAAAAGTCAGTTGCAAAATATTTGTGGATACATAATTGTAAGTGAGAATAAGAAATATTTCAAAATATATTTTTTGAAAATTATATATTTGTTTTCTGTATCTAAATAACTTTCTAAATAGAAAGGCAAAGACCAGAACAGGAAGCAGGATTCTGGCTCACTGATTTCCTCTCTCCAGCTGGTTAAAGTTTGGTGTTTCCATATAGACCTGACCAGTCCTCCACTCTTTATTTAAAACTCACTGCCTTTGTTTATTATGTAGTTTTTGCTTTGTGCAGTATTCTTAAGGATAACTCAAAGCTATAGCTTTTACAAGTACAGTAATATAACTCAGGATGCTCTCTCTCATCAAATTAAAGACGTCAGGCTTGGCTAAAAAGCTGGCTGGGTGGAGCCTTGCCGGTGCCAGCTCTCCTTGGCGGCCCTGAGTCAGGCAGGTTCTGTTCTGTTGGCAGCTTTGGCTGCTGTAAAACTGCTCCCTTCTGTTCTGAACAGCTCACTCATCTAAGTCCACATTTCCCCTTGCTCTGCAGTCTGACCCAGGATGTGCCCATCTTTGTGTGTGCCATGGCCTTCCCTACGGTTCCCTGCCCGCTCCACGTCTTTGAGCCCCGCTATCGGCTCATGATAAGAAGATGCATGGAAACGGGCACCAAGCGATTTGGCATGTGTTTATCTGCTGAGAACGCAGGGTAAGAAACAGCATCTCGAGGGTCCTAATTAAGTTCACACTTTCTGTTTTTCTGGGAGAACAATTAGGGATGGTGTTTGGAACTCTTCAATAGCTCCCATTAATGCCCACAAAGTATAAGCTCACGGCTGGCCAGAATCTTCCTGTTCTTTCTGACCTTCGCTCCTTCTGTTCAGCCATCACATCCGCTACTCTACTTCTGAGCTGCTGCCTGAATTCTTGGAAGCTCGGGCTTCCATGCTCGGCGCTGCCCTCTGCCTGAAGTTCTCTCCTTGCCCACCTACCCACAGGCAGCTCTAGAAAACCGGTTACATCTGAGTGAAGCTTTTCTCAATCTCCACAGCTCTAAAACTTCTAATCTTACACAAACGGTACCATGTGATTTTACCTTTTGTTGCTTCACAACAGTTGTCTAGAAAGGGCGTTGAAAGGCAGCAGGCACTGGAGCTGCTTGGGAGACTTGAGTCCCTTCCTGTCCCAAGGGAGGCTTTGTCAGCACCGCAGGGTCATGGCCACAATGAGATTACACATCCAAATGCCAGCTGATGGTTCCTGTGGTCTTAAGACAGCAGTTCTCAACGGGTGGGTCAGGACACCTTTGGGGGTCCAATGACTCTTTCACAGGGATCACCTAAGACCATCTGCATGTCAGATATTTACATGATGATTCATAACAGTAGCAACATTGCAGTTAAGAAGTAGCAATGAAAATAATTTTGTGGTTGGGGGTCACCACAGCATGAGAAACTATATTAAAGGGTCCCAGCATCAGGAAGATTGAAAACCACTGTCTTAGAGGATTCTGGAGAAAAACAAGCCACCTCTCTTATACTGACATTTGCTGGGGAATGTAGTCTGTCCATGTGCCCAGGAAGAAGAGGAGAATACTTGTTAAGGGCCACTCAACAGTTTCTACCATGGATATCCACGGACAAATCAATTAAGAGAATACACATGTATGGAGAAAATCCCAAAGCTTTCCTGATCGATTTCTGTCAAGCTGTAACTGAATGGATGGTAAGACTAGATGCCGTAGAAAGACCGTTTCTATCCAATGGAGTTGCTCCATTCACACCCCAAGAGGATTTTGTTTGCCCATTTTAGAATCAACGTACCAGGGCAAAGGACCAAGACCAGATGGCTTTGAATAGATCCAGTGACCAGAAGGAAGGACATTCCTACACTATCAGAATCCCCCAATCGTAGTCAGCAGACCTGTGAAACAGAACGTGGAGATCAGATCTGCCCAAATATGAACTCAAGTTTACATATAATTCCATGGAAGAGAGGGAACACTGGTACAAGTCCTGTCAAAGTAGTGGATAGTAGGCAGCCTAAAGAGGACAACAAACATATCTTGCCTAGCTTATATTATGGATGTTTTTTAACAGATTCCTGTTGGGAAAAGTGTAAATCAGAAAATGTAAAAAAAATAAATAAATAAGAGAACATATTAGAGGTTATTTTTCACAATTAAGAGAAGGCAAGATTTTTCTATATAAGACAGCTAGTGCACCCAGTAGCATGCAGGGATTAGTAAACTAGTATGTGTCACAGTTGGACACCTCGGAAGTCAGTAATAGCAGGGACAAGGGATTAGTAAACTAGTGTGTGTCACAGTTCAGCTCATCAGAAGTCAGTGAAAGCAGGGACAACGGCTACAGCAGTTACTCCACAAGCATCAACACTGGAGAGCAAGAAGACCTCAGACAAATGACAAACCATGCTTCTCAAATACATCAGAGAGCAGAGAGCTCCCAGTCATTCTCGGGAAGGAAGAGAAGGGGAACCAGGAAGATAAGAATGCATTTGAATTCAGCTAAGTTCTAAAAGCGCATTGATAGCCTTATGTGCAGTGGCATCAGAGCAGGGAGCTTCAGCTAGAGGATATGCCCCAACCACAAGTCCTTTCCACGACAAGATGAGATGCTCCTGGATGGGAGGGCTCTGCAGTCGAGGCAGTCATGGGAGAACTGATATTCGGAGGTTGTTTGCTGATAGCTGGAAAGACACGGGGCATCTTCATAGAACCTCTGTGGGTACCACAGACAAGAATGAGATTCTTCTGTTAGGTAACCAGGAAGGGAAAGTGTTTATTAGATACAGAAGTGGTTTGTGACTTAAGAATCCACATTCTTCTTTAGTTTGGGATATACATAGTGCAGTTGGACACCATAAGAATTTAGGAAGCAGGCATTTTAGGGTTCAAATCTTGACACTAAACCATACTGTAACCTAAAATAAGCTTCCGTGTTCTGTATGACTTGAGGGAGTACATGCTTTGCGTGTACCACCATGAATATCGTGGAGACACTGATGAGAGTTTTAGTGATGAACATGGGTAAGAGCTCCGGGGAAAGTGTTGGAGTGAGAATAGATGAAGCTAAGGATGCCATCCTGGGTGTCCCAGCATGTGAAGGTCAGGCAGAGGAAGAGCAGTGTGGAGGACCAGAGAGGGTAGAAGAACAGCAGAAAGTTAACCCTCCAGGGGCAGGATGTGCCCGCTAATTATGACAACCCAGATGTGTCCTCTGTTGGGATCATGTGTGGAATGGTGGGGCGTGAAGGGGAGACGCAGACAATGACTGTAGACTGCCTGCCTTGGGACTTGACTGGAGCAAAGCAAGTTAAAGCGTAGGGTGCTCTGCGAGTGGTGTGTCTGAGCAACACCGAGCCTTGTGCTTACTGGACCTCCCACGGCAGGGCCTGGCCGAAGAGTTAATGCACTTATGTAAGAGTTGGTCTCATCCCGTTTGTCAGGCCCCTCTGGAGCTCTAGCTTGTTGGATGCTGAGGCTGGAGGCCTCTGCCAACCCAGCTGCCGTCTCCAGTGTAGTACTGGGGAGCAGGAGGCAGTATTGCAGGAGATAATAATCTTGCAGGTCTGATCTGGAGACATCCTTTGCCCAGTTTGGCTTTATATTCCATTTACGCCATTACGGGAAACCGGAGGCGTCTGAATTTGTCTCTGTCCTTCCAGAATTTCAGAGTACGGCTGCATGCTGGAGATAAAGGATGTCAGAACGTTTCCCGACGGGAGCTCCGTTGTGGATGCAGTTGGGATCAGCCGGTTCAGAGTACTAAACCACCGCCACAGAGATGGCTATAACACCGCGGACATCGAGTATCTGGAAGACGAGAAGGTGAGGACCCTTGTACCCGGCCTGTCAGCATCGTGCATCTTGTTTTCATCTGCACTGTGGAAAAGACGTTGTTGGGTCTCTGTTTACAGTGTTCACATGTCCTTCTCAATCGGGCACTTGAGTTGGTTACTCTCTGTGCATTTTTACCTGGGTTAGAGTTGAGAGAGAAATCTCCTAAAATAGAATGCCCTTACTACCCTGAAGGAACGTATCTGATCTTCTAGCCTGGGGACTGGCAGACTTTTTCTATGAAGGCCAAATAAATAGCAGTTGGCATTCTGTCTCTGATGTATCCATCCATGGAGCCAATCGATGGTGGCTTGAAAGAACTACAAAGACAGATTATGCCTCTAAGGAAAATGTATAGGCATGTTTGCCTTGTCATTACTCTCTAAACTGCGGGGATAGCTATGTGTAGCATACACCTAGAGTCCTAGATTCTCTAGAGTGAGGAAGAAGGAATGATTGAGCCCACAAGTTTGAGGCCAGCCTGTGCGACATAGCTTGACACTGTCTCAAAAACAAAACAATAAAGTGTCACAGCTGTTTCTATTAGGTCAAGTAATCTCTAGATGACCCAAAGTACACAATGGATGTGTGGGGGCTCTATGCAAACAGTACATTATTTTATATGAATTTGGCTCTCCATGGGAGATATCCTGGCTCAGTTCCCCGTAGATAACATAGAGATGATTGTGCTTTAGACACTGGGAGTCGGGTGGTCTCTGTTGCAACTTCTAGTCTCTATTCTTTAGGTTAAAATGCAACAGTAGACCATATGTAAATGAGTGTGCTACACTGGTTTTTAATACAGTGTTATTTATGAGAACATGGAGCAGGCTGGAGAGATGGCTCAGTGGTTAAACCACTGGCTGCTCTTCCAGGGGACCCAAGTTTGATTCCTAACACCCACATGGTGGCTCAAACATCCTGTACCTCAGGTTCCAAGAAATAAATGCCTCTTCTGGCCTCCCCAGAAATGTACTGCACACAGGTGGTACACAGACACGCATGTAGGCAAAACACCCATACACATAAAAAAGAATTGGGGAAAAAATGCTAAAAACGTGATGGCCAGCATTTGAGTCACAAAGCACTGTTTGCTGATGTGGCTCAGAATGAGGCATGCTGTGAAACACTAGTGCTCAGAAGTGTCTTCCACAGCGAGTACAAAAGTCACTTACCCTTTGAAAATTATTTTTATCTAATAGAAATATCAGTACACATGTTTTGACAAATTAGCAAGTATTTTGAACAGGTCCTCATAAAGACATGTGCAGAGATGTCCACAGTTTTTCTCCTCAGTAGCTAAAACCAGAAACGGTCTACCCCTCAGGCACACGAATAAGCTGTTCCAGCTCACCACACAGTGGAGGCTTATCAGCAGCAAAACATAATGAGCTGGTGCTCCGACAACACGGGTGAATCGCACAGACATGCTGAGTGAGGGAGCCGGGCACATGAGGATGTGCACTGCGTATTTAATATACACAGACAGCACAAATGTGTTGTCTCTTGTACACTTCCAGGAACAGGAAAAGCAGGGTCTGGAGACAGAGGTCAGCATAAACAGAGCAGACCTTGTAGGAGGGAATGTTCTTTATCTGGTTTCAGGTGGTGGCCTGATGGTTACACTGCCTTGGACAGGTGACAAAATTCCTTGAGCTAATGAGATCTGTAGTGGGAGTTCTTTTTGTACATGTTATACGTTATATAACATGTATGTTATAATGTACATGTTATGTTAAAACAACATTAAAAACACCTAGTAGGAGGAAATACTTTGAATTGTTGTGTCCCTCTTGTAAATTTTCGGTGGAAATCTGAATGTGGATGTAAAAGTACGTCCATTAGAAGTCACACTGAACACATTGGCACATGTTCCTTTCAGTGGAATCACATCCAGAGCATGGGTTCTGTCCGTCTCCCAGCTACTGCTTCTGGTGGCTGTGGCCCTGAGCGCCTCAAAGATCAAAGGGACCTCAGGGATCCTTGGTCCATGGGCTGGCTGCAGAAACTGGTCAGATGTGAAGGTTCTCATGCTCACTCTACTGGGTTGATGACAGATCTGATGAAACATCACTGACATTGCTGTGGATGTCACCTAACTTTTCATAGCGTGCGGATTTACTTTAAAGCAGGCTGTAAAAGCTGCTTATGAAATAATTTTTAGAGAAGACCCCTGTTGTGTATGAATGTTGATCTGTGTAAGACAAACCATTCAGTTTGTAACAGTTTGTAAAATGCCAGACTCTGACTTCTTGATCTGCTTCTGGGAAACTATCCAGAGAAAATAATACCTAACAAAAAATCCTCTTGTCTACATTTATTTACTTGTTTGTTATTTTGTGTGTGTGCACATGCACACACACCACACACCACACACCACAGTGGGCATGTGGACGTCAGAAGACAACTTGCAGGAGTCTGTATTTTCCTTCTGCCGTGTGGGTTCTGAGGCTGGCACAGAGTTTGTCAGGCTTGATGCTGTGCATTCTCACTCACAGAGCCGTTTTGCTGGTCCCTAACAAAACCAGTTCCTTTGCATACATATTTATATTACTGACATTTTAAAACTAAAGTGTCAGAACCCTCAAAATGTATCTTATGTGTGTGGCAAAACAATTTATCATATATCAAATATATAATTTGTATCCATTGAAAATTATTTGTAACATTGAATATGTGCTTACATTAGAGTCTTAAGAGAAAAATCAGGATGCAATTGATAGATCTCAGATATAGTAAAAAGCACAAATTTCTATATTAAGCATACCATTTTGTGGAGCAGCAGTGGATTAGTGAAGAAATGAATGTCACAGTCCACATGGCTGTCGGAGGTTACCCGAGTTATATGCTGAGTGTCGTCTTTCCTGTCTGGCCAGGTGGAAGGCCCAGATTATGAGGAACTTGCCGCTCTCCACGATTCTGTCCATCAGCAGTCTGTTTCCTGGTTTGCTTCTCTCCAGGATCACATGAAAAAACAAATTCTGAGCCATTTTGGGTCAATGCCGGACAGGGAGCCGGAGCCACAGGTAGGCTTTCCTCCTCCTCTCTGCTGCTTCCTGCAGTAATGTGATACAGCTGTCACTCTGATGGGAAACTCAGCAGCACAGCGTGCAGTCCATCGTGATGAAAGCCCATTCCTTACTGGCTGCTCAGAGAAGACTTGCTGAGGCAGCCTGTGCTGTGTGTGGCAGGATAAATAAATACATGTTTCCTAGCCATACATGAAGATAGTTTCAAACAAAAACCATTCTATCAGCACGAACACGCCATGTGTTACATCTGACACTGCCTTGCGCATTCCAAGCAAGATGCTGAATACATGAAGAGAAAACCCATGATCATCGTTAACCTGGACTCCTTGTTGACTGTCCAGTGCTGGTGGGCTCCCTGTGAATGTTTCTGCAGCAGCTAGTCCTCCAGGCAACAAGTGGATCAGTTTGTGGAGTGTATCTAAGCACTAGTGCTTTACCGCTTAGTGAGAGAGCAGCTCAGGTTTGAAGTTGTTAGGAAGCACGTAGTTCCCTTCAGCTGCACGTCGTACTCCTGAACTGCGGGAGTCATGTGTGAGGGGAGGACCAGCTCTCACGTGTTCAGTATAAAGTGAAATGTGTTTTGTCTTCCCCATCCATTTCTATCTTCTGGCTCTGGTTTGCATCTTTCTTTTTGCCTTCTGCTTCAGTGCTTGAAGAGTGCTTTAAACACAAGCTCCCTAAATGGTGGGTTGCAACTCCATATAGGGGCCACATAACTAAATGCAGGGGTTAAGAAAAATTTGCAAACAGTAAGGGTTTCTGGGTGTACAATGACAGAAAATTAATTCAAAGTTAAGCACACAGTGAATTTGCAGTGGTTTTGGCAGCATCCGCTTGTGCTATGTCATGGGACTTCACTGCAGCCCTGGATCTGGGCGCACAGTGTGCACTTTGCACTGCCCGTGCTGCCATGCCTCACAGTGCCAGTGGATGCTGCCTGGATCATGTTGACTTGAGATTCAAGGCTTGAGTATGTTGTATATTAGTGTTTTATATATATATATATATATATACACACACACACACATACAATTTTCTGCTCTTACAGAAGCATCATGGTTTAATTTATAAAAAACAGAGACTCCCTGTTTTCCTGCCATCATTTTAAGTCTGTCAAATTAGTGTACCTTTGGCTTAGAGTACCAGAATGCATGATTTCAAAAATCGTTTGAGTTGCTGCTCCACTTTCTTTTCTGTTGCTTTATGAAGTACTCTGACCAAAAGCAACTTTGGAGGAAAAGGCTTATTTGGCTTACACTTCCAGGTTAATAGTCCATGACTGAGGGAAATCAGGGCAGGAACTCCAGCTGGGCCTGAAGCAGAACCATAGAGAGACACTGCTCACAGGCTTACTCACCTGCTCATACTCAGCTGGTTTTCTTATATAGTCCAGGCCACCTACCTAGGGATGGTGCCACCCACAGTGGGCCCAACTACATCAGTTAACAATCAACACAGTCCTTCCTGGACATGGCCCCAGGCCCATCTGATTTCAGAAGTACCTCAATTGAGACTCCCTCAGATGACTCCAGGCTGCCTGGTTGTAACAGCTGAAGCTAACTCAGACAGTTGCTGCTTGAATTTTATTTTTTTAAATAAAATAAATTTGGCTTGGAATTAGGACAGGGTTTCCAACATTTTTTGAAATAGCCCTAAACACACTGTGTTTATATGAAAGTGATATTGTTGTTGATGATGCTGTATGTCCCGCGATATTACATACTCAGCCAAGTTTTAATTTTTGTGTAAAAATAAGAAAGCACATCTATCTAATTAGCGTTAAACTTATTTTAAATGGTACAAATATATATATATGTATATGTAAATTTTTAAGAATAGATATATTTGTGATTTATTATTAGTAGATTTTTCTGTCTGATTTAGAAGATGCAGGGTACCTCTGTGCCCAGAGTTGTAAAAAAAAAAATTCTCAGTCTAAAAATGTCATGAGCAGGAAAAGTTTAGGAAGCCCTGCTTTAGATTCCAAAATCACCTCTACGTCTCTTCCCACCCCATTTTCCTGCTGAACTGCGCCTCAGATTAAAAAAGAAAGTAATTAGACTGATCAATCCAGATTGATCTCAAACTGGTGGTGGGCTTGCTTCCTATCACTGCTGTGACCTGTGTCTCAGAAGCCCCGCAGGGCTTCACCGAGCTTCACATAGCAATGCAGAACACCCTGCCCTCTGGCAGTTGTAGGAGGGACTCTGCTCCTGCCACTGTCAGCCTCTGAAGATAATGGCCTTGATTGTTAAGCTGGTGGTGCTCCAGTTCTGGCCCTTTCTCTATGACTTCTCCTCTGACCATGGCTCCAGAAGGACCCATGTGACTCCACTGGTCCACTGAGTAATCTCCCCATTGTAATAACCCCATCTCATCTTCAGAGTCCTCCATTACCACTTCCAGCCACTTCTGTAGTCACAGCCTTAGGAGTTAGAGCACTGAGGTCTTTGGAGACTGTTATTCTGCCAATGACAAGGATTTTAGTTAAAGGAAGGTATTTTTGTGAGGTGCTTCTCACTAAGGACATTGTCTATTCCTCCCCACCCTGGAGGATAAGGGAAGGGGAGGGTTTGAGTTCCCTGTTGTTTCTCCAGCATCTTGGTTACAGGTTGCCTCCAAATGGCAGGCCAGGATCTTCTTGGCAGGGACTTGAGGTGCCTCTCTGAGCTCTGGCTAATGGGTTACTCCTAACCTCCCAGTGAAATTATCCAACTCTAAGGCTAAAGCCACTGGAGTTCATTCTTCCTAGCTCCTAGCTGGTACCTCTTCAAAGGGATAGAGGAGAATCCAGACCTTGTAAGTAGACAGACTTGGATGTCTTCATTCCAGCTCTAGGAAGAGCAGAACAGGTTGGGATTCAGTGTTTGCTTCGAGCTCAGTCCAGAATGCTGTTCAGTCATGCGAAATGAAGGCTAGCATGTGCGTATACACACGTACCTAAACAACATTTACATATATCATCTACATGTGTATACATTTCACGATCGTTACCACATACAGTGAGTGATGTGTGCATATGTGTGTTACATGCAACTTGCCACATTGGCTTTAACATTGACTTTCTCATGGCACTCAAAGTTGTCCAGATACTCTTGACCTTTATAATATTATGCTTTAGATAGCCCACTTAAAACTTAAGGAGCAATAGCATACAGCATTGGTACCTAAAGGTAAAATTTATGATCTCTCTTTCTGATGGGTGTGCTTCATTATCTGGAGACTTGGGAGAGCAGAGGCAGCTAATCGTGGAGTCTCCCTGTGGGATGAGTATCTCTTGGCAAGCTCTTCCTTCTGAGTCCTATCCTTGCACCTTTGAATATGTGATTCGTATTCAACAGGAACTCTGCCTCTTGAAGGTCTAATGAGTTGGGACCTAGCCCTAAAATTCCGATGGCATTCTTGTCCATCTTGTAGGTCAGACAGAAAACTGCAGGGAATGGCCTGTGTTGCAGGCATTAATCTCGTGTTCTCCCCTCACATCTTTCACAGAGCAATTCCAGTGGTCCCGCCTGGTCCTGGTGGATTCTGGCCGTGTTACCATTGGAGCGCAAGGCTCAGCTGGCCATTCTCGGCATGGCCTCCTTGAAAGAGCGTCTGCTCGCCATTCGACGAATATTAGTCATCATCACACGTAAGATGAACAGCCGCCAAGAGCTGGCTAACAGCACAGAGAGAGAGAGTTGATTTTCCTCTACAGTAAGGTTCCGGGAAGCCCCTGTGTTTGTGTGAGTTCCAGATATGGATGAATACCCATTCTCTTTACTGCACATTGTAAAATGTTTGTCAGTAAGATGATAAATAGGACACCTGCCGAATACTGACTTTCTCACCCATTAAAAATCTGCCTGCTGGACTCTGACACTGTGTAAGGCTAACCTGAAGTTCAGTGGAAGCACGGTTGGGTGCACACCCTGAGAGACTCTTTCCAGAGCAGACACTTCAAGAGTGTGGCTCACTACCAGCGTGAGACACACGCTTGGTTGACATGTTGCTCAGGTGTCAGGGGTGGTTGCATTCCTAGGCATTACCTTGCCGTGACAGATGGAAAGTATGTGTGCCAGTGGCTGGACAGTAAGTAGGAACCAGATTTTCAGGTGGAAACAGGCCTATGGGCTTTGTATGCTACTGTGAACTTGTTTGCAAAATTAAAGAATTGAATCATTGTCCGGTCCTTGCCCAGTAAGCAGTGGTTACTGGACAGAGCCGAGTTTGTGTGTCTTGTCCTGTTACAATGCCACGTGTTGTAAAAATTGCGTGTTGTACTTAAATGGACGTGAAAATACAGGGTGTATCGTGCGTATAGGAAAGTCTGGGGATAGCAGTCGTGTTGACACTATATATTTGTAAGCACTCCAAAAGAGTTATCTAAAATGAGTGTAGACCGTGTGTACACTGGGATGTCAAACATACAGACAAACTTGTTTTTTAAACAAAGTTTTGTGTTCATTTAACTGGAAATTTCCCACCAGATGGTGATAGGCATAACTCCCGACCTCCAATGCATGTTGGGAATATCGATTGGGATAACTTGAGGCTGAACTACATAGACATTCCCATTGTCCTGAGCAGACATTCGGCTGCTTAGTCTGTAAGGCGAGCATCCTGACAGACAAGAGCCTGTTGAGCAAATCACAGTGACAGGTTCTCCTTTATTTAATGCTAGGTGTGTGGGGTTAGAGCTTAAAAGTGTATTTTATGATACGAAGTGTTGATGGTTTATCAATACATCAAGCATTTTATTAGAAAGGCCTTAGGATCCCAGTGATAGTGTAACATGTTGCTCTTTTCAGTAGCTAAGACTGAGTCTCACCGTGGGACTTAGAACAACACCCATCTCATTTACTATGAATCTTCAGTTTGACCTTTAAGAGAAACTAGAAGCTTTTGGGCAAGCAGTTTCATGAATTCACACTTCAGTTCTCTTTGGCATTTGTGACATCATCTGACACTTAAAACAAAATTTGTGACAGAAATCCTTTACTAGAATGTATTCATTAACATTAATAGGCTTTGACTTACCCTCTTTCTTTTTTTGTAAAAAATATGAAGATGTATTTTGACTGTTCCCATTTTAAACTGTCTAGCAAGTGTGGCCGTAGCTTCTCCTGTGCCTGAGCGGGGGTCAGTGTCCCGAAGCTTTTCCTTTTGTTAAGCATTACGTCCTGTTGAGTTCTTGGAATCAGAACCGTGACGTCCATCCTGATTCTGTCTGCCTGTTTGGAGTCTCCTCATCCTCAAGCCCATGCAACACAGATGCGAAGAACAACTGAAGTGTTTGGGTTTCAGTACCACAGGGCAGGTGGTATGATTGGCACATGTTCCGCTCCCCATCACGCTTCCACACGCTGCGCAGTAGTCGGCCAGCGCTCGTAGGGGAATCTGATTATCATAACAGTGCGGTAGCCCAACGTAACGAAGAAGATAAAGTGCCACCGCTGCACTCAACCAAGTTGGGGACATTCTCGCAAATCGTACTGGGTGTTAATTTATCAATGAGAGTGAATGAGGAGTGCCATTGAGAGAAAAGTGTATTGTTCCAGGTTCTTTACAAACAAGAGGTTCTTCTCGTGACCACCTAGGGTCACAAGAACAAGTACAATGTGGGGAGTTTTAACAAGGATGATTTGTAATGGCATCAGGCAGCAGAAGAGACCTCCTCTACTCACCAAACCCTTTCTTCGTGGGGACCATACAGATGTGTCTGTTGTTGCAGACCACGCCAAAGCTCGTGTGCTAGCTGTGTAGCTGTGTAAAAAGCCACCTGATTTGTTGTTAATCCCTGTGACAAACTCGAGAAGCTCTTTGGTCTGAGCCGACTTAGAATTAAAGAGTTCCTCTCTCTGTTGTTCACACTGGCTTGCAGCAGCATACACTTTGCCCCGTGGTTTCCTTCAGAGTTTCTGGCATAAGATTAATGAACAGAAAATACCCACTCCAGATCATGCAATGGAAAAACTCATAAATCAGTATGCCAGGTCTCTAGCCCAGATGCTGAACTCAGACAGCCGTGGCCCTCACCTTTCCCAACAGTGGTTGTGTGTAGCAGGATTTAGTAAATGTCAGTGGTTTGCGTGGAGATTTCATTAGAAGCCCAGTTTGACTGACATGCAGCAGACAGTTTGCTTAGCACATAGAGCATGTAAGAGAAGCCCATTCCCTAACCCTGATGCAGAAGAGGCCTCTACCAGTTCGACAGTAACCTCAGTGACTGCTCCTGCTTTTAATTAAAACCTCCCTTAACTGTCTATCAAGGCCAAGTGTACAGTACACAGTGGTCCTCAGCTCTCCCTACTCACTCCTTGCCTAAAAGCTCCTGATCCTGACAGCTATGCTCATGAATAAATACCACGAAAGGCCTAGTGCAGTTTGGAAGTTGAATAACTATGCTTATTACAGGGCCAGTATCATCTGGCCCAAAACTGCTCATCCCTGCTTTCAAGGCCCAGATTCATGCTGAGTTCCTACAAGGGCAAGGCTGTAAAGGCGTTCGCAATCTGTCGCATCCCACAAAATCAAAACGGACTTTTTGCTTGTCTTTTGCTGTAGGCCAAAGAAAACTCACAAAGTGTTTAATTCTCTCAGATGAGTAAGAAATTCCCGCAGCTGTCAGATTGCCCCCTCGCTAGTGGGCTTTTTTGCCTTCAACACTGATGCTTCTCCATTGGAATTTGTAAGTCACTCTGAGTGGTAATTGGGTGATGTTTCTCCTTTAGTGGGAGAGCATAGCACTGGACCAGCTGCACACTGAAATCACAGAGCAGCCAGGCCCTGCTGCAATGCTTTAGTAGACCCTGTGCTGTGGTCCAGGTGTGCTGGCGGCTTTCCCAAGTAAAATCAAATGATAATGACTTTCTCTATATGGTTGTCTGAATGAGAAATGCCCCTGTAGGTTCTAGTGTTTAAACACTTAGTCTCTGCTTGGTGCTGCTATTTGGCCAATGTTATGGAGCCTCTATGAGGTGCAGCCTTGATAAAGGGTGCTTGCCTCTGGGGGTGAACTTAAAGAGTTGATAACTCCCCCCCCCCCAGCTTCTTGTGTGCTCTCTCTGCTTCGTGTTTGTGATTGGAGGTATGAACTTTCAGCTTCCTGCTCAGATCACTCTCTCACCATGTGGACTCTCCCTCTGGAACCACAAGCCCAAATAAACTCTTGGTTCTGTACGTTGCCTTGGTCATGGTGTTTATCAGTGCAACAGGAAAGTACATAATGTACCGTCTTGACTGCTATAGGAAACAGAGCTGTGTCAACTGAGTAACTGAACCATTTTGAAACTCTTGCAGTTTAGACAATAAGGTCTTAGGGATTGTAACTACAGGAAAGCGAACTCTCAGGGTTTTCTTAACTCTTCACAGGTCTCCGTCCTCACCCGTTTGGTTCTCTACTGGAGGGACATGGGTGTTACAGGGACTGTTGCACACAATCTGAAGCCTCTGTTGTCTCTTATATTGGAAAGGATCTTTACTTTCTTTGGGTGGAGTTCAGTCTATTTGGACTTCTGCAGACTCCACAATTTTATTCTTCATATGGCAAAAGAAAATCCTTCTAAGCACAGAATACAACCATCAGGGACGAGAGGCCTGAGCCCCACCAACTTCTACCCTTGGAGACACACAATTCTGATTCAGGGGAGTCGGGAAACGCTAAGATTGCTTCACCTTCTGAATAAAAGCACATGTGTCCCTTTAGCTTGAAGAGTAAGCTCTGCTTTCACAAGTTCACAGAAACAGGGTATTTTCTTCTAAACTTGGCCCCCTGTTAACCAGACAGAATTAGATATTGAGCCTATTGATCTGAATCCTCCTCAGAAATGAACTTTTTACTCCAGAAACCCGCTGACTTACTAATGTAGAGTTTTGTTGAATTAAATGTCTGCAATATCCACCAGCATGGGATAAGATGGTGTGTTCAATAGTTTTATGTCAACTTGACACAAGCTAGAGTTATTTGTAAGGAGGGAACCTCAATTGAGAAAATGCCCACATAAGATCCAGCTATAGGGCATTTTCTTATTTAGCGATTGATGTGGGAGGGCCCAGCCATACCATCCCTAGGAAGGTGGTCCTGGGTTCTGTAAGAAAGCAGGCTGAGCAAACCATGGGAAGCAAGCCAATAAGCAGCACCCCTTCATGGCTTCTGCATCAGTTCCTGCCTCCAGGTTCCTGTCCTGTTTGAGTTCCTGTCCTGACTTCCTTTGATGATGAACAGTGGAAGTATAAGCCAAATAAACCCTTTCTTCCCCAATTTGCTTTTGATCATAGTGTTTCATAACAGCAAAAGTAATCTGAGAAGAGGGAACCTCAATTGAGAAAATGCCCATGTCAGAATGTCCTATGGGTAAGCAAATTGATGATTGGTATGGGAAAGCCTGATCCACTGGATGGTACCAACCCTAGGTGCATGGTCTTGGAGTAAATAAGAAACCTAGATGAGCAAGCCATAGGGAGCAAGCCAGTAAGCAACACTCATGGATGGTTTCTGCTTCAGCCTCTTCCTCCAGGCTCCTTCCCTCAGTGATGGACTGTGACCTGTAGGCCAAATAAACCTTTTCTTAAGTTTGTTTTAGCACAGCAGTAGAAAAGCTAACTAAGCCACATTCACAGATTCTGTTTTGACATGAATTTTGGAGGAGCATTATTCAACACAGTAGAGATGTGGAATCAGTCCAACTTAACTCAGTAGTAGAAAATTAAAGAAATAAATCATCAGTGGCTTTTCATAACAAACAGAAAACTCATTTGGGTTGAGAATGTAGTTCATTGGTAAAATGCTTGCTTAGCATGTGCCAGGTCCCTAGTTGATCTCCAGCACCACATAAACTTATGGGGTGCGTGGGTAATCCCAGTACTTGGGACATGAGGGTAGGCGATCATTCTTGACTACATAGTGAATTCAAAGCCAGCCTGGGCTGTGTGGGACCCTGACCAAAGAGAGAGAGAGAGGAGAGGAGAGCAGGAGAGAGAGAGGAGAGGAGAACAGGAGAGAGAGAGGAGAGAGAAGAGAGCAGAAGAGAGGAGAGGAGAGGAGAGGAATGGAGAAGAGAAGAGAACAACAAAAAGCCAAAACAAAACATTACTTTTTAAGATCACTTCTATGCAGAGCAAATAAGATTCAGTAAGAATTGAAACTCTATAGCTGGGTCTTTTGTTTGTTTGTTTTTTAGGGGATGGAGCAGGAGGGCAGCACTTCACAATAGAAATAATTCAGAATTGCAGATTCAGAGCTCACTGTGACAAATTTATTTGGAATTCTTAAAGAAGTAAAGTAAAAATAGAACACCACCCAGCGTAGTCATCACAAAACTACAGCTTTTTTTCATGCTGTCATGGCACTTTCTCGCCTTCATGTATCTGCATACTCTGCCTCTTCCAGTGACAACATGTTCCTTATATCATTTTCCTATGACAAGTTCCAAAGAAAGAGTGGGGGCTGGTGTGGATGGTAAGATCTGAAATGCTGGAAGCCCAGGCAGGAGGGTCAAACGTTAAGGCCAGCCTGGGAATACAGCTCTGTTTTGAGCCCTTGGGTAGCACGTGGAGTCCTGGGCTCCATCATCAGTTGAGTCCTTTTTCTGTATAAGCTTCAGACTCAGAAGTTTGTCTGGGTTTCTTGGCCATGAGCAACCTTGACACCTCCAGTAAAGCTTTCTGTGGTCTGTCAGTGTCCCCTGTTGGTGCTGTTAACCAGCTGTTAACCAGGGGTGGCTATTAAGCTCTTAAGATGTGGCTGGGAATGTGGATTTTCTTATGGAATTCTATTTTAACTCATGACCTTTCACCCAGAAAGCTGCCACCCCCAGCCCTGCCAGCCCTGTGGTCTGCCTCAGTGCCCTGCCCTAGACTTCCCTCCAGCGCAGTGACCATGTAAGTCCTCCAGCTAAATTTGCAAAGATGCATAATTCTAAAACACACCACAACTCACCCACCAGCCAACGTGTGCTCTGCTCAACTGTCAAGTCAGCGTGTTTAGAGAGGAAAGCCTCCAGAGATCTCCCTTTTCCCTCATGAATGCAGATGTGTCCGTCAGGATGGGCTATATCACGCTAGTGCTATAACAAGCATCCCTAAAATCTCAGAGCTCTTGGTGGCAAAAACTGATTTGTTTGTTTATCTTTACTAATATGACATGTTTATCCTTGATAGGCACCTGTGATGGTGGGTCCGGATTCCCACACAGATGGACAGTTTGTCCTGGTTGCTAGGAGTTCTGTTAGCAAATGGCTTTTATCTGTCTGAGCCCCTTTACAGGGCCACCTCACCCAGGCCACTCCGTTTCTTGGAAAGCTGAGTTTAGTGACTGATCTCAGTGGCTGCATAAAGGTCTAACCATCTCGGCCACATATAGGATGCTGTGGAGGGCCTGTGTGCCTAACTGTGTGAGCTCAGCTGCTGGATATTGGGCTTTCCCTTCCTTAGGAACAAATCCCATGAAGGAAGCTGAATTTCTCATGTCTCCTGCATGAAGAAAGAACACCATATCTTGTGGACTTCTTGAGGGCACCAAGGTAATTTATCATGTACCTGGAAATGCTCTGACGTATGTGCCAGGTGAACTAAAGAGCTGACACTGTGGCCAGGACCAGAGCAGAAGAGGGCTCCGTACCAGGTCCCTGACACGAGCATGTAGGCCAACAGAGTATGACCTTAGAGATAGTTAGGGTTGGCGCTAGGAGTGGAATTGTATCTCCCTATCCAGATCCAAGAGTTCATTTCTCAAACCTGTGCTTGAAGCTTGCTTTTGTGGAAGTAATTAAATAATGGGGTCATTAGGGTAAACTGTAGTCCAGTATTACTGTGTAACTTACAAGAAAGGGTAATTTAGAAACACATCTTTATGTGGAAACATAGGGAGAAAATGGTCATGTACAAGCTGAGGCGAGAGGATCCAGGAGAAGCCAACCCAGATGATGTCATGATCTCAAGTGTCCAGTCCACAGCTGTGAGAAAATAAATCGCTCCTGTATCAGCCACTGTCTTGGTTCTTTGTTAAGGCAATCCTAGCAAGCTGACAATGTGAGCACAGATGCTGTGCGGACGGTCAAACCAGACCGTCACAGAACTGCATGGTGTCCTCAGAGCCACTGCCTTCCAGGATGAGCAGATTCTGGCAGACCTATCGAGTCATGCTTAGCATGGGGCAACAAGAATCCATCCGAAGATGGAGGAGAAACATCCAGTTATGCACAGGCAGGACCAGAGGGCACAGCCATCACACAAACAGGTGACCCAAGCTTCGGTACCACTCACGGACCAGGGACAGCAGTTCATGCCCATGCTGCGTGGGGCATTCTGTAAGACCAGACAAGAAGAAAATAGCCTAGCTTAGTTCATGTTCTGCCAGGGTCCAGAGGTCAGGGTCTTGAGAAAGGGATGCCTGGAAGCAGCACGAAGAATTGATTCAGGAGTCAAAAGCTGGTACAATCTGACATCAGTCATCTCAGGAGAGCATCAGAGATTGGGGAATTTATATCTCTCTGTTACTCTCCTCTGCCTTCTTTTTCTCTCTTTCTCCCTTTCTTTTCCTTCACTCTCTCTTTCTTCCCATTCTGCTGCTCCTGAGCATGAACCAGCCCAGTCTTTTATTTACTAAAAGTACATTGAAAATCTAACAGTTCATCAAGATCAAGCACTTTCAAAGTTTCATAGAAAAATCACATGGTTAGATTTTTTTTTATTTCCCACACTTGGTACACTGAACAAGAACAATTTTCATTGTAACAGCTTATTCATCAACCTTTTCTCAGAACACCTCCAACGCAATGGTTCACTGGTGGTTTGCTGGGTGCCCTGCTTGTAGTTTCAACATTTATCAAACACACAGAAGGGGAAAAGGTGCCAGGAAGAAATTTTGTATTTATAGATTTTAAACTTCCCCTCGTTCTTCTACTTCTTTCCTTCATCCATCCAAACCCCAATTATATATTTCTTTAGTTTACACAGCATCTACTCCTCTTTTCCTTGACTATCCATTTTTCTTGTTTCTGGGGATCTCTGTAAACCCTAGCTGGTTCAGAAAATGTGGGTTCAGTAGTGTAATTACTGTTCCTGAACTTGATCACATCATACAGTTCCTAATAGTTCCTTAAGGAACAGTTCATACACAATATCCTCTTGTCTCTGGTTGACTTGCATTTACCGAGGCTGACCCCAGGGCAACAGCCCTTAGGACACTCGCAAAGACTTCCACCTCAGGGCCATTAGCTTCAGCCTTCTTCTTTATCAAGGGGCCACAAAGATGGCTCCCTTGGAGCCTCCATGGTAGGCTCCAATGGAAGCATTTTCCTGGGTCCCATTTACAGGAATAGAGGAAGCTTTAGACAGAAAAAGAAAAGTTCAACATACAAAGAATAGCAGGCCCATCTGTAGAGCAGTTATCGCCAGATGTCTTCTGCAGAGGTGGCATGCCAGAGGCTGGAACTGTGTCAAGCAGCCATTTGCATCCATGCCACTCCTACCAATGTTGGAGCAAGCATGGCATGATCTAAATGATGGCAGCCCCATACAGCCTCAGTCAAGGGTGGTCTTGGAAGATCATGGAGGACAAGCCTCATAGTGGGTAGAATTGGGGACAGAGCACCTGCTCATCCACTTTATGGGTGAAGGAAAGCAGGCCAAGTCAGAATACGAACAGATCCACAGGCAACACCAGATAATCTGGCATTAGGAGCTTGGAAGGACAAGGCTTGGGAGATCTGGGACAGGGTAGTCTGATGCAGAGACATGTTGGGGCATCTGTAGGCAATAGAGAATGGTGGCTGTTGTTTTTCATGTTAATTTCCTGGATGTCATCTACCACAGAAGAGGTGCCTCATGACCTAACAGACAAGATGACTCAGCTGTCCTTTGTCACTGGCCACCCAGTGATGGTCCATGGTGGGAAAGGTGGAGGCTCTGAATGAGTCCGATGATACAGGTGTTTATTTGCCAACGTTGATATAAGGGCTGCTCTACCAAACAAATCCCCAGTCTGCCATAACAGAGTCAAGTCTGAGCTTGGAACGAACTGATCACACCGGATCCCTTTTGCCCTATCATTCTGATAGAAGTAGGCAGGTACCTTTGCCTTTGTAGACCACGGAGCTCTTCAGAAGCACCACTAGAGTGGTCCCAGAAAGCCTGTCTTATCAGCATTTGAACAGTACACTACCCTCGCTTTAGGGAAGGAGAAAGGAAAGATAAAAATCTTTACTGCTTTTACAAGCAGCCTTAATACAGAAAGAGAGAAGGGTAGAAATCTTCACAGCCTCTTTTTAGGCTGTCCTAAGCTCGAATCTCTCCAACCTTTGTTCTTTTCGGAATTATCACACTGACGACAGCAACCCAACCAATGAACCCCCAACCAACACCCACCCTAACTCTTGGGGCTTCAGACCTTTGATGCTCTTAGCCAAAAGTTCCCATAAACCCATGTGGCACACAATCCCAAAGACAAGCTACAGGTTCCAGAATGACTGCACCTAACCAAACTATAGCTACCTACATCAAGCATTCCAAATCTAATCCATAAACATCCACCACACCTGGGGTGGAAACACAAATCTAGTCCAAACGCCATTTTGCGTTTTTTTTTTTTTTAAAGGAACCAAAGTAACAAAAACTTCTTCCAAGGGTCCCTCTATAAGCATTGCATCTCATGAGTCATTGCCAAAGGCCTGGGGATCTTCCTTATGGAATAAAGGTATGAGAACTGCCCATAACTAGGGGATTACTTCACGTGGACCATCGAGGCTCACAGGAAGTCAGTGGGCTGTTCAGGGCACAGAAACAACTCAGGGTAGCAAGGACGGACTCCTACTCTATGGAATGCAGGAGACACTTAGGGTTAGTCAACTTTCTGGGATACTCTGTCCCCATAGAGAAGGATCCATGGGTCTGAGAACCAAGGTGTGATGTCTCTGTTGCAGAAGTTTATTTTTAGTTATGTATAAAATAATTGGTTTGTGCACTGTTGAGTGAGGGCCCAAGGTCTTGGTGTTTTGTATTGTCTGCAGGTATTGGATTTCTGTGGGAGAAGTTTGATTGCTCAGGATCTGCACCTGAGGAGTTCTGAATCAATAAAACATATGAGCTCAGATGTTCAGGGGTGAGTTTGGCACTGGCCATGTAGTGGTTCCCTCTGCTGAGGTTTGGCAGAATTAACATCTGTGAAAATGTTTCTGTGCCTTCTCTGCTGAGCCACCACAGCAGCGAACAACTATAGCCTCTAACTCCCAGTAACTTCTTGGAACATTTATGATCCCCATAGCCCTATGTGCAATCTCTCAAGATCAAAACAGCTGGTTCTCAAGGGAGACTTCTGTCTGAAGACATGACAAGAAACTAGTTGATGGTGGAGGTGGCGTCTAACTAGGAGGTTAGAGTCACACCTCTCAGTAAAGCCATTGGGAGGAACTGAGACATAGCCGAGGGCAAGGGCACGCTGGGCAGTATAGACGGGGATTGTGGGACCCCGGGTCTGGATCTGGGTCCAGCAACATAGCCAAAGACATTGGCATGCAGCCCCCTTTCCAACATTTTCTAAGGTCCTAGAAATCAGACACAGGAATTCCTGCACGACTAGGCAGCTGCTCTGCTGCTGAGCCACATACCCCTACCCTGCCTCCCTAAGTTTCCCAGGGATCTTGCAAGAGAAGCTTCCAGAAACCACACTTGGAAGCAAACCAGAGCAGCCCAGTGTGGGCTGTAGCTAGCATGTGGACACACTGCTCTGGCCTCATAATGAAGCACTCTTTCCTGGCCACTGGCCACACTGTCTGTGCACAGGCCCCTGCTCTATACTCCTTTTAGAGTTGGCTGAGCAACAGAGAAGTCCTTGCCTGTGGTCATTTTACTTCCTGAGCAGCTCACATCTGTGATCTATATGGATCTATAAAGGCTGGGCTCTGCCTGACACAGACCATCACTGAGGGATCGTTCTGGCTATTGAGGTTATTGATGGGCTGGCACTGTGACTTGACTGCTCTCTTGACCCACGCCACCTTCCTTTCTCTTCCATCAATGTCATTTCTAAGACTCTCCTTAATAACCATTCTGCACACCAGGGTCCATCTGGTGTTCCCAGCTGTAACATCTTTCGCAGCTGTGGAATTACAAGCTGCAGACTGTGTCCAAAACAAAGGCTAGTATCAGCCAGAGCAATACCTATAATATTGCCACATCAGAAGTGGAGGAGTATTGGCAGCTAAAGACAGACTGAGGGCTATGTAGACTTCCCTTAGTCAGTGTTAGGCCCTTCAAACCCAGGGGACTGGCTAAGGCACACAGGAAAGCCTTCCCACATGTTTTTCATGGTCTGGAGATAAAGAGATCTGTGCTTGGTCAACATCTGGATTAGTTGATTGAACAAGCTGGTGACATAACACCCCTGTTATAGGATGTATGCATGATTCTCTTATAACTTAATCATTTTTCCCCAAATCCACATATTGACACCCTACCTACCACCCAGTGAGTTAGAGCGGGACTATAGAGAGATGGGGCCTTTAAATGTGTTTGAGATAAGGTTACATGGGAGTGTACGTGTGGGTCCTTATAAGAAGAGAGAGCCACCAGGAATGCACAATCAGAGAAAAGGCCATGTGAGCCGCCATCTGCAAGCCAAGGAGGCACTTCAGGTGAGGCCAGTGACCTCAGACTCGCACTTCCAGAACTGCTAAAATGAGTGTTTCTTGTTTAATCTACCCAGGCTATGCTGTTTTCTTACAGAAGCTTAAGTAGGCTTCCACACCTTATGAAAGAGTCTTGTCCTCTGCCATTAAGAATCATCATGATGGAATGGTCCTGGATTCATTCTGTAAGAGATGGGTACAGGTCAGGGAGAGACGAGAAGACAGAAATGGTCTGAATGGAGTGGTTGCTGGCTTCGAAGATAATGGAAGGGACTCTGTGAGTCTAGGGATACGCAACCTGGGGCTGGGAAACGGCAAGAAAATGAATTCATGCCCTTCAGAAGAAACAGCCAGGATAACACCTCAATTCTATTTATTTATTTATTTATTCCTGTCATTTTTTTTTTTAACAACAGCAAGAGATTAAGATTATGTGGGGGAGAGGAAAGAAAAACCTTCTTAAGCTGTGCCAAGCTCAGCTAGTGTCCACAGCAGCCATCTGTGATTCCTCCCTGGTCCATGCACATCATGTAGGTTGTATTAGGACAGACTTCTTTAATGCTTCTGACCCAGGTGCGCTTACAAACATGTGCATAGCTTTAAACAGCCCCCGCAGAGTCTCCCAGTTCTGCATAATGATCCCCTGTCTCCACCCCTGCATGTAGTTCCCTCTGTCTCACCCGTCTGGAAGATGCAGGGAGGGGGTATGAAGGGGTGGAGCCCCACAGGGCAGGAACAGATCAGAAGGTCAGCCACCCTGACACAGTGTCCACACCCTCTCCGGTGGTCCCTGAGGGATGTACTGAGACTCCGACCACACTAGGGGCTACAGTCCCACAGTCAGCACGCTGGGGAGAAATTGTCCCGTAAAGCTCCACACAGGGCTTCTTGTTAGGGAAGAAATAGCTGTCACACCATGTAAGTGACTGCTTGACAATGGCCACATGGGGTCACTGCACCCTCAAGAATGAAGGAACACCAGCTAGGATGCCTGTCCGGACTGGTTTGGATTGGAAACCAACTGCCTATGGTAGGGATGAGACCTACCCTTTCTGCAAAGCTGAGCTTCCTGTGATCAAGTACCCCTCTGCAGTCAGAAGGAAAGGGTCTTAACACATTGGTCCTTGAACCAGGAAGCAGCCATCTGAAATGTTGTTCTGATTATTGTCAGAATTCCTGCATTGACTTGTGAGTCAGGAAAGCTACAGAGCCTCTCTCTGGAAGGAAACAATCAAGGTCAAGGCCAGGGAGTCAGGAGTCCCAGGCAATAAATCAGTTTCTGGCTTGATTGGCTAGTGATAGTGTCAAAGGACCATCCTTCAAGCTGAGCAACCTTGGACTAGCTGCTTGGAACCCTGGATCCTTGTTTGTCTTATTTGCACACTAGGGATTGTAACACGTACCATTGCATGGGGTAAGCAATCTGCCCTGACCTCATTTCTGAGTTCGGGACTATGGGAAGAAGAGTGGGCGGGGCTCAGGGCAGCCTGGGGAAGGCAGGGGCAGAGGGACCACTGAAGGCTGAGAGACCTCAGCTGCCTTCTCAGGTGAGCTTCCGGCACAGGAATGGGCTCCCGTGTAACTAAGCCTGCTGTGATAGTCAGTGGGGCTCACACCTTCACAAGTCCTGGGCCCCTGGGGGTTCACCGACCAGTAGCCAGGAATGCGTGCCGTTCTAATCCGTGCTTTGAGGATCTACCCATTGAAATCTGGACTTCAGTTCTTCGGTGCTTGGTCTAGAGCCAAAGGTGAATTTCTGTTTGGAACGGGACCTTGGGAGTGTCCGGCAGAGCCCCTGTACCCCATTCTCCTGTCACCGCTTAGTTCATTTGCTTAATTTTGGCTGCTAATGAACTCACTTGACTGATGCTTGGAACTAAAGCAGCGTTTCTCAGAGTGTGTTCCCCGCACCGTAGATCGGCATCACCTGGGAATTCACGCGTGCAAACCCTGGGTCCATCTTGTAACTTAATCACAGGCTCAGGGAGGGAGAGCAGCCAGCTGGGTGTTAACAAGCTGCCAGCAACACACCGCATTCCAGAGCCTGAGAAGCAGTGCTCTAAAGGAAGGGAGCCCCCCAATGTGCTGCCAGTGTCACCTTCCTTAAGGCAGCCCTTGGCATCCCCACCCCTGCCTCGCCCACCACCCCTCATCAGCCCCCCAACCCGGAATTGTTTTCCCTCATCCTCTCTGCTCTCCACTATGGTATTCAGCGGTGGGGTAGTGACAGGTTAACCAAGTGTAATTCCCATCGGTCTGGTCCGTAGGGAAGGAACGTGATTCTTGCCCAGTTTTCTACCTGTAGGATGCATGCTTTCGTAGTAAAAAAACACTAAAACAGGTCCCAGGGGGCCAGATGTAGATGCCAGTATATGCTGCGGTATTGGACAGCTCCTGATAATGAAGATGAGGGAATGGGTAATGGTAACGGCCACCATTGACTGAGCCACTATCAGAGGGCAGTGACGATGGTGACGGTCACAATAGCCAATGCAGCTGGCAGGGTTGCAGGAAGCCCATGAGATTCCCGGTTATTGTCACACTTCACAGAAGAGGCACAGTGAGTCGTCTGGGAGAGGTTAGGCAACCTTTTCACACAATGGGGAAAGAGGGGCAGGCCTTTTACCCACCTCGGTCAGCCTTGTCCTAGAACATCACCCCAGCTCTCAGGATCTTAGAACACCGCACCAGCAGCTCGTTTGGAAGAGATTTTCTTCTCGGCTGACCAGATCTACACACCTTAAGTTATCTGCGTGCTCATATCTAGCAAGTGAGCATCCTCCCTGGAGTCTGAGATTTATGCAATTGTTTACTTACTTTTGTATAGCTGGAGTGGGACCCTCTAGAACCTTCCATGTTTTGTTTCCCCAGACACATTGCCCTTTGCATCCAGAGCTTCCCTGCTCCCTTCTGAAGGGATTTTCAATTCCGGGGAGACAGCCACACAACAGGACCTCATGGAGAAGCCTCTGCAACAAAGTCTGAATCTTGGTCAAGCCTTTACTGCATTGAAGGAGCCCAGCCAGGTGCACCCACGTGACTGTGGGTGCAGAGGTGCAGGTGGGTGACCAAGCCTGTACTCATCTCAGGCATGTTTGCTGGTCTGGCAGTATTTACAGGTGGAATGTTTTGAAGCGAGATGCTTTGAAGGAGTCTGGTGACCTTGGTTTCTCTTTGAAAACAAAAAACCAGAATGTCTTTGGAATAAACTTTTGTCCCCATCCCAGGTGTAGTGAATGAGAGAGAGTTTGATTTAGATTATTTGTTGCCACCGTGAAAAATATAATTTTGCCACATGCAGCTTGTCCTTGTGATTGCATGTCACTTGGACTTCTGGGAACTTTGCACAGAGTATATATTAGGTTGGAACCCAGACCCAGGGTTGGTTGGTTGGTTGGTTGGTTGTTGGGACTTTGGTTGGAGGAATTAGGTTCAGGGACATTGTGTTGAGACCTTAGCTTACTATCAGCTCCTGGTCTCCAAGCTTCCAACAGCCAATAAGGGCTGTGATCTCCCTTCCTCCCTCCCCCCCACCCCCACTCCCACCTCCCACCCCTGGGCTGTCAACAAGGGTGGTGAAGATTTCTTTCTTTCTTCCTATCTTTCTTTTTTCTTTCCTGAGCAAGAGGGTAAAAAAGCACAGTAGCCACCTTCTACAACGTTCTAAAACACTTCTTCAAGGACACTGCCATCAGTGTGACTCACGGCTCTGTGTGGGAAGTGAGGATGGACCCGGTACTGCCAGGAGCTCTCATGAGCTCTCCGAATGGCAGCGGGTGTTCATTGCAGAGCAAATAAGAAAAACGACAGTTAAATATAGTACACAGTGTATATTAAATGCTGTTTGCTATGTAAAATACACGTGACATTCATTACATGCGTGATGTGTTATATAATTAATATACATTACTCTGATATGCTAAATAATTTATAAGTACGCATGTATTTTTCTAAGGCAATCATTCATTCTTTGTAGGAAATTCTCACTAAATTTTGGTGTTGAAAATACCTTTCCTCTCATGATGGCGGCAGTAGGTTTCTGTTATATCATGAGTGAGATAAACCAAGCACTTCCCAAGTGGTAAGAAAGGAAATGAGGAAAGTTAGCAAGCCCTGACCCCTCGCTGCCTCCTGAGACTTTGGATCCAGATGACTCCTCCGCAGTGGGTACAACTTAGGCCTGGAGGTCAGTTTCTCCCTCTCCACCGTCCACCTTTTCTTCCTCATACCACCCTCACCTAATACCCTCCACGTTAGGTGCTGAGAGCAACCCCAGGGACAGGCTGTCTGGAACTGGGAAGACCTCACACATCCTGGAGAACAAGGTTGGTGTGGTGGGCTGGGGCACCCGCCCTCCTCCAGCTCCAGATTAGGAGGCAGGAAGAACTGTGCCCAGCATGCTCTGATTAAGCTGGGCCAGGCGCACGTTCCCCCTGCCTGCGGCCCTTGCTACCTCCTCAGTAGATGAGATGGTGGCTGTGAAATGTCCCCATGGGGGACTAGGCCCATTAATTGCCAGGGGTGGGCTCTATGGCTAGATTATGCTCCCTGAGGACTTAGCACAGAGCCTTGATTACAGCCCTCTTTCTCCTGAACTCCTGGGCGCAAGCTCTGGCAACTAGGTAGCATTCAGTACCCCCAGTGACCCTGAATCAGTACTGATTTCCTTTCAATCCTCTGTACTCCCGCAGGAGTAGAAAGAAGCCTGAGCTCTTATCGACCCCTCTGAACCTCTGCCTGTTCTGCCCTAGAGTGGCATCTCACCCCAATATGTAGGAAACACCCCAATTCAGAGATCAAGCACCCCAGTTCAGACATCAAGCACTACAGGCAGCAGGCAGGGGCTTGTACTAACCTATCTATGGTTGCCAGCAGTTTTCTGCAGATCTGAGAACAGAATCACCAGCTGTTCTCCGTAGTAGTACACTGCTGTGGTGGCTTAGCTGACACGGATAAGGAGGCATATTTCATATGTGTAAACTCTGTCAGAACTCAGCAGTGGGAACGATCATCGTGGCAAGCAGCATACTCAAGAGTAGAACCCCAAGCGTCTGAGCTCAGGTGTTTTGATGCAGACCTCCTCAGATGCAGATCATAAGCAATCAAACAGCCCCCACAGAGCTCCAACACCTGCAGACAATACAGAATGCCAAGGCCTAGGCATCCCTTTTTCCAACCGTGCACAAAAACAATTATTTTAAACACAACTAAAAATAAACTTCCACAACATTTCTACTTTTCTGTATAAAAAATTGCTTTAGCTTTACAACACAATTCAACACTACACCAGCAACACTATTTCCAAGAGGAACAATCACGGGGTTGCTGATGCGCAGGACCAAATGAAACCAAACATCTATCAAGCTTTTCACAATGTTTTTAGACAGCGGAAAAACATTATCAATGTCCAATTATATGGAATTCACTCACTATCTTCTGGGCTCCCCCAAGGGGCTAGGGTGTAGCTCTGCCCTCTGAAGCACACACAATTTGTCCTCCAGGCTCTGGCTGGCTCCCCTCCACTGCTGCTGTTGTTCTTAGGGGTCGTCCCATGGTACTGGCATCTTCAGAACACTGGGGTCTTCTGCTGCAACTGGTCTGTACTTTCATCAATAGCATCTCCCGGGCTCTTTTCATGGTGCCAAGCCTCAGCTTCTTTACACGACCCCTTCAATCTGGGCCTTCAATTGCCACTGAGGCTGTACCTTCACTAATAGCCTCTCCTGGGCTCTTCATGGTACCAAGCTTCAAAGCTCTCCAAAGACTCCTTCATGCCTTCAAAACCAGTAACACCTGGGTGACTCTTACAGCACCAAGTCCAGCTGCCAGCATGAGATACAGCCTCGGCCAGTTCTAGAAGACAGCTTCTGTGTGCTGACCCTAAGGAAACACTTTCCAGATTTTAAGATAGAGTTTGGTTTACTGGAAAAATAACTTATAACTTTGTCTGTGGGAAGGATTCCCTCATGGATGGAGTTCTCATCACCAGTATCTGGCTGGTGATGGGAACTCCAGAGGAGAGGGGAGTGGGTATATCGACTAAATATCAAATTCTAAACAGTCAGAAAAGGACCAGCTCTGGGGTAGGAGAGATAGGCGATTCTTTCCCTCTGAGGTCCTAGCAGGACACTGCGGTCTCCACCCACAATGTTCTGTTTGTAGTAGGTATTCTGGGCTGTGGACCCTGCCAGCTGTTTTGGTTTTTTAATTTTGTTTATTCTATGTGTGGGGGTGTTTTGTCTGCATGCATGTTTGTGTACTACATGCATTGTGCCTGGTACCCATATAGGGGAAGGAGTCTGAGGAGGGTATCGGATACCTGGAGCTGGATTTACAGATGCCATGTGGGTGCTGAGGATTAGACCTGGGTCCTCTAGAATAGCCAGTTCTCTTAACTGCTGAGCCATCTTTCCGGGCCTCTACAGTCTGGTGTCTAAGGGCCGTTTGTTACCGCACCAGTAGACGCCTAAGTGTAGCTTGGATTCACTGGTGTTGAAGAAATTAACCAGAATGCCTGGCTAGAAAAAGCTTCATTAAGAGTGAGACTAGGACTCAGCATCCTGGTGATACCCAGGACTTGGTGAACCCTGGGGCCCAGGAGGTACAAGTTAAGGGATAGCTGGGCCTTGTGGGGAAGGGTTTCTAGCCTCCTGGGACTCTGGCCCACCACCCACCTGTGCATAGTTAGATTAAGGAAAGCTGTGTCTGTGACTTGATGAGATTTTACCCTTAAGAAGTCCCATGTCATAAAGCTAAAATGCAATAAAAAATAATAATGATAAGACAAAGCCATAGGAGCAATTGGAATTTTCTTGAGGAGCCTCGGGCAAATCTCCCCTACCTTTATTGTTTGCTTTGATCAGCAATCCCCCAGGCATTGGAGAAACACACACACCACCACCACCAGCACCACCAGCACCACCACCAGCACCACCACCACCACCACCAGCACCAGCACCAGCACCACCACCAGCACCAGCACCAGTGATGGCATTTATAGTATCAGCCCTTTGCATATGCTGCCTAGGAGGTGGGTGTTGGTAGAGCCCCATGTGAGATGTGGACCCAGGCATCAGCAGTATTGGAGCTGAGTATCTAGACCATACACTTGGACCTGTCAGTTGATCTGTCTTCCTTCCCTCATCTCTTCTCTTCATGTGAGGGCCTGGGATGGGAAATTTTATGTCGCTCGCTCACACATCTGGGTGTCTCTGTGAGGGTATGCAGATGAGGTTGACACAGAGCAATGGACCAAGTAGAGCAGGCCCATCCTGTCATGGGTCCCAGTCAATCAGCTGAAGCAGTGAAGAGTAGGGCCCAGGTGAGTGGGGGCAGCTTCCACCCAGGGGACCTGGACTCTTTTTGACCCTACAGCATCTTCTAGCCTTTGAACTAGGACATCAAGCCTGGTGCATTTGCATTGCCAGCAACAGGGTGGCTGCAGAACTCAAAGCAAAGGTGAAAAACCTGACACTCGAGAGAGAACTGCCAAACGGAAACCGGCAGTGGTCCAAAAAGGAGGGATCCAGCAGCCACTCGCCGAACCCCCACCCCAGGGTCACCCATACAGAGAAGAGTTCCCCAGGAGCTACACACAGGCTCAGCCCTGCACAAGGCCCGGCCTGGGCCCCCTAGAGAAGAGACCTGGTATCAGTGGGCACCCGTGGGAAACATTTGTTGCCTACACTGCTCACAGTAGTGACCTGTGAGGGAGTGAAGGTCAGATGAGCTTGAGTTGGACCTCCTACTGTTTTTAATTTCTCTATCTACAACCTATCTCCTCTTGCCGGGAGGACAGCAGCTCCCTCTGCCGACACTACTCAAGTCATCAAGGCAAACTGCTGGTATTTTCCTCCATTTTTTAATTTAAAGTGTTTAGGGCCTGCATGCATTCATTGGCATATATATATATATATTCATTTATATATTTATACATATAAATATATATGTGTGTGCGTATATATATGTGTATGTGTGTATATGTATACATATACATATACACACATACACATATATATACATATATACACACACATACACACACACACACACACACACACACACACATATATATATATCCTTAAAACGATTAAAATATAAAGTCAGCCACATGTGCAAGTCACATGGGGGAATGGAACATAGTCACGTAATTTATATATGAACTGCTGGGCCCTTGGAATAGGAACCCCTGGGGCCCTGCACAGGCTAGGTACCTGCTATGCCCCTGCACTACAGCCCCTTCCTTGTGCTTGCTTTTCAGTAGGATTCATTCTGCACCCACATCCAACAGCCCATCTTGTCTCTGCAGCTGCTGCCTTCCTCCTAAGAGGCAGTGTGAGAACAGGGAGAGAGAAAGTCCCTAAAGGTGCAGAGCAAGAACAGCTGTGAAGGGAACTGGGATCACAAAGGACGGCTGGTTCTGATCACTGCTCTAGATCTAAGGGCGTGTGTCCCGCGGCTTGGGGCTTGTTCTCTGGCTGCTACCTGGTTGCAGATGACAGTGGTTTGAGGGTCACTGAGTGGTTCTCTCTCTCTCTCTCTCTCTCTCTCTCTCTCTCTCTCTCTCTCTCTCTCTCTCTCTCCCCCTCTCTCCCCCCCCTCCCCTCTGTCCCTTCAGGTTCTAGAGTCCCAGTCTTCCTCTGTCTCATTTCAAAGTCTGGCCACACAGGGTAATGTGGACTCTTCCACCTGACAAGACATCCAAAGAGCTGTTCTGTCTTGGGAGCGCTGATAATCCTGTCCAGAGAAGCAGCATCCAGAATGAACAAGATCAATTTGCAAAGGTTCCAGAGTGTTACAATTTGCATCTTCTGCTTATTAAGGCAGGGTAACGGTGATCGATCTAGAGACCAATTTTGGGGATGAAATGCTGCGTAAATGCAGAGGATATAATCCACACCGTTGGCCTCATTGTCAAAATGCTATCGAGTCCTAACGGGGCCCATTAGTTCATATTCATTTTTATGAAATGAAAAATTATAGGTGATAGAGCAAAAGGAAAAAGATTCCTCATAGGTGTTGAGGCTGATGTATCTCCCCTCCAAGTGTGTGTTCACACACATGTTTGTACACAGATGGTGAAGAGCCTCAGCTCCGGTGGCCTGAAGCTTAGATGTTCATTCCATGCTGACCACAGATGCTGCTGAATGTGGAGTTCCTCTGAGATTGAAGAAGACATCTTAGTTGCTCACCTTCGCCTTTAGTCAATTGTCTGTGTGTGTGTGTGTGTGTGTGTGTGTGTGTGTGTGTGTGTGTGATTCATGTACGCATATGTATGTGGGTTAGGCATGCATACAGAGGTCAGGAAATAACCTCAGATATTGCTGGTCCTTAATTTTTACCTCCTCTGACTTAGGATTTTGTTGTTTGTTTTGTTGTTTTGTTTTGTTTGGCTTTGTTGTTTGGTTTGTTGTCGCTAAGATGCTACATAAGCTGATCAAGCTATGAGCTTCTGGGAATTTTCTCTCCACTTCCCATCTCACAGCAGGAACATTGACTATGGAGGAGCTGCCTGGCCTGCTTTTATAAGGGCTCTGGGGATTTGAATTTAGACCATCAGCATCAGCAAGCACTTTACCTACTGAGTCATGGCCTTCACACATCCCGTCGTTAATCGTGAGTACATGCATTGCGGGTCTCATGAAGAGGTCAAAGTGGCTTGTACACCATTACCTCACAATATAAGTGTTCTCCTTATATTATCCCAACAAACTGAAAACTTACATCCACACAGAACTCTACACATGGCTTTATTTGCAATTGGCAAACAAGGTATCTTGTAGTTGGCAAACAGCTAAGTAATGATGGGGATATCTGACAGTGGAATGTTCTTCAGTGCCAGAAGTAAATGAGTTACTAAAACATGAAGACATGGAGCCACTCAGGCATGTTACTAAAATGATCCACTTTATGGTCTCTATTAACATGTATGCATGTGTCTGTATGAGTGTGTGCCCCATGTGCGCAGTACCCTCAGAGACCAGAAGAGGGTGTCAGCTTCCATGGTGCTGGAGTTACAGGCAGTTACGAGCCATGTAATGTGTGTGCTGGGAACCAAACTCAAGTCTTCAGGAAGAGCAAATTACTTTCAAATGCCAAGGCATTTTTCCAGTCCAGGATGATCCGCTTTGGGTAATTTCCCACCTCAAAAATTAAAAAGAGAATCCAGTCTGAATCGGCTGCGTGCCTTATGCTCTGAGTTTTGGAACGTTCAAAACTACAAAGACAGTAGCAAGGTAAGTGATGGCCAAGTCAGGGTCAGAAACAGGGGAAGGGAGAAGCAAAGCAAGAGTGGTTAGGGTGGGAAGTCACCGTGCATATTATGGGGTGCGCCTGTGTCATCATCGTACATTGGACCAAACAGACTAGACTGTCCAACACCAAAAGCAAATGCTGATGACATGATGGGCCTTGGGTGATAAGGATTTGTCCCAGGATTCATCGGTTGCGATGCATCACTCTGGTGTGTGGGGGTGGGGGGGTGGGGGTTTGCAGTTGTGAGGCTGTGCAAGTATGGGGACTGGGAATCCAGCAAATCTCTGTGCTTTTGTTGTAGATGTTTATTTTTCGTTGTATTTAAAATATTGTTTTGTGCACTGTTGGGGGAACGGCTGCCTGGGCCTTGGTGTTTTGTATTGTCTGTGGGTGTTTGGATTTATGTGGGGGATGTTTGGTTGCTGATGATCTGCAAGTGCGATCAGTAGAACACCTGAGGAGCTTCTGGATCACCGAGCTGGGACACTCAGGGTTCCACTGTCCAGTATGGCGCTGGCCAGGAGGATGGTGGTTCCCTCTGCTGAGGTCTGGAAGGGTTTGCGTGCCTCCTTGTCTTCTTTGGTGAGCCCACACAGCAGGTGTACTGCTACATACTTTCCTCTCCATTTTGCTGGAACTGAGACCCTTCTAAGAAACAACATCTACTAAAAAAGAACATCTGAAAAGAGAGGCATCGGGTATGAGAGCTCACTGAACTTTCCCCTGAGAAGGGACTTTCTTGCTTCTGAAAGGGGGACCGACTGGGGTTACCATTTGAGTAACGAAGGTAAGAAAATCCAGCATCCACTTCAGCTATTATAATCACTCAGCAAAAATAGCCTCGGGACTGATTTTCTTCTTTTCGTCAGATGAGTCTTTGTGGGTTTGTGACTTGTCCCCAGAGAATAAGCAGAGCTCTCACCTCTGGCTTCCCAGGAGCTGAGGTGCCATGAGAGGAGGGGAGGCCATCTGTCCCACATCTGGGCCCAGGCCCTTCTTTCACAGCTGTATTAAGGTCCTGCCTGCAGAGGTGTGAGTGGTGTGTTTAAGTGTGTCTGTGACCCTGAGCTGGTCAGTGTGCCACTCAAAGAATGTGCCCCTGGGCCTTGGAGGGAGACTGGGTGCTATTAGGGTATCTGGGAACTGGAAGAGGAGGAGATGAGCTCTTGTACCCTGGTACTCCAGACAGACTGGAACTGCTTTGTGCTTGTCATGGTGTCAGCGAAGAGCTGGCAGGATGGTTAGCATGTCCCCAAAGTCCTGGAGTTTTTGAACCAGAGAAAGAACAAGTCAAATAGAGAGCAGTTAGGGCCACCACGTGGCAACTGCCACTCTCCTCTGTCTCCCACCCACATCCCAGGCCACCAAGTCTGTCTGGAAACCCCTGGCAATGTCACTGTCACACAGTGTGTGTCTGAACTTCTGGGAAGGCTGTATCCGCTCAAGGTGGCATTCTGTGAATCTTCTTGTCTCCAAGGGAATAATTAACTGTGTTAGTGTGATACCAGAAAATTGCTAATTGTGGCAATGACCTAAGTCTGGTATCTGGGAATGTGTGGAGCCATTCTTAGTGGTGACAGGGAAAATATTTGACTGTTTCGTGCTGCACCCAGGTTCTCAGAAGATAGGGAAAGATAAGACCTGGCAATGTGCCACACTAGGTGCCCCTGTTCTGGAGATGCAGTCTCCTTGGGTGGGGGGGAGCTCTGGAGAGGCACCTGCCAATGTTCTATACAAAATGAAGAAGAAAAAAACGTGTGTCAAAGGGATTTTCTGTTCCATTCCAATGTCGCACTCTCTAATGGCCACACACCCACTCTTGCATCTCATTCACACACACACATTTATATGTTGTTCTCACATAAACTCAATTTTATACCTACCAACATTCTCACCTACACTTGTTCACACCTCAAAACCTCTGCCTCACAGTCAGGTGCTCACTCTCAGTCACATGTTAGGTCACCAAGCCTGTCTGGAACCCAACTGTCACACGGTGTATGTCTGAGCTTTTTTTGGAGGGAGGGGGTGTCCTCTTACCAGTGGTACTCTGTGAAAACACACACATACACGCGCACACACACACGCACGCACATGCACACACACACGCACGCACGCACATGCACACACACACGCACATGCACACACACACACGCACGCACATGCACAAGCACATACACACTTCAAACCAAGAAAGGGCTCTTTTCTTGGTCCTCTAAAGACAATAATTACCTCAGTGCCCTGATCACAGATGTCTTAGGTTAGATCCTCAGCAGGTCTTGGTACCTTGAGAGAGTAAATTCTCTACTTTCTACATTCTCAGGGTGCCAAGAGGATTGGTGTCTGGGAGATGTTGGCATCAGGACATCAATTCTGCTAATACTTAAACTACAGTAAGTATTGCAATGAACAAGACATAGATAGTCCTTCACAAAGCCAGTTTCCTTTGAATGAGTGTGAGAACGTGTGTGTAGACTATCTGTAAGTAGTTCCCGGCAGGTAGTGGAGTGCTGTACTGGGCAGAGCTCGGTAAATGTACAAAGAGCCAGCTCAACTGAGTTAACTCTCATGGGTAACAGGGCTGAGGAGCGCTGTAAGATTGTTCCCAATCTTAGGATGAAATGTTCCTGGTGACTAACCAAACACCAAAACCTATATTCTAATCCCATATTTAAAAAAAAAAAAAGAACCCAAGGTTTCCTTAGCTATGGTTGAGTTCAGGACTAGACAAGGAATATGCAAGATGAGCATGGAGTGTTGAGTGTTGTGGGGAAAGAGGAAGAATTAAAGGAACGTAAGGATGAGCGTATACAAAAGCCTTGTAGGCTACGACCAGGAGAGTTTCCAGTGCTGAAAGCTAGGACATTTTGAACATTGCAAAAGTGCAATGTAGGATGTAAACAAGTGTATAAAATAAGTATTCCTGGGTCCATGTTGACACAAGCAAATTATTGCGTGAAAAAGTGGGTAGGAAGAGAAAGATCTCTCCTACACATTATAGACAATGCATGGAGACACTCTTCCTTCAAGGAGGTAGAGGGCGACTTCTGTGACACTTATGTGTGGGATGTGTTTAGTGACTTCCTGTTGTGGTTTGAATGAAAATGCCCCCCCAATAGACTCAGATGTTTGAATACTTGGTCCCCAATTGGAGACAGACAGAGACAGAGAGACAGAGACAGACAGACAGACAGAGATCTAAGCACTCGCTGGGGTTTTCTGAACTCTTGTGCACCATGAATCAAACACCCTGTAAAAAGTCCAACAGCCCCAGACACTGTGCCACTAGGAGGTCAAGCGAGCTGATGGGAAGAGCATGGGAGAGGGGTCACCCCCATCTGTGCTCGGCTAGTCCAGCTCTTCCTCGCAAGGAAGTGAAGAACCCTTTAGAATGTTCCAGCACCACCACCATCTGTCTGTAATCCCAGCTGACTAGAGTAGGAGCTGCCTATGTGAGGCTGGTCGAGCCACAAGCTCATGAAAAATAATCACTAGCTACTGCTTTAAACCAAAGAGTAGGCAGGTCATTTATATAGCTAGTAACTGGAGAAGGGAGATGCAAGTCTGTGACAGTCCCAGGCAGAGCCATGCATTCATGAGAGGTCCTGGGACCTCTTTTAGAGAACATGGCTTTTAAAAGGCTTCTTTTTTTTTTTTTCTTTTTTTGGTTTTTCGAGACAGGGTTTCTCTGTTGTAGCTCTGGCTGTTCTGGAACTCACTCTGTAGTCCAGGCTGGCCTCGAACTCACAGAGATCCACCTGCCTTTTGCTTCCCAGTGCTGGGATTAAAGGCATGTACCACCACTGCCCAGCTGAAAGGCTTCTTAGTCATGGCTTCTCACTTTCAGTTGCAGTGTTTGGCCCTCAGGCGCAGAACAGATTTTTAAAAATTATTCTTAAAATGTTTTAAAAATGAAAATATTTTATTATATTTATATTTATTATATTGTATAGCATGTCTATATTATAAAATATTTTATAATTTTCCCTTCTCCTTTTCCCCTTCCCCCTCTAAAGCTTCTCATGTACCCCCCCTCACCTCTGTGCTCCCTCTCAAAATTATCCTTTTTTATGTTGTGATTGTGATGTGAGTATATATACCTGTGTGTGCATGCATGTATATATACCTAAGTATATAAACACAACCTTCTGAGTCCACTTAGCTTTGCTTATAAGCATATGGTTTCAGGGCTGACCACTTGGTACTGGATAACCAATGGGAGCCTCTTGCCTGAGGAAGCTGGTTTCTTCTACTCTCAGCATCCCTTGCTTGCCTGTAGTTTTTGTCTAGGTGTGGGCCCCCATGAGATTTCCCCCTTCCTGTTCTGTTGGTGTTGTGCTTGTTCGGGTCTTGTTTTTGCAGTCATACTTTTAGAGTTATTCCCCAGTGAAACTACCCTGCCATTCCTAGGAGACAGACATCTCGCAGCGGTCTTTATGGTCCCCTGCCCCCTTCTTCCTCGCTGTTCCCTGAGCCTTAGTTGCAGGATTTGTGTTGTAAATGTATCCACTGTGGGCAGACATAGATTTTTTTTTTTAACCCACCCAAAAAATGAGCTGGGGAGAAGGGTGACTGAGACACACTTTGAATTGTATTTATTACCTTGCGTATGGGCTCATTCATTTCTTCTGAGGAGAGGCCCCAGAGTTAACACTAGGTGCTAATAAGACACACTCCTGGGCAAAGCAGATTCTTCCAAAGAAGAGTCAGGGGGAGTAATAGACTTTGCGTCAAGAAATGTAGATTTTCTACTTATTCTATGTTAGTTCATAAAAGTAACATTTTCCTCGTAAGTTCTAAGGGTAGACTTGAAAAACATCTGGTAAGATTAAATGTGAGGAAAATAAACCTACATTCCAGAGGAAACTGCCAGAGCTCTGCATTCACCAGCCGCCTTTGCCCAGATTGCCTTGGCGTCTTTGTTAGTGAATGGGCGGGACTTGCCAGGTGCGAGGCTGGGCTTTCCCATCTGCTTACAGAAAGTAGATCCAGCCCTGCTAACCGGCCCGCCTCCCTCTCAGGCCGCCTCTGCCTCCAGAAAGCACCCTAGAGCCAATAATCAGAGCCAATAATCTTCTTTTCAGGTTTTCTTGGGTCAGGATCCCCTGCACCCCTGGGCTAAATGTACCCTCTGATGATTAGGAAAGTCAACATGGAGTTTTCCCAGGAGCGAGAGAGGAAAACAGTAAGAGGTCCCAGCTTCCTTCAGATGAACCTGACTGGGCCCTGGCTGTTGAGTTTTCTTCTTTTGATAAAGCAACTCACACCTTACACTTTCCCAAGTCCCTGGGACTGGAATGTATTTGTCAGGATTTGAGAACCTAAGCCCCACCTCCAATAAGCTCTCTCAAGAACAGAGGACACTGGAATGTCTCCCAAAGGGTTTCAACCCCTTCCTTTCTCCTGCTGCCTTGTTCTTACAAAAGCTCACAGTGATCTGGTTCTTGGGAAGCTGAGCTCATAACCACACCATCCAAAATGGTTGCCTTGTGCCTTGTGGCTCCTCATTCGGGGGAGGAAATAGCTACACAGTGAATTCCCCACACAGCGCTGCTTGGAGAGGGTGAAGCACCAAGAGCAGCCGGCCTGTTTCTGCCCTGTGAGGATACCTTTTCAGCTCCGACCCAGTCAGAACACGACTTTCCTCTACAAAAAGGCTGGAAACAAACCTCTCTGCTATTTTCCCAGCAGGTCAGCCCAGAGCACAGACTCAGAGATGGGTCTCTGGGATGATCAGAGCTGGGCAGCCCGGAGGGGACGCCACCTTCCGAAAAGAGAAAGGCGGTTTCCAGAGCTTTTTGGAAGGAGCTGAATTTTCTCCACAAATTTCTGAGGCTCAACTTTGATTCTAGAGAAAACATCTCTGTGCAAATGTTCTAGGGCAGGAAAACCTAGAAAAGAGAAACAGGTTCAGGGGATGCCGTTGAAGATGGCCTGGTGCTCCGTAATGTGGGTGACTGAAATTTACTGTCAGAATTTCTCTGTGTTGCCCGCCAGGTGTGCTCATCCTTTTGACACAGTGACATGATGCTACCTATTCCTCTGGTTTCGTCACCTGTGAATGTCTGGTTCGGGTGCCCAGCAGAGCAGAAGGGGTCCACAGTCAGCGGGATGCCCTCCTCCCATGTGGTACGCATGCGTGCAGGATGGAACCCATGGCAGCATTCCTGGTCTGTCCCAAGTCAGGGGCTGATGAGAATGTGACTTACTCGGAGATGCAGGGTCCCAAAGCACGCGCGCTGGGGGGGTGGGGGTGGGGGTAGGGGGTAATATGTAGGACAGGGCCAGAGATAATGGCATCGTCCCCCAGGTCATTTGAAACACTCCTTGGAACTCTGGGTAGCATTTTCTGGAGTGAGACTTTGGATCACTTCGCCTGAGAAAGGGAAAAGGCTCACCAAATCCCCCTGCTAAACATCTCAGGGTATGACTGTCATGCACACCAAGGTGACAAGTCTGTGCGAGAATCCCTGGGCCGACCACACTTCAGCACTGAGACAGGGAGTCTCAAGGGAGCTGGTTTCACCCAGCAATGACCTGGCTTCTGTGGCAGGACCTGGCTTAAAAATAAAAGCCAGGAAGAACTCAGGAGGTTCGCAAGCGTGGTCCTAAACCTGAGGCCACAGCAGAGAGTAGATAATATTCAGATCACAATTCGCCATACATGGACAGAATGCCATGAATACATTGCAACTTGCAACCTTCTAGAGAGGTCCACAGACAGTTTGCCCCCTGTTCTGGGTGAGCTACATAACGGGTGGCAGCAGCAGAAAGGTTTTGTTCTGGAAGTCAGCAGAAGAATAATCAAGTTGAGTACAACAGCACATTTAAGCTCATCTCCATCCAACGCAGAAGGAGAGGTGAAAAAGCCTTGTTTAGGGACTTCTAGGAGCTTTGAAAATGGAGGACACAGAAGCTTCGCTGTTCTTCCCTCTGTGGCAAAACACAGACGTGTGCTTTGCTGACACTGCCATCACCAACACTAAATCTGCATCAAACCTTCCTGAGGTTTGTTGGTATTTGTCTTCTAAATGGAAAAGGGAAAGTTGGAAGAGGGCTAAAATTTTCCCAGAAAAGCTCCAACGGGTTGCAGTGGAGTAAGAAGGAAGAGCAAAGAAAACTTAGAAGGGTGTGTGTGAGGGGGAAGGTCCATGACACCCTGAGCTAGGACTATAGGACAAGGTACTGCACCCTCCAAGACAAGGTGAAGGAGGAAGCAAGTTCCCATTCCCTGGCAGTAGAGGGCACTGTTGAGCAGCGTTTGGCTGCTGTTGGCAAGGGGCCCTGCAGAGCTGGACTGGGGCAGGAGCAGTAATTGTTCAAGTGAATGGAAAGTATGCTTCTTAGGGTGCCACCCGGAGTATGTGACTACCAGGGGCAAATTTGCATTTTTAAAAATGTTATGCTAATATATCAATATCTCATAGCAACATAGAAAAGGCTTTGGGCCTTCCACGGAGTCTTCTCTCCACAAACTCTTCTGACAGGTAGCGATTTATATAAAATGCTCAGAGGAGGCTGTAATAGATTTTGATACATATTTCATAATATTTTCTAGCACAGCACTTGATCTCACAGGCAGATTCATGAAAATGCAGTATTTATTATACAATATCCATGTTTTATTAAACCTGGTTACATAGCAAAGGGAGACATTTGTGGCAACAGCCTCGAGGCTAAGCCGGGGCTGAGCCTCCATCCAACCCCCAGGAGCCCAAGAAGTCGAGAAGGAACCCATATGTGAGTGGTATCCTGGACCTATAGCTCTGTCTATAACCTCCCTCCCATAGCCCTGGGAGACCTTGGCTTCTTCTGATGAAAGAAACAGACTCACTGCTCTTCCACCAGGCACAGGACTGAGCAGAGTATTAATAACACGTTCAAAGACAGAGACCCTCTATCTTATCAGACGTAGAAGGGAGTCTAGCTTGTTACCCAGTCTGCCGCCCTCAACTTATCTTTGGAGCCACATGGCGGAATGCATCCTTCAGTCTCCACAGCACAGCAGAGCTCCCAGCCGACCTGCCCTCTTGGAAACCTTGGAAACCCGAGGAGGGTTCGCTTCACACAGGGCCCTCTGGGCCAGGAATCAATCGGTCTGGCTCTCCTCTGATCTCCCAGGGCGTGCACAGGGGGTCCTGGCAGCTGGAGTAACTCTACTCCCGCACAACCATTCTTTTCTTTTCCTGGACAAGATTTATACGGCACGGTTTAGTCTTACACAGACAGACATTCCCAGGAGGGGTTCTGAACTCCCATGGACCACAGCCCTTCTGCTCCCTGCAAGTCAGCTTGAAGATGGAGGTTTAGATAAAGCTGGGTTGATAGTCAAGGAAAAGGGATTTTCGTATGAGACAAGAAATCACTTTAAATGACTTGATGGATGGTGTTGACCCTTGAGAGCCAGGGAGAAGAGCAGTTGTATAGCCTGTGTAGGTGCTTTCTTACCTTGAGGCTATGAATAGCGGGAGGCTTTGGCTTTGTAGTCCCCCAAAGCTACCACCCTAGCCAGCTGGGGTTACCTTGGACAGGTTGCTTAACCTCACAGTGCTTTGGCTTTCTTACCTATAAAATGAGGGTGGGTATTAACTACCTTGAATTCTTATGGTGAAATAATAAATATTAAGCAGTCTCTGACACAGTGAATGTCAGCCATTTTTAGGAGACTGTTTAGTTAGTTCACTTAAGCCGCAGAGCCAGTGACCTTGCTGCTATTGTTGATCCTGTCTCGGCAAGTGGATGACCCCTCTACATAATGAGGGGTCATCTCCACGTAACACTCCTTACAGGCCTGGTGCTTGATTGCTAGGGATGGTAAAGGTGGAGAGGATGCTGAGTGACACAAAGTAGTAAATCTGCATCCTTTATTTTTCTGTTTTTGGGGGCCCTGTGGCTAGGGGCACTTCACAGAAGTCACCCAAACACCCTGTGCCAGCACTGTGTCTTTTCCACTCTGGGGGCCTAGGGTGTGCTCAGCCCACAGAGGCTGCCTTTTATTTACCTGGTGATGCCAGCTCCAGACAGCCTTGGCCTCGAGGCCGATCTGAATAGCAATCCGTGTCTCCTGCCTCCCTCTCTGTGCAAGAACCCGGGACACTAATAGCATCTCCTGGGAGGGCTGCAGCTCGGAGGTGTCTGCGGAGTCTGTGGTGTCTGCCTGGTGTCTGCGGCTGGTGTCAGCTCACCTCAGTTGTCCTCAGGGGTGGCGGCCAGGATAAAAAGGATTTTTCAACTTGGTTGGCAGTTTCATCAAAAGAAAGATGAAAGATAGAAAAAGAAAGGAAGGAAGAAAGAAAGGAAAGTGAGAAACACTTAATGTCTGTTGCCACTCGTGGTGTAACATTTGAGTCTTAAACGTAAACTCAAAATAACTTTCTGTAGGACCTCCATTTTACTTTGCTTTTGACATCACCCTGGAAAGATGACTCAAGCCCAGTATCTCAGGACCTCAAGAAATTATAATAGCCCAGTATCCAAGTGAAGGCCCTGCATTGGAGTAAGCCATTTACACAGATATCCTAAGAAAGGTCATGGACTATTCAAAAGGAGATTCTTTTTTCATACTCTTAAAACTGGATGGAGCATTCTTTTACTGACTGGACGTTTGCTCTTCGCACAGCTGTACAGAAGAGTCCCTGTGCCCGGGATGTTCTCTTGGGGTAAGAGTCCCACTGGCTCCAGCCTAGGGTTTATGTGGGTGCTGCCTGCCCCTTGAGCCATGCAGCTTGTGCTGGGCCACAGCATAGGAAGAGTGTGGTAAGAGGAGCAGCCAGTGGCTTGCTGAAGTTTGGGTATCCCTGTGGGCTTCCCGTCTGCCCCACATCTGTCCCCCACCCCCCTGAGAGGCCAGAGATCATTGCTTCAGGGTCTCCTGGAGAGGTTTCCATTCCCACAACTAAATTCATTCCATCAGAGAGTTTCCTTTGCCGAAGTCTAATTGAGGCCGTCATTATGTCAGAGGGAATGTTATGATTTTAGTCAAAAGCAGTAAACTAGAAAAGACAGTCTGTATTATAGCCTTCTACTCTGTCCCAGGGCTTAGGTCCTCAGGAAAAGCCCAACCAAACCTGACTGTGAACAGGGACTGTCCAGGGCCATCAGAGGACAAATGTAAAACCTGCTTTGGCCCAAGTCATCTTGAATGAGGTGGTGCAGAGGCAGGGAGAAAAGCTTTGTACTATTTCATTGCAAGGAAACATTTTTGAGAGCTTGCATAAAGGCCCTACAGTGTCGTACTGAGCATAGGGGTCCACAGACTCTCCTTCAGTGAGCTTGGGACTCTGGTTTTCAGAGTCCCTGGGCTGGTGGGTGACGTGGGAAAAACTTCAAACATGGAATTCATGTTTCTACTTTCACCCAGCACAATGCATATCAAATTACAGAAAAATCAGAATGTCTGTAGATAAAATTAGAGTGCAGAGTTTAATCAAGCCATCAGAGTAAATTACCACGAAATTGGGTATGTTCTCATGGCCCTCGTTCTGAACGCGTTCCTTAAACAAAGGACATCATGGTTTGATTCTATTTGTTTGGAGGCCTGCATTCTACAAATGCATGTTTTTCCAATATGATTTAGAACATAAGAATGGTAAGTGAAAGTTAGGTCATTTTGTCAGATACGTAGATTTTCCAACTGGCAATTACAGAGGGAGTAAAACATGGCTCGATGTAACTAATACACATTTAATCTAGTTACCATCTCGTATTTGGGATTTTGTGCTTAAGCGTATCAGATCCCTGGGGTTTTGTGCTTATTTAAAGCCTGTCAATTAACACACAAGTATCTTCTCCAGGAAGCCCAAAGCCGCCTGATCCTCGGGAAGAGAGGCAACCGCACAGAGGCCCAGGGCTCTGTTTCGGTCTGAAAGCACCCAGGTCTCCCCTTGCCATTTTAGCAGAGCTTTACACATGAATCAGAGGCAGCAGTCCAGGACTCCCCAGGCAGAGCTTGGAAAAGGAGCAGTTGTGTTTGCTTCTGAGGATGGCCATGGGGAAATACCACAGACTGTGTCGGTACTAGGAATTAATTCACCCACACGCAGCTGGACAGAAGGGTCTGTCCATGCTGTCCTCTGTGCCTTGAAGATGAATGTCTTCACACTCACATGGCGTTGCCTCTGAACCTGTGTGTCCAGATGCCCCTCCACTTCTAACATGTATGTATGTGCGTGTGCACATGCATGTTGAGGTCAGAGGACAACCTCAGCTATGTCACTGTTTTTAGGAATACAGTCTACCTGTTTTGAGACAGAGTCTCTTGTTAGCCTGAAGCTCATCAATTAAGCTAGGCTGGCTGGCCATCGGGCCCCAGGGATGCTGCAGTGTCCACTTCCCCAGCACCGGGGTTGTAACTGTGTACCACCACACCTGGCTTTTTAAATGTGGGTTCTGGATCACACTCTGTGCTTGTGCTTACAAGGTGAGTATTTTACCAGCTGACCACCCTCCCAGCCCAAGTATCCCTTTCTCATGGATAGAGGTGTGCAAAACTGTGTCTACACCAAATGCGATCACATTCTGATGTTATGGGATGTTGGTTGGCTTTTCTGTTACTGTAGCAAAATATCTGAGCTAATCAATTTATAAAGAGAAAAAGAGCATGCTATTTCACAGTTTTTGAGGCTTCTATCCATGGTTATTTAGAACTGTGGTGGAGAGTGCATGGTGGAGCAGAAATGTTCGCCTCAGACAAGGACAACAGGTTAGGGCAAGGGAGACTGGTATCCCACGGTCTCCTTCAAGGATATCTCCTCCAGTGCCCTGAAACTTGCCATCAATCCCCACTCTTTAAAAGTTTCCGTCACCTCCTGTCTTAATTAGAGTTTCTATTGTCCTGATAAAACACCACGACCAGAGGCAACTTGGGAAAGAGAGGGTTTATTTTGGCTTACAACTCACAGATCTCAATCCATCACTGGAGGAAGGTTGGGCAGGAACTCAGGGCAGGAACCTGGAGGGAGGAGCTGATACAGAGGCCGTGAAGAAAGCTGTTCATTGGTCTGCTCCTCATGGCTTACTCAGCCTGCTTTCTTACATCACCCAGGACCCCCTGCCCAGGAGCAGCACCTACCCACGGTGGACTGGGCCCTCATATATCAATATTAAGAAAATTTCCCCACAGACTTGCCTACAGGCCAATCCTATAGATTTTCTCCTGTGAGAGTTCTTCTCCCTAAATGACTCCAGTTTGTGACAAGTGGACATAAAACTAGTCAACACACCTCCCGATAATGCCACTGGTCAGGGATCACACCTTAAGCCACATGAGACTTCCAGGAGTATTCCAGATGCAAAGTATAGCAGGGTTTGGAGACATCAGTATGTGACTAAGGGGTGAGGTTCCTCAGCCCGTAACATTAGTGAAGCCTTATGCCTGGACTCCATGGTTCCAGAGACAGAAAGCTCCCAGTACCCTAACCCAGCTCCTGCTCTCGGTCCGCTCCCTCCTCAGCCTCTTCCTCCGCAGTTCAGAAACTCCTTAGGGAAGCACCTCTTTGCATCTTATGTCAGCTTCAGTTTCCAGGAGAGACAGCAGTCAACTCCCTCACATGGCATCTCCCCGACTTCTGAGTTTGACCGGTGTGTAATTCTCTTATATACAAAGTTGCGCATGGATCCTCTTACCTCATCATCCATCAGAAGGGAGGTTGGGCTCCTCAGCTCCCCCCCACCCCGCTCCTGCAACGTGACTAGCGCTGGGATAACACTCAGTGGGGAAGAGTTGAGAGGAGGATGAGGCAGGCTGAACCCTCTGAATGTGTGACCTCTCTCATGTACCCCTCTGTGCATGAGAGTCGAACCACTACAGCTTCTCCTTCATGCACTGAGGGCTGGGCACCTTGTAGCCCTGATTGCTTTGCAATGACCACTAAGGCTTCTCATTGACTTTTGAATATCTATTAAGATTAACCTCTTCAATGTATTCCAAGGAACATCCTGGCTAGAGATGCAGAAATCCTGCTTTTGGCATGTCTGGCTTTCCAGCCTGATGTCTTACAGCCCCAGGAGAGTTCCGTGGTGGCCAAGGGCAGGGAGCAGGTGGATGGAGATGAGGGCGAGAGTTATGTTTTTTGCCAAAGGCAAACCTCAATGGCAGTGATGGTGGGGCAATGGGAAGCAGACAGCTTGGGTTTGAATCTGGGGTCTGCTACTCTCTGGATGGGTGACATTAGACAAGTTACCCAACTTTCCTATGTGAGTGATCTGCTCACTCTAAGTCCTGTTATTAGGAAGGACAGGCTGCCACAGAGCACCCAGAACAAACACACGATGGTGGCTCTAATATCATAGGTCACTTCAATCCCTCGCCCCAGCAGTCAGGAAAGCTGTGAGCTCCGCAAGGCTGTCCCCAAAGGACTCCGAGGCAGCAACCTTGCCTTTGCTACAGACACTGCACTTAACAGTGTGAACCAGTCTAGCCCTCCCTGCCTCCCCAGGCTCTGCCCTGCTGTGAGGTTCTGCAGGCACAGCCAAGACTGCCTGCACAGCTTCCTGAGCAGCAGGGAGGCCAGGCAGGCAGGGAATATGAGGGTAGTGGAGGGTGTACACACCTGGGCTGGATCAATGGCCACGTTGTAGAGTGGAATGGCCCTCTGGGACGGCTGGCTTGTAGCTGTGTGTCAGTCATCACGTCACTGGGCCATGGTCTGTTTTTCATACTTTTTGTTAGTGTGACTCGCAACCCTAAGGAACTCAGCTCTCACCGCCCTCTTTCCTAACTGACTGAGCTCCTCCACTAGTCATCTTTCCTTCCCAGTCACATGTTTGTCTGTCTGTCTGTCTATCTGCTTGCCTTCTCCTGTAATTTATTTCCATCAAGTAGAGGTAGGGAAGCAGAAACCTGGGGTGAGTGAGTGGGGAAGGAGAAATAGATTCTTCTGGGACAGTCTGTGAGGAGGCCTGTCCAGTCCGGGCCCTGTTTCTTGTAGACATCAGCAGTATGTACCTGACATTGACACTGCTGGGAGACATCACCAGCCCCGCTACTGTTGACTGTGTGCTGAGCCCGTCTCAGCTAGAGTAAAGCTTCAGAGGGTCGCCCCACTCAAACACAGGCTGCAGGCGAGGAAGCCATAGGAGGCTTAGCTACTCTTGTTTGTTTGTTTGTTTTTCAAGACAGGGTTTCCCTTTGTAGCCCTGCTATCCTGGAACTCTCTTTGTAGACCAGACTGACCTTGAACTCAGAGATCCACCTGCCTCCTGAGTACAGGGATTAAGGGTGTACACTACCACCACCAGCTAGGCTTAAGCATTCTTAAGGGTACACGTCTTCTTGCAGTTCAGCATGGGAATCTAAGCAAGTCTGGCCTGCAGGTGTGCCTCCATCTCCCCTTATTTACCTGCAAAGGGGACGCATTTCTCACAACCTCCGTAAAGTGCCCCTCACAGGTCCACATGCTTCTGAAAGCATGAAAGTAGACCCCGCAAATGTCCAGTGGTCGGAAATGTGTTTCAGAGCAGAGGAGAGTGAGCCTTATGTGTCTCTGATGACATGGCACAAAGTTTTATAAAATTGGGACATTTATGGGAATTGTATATGATGCAACCCACAGAGAGAATAATGTGAAAAAAGAGGAGGGGGGTGGTCTCTATTTCACTCCTCATCCCTGCTGCCGTCGAGTGCTCTGGATGTGGGCTTCTCCGGTTCAAAGCTGCTGCGACATCACCTTTTACTGTTTGTGTCAGTACACTGGGTACACCCCACCCGGTGTGTTCCTAGGAGAGCGTGTAGAGTAGACACACCATTTAACATTTGTCTTTGGGGGTTGTTTGGCTCTGTCCTCCATGTTTCTGCGTCCAAACTTTTAAATGAAAACAAAGAGCATTCTCGAGTCTGAGCATGTACAGGAGGTTGTAGAGGCTTATATCTTAGAGATTAAAACACAGCAACAAAGTACACAAGGGATCTGAATTCCGCCGGTGTTGCTACATTGTAAACCAAAAGAGGCGCTTTGATTTACACGCACAGTAACAGCGTATATCAGCGTGATTCCTGAACTCTCACCCGGGCTGGGGTTCTCAGTCTTCCCCCAGCTTGCTCAGCCTGAGAGATGACACACACTTCACTGAAGTTTGATTTGTGTATCTACACCCCCAGTTTCCTCCTCCCGGCAGCCTCTGCTTCTCCCTCTCACCCCTTAGTGTACAGATGACAAGTACCCACAAATAAGCAGAAAAGCAAACAGGAGCCAGGGCTTGACCAGACTTCAAGCCAAGGCCAAGTGTCTTTCAGAATTCAGGTTCTAACAGTGCAACAGTCCAGTTGTGTAAGAGCTAACACCCAGGTTGCGCTCTGGTTCCTAGAGACAGCGCAGATAAGAGCAGAGGAAATCACTGAAGGAAGAGGGTGGTGCAGAGGAAAATGTCTTTCTCCAGCAGTCCTGCCCACGGGCTGTCCCACAGCAGGCCACACGGGCAGAGGCCTGGCTCAGAGTCTCCGCTCTGCTGGCCTGCTGCCACCTCCATATTTTCTAATCTTTTTTCACTTCTGACCCTTTGAGCATCTCTTCATCCAGCACAGGACTCGTGCTGCTGAGCCCCAGCAGACCTCATACACAACTGGTGCGGATGGACAGATTCTAACTCTACCCTGAATCTGAAGAGCTTGGGCTCCCGCTCTGTCCAGATTCCCCAAACACACTGACCTCCCCCCTCCCACCTTCTTGATTTTAACCTCCCCTAATGATGCTTGGAAATGAGCCAGTCCCAAAACTGGCAAAGAACCCAACTTATCCAGGTGGCCTAAGACCACCCCCAGAGCAGACTTGGACCTCTGCCCCTGAGAGGAATTGCTCACAAAACACGCTCTGTGTTTCTCCTCTCAGACACATATTCCTGGAATTAATATGTCACCACCTTCTCTGGGGTCCCTGCCTGACAGAAGGCAAATCTGTGTATGCTCATGCACCCAGCAACTATGTCTGTTTATTGTTCGTTTTTATTCAAAGAAAAATGCTTACGTTAGTGGTGTTCCGTGCGTTTCTTTAATTTCTGTAGGTTACTTGTGTATGGCTTTCATAGTACTTGCCTTAAATGTAAGCACGCCCATTTTCACTAAGATTCACACTTGCAATGTGTGAATTTTCAGCCTTTTTCTAAAAAGAGGAAACGTATGAAGCTCATTAGAATTTCTTAAACATTCATTCAGAAATTAATTGCCAGTTTTTATACCCCATCAGAACTTTCCAGGTCTCTCAAGGAGCCATTCCTAAAACCAAGACTTTGTTACCACCGTGGAAGGCGTTTGCTCTAGGGTGCCATCTATATAAGAGGAAACAACACCCGTCCTTTCGATGTAAAATCCAAAGAATATTGTCCACAAAAGTGTGGGTGAAGACTTGCAGAGGGAGATGATGGCTCATAGAAATTTCAGTACAAAGGATAACTGAGAAATAAGGAAACAGAATATTCAAATATTCTGGCATCGGGCTGAGAGAGTAGCTCCATGGTAGATGACTTGCCAAGCAAACACAAGGCCCTGAGGTCAGAAGGCCCTATTACAAAACTAAAAGGGACTAAAATCACTCAGTCTGGATGAGACCTTGAGACATGGCTTTAAAATAAGGCTTGTAATAATTTTCTTCACTGCAAAATTATTCTTACTAACTTTAGAGAATAATTTTTAGTGGGAAAGAAGAGAAAAACTCATAGTAATTCTACCACCAAAAACCAATGCTATTAACATTTTTATTTATTTATTTCTATGCAATCTAGATAGAGCCCTATTGAGATGGTTGTGATCAGATTATATGATTACATAGTAGCCATCCTGTGCCAGTTAGTTTTGTTTTGTTTTTTTAAATCAATTTGACATAAACCAAGACATATCCGGGAAGACAGAAAGTTAGTTCGGAAATTGTCTCCATCAGATTGGCCTGTGGAAAAGTCTGTGGAGGCATTTTTTAAAATATTGATGATTAATGTAGGAGGAGCCAGCCCACTGTGGTTGGTGACACACCTGGGAAGGTGGTCTTGGGTGCTAAAAGAAAGTAGGCTGAGCAAACCATGAGGAGCAAGCCAGTAAGTAGCGATCCTCTTGGCCTCTGCTTCAGTTCCTGCCTCCATGTTCCTGCTTCAGTTCCTGCCTCCATGTTCCTGCTTCAGTTCCTGCGTGGTTTCCCTCTATGGTGGACTATATCCAACCTCCCCAAGTTGTTTTTGGACAGTATCTTGTCCAAACAGAAACCTATCTATGGTCCCCTGACACGCAGCCATGAGGCAGTTTGTATCCTCACAGGCTTTGTTGGTTCATCCAGCAGAGGCCCATGGAGTCCCTGATAAGGGTCAGGTCCTGGCTTACTGGAGTAAAGGTAAGGTACTATACCTCAACATCTGTATTCCAGTTAAAAAAAAAAAACACACAGTAAATGAGTAAGCCAATGGGACTGGGATAAGAGGCCACTGAAACTTATAAGCACAGTATTTTAATAACATCACAGCCTTTAGAATAGCATTCTTCCATGTGGAGAGTAATCCCAGAGGGACAAGAGGAGAGGATGGGAGCTCACTGCAGCCCTCCATGAGTGAGACGGTAGCTTGGAATATCCAAGGAGAAAGGAAGGACCCTTGGCTGGGTCCTCGGAGCTTGCAAAGTGTCATGGTTGTGAATGAAGAGGAGGAATGCAGTATGGCTGACAAGCTTCTGGCTGGTGTGGCTGGTAAATTGAGGGTGCCATCATAGAGATGAGAGGCCTAGGGGAACAGCAGGTTTGAGGTGAAATTGAGCTCTGTTGTGGACAGGCAGGATGATGATCGTTAGACATTGCAGGTAGATATGGCAAGTTTGCAACTGAATGAATGAGTCTGGGATCCAGAGCCAAATTGTCTGATTGAGAGTTATTAACATTTGGACAGCACAGAAAGCCATAGAAATGGATGAATTCTCTTGGGAGAAGACAGTGTGAACTGATGACAGAAAGACCCTTTAAGAAAGCACCCTATCTCTTTTTTATTTTTTTATTTATTTTGTTTGTTTTTTTGTTTGTTTTTGTTTGTGTTTTTCAAGACAGAGTTTCCCTGTTATAACTCTGGCTATCCTGGCTGTCCTGGAACTCACTCTGTAGACCAGGTTGGCCTGGAACTCACAGAGATCCACCTGTCTCTGCCTCCTGAGTGCTGGGATTAAAGGCATGCACCCCTGCCGCCCAGCTTGCACTCTATCTTTTAAAATGTTGAGAGAAGACAGCCTATGCACAGTACCCAACCACAAGTTCTCTGTCTTCCAACAGATAGCTTGGGGCACGTGTGAAATGGGCTAACAGACTCTCTCATCAACACATTATGTCATTTTGTGAAGGGATGTGTTGTTATTCTAGATCCTCTTAAAATTGTGGAGACTAAAGCCATATTGGACAATTTTGATTTGACAGGCTGTGTATCTACCGTTCAATATTTAAATCGTATAACAATAAGTATTTAAATTTATCTCAATGCCACACAATAAAGGAATCTTATTTTCAGGAGCAGCTGAAAGTGGGCGAGCACTTGTGTACACCTGCATGGGTTCTCGTCTCCTTGGGGTCCTACTTTCTTCATCAGTGGAATATTTACAAGTGTGTTGTCTGATTTCTGGGAGTTTACAGACTTTTTGATCGCTTTGCCGTTGCTGTTTTGCTTTGGCTTTTTCTTTTTTGTCATTTTGAGTTTTGATTCGATTTCAGGATGGTCAAATAAAATAGTCTATACAATCTGAACTTCAGGATTGTGGGGTTTGGTTTATGGTCCAAGACATGGTGTGTTCTGGTGAGTGTTACATACATACTTGAAAAAGCAATGTGTATGCTCTGATATTGGGGAAGGGGAAGGGTTCCTTTGAATATTAGATAAAATTGGTCAAGTATATTGTGTATATATTTTCTTTCTTTTTTTTTGACTAATTTGACTAATGAAATTCTTTCATTTGCTAAGAGGAAATTAGTTAAGGCCCTAAATAGTGGCTTGGCGCATCTGTTTTTCCATCTTCCTTTATTGCTTGTTATTTTAGCTAGTCTTGAACTCACAATACAGCCGAGGATGACCTGGTTCTCGGGCCTCAGTGTCTCAAATGCTGGTGTTATTGGTGGGTCCTACCACACATTGTTTATGGAGATTAGGGAACTGAACCCAGGGCTCCGTGCATGGCAGACAAGTGTTGAACCAACTGAGCTATGCCCCAGTTCCTAGCTTTATATCCTGAGGCTCTGCTGTCTGGTGTTTGTATGTGTGAGATCACTGTTTATTCCTAGCGCGGCTTTTGTCTTATGTAATGTCTTTTTTTTTTTTTTTGTCCATAGTGATTCCCTTTCCTCCAAAATCTACTTTATCAGATCTAAACATGGCTGCTGTTGATTTGTATTGTTAAGGCTTGTATGCCTTCTCTTTGCCGACACATTTGATTCCCTCCACCCTGTGTCATTGGTTCTGAAGGGATTTTCTTGTACACTATATATAGTGATTTCTGATCTATGATGCCAATCCTTGCCTTTTAATTAGTTCAGTTATACTATTTAATTTAAGGTAGTGATGATATGTGAGAGCTTAAATCTACTGTGATCTTGTTTGGTTGCTTTCCTCTGTCTCTCAGATTGTCTGCACAGATTTCAGGGTTCTGTCTTGACTCTTTTCCTAATGTTCCTAAGTGTGTTGCCTGGACATTGTAGTAATCTAGTTTGCTTTCTGTTTCTCTGATAAAACACTGACCAAAATCATCTTGGAGGAAAAAAGGGACTTATTTGGCTTACAAGTTGCAGTCCATCATCCTGGGAAGTCAGGTCAGGAACTGAAGGCAGGAAGCTGGAAGGGGGAACGGAAGCAGAAACATGCTCACCGTCTTGCTTCCAGGCTCACATTGTTCAGTTACCTTTTTTATCAAGTCCAAGCCTACCTGCCTAGGGATGATACCACCCACTGTGGACTGGGACCTCCCCCATCAATTAGCAATTAGAAAAATGTCCCACAGACATGCCCACAGGCCAATCTGATAGAAACCATTCCTCAGTTTAAGCTACCTCTTCCAAGGTGACTCTGACTGAAGCTAACTATGACACAGAACACGCACACAGGACTTACAACCCACTTCAATCAGGATGTGGAAATCTTACTGCCAGTGAAGCTCCTCTATCCCTTACTTAGGTATGGTATTGACTTAGGTATGAAATGGCAAATTTTTGTTTCCACAGTAAAACACAATTTATGAAATTCATAAATAGCCCCCAAATATTCTCTGTCTACTGTTTTTTTTTCCTTCTTCTTCTTTAATGCTCCAAGATTCTTTTATTGTTATGCTTCCATTTGGAGAGCTTGCTTTGGCTATTCAAGCTGCAAATTCTTTGGGCGTGCTGTCATATGACAAGCAGTATGTTTCCCGTTTATTCCTGAAGGATAGTTTTAACAGATACAGGATTTGTGGTTAGCAGTGCTTTTCTTTCAGAATTTGAAAAATGGGCCATTTGCTTCCTGCCTCCCTGGAGTCCCAGGGATGAGAAATTCCCTGTCTCCAGGTCACACTCGCCTCAGGGAATGTGGTGTTTTCCTCTGGCTGCTTTCAAAGATGTTCAGTCCATCTTCATCTTCCAGAAGCACAGTTATGTCTTTGCTCTGGGCCGTGCATCTCCAAGTGTGCCTTACTTGGTGTTTACTTGCATTTCCATTTTATGGCTTTTAGGGCTTTGTATTTTTTGAAAATTCCGGGAGCTTTTAGCCGCTATTGTCTGAAATCTCTTTCAGCTCTGGGATCCTCTGGAGCTAACCTACAAAGGTGAGATCTTTGGCTGTTGTCACACATCCTTAAGGTCCTCAGCTCCCGCAAAGCCCTGCCGATTAGCCCTTCTTCCTTTACTGATTCTCTTCTCAGTCATCCTTGTTCTCCTAATGAGCCCAGACAATACTGTTTTGTTTTTAATTATAAGCATAACAAAAATTTCACACACAGACACACACACACACACACACACACATATATATCTTTCATTTCCTTGCTGAGGTTTATACATTTTTTTTTTGGTCAACAGAATCTTCCACTGATTGTAAAAGCATGCTTGTAACAACTACTCTAAAATCTTGTCACATGCATAAGCCCGCGTCTGATTTATCCCAGAACTGATAAAACTTGGTTTCTTTTTCTTCCTTTCAAGTCACGGCTCTCTTAGATCTGTGGATGACTGGTGATTTTGTTATTGTTATTCTTGTTACATCCTAGACAGTTTGACTGTTATGTTAAGAGACTCCTGTTTTAGGGTTTGGGGGTACAGGGTACTCGCATGGGCCGTGATCACAATGTCGACTTCATTTCCTCAGCCTTTCTGGAGAATATGCAAAAGACATGTCTAACAAAGAACACCCAAGATACAAAGATCTCCCACAACTCAACAGTAAGGAAATAATTCAAGTTGGTTGTGGCGGCACATGCATTTAATCCCAGCACTGGTGAGGCAGAGACAGGTGGATCTCTGAGTTTGAGGCTAGCTTGCTCTACGAAGCCATTTCCAGGGCAGTCAAGTCTACACAGGGAAACCCTGTCTGGAGAAACAAAAATGAATGCATAAATAAATAAATGCGGTTTTAAGATATGCAAAGACCTATATAGACACGGGGCAGGGGAGGGAAGCACATATAACGTTGTTCACGGGCAAATACCACTGAGGTATTACAAATTAAAACAGCAATGAGGAGGTGCCCCGACACCAGCCGCTCCAGTGCTGGGCCAGAAGCTGAGAAACGAACCTGCTCGTTCATTACTGGTGGACACAAAACTGGCACAGGCAGCGTAGCAGTGTTCCTCTAACAGGAGGCGTCGTCTTAGCCAAAGGTCTAATCACATGCCTTGGTTTTGACCAAGTTGTATTAAAAATGCATATCCGTACAAAAAGCTAAACGTGATTGGTTAAAGTAGCTTCATCTATAATTACCAAAACCTGGAAGAGATCAAGATGTCCTTCAGTGGGGTAAAGGGATGAATAGTGGTATATCCAGGAACTGAGATATTATTCAGCACTGAAATGCAAGTTATCAGGCCATGAAGAAATGGAGGAAACGTAAAGTCTTATTACTAGGTGAAAGAAGCCAATCTGAAACAGGCAGAACACTGCACAAATCCAACTCTATAGCATTCCAGACAAAGGCAAAGCTGTGATAGAGATTTGAAAATGCCCCAGTGGCGGGCTCTGGTGATAACTCGGCTGGTAAAGCGCTTACAAACATAAGGGCCTGAGTACAGTCTCCAGAACCCATGGAAGAACTTCTGGAGATCAGGCGGTGGTGGCACACGCCTTTAATCCCAGCACTCGGGAGGCAGAAGCAGGTGGATCTCTGTGAGTTCGAGGCCAGCTTGGTCTACAGAGTGAGTTCCAGGACGGCCAGAGTTACAACAAAGAAACTTCGTCTTGAAAAATAAGAAAAAGAACACCTGGCTGCGCTGCTGCTGCTTGATTGTTAGAAGGAAGCAGAGACAGGCAGATCTCTGGGGCTCACTGCCCAGTCCCCATAGATTACTTAGCAGACTCCAGCAAATGAGAGACCCTGTCTCAAAATACCAAGATGAACCACACCAGAAGGACGACAGTGGAGGCGGACCTCTGGCCCTCACAGGCACCCACATGCGTGTGCATTTGCGCCACACTGCTACCTGGCTACTTGCCAGCAGCTATGGAGAAGGGATGGGTGAACAGGTGAAGCCCAGGGCACTTTTACAATTATGAAACTACTCTTTGGAACGGCAGCGGGCAGGTACGTGTCGTTGTCCCTTTGTCCAAGACCACACAAAGTACAGCAGAAAGATTAAACTCTCATAAACCATGACCTCGGGTGACTGCGATGCACCTGTGTGTGTTCATCCTCAGCAGCAGGAGTCGCATCGTGGTGGGGGCCGCTGAAAGCGCAGAGGCCGGGAGTGCGTGTGTGAGGAGACAGTACATCGCCCTGGTTTTTCCATTCAATTTTGCTACAAGCCCCAAACTTCACTAAATTAATAGTCAAGTTAAAAAAAAACCTCTAAAGTAGCACATGTGCACACACAACTTACACCCTCTAAAGTAGCGCGCAGGCACACACAATTTGATTAGAAAATGGGTAAGAGATATAAAGAGACATTTTGCCAGACGTGTACAGATGACAGATAAACCGCTAGAGATCTTCAACCTCATTGACTTTTAGGGAAATGCAAACTAAAGCCTCCCAAAACATCGAAATAGCCAAAATAAAAATAGTGCCAGCACCAAACGCTGGCAAGGGGATGAGGAAATAGAATCTCTAATACCATATGTTGTTTGTGGGAGCACAAAATGGTACAAGCATGCTGCAAACCTTTGCCAGGTTTTAGTGAAGCTAAACACACAAAGCTGGGCACTAGCTAATCCCTGCCCTGGGGAAGTGAAGGCAGGAAAATCAGGGGGTCAAGGCCAGCTTGAGCTACATAGTGAGTTCAAAGCCAGTCTGGTAACCTTGTCTCAAATTACCTAAAAGTAAATAGAGAAACACGCAAATAAGTAAATAAATAAATCTCTTGAGAAAGCCAACAAATAGCTAATAAAACAGACAAAACAGATTTACAATGATCGTGTGACCAGGCACTTATACCAGAGAAATGAATACTGGAGTTCCTAATAAAACCTTTGTACCAATGTTCACGCAGCTATGTTTGGTAATAGTACAAAACCGAGAACAAATGCCCTTCAGTAGATGAGTGTTAAATCAGCACAGCCATGCCACACAGCGCTGTTCTGCAACGAATGGAACCAAACATGGGACTTAGAATGAGAAAGCCCGTCCCAAACATTTCTATTTTATATAATGTCATTCACATTGTTTGGCTGAACTGATAGAAATGGAAAAGAAGTTAGTGTGCTAGAGGTTAGGGACAGAAAGAGGTCAAAGGGAGAAAGTGGGTGTGGCTATGAAAGGGTCACTGTGGTGAGGGGTCTGTTCTGTGACTTGCTGGTTGTGACTCATGCTTAAGTCTACAATTATGATAAAACTGCACAGAATCAATATATGACCATTCACATACATAGGCACACAGGCATGCACACCCCGCACAGACAGCTATAGGCACATACATGTACACAGGCACACACAACACACACAGATGTGCACGCTCCCACAGAGGTGTATGCACACATACACAGGCACACATATATGAGCACACATACAGATGTACATGCTCACACAAGTACACACATACATGCACACATACAGACATACACAGGTGCACACACACAAGTACACACAAATACACACGGGCACATACACAGATGTTCATAAGCACACACATAGCACACACACATAGGCACATGCAAAAATACACACATAGTCACACACCCACAAGTTCAAGCAAAGCTGGGGCAATGTGATCAAGATTCACGGCTCTGATCCGTGGCTGTGGTACTGCGCTGTTGGATTGCAAAATGGGGCTATAGGGGGAGTTGAGGTACAGTGTCTTTCTCTGTGTCGCTTTAGGTCCTCAACCATCCCAAATGTTTTAAATTACTTGAGTGAAGGTCAGTGGACGTTTCACCCTGGGTAACCGAAGCTGGGCTCTGGGACTCAGGTGCGCATGAGTGCAATTCAGCACTGAGTGCTTACAACCTGAGGCTTTCCCTGGTGACCATACTTCTCAATAGTGGCTTGTTTCTCATGAGAAAATGGATGCCTTGCGCTAACAAATTAAACACTCCATATGCTTTAATACTCGTGAGTAGATCTTAAATGTTATCACTTACAAGAACCAAGTATGAGGCACTTAAACAGCTGCATGTTACAGATGTTTACCATGATATAAGTCACACATGACATCCTGGAGTCATCCTGAGTGCCCATTCGCAGATGAATGGGTAAAGGAACTGTATACATGTGGAGTATTCAATCATAAAGAAGAACAAAACTGTACCATTTGCAGGAAAGTCGGTGGAACTGGAAGCCATAGTGTTAAATGAAATAAACCAGACTCAGAAAGACATGTATTGGATTTTTTTCTTTCATATATGAAATCCAGTGGGGAAAAAGATACCGCAGAAGGGGGAGGGCTAGAAGAGAAGGGGGGAGAGACAGGTGAATATGAACGAAGTGTGTCACAGGCATGCTTGAGAACATCGCAGTGGGCCAGTTCTTCACACAGTCGAGCACATTTAAAATGCTTACACAACACATGTTCTGCTGATGCTGAGGACAGCAGTTGGGGGAAAATGGAGAGACGAGAGTGGTTTGTTTGTAACTGAAAACGTTCAAGTCAAGCACTCTCAGAAGAGAAGTTTAACTAAACCTTTGGAAAAGTGGGCGGGAACCCTAAGTCCACAGTTCTGTACAGAAATAAAACAGTATGGGCTCCTTCGGGAAGTGTGTGGTCCCTTCTGTGTCCTGCATGGCCAACTCCGAATAAGCTTGCTTTCCGTGCCTTTACCATGCATGTGGTTATCTCTCTGTCTTACACTCCTCTACTGTTGAAATATTCTGAAACGCTGGGCCGAATACAACAGAAAGTCGTATTCTATTCAGGAGAATTCAGGAGACCTCCCAGATCAAAAAGAACGAACATTCTGATGCAAACAAGAAGCCGCTTCCTGTTTCTTCCCAAAGGTGTTACATAAAATTGTGTCCCGCAGAGAGACAGTCACCAGCAGATGCCTTTGCAGATCCTAGTGCTGTGTGTTTAAAGCAAAACATGTGCTAATTTTGTATTAGGAAAGTGGTATTCTGGAGTGCTTTTAATTTGTTTATCTGGGTTGCTAGGTGGGTAAAAGCAACCCCCCCACCCCACTCTGTGTTTTTTAACAGTCAGGATTCTTTTTGAAAATTGTTTATATGCTTTGAAGAGCACCTGTGAGTAATTCTTCCGTCTTTGGTGACTGCATGCCTCCCTCAAGAAGTCCAGCTGTAATTTAGTGAGTCCCTTTTCTGCTGTTGGGACTGGATTGTTGATGCATGGCAGTTTCTAGATGACTTCTCATATCCGTACAGTTCATGGTAAGCAAGTAGATTCTGTGTCAGTCACTTAATCTGTAGTAGTAACTCAGAGAGAAGGATTGCTCTTGAAGCATGCCCACCCCCCTGTAAGAAGCAGACACAGGCCTGATCAGGTAAATATAAACAGACCTATGATAGGACTAGGGTGCTGTGAAGAAAAGTAACATAAAGGCCAGGCAGTGGTGGCGCACACCTTTAATCCCAGCACTCAGGAGGCAGAAGCAGGTGGATCTCTGAGTTCAAGGCCACCTGATCTACAGAGTGAGTTCCAGGTCAGCCCAAGTTACAACGAAGAGACCCTGTCTTGACCCCTACCCCCCACCCCGCCATTGCGTAAGGAAATGAAGTTAAGTGGGAAGGTAGAGTCTATTCTGTTTTACAGAGAATGTTCTGAGCCAGTCTGGTTGGTAGACTGCAGAAAGAATCCGGGAACAAGCCAGGTACGGATTGGTGGGGTTAGAATCCAAGCAGAGGGTGTAGACAATGCAAAGGCCCTTACACAAATGTTAGCGAGCAATCACGGAGGCCACTGAGTCTGATGTGTGGCAGATGAGAAGGAGGTGGGTGAAATGAGATCACATGGATGGCGAAGGACCAGCTAAGGAGATGTGAAGACATTGTAGGAGTCAAGACAGACAGGCGACAAGATATGGATGGTGTGGCTTCATTTTGAAAATGCCCCTGCACTCTCTCTGCTGTTTAGAATAGATTATAGAGGGGCATAAGGGAAAGCCAGGAGGTCAAGCAAGTCATCGTAATATGCCTACTAAGGTGACAATAAATGGTTAATCTTTTTGTGTAGTTTGGGGAATTGACTGATTATGAGATTGGAAAGAAAGGGAAGTCAAGGATGGCTAAACGTGCTTTGTTTGTTCTTGCTTGTCTTTGCTTAAAGTATTATGGTATTCATCCAGAAGTAGAAGTGGGCACAATTGTTCCAGAACTCTGTTCTAGGTGGAGGAAGTTAGAGATGATACTTGGGCCAAAGGCATGTGAAAGCAGACATCTGGCTGTGAGTCTGCCAGCCATAAAAGTGCCCTGGGCCGAAGACCTGAATTCAGAGGCTGTGAGCAAGGGCTGGGGATGTAGCTCAGTGACTGAGTACAGTTGACGTGTGTGAGGCTCTGCCTTCTCTCCACAGTGCCCCACCCCCATAAAACTATTGTTCTAGACATCCGGAGTGATAATAGGGATTGGGTACATATGGAGAGGAGCCACGGTCTGAGAACCAAACCCTGGGCATCCCAGGTTAGCGTGATGAAGAAGAATGATCTAGAAAGAGAAGAAGCCCAGGGAAGTGCTATTATCCTGGGAACCAGGTCAGAAAAAGTTGCCGGGAAGAAAGAATGAATTAGATGAAGGCTCGGAACTGAGCGTGGGTGAGACATGGAGATCTGTTGGAGCTAACGATGAGGTGACGGTCGCACTGAAGCAGGAGGAAGAGAGACCCAAGCAGTAGAGAACAGTGCTGCAGACCCTGCCTTGTGGAGCTTGGCCATAACAGGCAGCAGAGAAACATCATGGTTCCTGAAGGAATCTGCTCGCTACAAGAGAGCCTTCCTTAAAATTCAGTTGAGAGCTATTTCAGCATGGCTGCATTCTCATATAGACAAAAAGGAAATTATGATGGGGGTATACAACTCCTGGAGTAAAAACCTCAGAGAGAGGAGAGGGCATGGGACCCAACCCTAAGCAGGAGTGTGGGCTAGGGTAGGAGTCCCATCAAGTCAGCCCAAGACAATGGCAGGCGGGGTATCCAGGACCCGATTGGAGTGAGTTCAGAGGTGTGTCGTGAGAATTTGAAGTTCTTTTTTGACTGCTTTTGTCGTTCCAGTAGAATAGGAAGAAAGTTCCTCATCTGAGAGGATGCTGGGGGCGAAAGTGTAAACAGCTGTGCAGTAGATGGGGTGGAGGCTCGCCAAGGCACCACCTGGATTAAGAAGTGGCCAAGGTTTTGAAGTCAGACTTGTTGGCAGGGGGTTCTCCCCGGCCCCACCCGGCGGCTCACTTGCAGGTGTGCAACGTGTGGGTTTCATCATGGAGTTGGACCAACTCAGAAGGAAAGGCAGATATCCCAGGGCATAAGCAATGGAGTGATGTGTCCCACTGGAATCTAAGCTAAGTGAAGGAGGAGACAGAGATACCCAGGATTACTCTGACGACCACCTTCATGTAGCTTCTTCCACATTCCAGCCCTGTGGCAATAATGACAGCGATGCCTTGAAATGGTGGAACTTTGAGGCGGAGCATGTAAAAAAAAAATCAGTATCATTAATAGTTAGCTTCCAGTAGGTCTCTCAGGACAGACTTGACTTTGCCAAGATACCTCCACCATGGGGGCCCAAGCCTCCAGCAAAGTTTTGTGAAGACACACTTAAGCCCAATGCCTGCAGAGGGCAAATAGCAAAGGTGCCTGCCCTCATGTAGCCTGCAGTCTCGGGAGGAGGCAGACAACAGAACTGGGCCCCATGCAAAGCCATGGCGACCACAGGCTGCTTCGGGAGACAATGGAATCTTTGGGATGCCATCACTTTCAATGCGACATTTATGTGAATGTTGAAAGTAAAGGAATGAATCTGTAGGCTCTCTAAGGGGGAGACACACTCCAGATGTAAGGGATTTCAAACGCCAAGGCGAGTAACTGAGGGAACTGATCCTTTTAAAGGTGGAGAGGTAGACTGCCCTCTGGCCTGTGTGATGAGAAAGAATGTGAGCTAGGCAAGTATAGAAACAGAAATTCAAAGAGACCCCTGCAGACACCTAGGTAAGAGCAGACGGTGACTTGGTCAGGGGAGGAAGCCAAAAATACCACTACAGTTATCATTCTGGAGAAAGAGCTACAGGATGTCCGACAAAAAAAAAGTCCAATTATCTGGAGACAGTTTGGTAAGCTACCATTAGGGAATAAACTGGGAGGACAGGGTGGGGAAAGAATGTTCCCGGTAGGTAGGAAGTAACTACAGTCCAAGAATGTCCAAACTAGGTTGGCTCATGCAATCACATGCCACGGAGTCCCAACTGGGGAGAGCCAGTGGAATAGCTCCAGTCTGAGTCAAGTCCAAGTCCCAACAGCAAATGAAGGCAGATGTCTCAGCTCTTGACACTGAGAATAGGAAGTCTTTTATCCCATTCAAGACTTGGATGAGTTGAATGAGGCCCACCCACAGTGGGGTGGGAGAACTGCTTTGCTTAGTCTACACATTCAGACTTAAATCTCCTCCAGAGGCACCCTCGCAGACATGATCATATCTAGTGTTTTCCCAAGTACCTAAGCACCTAATGGCCCTGTCACATTAAGGCCATTGAATGAAGAGGACTTATTATAAGAATGCATGGTTGTTTTACCATTCAAGAACTGACCTGTGCCATACAGCATATTGCTGAAGAACCAAACTCCATATGATTGTGTCGATGGAAAGCAAGGAGTGCTTTGGGCAGTATCCAACCACTGCATTATCATACAAACATTTGATGAGACGGGACAGAAGCAAAGCTCCTCAGACTCCTAAAAGGCACCTATGAAAACCCAGGGCCAGTCTTCAAGGTGCAACCCTTCCCAAACCATCCAGGGCATGGCACAGATGTCTGTTCTCACCATGTCTGTTCACCATGGTTCGCCTGTTCTCATCATGACAATCAGGCAACAGACAGAGAGGAAAGGCATCTAGATCAGAAAGAACAAAAGCAAAACGTCTTTTCAATGACATGATACCCTAAGAAACCCCTTAAAACTATTCGAGTTTATAAGTTCTGCAAAGTTGCAGGATAAAAATGCCTGTGAGAGAGGTGTGCGCCCGTTGGTACGGTTGACATCCATCGTACTCCATTCTACATTTGTATTTAGCAGTTTTCGCATCCTGGTGATGAACTTTCTGACAGAAGCAAGGAAGGAACAGTTCTTTTGGTTCAGGGTTTCAGAGGGATTTCAGTTAATCATGGTTAGGAAGGCATGGTTGGGGGATCACTTTTCTCTTGGAGTAGGGAGCAAGAGGGATTATTCACATTTAGCCAACCACAAGGCAGAAAAAGCAGCCAGTGTGTGGGCATAATCTTCAGAGTCCCACCCCTAGTGACCTACTTCTGTCAGCCACGGTCACTTCCTGAAGGCTCCACAGCCTTCAAAATAGTGCCACAGCTGGGCAGAAGGTTTATCACATGGACCTGTGGAGGACCGTTCGTATTCAAATCACAAGAGAAACAAAATGGATTGGGTACCTTTGAAGCTGCCATGCAAACCTGGAAGCAAAGGATGATGACCACAGGCTTCTCCTGAAGCTCAGTGTTGACTTCAATCCCTGAAATAGTGAACCAGAACTGTAAGACCCACTTGCCCTTGGATCGATTGAGTTTGTAACTAGTAGCATGGGAGTATGAGCTTTTTGGTGTTTCTACACCAGTGGAAGTGCTGGTTAGAGTTTTGTCAACCTGACGAAGTTCAGGATATCTGGGAAGACGTAACCTCAATTGAGAAAATATCTTTATGTATTGACAATAGTGGGTAAGTCTCTGGGGCATTTTCTGGATTGATGATTTATGTGTGGGAAGGCCCAGCCCTTGTGTGGGTGGTGCCATCCCCCAGGCAAGGTGGTCCTGGGGTATATAAGAAAATAGGCTGAGCAAGCAATGGAGAGCAAGCCAGGAAGCAGTGTTCCTCCATGGCCTCTGCTTCAGTTCCTGCCTCCAGGACCCTGGCTCAAGTTCCAGCCCTGACTTCCCTTCACCAGGGACTGTGATTAGGATGTGTAAGCTAAACAAACTCTTTCCTCGCCAAGTTGCTTTTGGTCACAGCAATAAAAGCAACCTAGGAGAGTGGAAGCAGCATGAATGTGGATTCGCAGAACATACAGGGGATAGCATCCAAGGCCATGCACCATGACATGAGCAAGCCAGGACTCCAGCTCGGGTTCCTGAATTCCTAAGTTTCTTCAGCCGTGCCTGCATGGACAGAGTTCACCTGCTTACCTCAAGTAGATTTCACATCACGGTTAGTGCTTTCCAGTATGATGTAAGTATCTAAAAATATAAATCTGAAGCAATTCCTAGACCAGCTGAGACATGAAGAGAACGACAAACATTCCTTTTGTAAACTCAACACGAGAATGCTTGGCAGAGTCACTTGCCCCTGGAGATCACATCTGGCAGAGGATGCGTGAGCTTCCCACGTCACAAGGCCATGCTGGAGAATGTTCTGTTTTAATATGGGCTGCCTTCTGACAAATAAATTAAGGCACATTATAGGAGAGGTCCTTGCTGGAGGCTGGCGATACATACTTTGGCTGGATTATCTCACGAGAGAGAGAGAGAGAAATGTTAATGATTTGAGCATGTGCGCGGTTCAGAGACATCAAGAACCTTACCCAAGAGCACCTGTGACACTGACCGTGAAAGTAGGTCAGGGAGCTTTTAAAGATAAATATTCTCACATTTCCATATTAAACACTATGTAGGTCATTGCCTACCTAAGGGCTTGGCTCGTGCTGAAGCTAAAATAATCAGAATTGTGTCTTTCTGGTATACTCAGGGTTCGAGTGGCTGAACAAATGGCTGTATTAGAAGCAAGGGGTAGGATGCAGGGGTGGGTGTGGGAGAAAAGGTATCCTGGTGGCAGACAGAATTGATAAGCAGTGACCTTGGAAGGTACAGTAGGACACTTGGATAAAAAGGATGGTCAAAGTTCTGTGAACAAACATGAACCACAGCCCCCCAATCATAGGGGCCTCTGTCACCCCCTCCATTCATCTTCTCTGGCTGGCAAGGTGGCCTTTCAGTGCCAGGAGCAGGGAGCTGAGATTGAGGGTCCCACCGAGATGTAAACAATGGGCTCCATTCCATCAGCCGTTTGAAGAACATGATCTGGAGTCTTTGCATCATCTGTGTATTGGCATCCCAAGGGTGGGGAAAAATACGATTCTCCGATCATAGTTAGGACTCTGGCAGAGGATGCCAGATGTAGTTGAGGACAACATCTCCATATCTGCTAATTAGTTTCTGTGATCTTGGGATTTCCTGGCTGCATCTATGAAAACATTCACGTTAGAGAAAAGCCATCCTGGAAACAAAGAGAAGTGTGGCACTGTGCTTTTATTGAGACATCGGGGGAGGTTCTTAAACATACTCCATAAAAGAACCACGTTTCCGAGGAATGAAAAAGAACATGACCTGGGCCACGTGACTGCATTCTCTGGGCCTCCACTTCTTCATCAGTAAAACAAAATTCAGGCTGGCTCCTGTATCAGCCAGAGGATTCCCCGAGGACCCTCTGCTAAGGAAACTCTGGAGTGTTAGGATGCCAGCAGGAGAATGCCCAAGCCTCCTACTGAGGCGTTATATATTACTTCTGCTCGGGCTTCGCCGCCAAGTAGAGCTGTCTGGGGCCATGGCTACGGGGAAGCAGTTTTTCACTGGCCACGGTAGCCAGTTGACATTTCACAGGTGGGACCCAGCCTCTGTCTTCACAGTGGATGTTTCTGAAGCCTGCGAGACACTTCGGGGTCAGAGGCTCCTGATTTTGTGTCCTGGCTCAGCCACTGGCTACGCGAAGCCCCTAAGACAACTTATTTGACTTTCTGAGTGTCTTTAATTCTCTTTGTTGGGAAAATGGGATGATCATTTGGTAGGGGCTACACAGTGGCTAAGTTATAGAGGTTAACTGGAGATTTTCTAAGCATGGGGTATTTTAGCTTAAACAACCATCCTAGATAGAAGAGCCTACAGGAACGTACCTGGCAAGTCTTTGCTCTGGTCCTACACAGAGGTCACTGCTTTCAGATATGGGCATGGCTGTTGTGCAAGAAACCAGTAGAACCTATCTGTATGACTTTGGGGGTAGAAAATCTATATCATGAAGTAAGGTGCTAGATTTCCTCAGCCCAATGTTATGCTCAGCCATAGGAAAGGTTATGATGCCCAGTTATGCAAAGTCCTGAAGCAAGAGAGCTGAGTAGCGATGGGAACCACATTAGACTGTGAGAGACCCACCAGGTCATCTTCAGGAATGAAAGGTTGACTCTTTCAAATGTTGGGCTGTGGTACCCCGTGCCAAGATCAAGCCTCACATCATCAGTGGAGGGCATTGTACCGTTCACTCTCAGTTGTCTCTTGCATTGACAGACCAGGTTCCACCCAAGTCCCAGCCCCCACCAGAGGGCCAGCTGCTAATGGCAGAATTGCTTACCTGTCTTACCCAGTGCATTCCCTGGGACCCCGATAAATAGAGCCGAACCCTTGCAATTAAATTGAGTTTTGCCCTGTCTGATGGAGCTCTGGGAATCCATTGTGTTCTGCTGGCACTTAAGATTCCCCACCAAAGACCAGCTGGGGGCGTACAATCCATGCCCCCTCCTGCGCTTCCTTCCCAGCCAGTAGCTGGGCCACATGGCTGTCGGTGCCCCAGCCACTTTGATGGGATAGAAGTGAGGCCCATTGCAGACAGACTAGGCACCGCAGACCAAGGGGGAGAGAGAGAGAGAGAAACAAATGGGCGTCTGAATTCATTTCATGTCGCTAAAGTGAAACTGGATACTTTAAGAAGAAAATGGGTTCATTTAGTTCTGGGGGTTCATGAGCAGGACACTAGAATCCCCTTGGCTCTGGTGAAGAGTATCCTGAAGAAGGGGACACAATCTTAGGGACCTAAGGGTGAAGAGCAGTGACTGGGGAAAAAGAATTTAAGGAAAGCAGCAGGCTGGTTTAAAACAGCCTATTCTTTGGAAAGCTTACTGAGTCCTATTAGACCTTCATGAATCCCTTCTGAGGGTGAAGACCCTATGACTTAATTGTCGTCCATGAGGTCCTACTCTCAAGGGTTCTGCCACCTCAGTATGCCACACTGGAGACAAAGTTTTCCATAGAAAGCTTGAACCTCTGAGGGACAAACCATGTCAAATCACAGCACTGGATATGCTTCCAGAAGATAGTTCTTGGCTTTCATGACACCGCTAGGATAAAGTATTAAAGAAGGGATAGGAAGCCATGGCTCACGTCCCATCCGGTTCCAGGTACCTCTGAGCTCACTGTGGGATTCGTTGAGGCCTTCAACAACAGTCCAGAGGCCACCAATTCATGTCTTATCTACTCGCTTTCCAATTTCTCCCCTGGATGCTGATCCTAGGAGACCAAAAAGAGTTCAGAGAACCTGCCAATGATGGAGATAAGAGTGGGGACTCACACAAAAGGAAGCAAGGTTGGGCAATCGATGAGGTATCTTGGTCTACGATACTATATCTGTATTTCATGATGCCCAATATGTCAGATTTTTGAGCCCTGCTTTGGCCCCAGCACTGATCCACTGAAGTATATAGTAATAGGCTCCAGGCCATTCTCCATAACCCTAAAGAACAACATATTAGAGTGCATGTTTGCATTGTTGATTCTAGCCACAGGCATGAGGCAGGTTGAGTTGTGAGTTCTAAGAGATTAGAGGTATATCTTCCACAGGTGCAACCATCACTGTAGGGATGATCTGCATCACCACCCACCTTTCCTTCGACAAGCTTGCAGTCCTTGTCCCGTCAAAAGGAAGTAACCTCCAGGTTTAGATGGTTTTGTTGTCCAGCCTTGCTATTGCAGTTAGATTTTTTTTGAAGTGGTAATTCACAGAGATTAAATTGAAAATTTTGAAAGCCAGAGAGTATCTGGAGCTTTCTGATGTTGTTACTAAAGGATAATTATTTCATTCTAGAAAAAGAAAACTTCCAATTAGCTACTAAGCATGTATTCATCATTTTATTATTAATTTATCTTAGCAGGAACTCAGGAAAAGCAACCAAAATCATAGCTGAGCTAAGCCTGGCCAGGCACACAGCAGGAGTCGTAACAGGAAGCTGAGCAATGAAGAACTCAAATTTCACCTTTATAAGTTTTCTTTTATTGCTGTTGTTGTTTGTTTGGAAGCTCAAAGAACATTTATTTTAGTTTAGTTTAGTTTGAGAGAAAAAGCACAGGGCAGACAAGTTATAAATCTTAGCAGTTACCAGGAAGAGAGAGATGGATCAGAAGAAGAGAGAGCTATGATTCTTTGAGTTAGGGTCTAAAGAAGCAGGTAAGTTAGCTGTGGAGGTTATCGAGCAGATGTCTTTGGATAGGTCTTCAGAGCAAGAGATAGACAGGCAGTGCAAGCACCATGAGGCTTTCGGCTGGTGTGCAAAGAGAAGGAAAGAAAACGTCAGTGCTTTGGAGATAGAACTCAGAAAAGCAGACAGACTTAGCAGTGAGACTCTGTAAACAACTACCACCTTTGCAGTCATCACTTACTCATCCCCTGAGTTGTAACTTCAACCTTGTATCCACACACGCCTCCTTTCTGAACAGCCCTTTCATTGACAAACAGAGTGTCATGCTACAGGTGGCTTTGGGGGGCATGCATCAGGGTGTACAGCGCAGCTCCAGTATAAGATAGACCCTTCACCTTGGGCTAGCAACTTCTCTCCAAGCGTCTCCTCTCTGAAATGAGAGGCTAAATGAATCCCTTCCTTTGCAGGTTCCTTGTGGGTTCTCGACAGGGTGGGCGGCTGTCCTAACACATAATAGACTTTGAACAAGTGGTCCACATAAGAATATCCAGTGCAGCAGTGTTGAATAGCTTCCTCCGAGACTGAAACATTCCGTCCAGCAGGGAAGCTCCTTGAGCCAGAAGGCAAACAACTCAAAATAGCTTCAAGAATTCCCTGAAACTGACCAGACTCAATAAGCCCCTCCCCCCAGAGAGTAAACAATAAAGACAGCTGAGAGTCTCTCTCACACTAGCCAAACTGTGAAGAAGCTCTTGAGATCTGACAAACTGTCTGGAATGAGCAGAAACACGGCAGAGCTGCCTGGAAGAGGTTTAGGCCAACTGAGTCACTTGGAAAGGACACATGCCAGCCTGTTGAACTGAGTGCAGGCTGTGCAGCGTGCTCTAGGTTCCAAGCTTTCGTGAGCTGTCATCTGTACTGGGGCGGATTTTGGTGGTGCAGCTGCCTTTGAGTCATTTCTGCTCCTTTAAGTACACTTCACCTGTAAGTGACCCTAATAAAACCCATTGTATCACCAGGTTTGGACTTTGGTGATGTCCTTCCATTGGTCTGTTCTGGGCTCCCTACCCAGGGTGAATGCATATGTGCTGTTTCTCCCATGGAAAGTCTTCTCCCACAACAAGCCGTCAGCTGTGGTATCCTGATCTCTCTTAGAGATGCTCCAATGCCCAGTGGTGCTGGAGAGATGGAAGGGGAGAGGCTGTGCAGGTATTTACTCTACAATTTAGAAGGGAGAAACAACCCAAAAAATGATCAGGAAGCAAATGCTAAGCACAAAATAAATGGCAAAGAAAATTGTTGTAGGCTTACTGCTGCAGAAGTCCAATCTCTGGAAGGCCTGGGAGGGTTCCTGAAACTGTTTTCAGCCTTGGCTACATGGAGTATCATCTGACTTACCGCAGACGCCATGGTCTGATCCAATCCCGGGCACTCAGTAAGATTGGAGTTTAATCTGAGCATCTGTGCCTTTGCAACTCTTTTCCTCGACCTACCATGCTGGCAGAGCAAGACCCCAAAGCAAGACTCATTCCCTCCAACATACAAACAACGCCTGACCATCTCCCAGCACTTTTGCCTACATGGTTTCATGAGACCAGACAGGTGTGAAAACAGAGGAGTTTGACAGTGATGGTTCTCTTCCAGAGAATTCTGGGTCTGTGTTGTGGCATCCGGGGCCATCAGTGCTGTGAAGTGCACCATTACAGTGATTCTATTGGGAAAAGTGATTCTCTTAAAATAGGTGCACACGAGCCAACATGGATCCAACCTGAACTCTTGAGAGGAAGAGCCACTTAGCTGCACATCCAGAAATAGGCCTAGCCTTGGCTTGATTTGATTCCAAGATTCCACGTTGATGGGGCTTCTGCTCTGCCCCTCTGGATGCCTCCTTTCGCCCTGGTTTTGACCTGGCTCCTTGTAGGAGTAGAGTTTGGTGACAGTGAGCATCGTGTTCTCACGCACCATCCAGAACCACGAGTGCTCACTTCTGACTGGCTTCATCCTCTCTTTCCTGCATGTGTAATTTAAGGTGCCCTCTCAATCAAGTGATATGAAATCACGAATACCAAATGCCCAAGCTTTGTTATCTTTAAGATGAACTAGCTCCTGTGAGATCGATCACAATGTTTAGCCTCTTCCCAAGTCAGGTAAGGTGACTCACGTCCCACCGCCAATGAGGGCAGGTCTGGTGTGGGAGCCTGGCTCTACCTCTGTCATTTCTTAGTCACTTCTAGAAACCCTAGTCTCAGCCCTCCTGTGAGTCATAAAATGTTCTTACTTGAATGTTGATCCCACAGTGCATATTAAATGTGGCTGAGCCCTGAGTGGTAGTTTGTCTCCACTCCTAGGTACTGCCCCTAAGTATTTCCCAGGACAGATGCTGGGGTGGGAGTCCAAGTCTTTGGAGCACAACACTCACCCCAGAGGGTGAGACTGCCCTTAGATAGCAGTCTCTGGGCACACTTCCAAAGTATTCAAGGGGAACTTCCAGGGTGCCTCACTGTCTGCCTCTAGCCAAACTGAGGTCTGGCCCCACCAAAAAAAAAAATGTGCTGAAACTTAGAAGCAGAGAAGTCAAAGTAAGTCCTTTTAGAGAAGCAGGAAGTTACTCCTGTGAGCTGAGGGGGTTGAAGCCAGGCTGAGGAGCCCCTTGGGGGGTAGTGGGTGGGGAGAAAGACAGGCTGGGGAGAGACCAGGGGATGGACTGGGGAAGCACTGAGGAACATTCCTGCTCTGGGACTCACATCAGCCCAGGGGATGGGGAGCTCCATGAGTTTCCAGCCCTCTTGCCTCAGCCTGTCAGCCTGTCGATGTCCTTTGCTTTCCCGGGGTAGCAGCCTTTGATCTACCGTGGATCGTACTCATCGTCCCCCTTTCTCATGTCCGTGTCCGCAGTTCTCTTCAGACAAAGCCGACTCCCTCCTTTGTACCAGGTTTTTCATCTGAAAAACCAGGAGATAATTATAGTCTCCCCCCCAAGGTGGTTGTGATGATTAGAGAGGAAGCATGCCAAAACTTGGACATGGGTTAAAATCTCAGTAACGCAGGATTTTATCCGTAACTAGTCTTTTAGAAATTTTATTTGGTTTTGAAAAAGGGACAGACACAGAGACCCTCAGGGCAGAATTGGATACCTTCATACATCACTAAACAATGCTTCACACAGGTGGTCAATGATTTAAAAAGTGTGTCAGGCACCAGCCATTGAAATGCTCAGAACTCACAGGGCCTAGGGTCCCCCTGGTAATGAGGGACCAACCCACCAAACGCTGCCCTGATAACTGTTATTAAGGAATGCATATCCTCATGGGCTTGAATGCCCGGCTCCTATGCCAAGCTACACTGGGCAAGTCAAGTCACAGACAGGCTGTGGAAGGCCTTCTGTTACAAAGAAAGGCTTCTCTTGGGTATCTCAGGTGGTACTGATGAGAGGAAGCCAATAAACTGGCATCCAGACCGGGTTCTGTGGATGCCCAGGTGTGTGATTAGAATTGCTACTCCATGGGGTCCGAGAGGTCTCAGTGGTCAAACGTATAATGGCCTGAATGGTCTAGAGGCCACACATGCCTGTGTTGCGCGAACTGTAAAAGTATGAAGGACATCTAAGAAACTGACTTTGGTTTTATTATCAAGCTATAAATACAGTGAGCGGAAAGTTTGACTGAAATCAGCTAGGTGTTTGCAGGAGACTCAGTGAAGGTTTGGGATTTTTCTCTTTGCGTGAGTAAACTGTTGGAGTTAGTTCTTAGTCTCCCCGGAACTATAGAACAGTTAGTTATTCAGGGTCTTGCCCACTGCAGTGGCCCCACGTCTCCACCCGAAACCCTCTGATGCACACTGATCTTGGTCGCTGACTACCACAAGGAGCCTGAGCCTCTCAGGAAAATGGCAGGAGCTAGATGTGGGCAGGGAAGAACAAGATGGATCTGGACCACCTTGCGATGCCAAAATGGAAGTATGGAGAGAATCGCCAGGGCACGTGCAGTGGACTCAAGTGACAGAAGCCACCTGCAAAGTTGGCCACTGACCAAATCTGGAGCAATTTGAGCACCCAAATAAATCATGCCATTCATATATTTTTAAACCATTAAAATAACATGAATCCACACATCCACATCTGTGCACACTCACACATGTTGGGCGGGCGGGCAGTTATGTGGTCTGTTGCTTCTTGCTCAGCATGAGGATGGACAGACATTGAACCCGTACCAATTTCTTACTGGAAAATAATGATGATGATGATGATAATAATAGTAATGAACCCGCTCAGCCTCAGGAGGACTTGTCACCTATGAGAGAAGAGCATTAATATTTAGACTCAGTGTATAGTCACACCCATGTGTCAGTGTCCCTCTGGCACGCCCCTTCCCCTTAGCTTTCCGTATTTCAGATCACTTAGGAGAAGTGCTTCCACCACAGTAAAAGGTACACCACACAGGCATGCTGCTCATATCATCAGTGGATCCCGGGCATGTGACAAAGCACAATAAAATGTGTGCTTTGGTCCTAAATGCGTGTGCTAGATGTGTCCGCATGCTCCTCCTGCAACTGACCGCTACACAATTTGAGCCAAGCACGCTCACTGGCTGTTCTCAGAGACCTCTCATCCTGCGTGGATTTCTTCCCTGGGTGGCGCTTACCTGCTTTCCAGCACTATTTGTTTACATTCATGTGAGACCCTATCTTGCAGCACAGCCTGACTACCCAGTGAACAGGAAACATGCATGGACATGTGGGCAGCTGGGAAGCCCTTTATCACAGCAGAATACCAACAAATACGGATTGTGGAGTTAACGAAGGATAGGGCTTGCGATGGTTGTTCCTGATTGTTCATTGAATATGTATGGAATGAACTAAAACCCAAGCTCTTGGACACTCCTGTGAGAGATTTTTTTTAATCAGATTATTTGAAGCAAGAAGACCCACCCTAAATCTGAGCCACACCTTCTGGTGGCAGCCCCCATAAGGAGACACGGGAGACAGAAGCTTGCTCTTTGCCAGCTTGCGCTTAAGCTGACTGACAGGTTCATCTACCCTGCTGCCGAGGCTTTACTTCAGCAGTATTGGGACCAAGTTCTTCAGGATCCCAATGTAGACTGGAGATGGGCAGCTCTCCAAGATCCTGCTGGACTCCAGCGCCTGATTGTGACTGCTGAGACAGCCAGGCTCACAGACTGTACAACTGTAGATTCTCAGCCTCTCCGACGTAAGACAGCCATGCTGAACTACCCAGACAGTCTCTTATTGGCCAGACCAATAAAACCTATTTCAATATATAAATATTGAAACTGTGAATAATACACGGTTTTTAAAAATCACCCTTTAAGCAACCAGCACGGTGATAATGGAGTCAGATAACGCATCCCTAATTTCAAGGAACTGGCTGTGACCTAATAATTGCAAAGGGAAAATCGGGAAATTTAACATGTGAATAGCATGACAACCTCTGCCTTGATTAATTGATCAAGTTAATATTACCATCATGAGAGGAGCTGACATCAGGCACACTGAGGACAGTGCCAGTCTTAATCCCCGGACTCTGTCATTGAGTGTGGCAGACAGACACTTGCGGTGAAGCCAGATATCCCCAGCTCCCGGCGTTCTTCTTGTGTGATGCCCTCTCCTCCAGGATGGGCAGGACCTCTGATGTTCTCTTCTCCAGTGGAATATGGTCAGTGCAACTGGAAGTCAACGGCTACATACACATCACTGCTGGACTCTGGTAGAATATGTCTGCAGCACCATCTTGCTGGAGTCTCTCATTCCCTCGCCGGTTTTGAAAAGTCAAGTTATCATGTGTGAGTTGCCACATTAGGAGGGACGGATGACCCCTGGTTTCTGACGGCAGCCTCCAGTACAGAGCCTGTAAGAAACTGAAGCCTCCAGCTTACAGCTGTAAGGACTGAACTCTGCCCAGAAAGAGGTCTCTCCCCAGTCACGCCTCCGATGAGAACTTGACTCCAGCCTTGCACAGCCCTGCACGTGAGCATGCCCAGACTCCTCATGCCTCGCAAACAGCAGAACATCAAATCGGTCTTTAAGCTGCTGACTTTGTAGTGATCTCTTAGGCTGTACTTGGAGCTGCATTTATATGTGTCCTGTACAGTAATGTTCTCATCCATGAGAGATGTATTCTGAAGTACATAGAGGATTGTTATACCTTCATTTTGCTCTGAAAAACTCAGCAAAAATAAGACTATATAATAGACAGATAGAAAGTCTATGTGACAAATTTTTAATATTTTAAGAATCTAGATAAAGAATATATTGTTCTTACAAGTTGAGAACAAAGCCACGCTTGCCTGATCACATGACCTGCTGCTGTCGTGAACACCATCACTTCCTCTGACTTACCTATGTGTCACGGTTGCAGAAATACTGAAAGAGGAGGAATCCACACCTCCCCCTTCCAGCATCTCCCCAAGAATGGTCCTCAAACCTGACTTCAGAATAGCTGATACAATCACAGTTTTGATTGCTTATTTCTATGTGTGCCGTTTCTCTTGATTTGTGGGGAAAACATTGTGTTTTTGACATACCATTTCCTTTCCTTTCTTGCAATTCACAGATAAATTAATCTTTTTCCTATTCTATTTTTTAACATGTGGAATTTGCACTTTGCTGTCCAAGTCCATGATTCATTTGTACGAGCGTATGGCAGGCTAAAAAGTCAGGTGTGGCATGCTGGGTGGGCTGGAGAACCCCATTGTTTGTGCTGTTTTTAAGAAAGCATGAGTTCACTGTTTTTAAATACATGATTCATATAAAAGCCGGTTAGGTTTTAGAGGAACAAGGCCACTGGCTACGATGGCCTGTAATTATGGTGAAGACTTGGACAGCCTATTAGCATACATTCCCCATAGAATATCATCCAAGAGACTTGCTTTGGCTAGTCCCCAAGCCCTAACCGGAATATTACCCAAATTTTGCCTTGAAGGCTGTGGAGTCGTCCTAATATTAAAATCATATTGACAGGATGGTGGTGCTGGTTAAACAGCTGAGATGCCACAGTCCGCAGGCGAAGTCCTTTGTCGATGGGATGGAATTATGGAAGCTAGAGACCAGTGTGGAGTTTCCTCACAGCTGCTGAGTTCAAGGCACAGATCTGCCTCTGACAAAGGAGTTCTTCCTCTTACTACACTGATGGAGCATCTTGGGAAGGGAGGGTCCTGAGAGAGCCAAGTGGTACAGACTTAGCATCAATGAGACGACCCATGCCTTGGTACGTGCATCTGGCCTTCTTTCCCACCAGGAGAAAAAGGCTTGCAGAGCCTGTGCTCTCTGTGATGCCAAGCTGGGCAGGACCTTCTCCCGTTCCTGGTCTGTGTTCGGCACCAGGCCAACCCCTCTGTGTTTCAGGCTTTTGGACTTCTGGGACCCTGAGAAGTAGCTGTTGGTCTCTGAGTCCATTTGCGAGCCAAAGGCTGGCAGTGTTTTTATCATGGAAATAATTCTTTTATTCCAGTTCTCTGGTTTCCTGATAACAGCCTGGAAGGCTCTTCCTTTCTGTTCCTGAACAGATGATGGCATTGTGGGACTTCTACAGGAAACAAATCACTACCAGCATCTTCCTTTCTTTGATGGCATCAGATACTCTGGGGGAGCCCAAGGTTTGGGGTGTTGCTTTTTCAATCCTGGATGAAACAGATGAATGGTATAATGTCTGTTTCCTAAAAGAGAGATACTGAAATCTCATGTTTAAACTAAAAAGTGTTCCCACCTCATTGAAATTCAGACCTAAGCTCCCCACCCTCCCACCAACCAACACATCCAGAATCTCTTTCTGGACTTCTAGAAACATCTCTGGAGAGAAGTTCTCCATCTGTCTCCTTATGATACTAAGCTGTTAGTGAGGTTTTATTACATCTTCCATTTTATGCTAAGCTGTGATTTCCTTTCCTCTTTGCTAGATATCAAGAATTCAGCAGGACTGGTATAAAAATAGGATTGGCATCTACTTCTGCAGACTGACTTTCTTAACAGCAGATTTTGGAGGGAGTTTATAATGATTCTCAAACTGTTTTCATGATAAGCTTGTCCTGAATATTGGCTCTTGTTGATGGTGCTAAGGCTGTCTTCTATCAGGTGTGTGTGTGTGTGTGTGTGTGTGTGTGTGTGTGTGTGTGTGTTTACTCAAGGAGAACACTAAGAGACATGTGTTGGGGTTTTGCATGCTCATGCAGTGCTGGAGGTGTTTACTCCCGGAGGCAGGAAGGTGCTGGCCGAGAGCACGCCTGCCTGTCAGTTCACAGCGACCTTGTGTTCACAGCAGATCTATAGCCTCTGCAGAGGCAGCTTTGACATGTTATGAAAAAAAAAAAAAGCAAGCAAATTAGCAGACAAAGCAGCTGCTATTCCTATGGCCTCCTGGTCCTTCAGGGCAAATGTTGCAGTGGCCATGCTGTGTTAAACACAGTGAGACTTCCCAGGCTCACATGGGGAAGAGAGCCGGGCTTTCCGGACGGTTTGGTTTCCCTTTCTCCTTCAGGGTTGGGCTTAGGCTCAGTAGCATTCTGCTTCTGGGGAGAAGCCTGCCATTCTATCCTGGCGAGGATGCAGCTGAGGACAGCACCCAGGGAACAGGGTAGGCACACTCACAGCAGACAGGATGGTCTGGGGCTAGGCATGCACTGAAGCCCTGTGCCCTCATTCCTGCAGTTAATCTTCATTTCTCACTCCAGTCTGGCCACCCACATCCTGGTGTCCACAGGGCTGGTAAAGTAACCAGAGGGATGGTCATGCCATCGCAATGGGGTTTGGTCTTTCCCACTCTGCATCTCCTCTTCAGAAATACCCACCAGACCCAGAAAGGAAAAGATCAGTATCTTTTACACTGTAATTAAAGTATAGCTTTTGTCAAAGTGAAACTGGATTAGCCTCCAAAACCCCCTGCTTCCAACAGTAGAGATGAATGTGGTTACTTGCTGGGGTGCCCACATGTTAGTTCCAGCCTCTCCCCACAGTTGTTCATTTGCTCCGCTCGTTTGGAATAAGCAGACTTATCTTTCTTGTCGTACAACACTGTCTTTAATTTAATGGAGATGTTATTAAGATAAAATCTCTATTCAATCCCATATTGTACCATATTAACACACACAATTAGTAATGCGTTCTCAGTTATGAGGAGAGATGATGGCTGCTTTTAAGCTAAATTACCTTTATCATGGCAGCACATGAAGAAAGCTACAAATATTTACCCAAGTGTATGTTAATTCTTATTTAATTTTAACGCTGACTTTATCAATCAAATCAACCAATGAATTTTATTAAAAGGAATGTTATTATAGAGCAGACCTCCCCAAACTGGATTCCATCTGCTTTTATTTATGTAATTTTGATGGTTTCATTTTCTCTTTCATTTCATTTCTAATTAAGAAGAACACGTGGGAAATTGAACAGTTGGGCCTAATTTTGGCAGTATTTAGAATAATTAGAACTCTGCTCTTGTTAATATAAAGATTGTCAGTGTTGGGACTGCAGGGCCTGCGTTGCGCTTTTGAGCCCCGCTCAACATGGCACCTTGCAAACGCACTCCATAACCCAAAAAGATGATGGAGGGAGATTACCCTGCACTTCCAGCTCCCGGAGATAAGATGGAGCAGCACACACACCACCGCCGCCGCCGCCAAAACCAGTTTAACTCGGTGACTTTACATTTAGGGAAGCCAAGCAACTTTTTAATGTTTAATCAAGTGTACACGTTGAGTGCGATGCTCCTGGGGCCAAAGAGAATATAGGCTCCTCTGGAGCTGGTGTTACAGGCAGCTGTGAGCCACAGACTGGGGTGCTCGGGCCCTTTGCACGAACAACACACACCCTTTGTTTCTAAATGTGTGTGAGTGTTTTGCCACCATATGTGTGTGCATCACGTGCATGCCTGGTGCTTGTGGAGGCCAGAAGAGAGCGTCAGATCCCCTGGAAGTAGAGTTACGACCATTGTGAGCTGTTGGGTGGGTGGCTGGGAATCGAACCCAGGTCCTCTGGAAGCGCAGCCAGTGCTCCTAAACACAGAGCCCTCTCGCCAGCCCCTGATAATAGATTTCAAAACACAACTCTCTGTCTGAAGGGATAGAAGATAATAGAAGTAAGCATCTTCAGTGCAGGATCATTCTTTCCAGAAACAAAGACCTGTTTCTAGAATTCTTTAGAAAGGATGCACACATTTAATTATTTTATGTAAATGAGAAATACTGAATTCAAGAAAACTTCTTGTATTAAAGAGTGTCTAGTCTTCCTTGCTCTAAAGACCTTCTGGATCTCAACTTCTTTGACCTTGACCCAGGAAAACCTCACGCCCAGTCACAGTGTCTGTGGGAATTAGCATAACATTAGGATCATTGGGAACGCTAGAATTTGATATATTCTGAGTTTTTTTATTTAACCTCTGGAAACTTGCAAGGAGACAGAACTTAGGCCCACATTTCATTACTTCTAGAAAGAAAGCTAGAGCAACCTGAGAGATGTTTCCAAGTGCAATAAGCAGGCAGATGGTGGCAGATGGTCCTCAGGGTTCAGTGGTAGAGCTGGTGTCCCTGCAGGTTTTCAAGTGTGCCCGACACTTTGGGCTATCTTGGACGCTTCTGCACATCGATCTGATGTGGTTGTGCATGGTATAGCTACCATGCAGCGAGCTAGCAGACCCTTCTAATCAGCCCTGTCTAGACAGATGTGACACCAGTAACCACATCCTTGTAAAGACCTGGGTTCATAGCCCAGCCGAACAGAGCAACAGTGCAAGATTTCATCACTCTGCTCAGGACAGCATGCACTTAAAAACTTGCTAACTATTTATCTCTGGCTTCCATTGACCGTTTTCCAATTGCATCTGACCACAGAGTGACTGAAGCCTTCGAAACAAAACCATGGACAAGTAGGAACACTGTAGTTGAAAATACAATTCAGTGAAACTATCATCATTACTTTTTAGATCGGAATTTGAGTTATTTTTTATTCTCTCCAAGCCAAGCACATCTGAATATATCAGTGAGAAACAGAAGAGAAAATATCTGGCTGAAAAGAAATGCTCTCCAGCTCCAGAAACCCAAACAGAGCCATCTCTGAAAGTCCACTTTCCATTCAGGGGCTCCAGACATTTATAGTTTTAGGAACTTCAGAACAGCCAGGGTTATATTTTAACAAGCTGGAAACAAATCGTTTGACTTTGGTCCATATAGACCGACAGGACAGATGTACCTTGCTTGCAGCAGAAATGCCATTATCCCCACTGAGCAGTGGCAGCCACCCGAGGGCTGGGTAGTCGTACAACACTGCTTTTGTAGCAGTCCTAAATGACAACGTGGTATTGCCAGAGCCTCTCTAGCTATTCCCCGAACCAGCGCTTCACAGCTATGGCCGATTCACAAAATGCAGAGGCTGGCGACTTATGCTTAATCTTGGTGGAGAGCGCGTGTTCAAGGGAGATCCCTGCACTGTGCAGTGGCGTGTAGCATCAATATCCTCAGATCTAAATCAGCTTATCAGTAGTAAACAGATTAATTTGACCCTGAGGGAGAGGAGGTGAGAGCAAATCAGCTAGAGCAAGCCATTTGCATCCTTCATTTCTGAAGATGAATTCTCCATTTATTTTCATCCTGCAATCAGTCACTTGCCAAAGACCTCCGAAATCTCATTTTCTGTTTCTATATCATCTATGCCACTTTCCTCTGAGATGTCCCATTTTTAGGAAGTAGAGATGGTTTGAAATTAAACTCAAATAGGAAGAAAAGAAATCAGCCTTGTTACAATTAGCAAATGTAACCAGCTTATTTGCAATCAACTTAATGCCTTATTACCCTAATGGGAGTTATTGTAATTGATGATAAAATAGGCAGAAAGAAGTTATGCTAAGTGATGATAAAATTGGCATTATTAAATGATGAAAACCCTTTACCTTCCGTTTGGCTCACCCACCCTGTCCCATCCCACCCCATCTCTAATCTACCTGGATTCATCCCTAATGAGAGAAGCTAGATGAAAGTGCTTAAAGCACTTAGGCCAATCAAGAAAATACCTGCAGCTTTTACCCACAGAAGCACAGATGCTGGCCTCCAACTTCAGGGGGCGGAGACAGATGGACAGTGGCAAAAGCGTATAGCTAGTTTTAAGTGTGCACTATGACTTTGCCCAGGGATACACTTCCACGTGTGCCTTATCTGTAGTTTGGCGATGGACCTGTGACGACCAGACTCTGTGTCAAAGAAGGGCCGGAAATGAAATTATCCAGCAGACAGAAAATAATGTAAAGCTAATGAATCAGGTAAACAAGGAGGGTCCTTGAATTCGGGTTAAAGGGCTCCTCCACCTGGGTGCCAGGAACAAATAACAACTGAAATCGTTTATTCTGTACACGATGAAAAGTCACAAACACTGGTCCTGAACGTGTGTGTGGCTCTTATCAACACACGTCAGTTAAACTTAGAGGGAAATAGCTACATATGGGTTCCTAGGTAGGTTAGAGCCCACTCAGGCTTGTCTTGAGACCTCTGATGACATCTTGGTGCCAGCGGGAGTGAGGCAGATGTGAGCGTGCTCTCAAGGGTAAAATGCACAGCAAGCTGCTGCAGATGAGGGAGAGCCTTTGGCCTGGCCCATGATGTTCTCTAATGACAGAACACTGAGCCTTAACCACCTCCTTTCCCTCAGACAGTCAGCTTGTAATAGGTCACTCTGCTCATGTTATCGCCGTATCCTTGGGACAGAGCCTGGAAGGAATACAGCAAATGCTTGTTGAGAGTGCGCCTGTTGGCATCTCTCCAGCTTGCAGAGAGGACTAGAGGAAGCTCAAGATTTATTGTTTCTGGCCCTTCTCATGGTTCCAGTGGTCCTCTACCTGAGTCCTCTGTCTTTCCTGAATCCACAGTTTGAAAATGCTAGGTCATTTCAATTCTTCCTCTGCTGCTACCCCAGTCCTGGCCCCTTCCATCTACACAGCTACCAAAGCCTCTCTCCACTGGGCTTCCTACCTCCACAGGGCAACCAACAGTACAAGGTGGGGTCAAGATCGGGCAGGTATATCTGCAACCTCCCTGGGTCTCTGCTCGGGCATTTGTCCACGTGAATGAAGTGCTCTGTATTGTACAGTTCAAAGTCAACTTCTCAGTTTTGCCTCCTCTGGATGTATGGCACTTTCATACATATTGTTTAAGACTAGGGCCATTTTGCTGTAGCGTGCTTTAAAAAAAAATGTAGGTTTTACTCTTCTTTGGGTATGGCAAAGACAAAATCAGAAACTGACAGCTATCAAAGAGATCCTAAGACGGGATGTGCCACTCGGAGCCGTCTGTGACGCACCAGGAATATCAGAAAGCAGAGCGAAGGAAAACGTGAGCCAGAGGATTTTGTTGTTTTGCAATGGTTGGCCTTTTCTTGAGACTGAACCCCCTCAGTCACTTGCTATGTGCACCTTCTGAGCACCCCTGGGTGGCGTGAGTGCGATCTGGTGACCAGACAGACATAAGTGAGGATTGTCATCCTTTAAAGGGACATAGTGAATATGAGTGTCTTTGTAGAGAGGCTGGGGACGAGGGTCCAGCATGAGGACATGGGTCCTTTCTTTCTGGAAGCAGCCCAGGAATGTGAAGGCCTGGCCAAGGTGCCACCTCTTCAGGGTCTTCCCCTTGGTGCCTGCTGGTCCCTCCTTTGGTTCACCTCCCCAGACTATAGTCCTTCCTTGCAGGGGTCAGAGACCCTTTCTAGTGCTGAGAGCCCCTGCTTCAGGCTACTAATACACCTGCCACACCCCGTGCATCTCGAGTAGCATTTCCTTCCCTGGACCCTATGTTAGCTAGGACCTTAGTCCTCAATGGGGAGGGCTGCAGCCATGACATAGAGCTGGTGCAGGTGAGCATGTGAGCGTTGGGGAAGGGACCAGGATAGGGCCTGAGCACTGGGATGGCTAAGAATGGCCTCGTTTGGCTTCTCTGCCCTTGGAGTCGTGTTTGAGGGTGTGGATGAACTCTGTGTAATTGAAGTTTCCCTTGTTATCAACAAGTGCCTCTTATATATCCTGTCTACCCCCTCAGCTGTGGCACTGTTGCCCACGGTGCTGAGCAGTTTTTATAGGGTGGTCCTCAAGGGTGACACCTGAGGCCTGCTCACTGAAGCAGGTGAAGGGTTAGAGACCATGTCCTGGGTGTATGTGCTGTTCATATTTTCCAGTAACAGAGTGAGAGGCAAGGTGAAGCTGATGGGCTCTAGTGACTCACTGATCATGCCCTTCAGCTTCTCATCCACCGGGTTCTTCCGCGGAAGAACCCCATGCCATGCAGGTCTTCCTTGTCAGTGAAGCTGCCACAGTGCATGATGAAGGGCTCTATCAACTCCTGGATCCAGGACTGGTCAGACATTGTGAAGACATTGGACATAGTCTACTGAGGTCACTTTTTGGTGGCCTTGGCCTTGGTTGGCTCCTGGACATCTTGGCTTTAGGGGCTTCCCTGGTTTCAAGAAGATGCTGGAGGGTATATGGGGCTGGCGGCTGTGGCTCTGGAGCCAGGGGTTTTTTATGGTGGATTCTGCAGGAAGGAATGGGTAAGGTAAGATAAGCAGGGTTAGGTTTGACCAGTGTGAGGAATTGCAGTGAACAGTGGTTCTTGCTAGTTGCCTGACTTCTGGGATAAAGAGTAGTGGTGCAGGATACTAGACCATGACCAGGGGAGCAGCTGGAGATATTTCAGCCCCTACAACAGCGGTTCTCAGCCTTGCTATTTCTGTGGCCCTTTAATCCGATTCCTCATGTTGTGGTGACCCCCAACCATAAGATTATTTTCATTGCTACTTCATGACTGTAATTTTGCTACTGTTATTAATCACAATGTAAATATCTGTTGTGCAGATGATTAGGTGACCCCTCTGAAAGGGTCATTTGACCCTCAAAGGGGTTGTGACTCACAAATTGAGAACCGCTGCCCTACAAGTTGGGTTAGGCCCGACCATGTCAAAACATCAGGAAATACCGGGGAGTAGGGAAACCCATGAGTAATACAATGGTATAAGAAAAAATATAATTAAGCTGTCCAATAATGATTAACCAGCAGTTCTTACCCTATTGTAGAGCTCTCCACCCCAAGGGCTCACTCTAGTATAAACTCCCACTCCCAGTGCCAGACTTCATCTTGATCTGCTAGAAAACACTCAACACCAAGGGGAATTAGACAGGTGTTCATGTCTGCTCCCCGGAGAGCTGCCGATCCTGACACTGAGATGCGCCCCACGCCTCCACCCCAGCGCCGACAGCCCACGGTGTCTGAAAGCCGCTGTGGTCCATTTCCTTTACAACTGACTCTTAGGAATCAAGCCAGTCATCTGACCAGCTGGCCATCACCGTTTGCTGATTCATAATGCTTAAAATAGTCTCTCAAACTATTTTGTGAATTTTTAATAGGCTTTTTCTGTGTGACTGGATACTGAATTCTGAGTGCGGCCATTCTGCCCGGCCTCTGATTACTTAAGAACTTGGCCGAGCCCCCAGAGGCATTTTTCCATACCATAGACTTTTATTCCAGCTTGAGGACGACATCAATTCTGCCTGATTACTCACGTTCCTGTTTTATTCACATTTAGTCATTAGTCAGGTTTGTTAAAAATGGTGGCCTCTCCAACATGTCGTTACAGGCAAACGTGATTTCCCTTCAGAATTCATTTGAAGAGTATTCTAGAAAACTACCTCCCCTCTGTTTTCCCCCAGAAAACACAAGGAAAAAATGAGAGTAGAGACTTTTCCATTTCTTATCTATTCCTAATTATCTTTCTTTAACAGAGAAATATCTTGGTCTTTTTAATCACTAGTTTTTATATTTTAGTAGATTTTTAAGATTAAAGATTTAGCACATATGTACATATATAATTTTAAAGACAGAAAAATAGTTTTACTGAAATGCCAGATTATATATATATGCATATGTGATATGTCAGATCCATGTATATGGATGTATGTATATAAATATCAACATGTACAAATATGTCTATGGATACATACATGTATACATGCACATATATGTACATGAGATATATGCATATGTAGATATAGACATGTATCTGATACTTATATATACATGTTGCTTTAAGCACTCTGTAGATTCTGATCTACACATAGGTATGTAACATAAAGGGCATAAAACTTAGAGCACTTAGTTGCACATGAGGCACAAAATACATAGGATCAGCTAATGCCCAACTGCTTGTTTCTGAAGGTGGTCACTGCAGGCTAGAGCTTGCTTGTGTGAATGGCAAGTGGCTATTTTACACAGGGTTTCTCCTTTAGTCCCCTGATGGCCTCCATTAGACAGACAGAAACACTGAGCTGAGGCCCAGTGAGCCTGGGAATCTTTCTGAGTCTTCCAATTGCAGAGTCCGGTGTGCTGACTCTGCCCACACCCCGGCTACTCTCCCTGAGCACCTCCAGCACCGTGCACAGTTGCAGGAACTGCAGAGCTCTGGCCATCCTCATGGATATGTGTGAACTGTACTCCTCCCTAACCCCTCAGTTACAGCAATTCAAATAGAGTTCTAGTCTGATGAAGTTTCTGCCCCCACTGCGGTGCCCAGCTGAAGGAAACCTTGATGTGGTGCGCCGGTTCCCACCTGGGAGTTCCCACACAGAGCCAGACGGCCCATGGCTGACTCTTGGTTTGCTCTTTACTTGTGACATTAGGAAAGTCACTTAACCTCTTTGAGTGTCAGCTTTCTTGTTTGTCAAGATGGGGAGGAAATCTGCTTCCTGGAATGGTTGTGAAAATAAGTGAGAAATTGTGGTGAAAGTGTTTTGTAAACTGCAATTAATACAAATGCAAGCAATTAAGAAAATTTCAGTCGAATTGCAACACACTGAATGCCCACAGCCAGACACTCCTAGCTGCCTACTCTCAGGTATTGGCTGTCCCAGGGCCTCCAGACCTGTTGGAGATAGAATCCCATAGACACCAGTGACTCATGTGAAGACAAACATTCCTTTGCACACAAGGTCCTCTTTATCTCTCTTTGTAAACCAGTAAGACAGAAACACCATTCTTGTACTCTCCCTATTCAAGAAGAGACCATACTCATAGTCAGGCCCACAAAGCTGATACTCATAAGAGAAAATGTGGACATCCCAAACAGAGGCCTGGCTAGGTCCAAGAAAAGGAGAAGGACTGAAGGGGTAGAGGGCTGGCTCTGCCCCAGGAAAGGGCTTGACTAGAGGTATTATGGTTTGGATGTAGAATACTCCCATTGACTTTCATGCTTTACTTGTTGATTCGTAGCTGCTGGCCATGTTTTGGAAGGTTGTAGAACCGGTCGAAGGGAGAACCTCACCTAGATCAGGCATGTGAGGTTTTCTACCCTGGCCTTACTTCCTATCAGCTCTCTACTTTCTGACCTGCGGAGATGCGAGGTAGCAGATAGAGCAAGCGCCCACTGTCCCAAAGATGCCTGCCACCATGCCAGATTGTATCCCTCAAACCACCAGCCAAATAAACCTTTCTCTCTTATGTTGTTTATTTTCAAGTTTTGCTCAGAGAAATTTGAAAATATGTGATTATCCGTGTGATGGTTAGCCCTTTAGAACTGGTTTGTGGTAATAATGGGGAAGAGACTGGGGCTGTGGACTGGAGAAGCCTTAAAGTGTTGTCAGCAGAATTCAGATAAAGGATTCTTCTAGGAATCAGAAGATCAAAATGCCAGTAGAAAGGAGGGTAGAAAATAGCATGCGTGTGAAGTTTCAGAAGAGAGTAAGAACTCGGCTGGTAATTGGGCTAGAGGACAATTATATCCTGAAAAAAAAAATCTGGTTACATCCATCCTATATCCAGAACACTTGAGTGAGACTGAATTAAAAAGTAACGAACCAATTTGTTTGACAAATGAAATTTCAAGACCAAGTAACATTTAGGCCATGGTATGGTTGTTGCTTACCACATTTACCCAGATTTACAGCGGTGGAAAGTAGAATAGGAAGATAGGGGGGAAAATGTACACTTTGGTGAGAAAAGGAGTGTGGGTGCAATTAAACTTGAGCACAGAGCAGGAGTGGACAGTGGCAGTAACGGTTTACAAAGCTAGCACCTGGGGTGGTGGCGCACACCTTTAGTCCCAGCACTCGGGGCAGAGGCAGGTGGATCTCTGTGTCCAATATTTCCTTGCTTTGCCTCCCTCTATTCCTCCCTTTAGAACGTGAATGTTTATTACGTACCATCGAATATTGGAAGTCTGCAGTTTAAGGTTTGTTGTTGTTATCAGTTAAGAGTTTGCCTTGAGCCTCAGAGCAGACCTTGGACTTTTGAACGGTGTTGAACTGAAGACAATTTGCCTTATGAGATTGCCAGGAGCCTAGGGTTACCAGGGCAGGGCTTAATTTGAATGTGAAGTGTTCCCAATAGGATAATATGTTTCAGAGGGAGATAGAACCTTTAGAAGTAGAGGGCCCCTGGGGTGGGCCTTGAGGTTTACAGCCTTCCCCTGTGGTCTGTGCTTTATGACAGTGTGGGCATGCAGGTGATACACGGTCCCACTGCATGGATCCTCCCGCATCTTATTTCCACCCCCACAATGGACGTATCTCCTTAAACCAAGAGCCAAGGTAAACTTCTCCTCCTTAAGCTGCTTCTTAACAGGTATTTGGTCACAGCAATGAGAGAAGATGTCATGGCTTTCGTTTTAATTGAGGTGAAATTTACATAAGATTAACCATCCTAAGGTGTAAACTCAGCTGTATGTCTACAAAATTGACAACTGTTTTCATTTAGTTTCAAAACATTTCCATGGCCACTATCTTAGTCCGCTGTGTGTGTACTTAAGCCTGAGTAGTTTGTAAAGAATTGTCATATTTATTTCACATGCATTGCAGTCTGAGACCAGGGTATCAACTCCAGCTTCTGGTAAGGACCCCAATGCAAATGGCTCCTCAGGGTAGGCATTCATATAAAAGAGGTCACAGGTGAGAAAGAAAGCAAGAAAGAGCCAAGAATGACAAGCTTGGTTTATAAAAACCTTCTCTTTAGGTAGCAATTGAGTTCCATTAGGCTGGCATTAATCCTTTCTGAGGACAGAAACCCTTGTGATCTAACTCTCTGTCACTGGTACCCACCTTTGAAAGACCCATTACTATTCAGTAAGATTACACTGGGACCAAGTTTCCAATGTATGAATTTGGGGGATAAACCACATCCAAGATATAGCAGCCACCAATGGAGGCCCCGAGGGGACGGGGGAAGTGGAAGCTATGAAGTCTATGACATAAACCATACACCACTAACTCCAGGCAAATGATCACGGTGACTTCTGTGGATCTTGTGTAAATGGAGAGCAGTGGAGAACCTTAGAGAAGGTTCATATCAGACCCTATCTCAGGGTGAAAGCCATAGGGACTTAAAGGGATGGGATCAGACAGAGAAGTACCTGGGCTAGCAAGAATCATCCAGAGCAACTGAACTGGGGAGCACACAGTAAAGCCAAATGTACCCCAAAACAACAGATGACTTCTATCTGGGTTATACAAGTAATTCGTGATTCTAAAAGGCAGCTTCTCATTCAGCATAGGAATTTTCTAGCACATGAAAATGTCCTCATAATTGTCGTCGTTGTACCTTGCATTCCTGAAGCTACTGTGCTTCTTCACACAGCCACTGCACATTGTCCACAAAGCCAGGACTCTCTGCTGTTGGCTTTCGTGGTCATTTCCAGGTACATTTCCATCTCTGTTGTTTGCCTTGGACTCATGAAATTGCGAAGCACAAGAGGGCAGAGGTGGGTGAAGAGTCAAGCTCCAGTCTTTCTGGCTTTGGCCTCTCAGAAGCATGCAGGGTCTGCAGCTTCTTGGAGCTACAGCCAGGCCCACACACAGCTGGGCCTCTCCTGTCTGCTGCCACCTCTCCTGCATTGGGGAGCCAGCCCACATGCTTAAATTTCTTTTCTGGTACATTGCTGACATTTCAGTTACTTTGCTGAAAAGTCATTTGAAAAATCTTCACCTCTTCCTCCTCCTCCTCCTCCTCCTCCTTCTTCTTCTCATTATGATGATGAGACAGGGGACAGGGGCTCACAGGGTCTCAGCTCTGGCTGTCCTGGAACTCACTCTGTAGACCAGGCTGGCCTTGAACACAGAGATCTGCCTGCCTCTGCCTCCCGAGTGCTGGGGTTAAAGGCAGTGTGCCACTATACCCTGCTAAAATCTTTATTCTTGAGAACAAACTGTACCTATGTACTCCTGAGCTAAGAGGGTATTTTATTGAGGATTCCCGTATGTTGTGATTACTGAGTGCATAATTACCCTTCTGGGTAGGGCAGCAAATATGACTATTGACATGGTGGGGAGAGATTTATTTTCTGAGACATATTTGGCAAAGCAAATCTGGCTTCTAACAAGACAAGAATGTAATGAATTTTCCTCTATTTTTAGCCACACATAAACCCCTTTAATAGGTTTGAGCTCACAACGCCATGTTTGTCGTGGCCTAGAGTTAAAGCCATGGGAGGATTTGAAGAAACAGTATATCTATCCAATTCTATGCATTTGAGGATCTGCACGTAAGACAAGAGTTTGCAAGACCCTGGGTATTGTGGCCACCCCAGAACTGGGGGCCTCGGACTGTCCACATATAGGAAGGAAAGGATTCAACTCTGTTTTCTTGGAAGCAGGTCACCAGAGAGAAAATGTCCACTGCGTTTTAGTGTCTATTTGGATTCTATGGGAGGGCATGATTTAAAGGAAGACCATTATAGAGCTCTTTGAGTGTGTGTGTGTGTGTGTGTGTGTGTGTGTGTGTGTGTGTGTGTTAAAATGAAAGAGGAAGGAAAGGACTCCTTATGGTTAAGGTCATTGTCAAACTCAAAGCATTTGAGGCGATAATCCTTGCAAAATCTTAACACAGAAAGAGAGCCCTTGCCCTAACCCATGCATATGGCTAGACTTCTGTAGAGTTAGAGAGGCAGACCCAACATTGGCAATCAGAGAGATGAAAGAATGATCAACTTTGGCAAGGGAGATCAAGGTCATGGCCAAAGCTAGCATTACACAAAGGCTTCATCATGTCCCCATCCTTATAGAAGGCAAGTGCATTGGAGGCTCAAAGAGCAAACAAGGAAGGATAATATTCTTGATCTCAGAGGGAAAGGGCCCCAGAGAATATGTGAGTAGCTTCAGAATGCTGAAAACTTTCTGAAAGGCCACTAGGCTAGGAGCCGAGGGAACATGAGCTGGAGAGGGAATACTTGGGGACCAGTGGAACTCACGTTAGGGTTGCTAGGGCTGCAGAGCTCTTCTTGTGCTCCCTTACTTCCGAGCTACTGACTTGGATGAACGAAAAATATCCCGGTTCAGGTTGCTGAAGTCTACAGGTCACCCCATCTTTGTTCTGTTTTTACTGAATGAGCAGAGTTCAGAGACCCTTGGATTTGAGATGCAATGCCAGCACTGGCTAGGGAATGTACCTGCAGGCACTTCCTGTTATATCTACGTGAGCTAACTTTGGGAGACAGGGCCAGTGCTCTCTGAGCTACTAATGAAAGTCCCAACCTGTCCTTTGCAGCCCCTGTACCCCTCATTCTGAACTAAGTTGTACCCCTGAGTGTCCCACAAACAGAAGGCAAAAGAATGGGACTATGTTTTCACCGTGTTTTCAAAAGAACCTGGACATGTTTTTAATTAATTTTTTTTCATACAAGATATGTTGATCATGTTTTTACCCTCTGTAACTCCCTGCCCACCCAACTTTATGTTCTTTCTCTATCTTTTAAAACAAAAACAAACAGAGCAAGAAACACATGCAAAACACACAAAAAAAAACATAAATCAAAATAAACAAGACCAATAAAACAAACAAACAAAAATGCCCCAAACAAAACAAAATGAAACCACAAAGTCTATGAAAATGCCATTGAGTTCATGAGACCATGTTCTTCTGAGTTTGGGGCATGTCCTGAAATATGGTTCATATACTCGCTGCAGCTCTGTTGGAGAAAACTGATCTTTCTTTTGAAGTAGGTATTGATTACAGAGAGCTTCTTGGTTAGCAGTGGGAGTCTGTGCCCATTTACCCTATTCAGTGCTGGAACCCTGTCTGGCATGAACCTGTGCAGGCCCTGTGCATGCTGCCACAATCTCTGTGAATTCTTATGTGTGTCATTCCTTTGTGTCTGGAGGATACTGCTTCCTTGAAATCCACTATCACTCTTAGTTATTAATAATCTTTTGGCCTCCTCTTCCTCATAGCTCCCTGAGCTTTCAGGGGAGGGCTTTGATGCTGACACCTCATTTAGGATTGAGTGCTCGAAAGTCACCCCACCTCTTCTCTCTCTCTCTCTCTCTCCCTCTCTCTCTCTCTCTCTCTCTCTCTCTTTCCACATTGTCCAGTTGTAGATCGATACATTAACTCCCACTTACTGCATAAAGAAGCTTCTCTGATGAGGACTGAGCAAGGCGCTGATCCTTGATCAGATGAATAAGTGGTCCAGATCTTTTCCCATTCTGTAGGCTGCCACTTTGGCCGAATGACAGTGTTCTTTGTCATACAGAAGGTTTTCAGCTTCATGAAGTCACATTTATTTTTGTTCTTGGTGCCTGCGCTATCAGAGTTCCAGAAAGTTCCAGAAAGTCCTTCCTATGGCAATGAGTTCCAGTCTATTCCATACTTTCTCTCCTATAAAGTTCTGTTCTATCAGATTCAAGAATCTGGGCATGTTCTTGCTGTGTCCTCTTTCCCTTTCCATGAGCCAGTGAGGTGGGAAGACTTATCTTAGTTACTGAGAAATTAAGTCACAAAGGCTCCATCTACTACTTGCCAAAATCAAAAGCCCTCTGATAAATCATATATCCTCAACTGTGGGAACAAGTCACCACAGCTCCACCCCAACCAGCGAACCACATATACCTTGTTGGTATGGTTTTCAGTATAATATCCTTTTGGAATGCATGCAACATAGATATAAAGTATTCATTTTAACCTCTGTACACTTTAAAATGATAGTATACAGAGAACATTCTGCAAGAGTCTGCCCTGCATTAACACAAACCAGTAGACCAGTAATAGGGAAGTGGAAACCAATCAAATTACCCAGTTAAAAATACTTTTTAAAAAATATTTTTAAAGATGTGTGTGTGTGTGTGTGTGTGTGTGTGTGTGTGTGTGTGTGTGTGTGTGTGTATGCAGTACCTGCAGAGGCCAGCAGAGGGCAATGGATCCTCTAGAGCTGGATTTACAGGCAGTGTGGGCACTGAGACACTGAGCTCTCTCTCTCCAGCCCTACAAACACTTTTAAATATAAGAGCCCATTAAAGCTTTTTAAAAGGACATTTGTTACTTTCTAAGTCTGTTGCTGTTTTCCACCTTGTCTTATTGGGTGTATTGAGAGCATAACACAAGATGCAGCTTCTTGACAAATGCCTAACTGCACAGTAATGTGTGTTAATTGAACGCTCCCCAGCGTAGATGTTTCGAAGCTATTTGCTGCACTCCAAGTTCCTCAGCACCACCCTGAGCCCTTTACCATGTTTGCACGTGTCTGCCAGTCCCTTTCTAGCTGGAAAAGCCTTATTTGACCCATAGGTGTTAACTAGGGAGGTGATAAGATACACAACACTGTTCTGGCTTCATTTCTTCAGCCAGATGTTTTGGTCCGCATAAAATACACTCAGACTTTAAGATTTTCCGTGTGAACCACTGTGGGGACTCTGCTCCAAACTTTATGCTCTAAGCTCACACAGTTAAATGACACACATGTGAGGCCCTCTATCATTACTTGATTCCCTAATGTACAGAAATCCACTGCCTTGTGGATTGTCTTTCCTGTAATGTATGATGAACCTATTCTTCATAAATTTTTCTGTTGTTTTATATGTGTAAATAGAAAGGCCAAACAATCACATTTTACCTTCTAAGAAATTATGCTCTTGGAGGAGGGCATTCATGAAAGTTTGTTTAAATCGGGGAACAGAGAAACCTAGATCCATCACAAAGACAGTTTCCAATGCTTCCCTATAGTGATGAAAATAGCCACCCATACCCTTATAGATCCATGAATGCCAGCTAATGCACTCAGTAACTGAAAATAAACAGGTGTGATTTTAGTGTGATTTCACTTGCATTTGAACCCTTGGTCCCCTAGTTGGTGACACTGTTTTGGGAAGTGAGTTCGTTTCTTTTTGTTGCTGTGATAGAATACCCTGAAAGAAAGCAAGTTGGAGGAGAAAGAGTTTATTTTGGGTTGCATTCCCAGAGGGGATATGATCCATCATGGTGGAGAAGGTGTGGCAGCCATAGTATTGGGCACTCAGTGGTCAGGACGCAAGTGGGAACAGGGTGTAAAATCTCAACGCCCACTGCAGTACTGTATTCCTCCAGCAAGGCTCTTTCTTCCAAAGGACTCCATAACCTTCCCAAACAGCACCTCCATCTGGAGACCAAGCATTTAAATACTTGAGCCCACACGGAACATTTCCCATTCAAACCAGGAAGACCGGCAGAGCCTTCAAAGAGTCTCACTAAACAAAGCCGACCATGACAGGAGGGCTTTGAGATTTTGTAGCCCAAGCAAATGTCACACTTTCTGTGTGCTCTCTGCTCTGGGTCTGCTGAGATGTGAGCAAACAGCTGCTTCCTCCTCCTGCTGCCCACGCCCGTGCATTCATGCCATGATGGACCGTGTCCCTTCAAATCAACCTCTCCTCGCTTAATTTGCTTTTGTCAGATATTTTGTTGCGACAGTGAAATGTGACTAATACGAACATAAACTTCCAAATCCTTGAGTACTCTTGGTTGCATTTTGACTCCCTGTACTAAATGTGGACCGTCTCTGTCTCGGGGAGTATCCCTCATGTTTACACAGTGTGACTGCGCCCATAGATGCGTTTACACGGATAATAACTGGAAATGGAGCAATAACTTTCACACATATAAAAATAACTGATAAATCAACCAAAGCAAACAAAACAAAGCAAGATCTCTAAACTAAACGAAATGATGACAATTCAGCCTCAGCTCCTACATGCCAGGCTGTGTTGGTTGGTCAGGACAGAAGCAGAACAAGACAGACAAGCTCATGACCCTCGGGGAATTTATAATCTGAGTTTGGGGGGATCTGACAAGAAAATGTGTGGTTAGTGTCGCTTTGTAAACATGCAGCAAAAATGCAATCCAAATGGGGAGGGAGCAGTCAAGGACGATCTAAGCCAGGCTTGGACATTCAAGTACCTGCAGCCTCAGGATGCTGCCTGTTTCCTGCTGTTCTCATCGCTTTAAACTGCTGGTCCAAAGATAAGCAAGTTAGCCAGGTTAAGGAGACAGAGCTGAGGGCGGGGACACATGTATTAGGGTCGGGCCAGAAGGAGGGCCAGTGTAAGGAGAGTTTTAGGTATAAGAATATGAGTAGACACTCCAAACAAAGCCACCTGAGAAATTTGGAAAATCGGGTACCACTGAGGAACTGAGTGGAAGGGAGACATGGCGTAGATGGGCTGGCTGGGCAAGCAGGGCCAGTGACACAGGACCTTGTTGGTCCAGTATGATAGGCATTGATAGTTGACTCACCACCAGCCATGGCTTCTTTGGGACTGAACAGGAGTGAAAGCCCCTCCTTAGCAGGATCTAAACCAATCATGGTAATCCCATTTACCTTCCCAAAGATTGGCTTTGCACTGGCGGAAATACTCAGCAGAGCAGTTAATTCTCCAAGGGTTCCCTGAGACCCGGATAGTGCCACCGATGTCTGCTGTATAGCTGCATTTTGTCCATACATGTCTGGCCATGATAAAACTTAATTTATTAATTAGGTACAATAAAAAGTTGACAATAACAGCTAATAATGAAATTGAGCAATCATAACAATGATGATGACAAAGGTTGTGCAAATGAGTCTCTTCTTCCCACGTCTTACTTGCTATACCATAGGTCTTAACAACGCCAGCATTTGATTTTTCTCTCCCATACATACTGAATTGAGGGCATATCCTTTTCCTTAAATAAATCACTTTAGCTCTCTGTGGCACATCTGAATTACCAGCAGCACTATTATTTTTCTTTGCAACACAGAGAAGTCAAGTGAGGGCTACCTGGAGACACACACCGAAATACTTCATCAGTTAATCTGATAACTGAGATAGACATTAAGTGGTTAATGTTGGGCTAACACATCCAGTGTAGATACACTGGGCAAAAATCTGATTCTGGTCATGGGCAGAATGGAGCAAAACGATGTGAACTTTCATAAGGATTCTCAGAACAACATGTTGTTTAAAAGCGTATCGATTGCTTACTTCTGGAATTTCTCATAAAATAACTTCAGTCAGCAATTGACCCTAATTCAATTTGAACTAGTTTAATTCTTTGAAATCAAAACCATGGAGAAGGAAAGGACTAGCATGTTTGCTAACCGGATGCTGGGAGGAGGAAGCTTTCTACAAAAGTTCTCTCACTGGTTAAGTTTCATAGGAAGAGCATCCCTTGCCTCTTTCCTTGTGGGGATAAGCACCCTGGCTTGCTATCTTGGAACCAGAGGGGGGAAAAAACTAGTCTCAGAAGACAGATCAACGCATCAAAAAAGTATTGTCACCAAAAAACAAAACAAAACAAAAACCCATTTGATCTGACTGGAGTTTGTTCGGGCCTCGTACGTGCTGTCACAACTGCTGTGGTTCTGTGCGCAACTGCCCTGTTGCACCCAGAAGACAGTTTGCTTATAGTTGTCCACCTCCTCTGGCTCTTACACTCCTTCCACCTCCTCTTGCACACTGATCTCTGAACCCTAGTTGGTCACTCCAAGGCTGTTTGGGACACTATTGCACCAGTGGGTAGATCTCGCCAGGGCAGCAGTTATTGCAGCTCTCGGTGTTCACTGCTGGGTGAGATGATTACTTTCCTCCTCTGTAGCATGCATAGCACCTTCCAGCACTATGAAAGCTTCTAGGTCAGCACAAGATTGGTTCCCCCATGTGGTGTCTTCAGCAATAGCTAACGGGAAGGTACTAGGGAAGGCATCTGGAAATGTTAATAGCTGCATTCCAGTTGTTTGAGTAGCTTTATGGTTGCAGTGTGTTGTGATTTATGTTCTTATGCATTTCTATCTACATTGTATTTTCTAGTGATAAAAATGTAAATTAATAAAAAATAAACTCAAAATGTATAGGTCAAATGAATTTTTTAAGTTCCCTTCTCTTGGGGCCACAATTCTGTCTGTTTGCTTGCTTTCTTTTGTTGTTTTATGGTTGTCCTAGATGTCTCCATATTCTCACCGACTCCCTTCAGGCACCCCAAGAGCAACTTAAAAGGCTAAGTCACAGTTGCATGCTTCTTTGCAAGGTTTTTGTTTTTTTTATATACCAAGTAAACTCAGAAGAATGCAAGGAAGAATTAAGAGGTTAACCTTTCAGCGACTTCTTATGTTCTTTGCTAATGGTCACGTTATAAATGTTACTGCCTTGACAGACATTGGCATAGAAAATTAAGTACCAAAATGTGCAGAATAGAGATCAGCTGCCTGGATGAAAATCCCAGAGATCACAGTGAAGAGCACTGTTTTAATACCTGTCAGCTAACAAACCACCAGGACATGGTGAGGAGGCAGGAGACCAGGCATATTTACGTATGTATGTATGTGTGTGTGTATGTATATACACACATATATATACACATATACACACACACACGTATATATACATATATATGTACATGTATATACACCCATATACAGATATATATGTATGTATATGTATGTATATATATATACACACATATATATATACACATATACACACACACATGTATATATACATATATATGTACATGTATATACACCCATATACAGATATATATGTATGTATATGTATGTGTATGTTTGTATATATATATGTATGTATGTGTATGTGTGTGTGTATATATATGTATGTATGTATGTGTGTATATATATGTATGTATGTGTGTGTATATATATGTATGTATGTGTGCGTGTATATATATGTATGTATGTGTGTGTGTGTGTGTGTGTATATATATATATATATATATATATATATATATATATATATATATATATATATATCATGTGCACATAAGTACAGGTACCCATGGAGATCAAAAGAGGGGTTTTGGATCCCTTGGAGCTGGAGTTATAGGCAGTTGTGAACTTCCCAGATATGAATGCTATAATCTGAATTCAGGTCCTCTGGAAGAGAAATACGACCTCTTAACCAGTGAGCCATCTCTCCAGCCCCTGCACTGTGCTTCTGAGTGCTTCTCTAAAAGTGCTGAGTTACTGATGAGTTTTGTGAAACTACAGCAGTACATGGGGTGGAAAATGTGAATCAGCAAAGTCAGACCAAGTATATAGACCCTACAGGGGAGCTGGAAACAGTCAGTGTCAATTGCATTTACATTTCCTCTTCTATAGTACAGTAAAACCAATATGTGGAAAAACTATAAGAAATTTGTTTTCGTACAAATCTCCAACAGTAAGTGGGAAACAGCAAATATCGGTGAAGATCTGAAGAATGCTTATCCAGAATGTTTATCCATGGCTCCATTGGTAGTGCGAATGTAAAACAGTGAAATCGCTGTAGAAAACAAGAGTTCGGTTTGTCACAGTATTAACCACAGACTTACTGTGTGGTCATTCCACCCATTAGTGTACACTCGAAAGAATTAAAGGCAGAACTTCACAGATATTGGTACACCCAGGTTTACAGCAACATTCACAATAGCTAAAGATAGATCGGATCACACAAAATATGGTATAACCATTTAATGGAGTATGATTCAGCCTTATAGAAGAAGGCAATTCCGAGACATGCTACCAAGGGTAGGTACTGTGCTCTCCAAGGATGACAGTTTTGGAACCCCACTGATGCAAGGTGTGCAGTCTTAAATACTTAGAGACACCCTGCTGAGTGAAGTAAGTCAGTCATCAAAGTATAAATATGGTATGATTCCACTTGTACAGGATATCTAGAATACACAAATTCATAGAGAAAGAGAGAATAAAATCGTAGTTAGTGAAGGCTGGCAAGGGGAGCAGGATGGAGAATAATTAAGTCTGATAGGTACAGAGTTTCAGTTTGAGAGGAAGTAAAGAGCCTGGAGAGAGTGGTGGTGATTACTACACAGTGTAAACATCCTTAATGCCACTGAACTGCACACTTAAAGATAGCAGGTGTTTATGCTACATATTTTTACCACAGTAAAAGTAACCAGGTCTTGTTAAGCCAATGCAAGCTCTATTAATGGCATTCAAAGAAGGCTCTTCAGTGACAAGGCATTCTGCCAGTTAACTGAGAGCATTCTTCCTCAGCAGTCTGTAAAATGTTGCTTCGTCTCAACAGGGCATCCCAGATTCCTGAACCACAGTCACGTACCTTCCTTAGCTTCTCCCTCTATATGCAAAAGTCCTAGTTAGGATTTCAGCTTTAATGAGGAAAAGGTGTGCCTTGCGGTGTCACTCCTGACCGGCGATGAGGATCTGCTCCCTAGCCAGCTCAATTCTAGGACCTGGGATCAGAAACTTCCTGCCTTTGATGAACATATGGCTATCACTACTGCTGCTTGACAGTAACAGCAGCAGCAGCAGCAGCAATAATGGTAATAATCTTCCTCCTCTTCTCATTCATTTATTTGACTGGTTGCAATGTATGCATGTATGTGTGTGTGTGTGTGTGTGTACGCGCGCACACTCTGTGGCACACATGTGGAGGTTAGAGGACAACTTGCCAGAGTTGATTCTTTCCTTCTACCATGTGAGTTCCGGAAATCAACCTAGGGTTGTCAGGCTAGGTGGCAAGCACCTTTGCCCTCTGACCCATCGTCTTACAGCACCATGTGGTTTCCTTTATTAACCGGGTAAAAGCCAACCCTAAATGTCTAAGTAGAGCCGTAAGTAGCCATCCGTGTCTGCAAGCCCAGAAATGGGAAGGCTGGCTACAAATCTGAGGCCAGCCTGGGTGACTTAGACCCTGTCTCAGAAAGAAACAGATTTAAAATAAAAAAAATGCTTAGGTGGGATTGTAAGCCTTGGAGCAGGAACGTAAAGAACAAAGTTAAGTTTAACTCTGTATGGGGCAAACCCCTGTGTCCCTGTGGCCCTCATCTGGAAAATGGAATGCTTGATGTAACCTGCAGGCATCCCGAAACAGTTCTCGACACCCCTGAAAATAATCCAGCAAAATTCAGACAAAGGGAAGAGTCGACAGGCCAGCAGAGAGGCCGTGGATACACCCAGCAGATAGGTCCCTCCCCTTCTAGCAGATATGGAAAGAAATTCCCAGACATGTTCCCAAGGGTGGCCACTGTGTTCTCCAAGGGTGATAGTTTCCGTCCTCACGGATGCAATGTGATCTCAGAGGCATGCTGCTGAGCAAAATAAGCCACTCACAAACGAGTGAATACTGCGTGGTTCTGCTTACGTGGAATATCTAGAATACAAAACTTCAGAGACAGAGAAGGAGCAAAAGATTGGTTACCTTAGGCTAGACAGGAAAGCAGGGTGGAGAGGGTAATTAAGTTTAATTGGTAACTGGAGGCTAGCCTGGACCACTTAGTGGGATCCTGTCTCAGAACAAACAAACACAACAGGTGTCTAGGTAGACCTGAAGGCTGGAGCCGAACTCTGCAGTGACTTCTTCCCTTCACCTCCCAGCTTCCTAGCTTCCTGGCGGGATCAGCAGGTGGGCGCCTGAGTTCTGGCCAAGGGCACATGACTACATAGCCTGTGTGTATGCTCAGGCCGTATACTGCAACATCGCAAGCAGATTCTCCATTCTACCCTTCGTAGCAACTCTTAGCGGTCGCTGTTTGAAGATTGTTATGCTGAGATGGAAAGTGGCCAGCTCCTGTGCCCAATCCATTGGTAATGTGATTTTCACATGGCCATCACTTTAGATTCTGTTTTGATTCGGGGACTAGTCTATTTTGACAAAAAGAAGAAAAAAAGAAAAAAAGCAAATGCGAGTTCAATTAAAAGTCTTCATATATTAGAAGCTTTGGAGGGAGGAGGTCACTGAAGTGTGCCCCAGAGACCGCAAATGAAAAAGACGTTTCAGCCATGGTAGAAGCATAAGAATTTAGAATTTAGAGACTTGGGTATAATTTATTTTGAGAGCTGAAGAAAAATATTTGATGTTATAACCCATCCCCATGACCACCCCACCCCCCAAATCCTCTAAAACACATCCAAATATTCTATACCCCCATGCGATAGTGTTGCCAGGACATCTGAACATGATTCTGGATGGATCCAGTGACATGGAAACAAAATATGCAGCACTGTAAGGAAGGCAAGTCAGTGTGGAGCCTGGGTGTGTGGACTGCCAGGCAGCTGCGGAGCTAACCTGAGCTCTGTCTTCAATTATGTAAAACAGCAGGAAGAAAAAGGAGAAGCAAGACTAGGCAGGGGCGAAGAAACCTCCAAAGTTGGAACTCTCTAGGCTCCTCCCAGGCAGGTGAACTCTATGGCCCACACTGCCAGGGAGGAAGGGCTGCCTCCATCAAGGCCTGATGGAGGGGCCTGCTCATCCAAAGCTGCATCCTTGGTGCCCCAAGATGGATGTGGGTGGAGAAGAGGTAAAGGAGGGTGTGCAGGAGAGAGGAAGGGACCAAGAGACAGTGGGAGGAGGGTGGGAGGGAAGGAGAGAGGAAAGAAAAGAGAAAAGGAAAGAAGGAAGGTCAGTGGAGAATTGGCTGGACTTAGCAGGAGGGAGCTTATTAAAAATATTTAACAAGTGTTCGAATCTCTCTCCATACTCCAGGATACCCCAAAGGTCAGTTGGCACCTTGCCCATGACCAGATGACTTAACACAAGTAAAAATGGTCAACATTTAGGAAGAAAGCAAAGCAAATCTCTGGACTCCCATGATTCCCAGAAGGGATTTCTGCCATCTAACTAACACCCTTGAGAGCATTTTACTTTAACTTCTGATCCAAAGACGAAGGTGAAGATTTTGCATGAAGGAGCAATGATTGTAAGGTGCTTATCCTTGCCTGGGAGTGGGAAATGGCTTTGAGGGGTAGATTGGGGTCAGGCTGGAGACAGAGATGGCAGGCACACCCCTGATGGGTGCTCAGCTCAGGACCTGTGCACTTGCTATGTCCTCTACCTAAAAGGCTCTCCCTCAGTGCCTCGGGGCGGGGGGGTGGGGGTGGGGGCGGCGGGAGGAGGGCAGTTCTGGATGTTTCCCTCCTGTCTGCCAGTTCTTTACTCGGATGTGTTCTCTTGAAAGGTCTTCTTTGATCTCAGCGAGCTCCATGTCTTTGCTGTGTATTTCTTTCGTTGCAGTTATTTCCCCTGCCATTAAATTATATCTGTCTGACTTCCAGCGTGGTGTGTGTGTTGTTGCATATCCTGAGTTCTCAGGACCTTGAAGAAGTCCTTAGAACAAAGGATCAATGAGTACCTGCTGGCTGGTCTCGCTAACACATCAGTAGCAAGAGGCATACAGAGAGTTTGGGAACTCAGAATATGGGAACTGATATCCGGTAGCTTGCCTGGCCATGAGAGCTCTGGGGTAGGCTGGTGTGGGGCTCAGTTTGGACTCTACTAATAAACTATCCGCTAATTGACATGTGGGTGGGAGACGTACTGTGGAAGATGGCAGGGGGTGATTTTTACTGATAAACCACACCAGCAGAAGGGAGCAGGATTAGTGGAATAGACACAGATATTTGGTTACAGCGCATTCAGAGAGAAGTTGGGAGCTGACTTGGGAAGTAGGAGCTCACTTGAGCTCTGGGGGTAAAGGAAGTGGATTTGAGATTAGGAGGAATCCTCCCGCCCAGGGCAACCCCCCCCCCCGCTCCTCCAGCACCCCCATTCCATTCACAGTTCTCCTGCCACCTTCCTGATGTCGGGTAGAGCTGGAGAGTGTTCATGAAAGAGGAGAGAGCAGGAAACAGATAAGCTCGCAGGTCAATGCCGGTGCTCCTGGAGTATCATGTATCCATTATACGTTTAATACACCTAGCCCACGGACACCGTCTCTTAGGGACACAGCATACCAGAGTGTCATTTCCCTATGACAGCAGGACTGATGGCTCCCTGCCTCTGTCCTGAATTGCCAGAGATTATCGTCCCATATTGCTCACTTGGAAAAATTTCAAACCCAAGATTGGAAGTACCATTTCCCCTAACTGTATCACTTTCCCACTATGATAAAGTAAAAAGTAAGAGGATGCTCAGTCGCTAGAAGTTGGGGAGAATCTGGCATGTCATTAGGCAATATCCTTTAAGCACTCCTTATGTTTCAACTTGGGGCACGATTTCTCTCACTTCATTGAGTAAAACTTTTAGAAAGGAAACCTTTCTTCCCTGTTTTCAGGTTGGAGAGTCTGCCAGACCAGGCGATGCCAGAATTCCTTTCTCATAACACTTGTTAATCACAAGTTACTGATGATCTTAGCGTCCCATCAGGGCCAAGCACAATAGTGTTGGCTTCCCCTCCAGCCAAGCCATATCCCACCCCCTCTCATAAACAAACATCACTAAGCACATTGGATCCGTATCACCCAGTTTCTGGAACAGAGCGCAGGATTGATAGGCACATCCTTATTTCTCCCTACAACGTGTATTCTTGTCTAATAGCCTCCCTCCCATTTCCTGGAGTCTCTTCCAGCCAAATGATGACAAACAGAATCCAAACACCACTTGTGGGAGAGATGGTCTTTTATTAGTTCTCAGAAAGGACTTAATTTCCTTCCAGGCTTCTCTTTGTAAGGGGGAGCTAGCTGATGGCTGACGGGGAAACGAACAGATCAGAACAGTGAGGAAGTAAGATTGGACTTTGATGGTAAAATAATTACAAGCAGGGACCTCCAAGCAGGCTTTAGTTTACCCCCAGGAAGAATTGTACTCTTACAGTTTTGCGATGGATCAAGATCGGGAGTTTTAAATGATGTATTTATATCTCTTTTCAAGTAGTGGTGCTTCAGCGATAAGGGAAGAAAATAATCCTCAGTTTCATATTTCTACCCACCCCACCCCCACCAGAGGAGCTGATTTCAGCACTGATTTCTCCCACAGAGAGGGGTGTGGGAACGTCAGGAAACGAGGCTGAGTTCCGTTTCATTGATCACACTCGGGGTGAGTTAGTCTGCTATAACCCCCAGAGTTCCTCGTTCTGGTACATAGCTTCTTTTTAATGTCGATAGAATTTTACACAAATGATTCAAAATTCCAGCTTATTCATTTCTCCCCCCCACCCATACTTTTAAAACAAGAACTGAATTCAAAAGAAGTATCTTCCTCACTGGCTGCGCACCTGCCCGCTTGCTTGCTTTCTGACCGCGTGACTTTGCTGATGCGGCTTGAATTTAGCAGCTTCCATGTTGGGCGTATTTCCCATTAGCTCAGATATCGCAGATCATTAGTGGGCGCCAGCAGAGGCTGAGGGAAAGAGTGGCCTCCAGCACTTGTCAATTCACTTTGCTGCCCAGTCTGATGAGCTACAATGAGCCTGCGATTGGGACCTTTTTGCTGCCCAGAATGTTTGAACTGTTACACGAAATGAGATTGTGCACAGAGCTGAGGCAGGACCATCTCGCTGGAGACCAGCATTGATGTATGTCTCCCAAGTCACTCACGTGGGGAAAAAAAAAAAGATTACAGCAGCTAGTGGGAAGCCAAGTGACAAAGACAGCCCAAGGCAAGACTCTCTGATACCCCCTACTAGAGACTTGCACAATGGCCCAATTACTATGCTGAAATCCGAGGTATGGGTTAGCTGACATTGAAATTTAAAGTTAAGTGCAGGAATTGAAAGACTGGCCCCATGCACATCGTTTTACAGACACAAGGTGGTGTGCAGCTTAGGAACCTGTTTCTTCCCAGCAGAAAGTTCCTCTTCCAATCTTAACGGAAGTTCAGAGAGGCTGGGCCTCCTAGAAGAGCCTGTACCCAGAAGGACTCTTCCTTTCCCTCCTTGGGAACATACCTTCTCTGAATTCTGCCACCTGCATGCAGTGGCTAAAGAGCCTGTGGATTCCCCTGCCCACTCCCCCTCCCCCTAGTAAACAACAAAGCAAGCTATCCCAGGATGCCTGGGAAGAAAGCCACCACTTAATGAGAAAGGAATGAGATCCGCGCTATGGCTTCACCACAGTGTGAGTTGCTGCCAGAGACAACATGCAGAAACCACCCCGGCGTCTGTTGCCAAAACAAAGTCCACCTGTAAGAACCCACCAAAGTAAATTTATTAATTTTTTTTTTTTTTGAAACAGCATGAAGGGTGACCACTGGGACATTTCCAGTGTTCCTGGTGAAGCTCTTCACTTCCCAGAAAACTTCAGTCCCAGGAAAATCAAGACAGGTGGTCACCTGGCTTTTAGCTATGACCTTGGTCGCTTGGGCTATCTTTGTGCAAGGTGAACAACTGTGGTTTTTTCATGTAACAAATAACTCACTTCTTTAAGTCTAGCTACAGAAATAAAAGCAATAGTAGACCATTTCTCTGGGCACGGTGGGGGGTCTTCTGTAATCCTAGCATTCTAGAATTGTGCTGCGTAGTGAGTTATAGGCCAGCCTGTGCTACATAATTAGTGACAGACCAGCCTGGGCTACATAGTGAGGTCTGGTCTTTTAAAAAAAAATTCTTTGCGAACTAGTTTAAGAGTTGGTTTATTTGATTTCGTTTTCTGTTTTAATTTTATGTACCTGGGTGTTTTGCTTGTGTGCCCTTGTACGATATGCATGCAGTGCCCATGGACACCAGAAGAGGGCATCAGATTTCCCTGGAATTGAAGTTAAAAACTGTTAGTAGCTACCATGTGGATCTGGAAACTGCAACCCGGTCCTCTGCAAAGCAACGAGAGCTCTTAGCCACTGCACCGTCTCTTCAGTCCCTTTGTGAGCTAGCTCAGACAGACTCCGGAGCCAAGCCCCCTAGACTTGAATCCTGAGCTACAATACTTGTCAGCTCTGCTCTGTGACCCTTAGCAGACAGCCACTTAGTCTGCTGTAGCTCAGTATTCTTCCTTGTAAAGTGGAGTCGTTACTAGAACACATCTCAGAAGGCTGCTATTAGAATTAAATGGGCTCATAAACATATGGGGTTCAGAACAGCACCTGATACATAATAAGTGCTTAATACACCTTAGGGCCCACAGTCATTACTGTTATTGTTTCTAATTACATCTCTTTTCATAAACCCCGAGTTACTGCCAGATATAGCAAGGATTAAGGTGAGTATTACCCCTAAATATGTGTTAAGCTTTATGCCGTTAGTTAACCATTTCAATCTCGGTTCCATTAAACGTAGTCTTCTTGAAGAATAATGAATGTGGCTGTCCTGGCAAGGGTTACTACTACCGTGATGAACACCAGGACCGAAGCAGCTTGGGAAGGAAAGGGCTTATTCGGCTTACACTTCCACATCACTGTTCATCATCAAAGGCAGTCAGGGCAGGAACTCAAGCAGGACAGGAACCTGGAGGCAGGAACTGATGCAGAGGCCATGGAGGGATGCTGCTTACTGGCTTGCTTGTCATGGCTTGCTCAGCCTGCTTTTGTATAGAACCCAGGACCACCAGCCCAGGAGTGGTACCATCCACAATGGGGTGGGCTCTCCCACATCAATTGCTAATTAAGAAAATGTTCTATAAGCTTCCTACAGCCCAGTCTTATGGAGGCATTTTTTTCCGTGGAGGTTCCCTCCTCTCTGATGACTCTAGCTTGTGACAAGTTGACATAAAACCAGCCAGCACAGTGGGGTTTTCCCTCTTGAGTCTGCATGGGCCTGTACTGTCCCCTATCCTTTATCACCTCTGCTTCATCCCGATTAAGGAAGCACTCCTTTTTAACCTCCTAAAGGACCCTCTGCAGGAGTTTTCCTTAAGTCTGTAGTTTGAAAACTTTCAGTCTTTTCTCTCGGTCTTTCACTGTCCCGGAACACACGTGTACACTCACATACACGTACACACCCCACTGATGCACACTACATCCCTAATGAGCTGTGGGTTCCGGCTTATTCCCAAGGAGCCTAGCAGAATGTTCCTATTATTCCCACATGGCTTCCTAGCGAATGTTTAGAAAAGTAAATGTTCTACTCATGAAAGATAAACACACCTACTTTTCTTCACTATTATGTTACAAATATCAATTATGTAAAAGATTATCCCAAATACCTAAACTCTTGAATACACACTGGTCATTTAATGTCATCAAGAAATAGTCAATATTGCTTCGTTTCGTGTCTGGGGCTATAGAGTCCTGACATGTCCCTTCATTTGCTGAGGAGATGCTGCATGAGTTTCTATAAAAACTATCAGCGCTGGGTATGCGAGTGTCTGGTTGCAGGGGAGCATCTCACACGTGAAGTATTTGGGACAATGTAGAAGCCAGGACATCTCACCTAGAGGTGGAAGGAGGATAAAACCCAGTTGGAGATCAGGTACTTTGGTTGAGTGGGCACACAGGTTCTGGTTTAAGAAGTCATCGGTGCTAAGTGACCAGTCGGGTGATGCAAGGAATCCAGCAAGAAGGTAGAGTCCTGGCCCCTGAGAAACATCTATTGCAACTGGAAGAGACTTGGGATTGCTGAGGGAGCCTTTGTGTGCAAGACAGGAGTGGAAAGAGGCAGGCAGGCACGTAGTAGGCAGGGGGCAGTGGAGGAAAAATGGGGAAGGGAAGACCGCAAAAAGAAGCCAAGAGGGGAAGTTGGGGGCTGCAGGTTGGGGACATTCCTGTTGTATCGTACAGATGCTTGTCTGCCCGGAAAGGAAGCAGACACAAGGAGGGGGGGGAGGTTTTGTGGCTGCAGCCACATCTGCCTTATCTCCAGTCCAGGCACTGCCACTCGAGTGGGACTGTTAAAGGGGTTGAAAACAGTTTATGTTTAGGTGAGGTTCTGGCAGGACACAGAGAGCATACAGAGTGGGTAGTTAGATGGGCAGCCAGGCTCACGGGAACGTGTGTCATCCCAACCAGTCAGTATGCTGAAGTAGGAGGGTCACTTGTGCTTAGAGTTTGAAGCCAGAATACTGAGACTTTGTCTCTTAAACATAATATAAAATAAGCCGAGTGATGGCACATGCCCTTAATCCCAGCACTCAGGAGGCAGAGGCAGGCGGATCTCTGTGAGTTCGAAGCCAGCCTGGTCTACAGAGTGAGTTCCAGGACAGCCAGAGCTACAGCAGAGAAGCCTGTCTTGAAAAATATAAGTAAGTAAGTAAGTAAGTAAGTAAATAAATAAATAAATAAATAAATAAATAAATAAAATAATATAAAATAAAGTATGGGTGATGGGAGAGTTTAGAGAAATCAACACAACAAAGATAAGCTCTAAAGCTCTGAGCACTGAAAACCAGGGGTGGCCCAACCTCGAACACAGAGATGAACAGGGTTTAGAGAACTTTGGAGAAGATGAATGGGGATGGAAGGCAGGGTGTCGGCCACATCAATGTCTCTCCTCACTATTCTTCCACCCTCCCACCCCTGAAGGTACCCCCTCGCTGGCAGGGGCGGGACAGCCATTGCTGTGGCTCCCACAGGCTAGTCTCCAGGCACAGAGCCGGAGAGCAGAGAGCGGGCTCAAGAGACAGTGGGAAATAGCCTGCAACTTCATCCTTCTGCCACTTAGCATCTTGCCCGTCTGTCATTCTGGAAATAATTGTATCCTCCACCGAGGGGCACACACAGTTCTCTCAGCAAGCCCAGAGTTAATTTGATTATACTTTCTCCCTTAATCTCTAAACACAGACCAAGTCCAATGTTCATCACATGAGGGACAAGATGGAGATAACAGCAATCCTTTATCATGTGTGTGGGTATTATAGACTCTACACTGGTAGACGGTCACAGGTCTAAGCTGACAGCATAGACTTCTTCTCTCAATACACATGCTACACTCCCCTCCCTTGCCAGCACCACAGCTGGACAAGTGGTATGACCCAAATTTATTCATGTGAAATCCAAGTCTTCTGTGGTCCTTTATTGAGAACTTTACTAGTTTTCAGTTTGTCCAGAATGGCAGACCTCTTGTCCCTCCCTGTCCATCAGAAGCCCCCCCAGTGTTCCCTTTGGCAGTCAGGCCGATCTATTGTCCTGCTTCAATAATTACACCTCAACCAGAACCACCAACACAAACATCAACAGCATCTGGTTAAATCGCTGGTCCTCTTAGTTGTTGCCCGGGAGCTGTCTGGATGTTCAACAGGAGATTTAAGCAAAGCCACTTAAGTCTGATCTTCCCATGACCTAAGCACCTTGTGAATGGTCCATAACAATTCCGTAACAATGGCCTCCGTTCCTCTGACAAGAATTGACGTGACTCTACACCTCTTTATACCTCTTCCTTCTTTGAAGGAACCCAGTTACCTGACACATACCCCATCTGAGAAATTCTTGAGCTGTGAACTGACTTATAGTGGGAGCTCGGTGAGTTCTGAGATGAGACTTATGGTGAGTTCCCACTATGGTAATGTAAGTTAGATGTCTTCCTGTAGACCTAGATTTTTCGGGAGTGTGAGGGACCTGTATGCATCAGACAGCGTTCCAGAAAGGCACCCATATATTTCCTTCTAAGGGACTCAGATCTTCTCATATGTTGCTCCAAACTCTGAGATAACAGCAGTCTTGGTTACGGATACGGATCATTGCACCTGCCACATCTTCAAGGACAAATACAACCACAAAACCTCTGTGATGGTGTAATGCCACTGAAATAGAAAATCCACTTGCCACACCTGGGAATGGCTCAGCCTTATTTATTTATTTATTATTATTATTTATTGTTTATTTGTTTATTTAGAGGATCCTAGCACCCTCCTCACCAGTGCTCTTCTTATGGCTCGGTGATTCAGATGCACAACATCTCCGAACACACCTAAGAGGGTTCAGCCGTAAGCTTTGGGAGTCCAGGCTTCAGACAGTCCCAGCCAATTAATGATGGCACTCTCAGGCACACCAACTACAATTCTGAATACCAGATATGGAGTGGATACTTGTGTATTAACTATTTGACCCGGTGATGTTCCGATTTCTTCTTCCTTAACTTTGCAGCCCCAAAACTTAGCTTCGCCGTTCTTCACCTCGGTTATTGACACCTCCTGAGCAGGCCTTAAACTGGGATGGAATGCACTTTAGGGCCTGAAGGTGATAAGAGAGAGTGGGCAGTGAGACTTGTGATAGAATTGCTCAGGGCTGTTACTGCAAACTTGTGGGGCAGGTGGTAGGGGAAGAAGCTAGTGCCTCATTGCTACTACCAAGGAATCGAAGGGGATTTGGAGGTTCAAAACACTCAGCCGCTCGGTACCTATTCAACTGTCCCCATCTTGTTCCTTAGGTCCTGTTCCTTTCTGCACAGGGTTGCAGAGCAGTGACAGTAAAACACCTTGCTATAAGCAACCTTGTAGGGCCAGGGCTTCATGGATGAGGAGAAACACTCCCGTTGTCTCAATATGATCCTTCCCTGACACGTCAGCTGCCCTGCAGTTGTAGGAGGGCAGAGATTCCTCCTATGCTGCTGTAGAGGTTTCTGATTTCCTTGGTATTCTGGGTTTCCTCCTAATTTTCTGTTTTCCTGTGTGTCCTCATTAGAGCTATGAAAAGAGCTCATCTGTGCCTACTTTGTTATAATTCCTATGGCCCTTAGCAGAGCAGGCACTGCATCAGGCTCATCATTCCTGTTATTTCCCGCCATGGGCCTGGACTTTGGACCACCTCTGTGATTCATGTCTCCTGGGAACCTGTGAAGGTGCTGGTATTTAGAGATAGGATCTTGTAGATATCATCAAGTTCAGAGGAAGTACTACTGGGATACTGCATGCCTTAAGTCTGATGTGACTGATTCCTAGAGGAAGAGGGAGACTTGTACAGCAACACAAGGAATAAGAGGCCGCTTGAACGAGAAAGCAGGTGCTCAAAGGATGTACCTATACACCAAGGAACACCACACCAAAAGAGTCAGGGAGCCTTGTGGGTGATTATGGGCTTCCTGGCATCTCCATTTTGCATTATTGAGTCTCTAGATCTCTGAGAAAATCTGTACCTATAGTTTTAAGCAGTCTACTTTAGGAGGGTATTATGGGATCTCTTAAACAATGAATATATCCCCACAGCAACTATTTGCAGGCCCTTGTCTCCCCAAATGTGGCCCCACCCATACTTGTACCGAAGCTGCCGAGAAAAGTCGCTGAGAGGTGGAGTCTTTCCATGCCCATGACCTGCTCCTGCAATCTGCTTTGTCATTGGTCCTACCTGCTCATAGGGTTTGGACACACAGAAATTTGAGAGCTTTTGTCTTCAACCCTGGCACACTGAGGTAGGAGTTCTGCACAGGACCCCTTGGGATGAGTCTCCAGTGGTAGACGGGGACAAAGTGAAGTTAGAATTGAGTGTGCTTTGGAAAAGGCTCTCTGGGCACTGCATCCATTCATGTCATTTGTAGAATATAAATATTTTTGGAAATATCAAGATCTATAATCCCAATTCACTACCATCGCTTGGGTAGCTTCAGGCAAGAAATATAACATCCGGGTCTTGCTTGCTTTTTAAAAACTTCCACATGTTGTCACCTTTCCTTCTTTCCTTCCTGCTCCATTCACAAACCCCTCACCACCACACGCAGAGTCACCGGGAGGAGACTCAGACTCCATCAGGGCTGGCCGACTGCATCCTGGTGAGGTTTACAGCATCGGCAGCAATGAGTTATCCTCATCTCCTAAAGGCAGATGAGAGGCTGATGCAGATCAGAGTGAATAAGCCCTGGTGAATCCCCATGACTTGGTTCCAACTCTGTTTTCTTCTGAATCCCTGTGTGTTTCCCTCTCCAGGGTTAGCTCACACTCGTCTTCTCCCTAGTCCTATCTAACACAGCCTTCTGGTACTCTGCCCTTCTCTCTGCTCTGCTATTGAAGCTCAAGCCAAACCACAGTAGGGGTCCCAAGCTCCCGATGCTCTGTGCCCGTTTAACGCCCCATGCTTGTTCCTTTTCTTCTTTAAGACCCCCCATTTTTTTCTAGGCAGCCTCATCGACTGCATTTCCAGCTCAGCTACCAATAGGAAGTAAACTTGGGATGCATCCCTTTTCCCACCCAGAGTTGGGACTCAGCAGGATTCCCTAACAGTTCCTGACAGTTTCCAGCGCTCCTGTCTCTCCTCAGACTCAGACCCCAGGCCCTGCCCTCCAGTCCCTCGGCCCCCTGTAAGACACTGGGCCAGGTACAAAAACACACGCTCAGGGGAAACCGATTTGTGTCTGTCTGTGGGTCACAGTCTCGAGGTTTTCTTCACCTGTAGTTTCATTTTTGTCCCCAAGACGACAAAGTCACTTGGCTCTGCTGGGGCCTAGGCACAACAGAGTCCTTGGGAAAGAGTTTCTGAAATTTCTCTTACTGGAACGGGGATTAAAAGGCTTGCTGGGGTGAGCCGCTAAATCTTTACAAATGTTTAGGATAAAGCATAAATGAGAAAAACGTGTTCAGCTAGGTTTTGTTTCTAACTAGTGTTCTTAATTCCCTTCTCCTGGAATGTAAGCTTTGAGATTCAGCAGAATAAGTGCAGGTCAGATGCCAAAGGGACCTCACGTTCTCGGTCTCTCTCCTGCGAGGGGGATTCATTTATAATAAGGAAAATTAATATTTTAGATGCTCTTGTTTAAGAGTGATGTGGTGACACTGGTTTGCAAGCATGATCTTGTAGACCACTAGCTAGCTGGCATGTTAGATGTATGTGGGAACTTTCACGGACTAAGAGTTTTACTGAAAAACTGGTATAACATGTCAGTAAGATCGAAGCAAATTGTGTGTGTGTGGGGTGGGGTGTGGTTTTATAGGATTTTAAATTTATATATAGATATAGATAGATAGTTTGTCAAGTGAATAAAACCTAAACAGTTAGCAAAAACTAAACTAGCATTATATATGCATATATACATATATATACATTTATGTGTATGTGTGTATATGTATACATACATATGTATATATATACATATATACGTATGTGTATATATGTGTACATATACATATATATGTGTATGTGTATATATATATGTACGTATATATATACAGTTTGCTTGTTTTTCGAGACAGGGTTTCTCTGTTGTATCTCTGACTGTCCTGGAACTCTCTATAGACCAGGCTGGTCTGGAACTCACAGAGATCCACCTGCCTCTGCCATCTGGGTGCTGGGATTAAAGGCATGCACCACCACCATCTGGCAAAATTATAATTTTTTGAGACAGATTCTTACAATGTAGCCCAGGTTGGTCTTGAACATGTGATCCTTCTGCACCAGCCTCCTAAGTGCTAGGATTACAGCCTGTACGATTACAGCCTGTACTACAACACCTATTGTGTGTTCAGTGTGTGTGTGTGGTGTTTTGTGAAAGACTTTTCATATGAAAAATCTGTTTGTGGGATTCATTTGTGTTTATTATGTGTCACAGTGATGTATTCATTGCTACTGGTCCAGAACAGAGACAGGAAGGCTAAAGCCCACCATGGCCTGTTGCTTCTTCATTCTTATCTTTTTAATCACTTACTAGCTAAGAATGGCTTCTGCTTTCATTAACGCTTATAAAAACAACAGGTTTACACACACACAAAATATGTAGCCTGCAAAACCCCAAATGATTTCTACTTAGCTCTTGGGAAATAGCTTTCCTGAACCCACCTGTACAGCATTCTGACATATCACTGTGCCATGGCATATCGATCCATTCATTGATTCTAGTGCTAAGGGACATCTGGGGCTCATTTCTGTTACTCCATTCACAAACACATGTCATGCACGCTCATGCAAGAACTATGAGTAGTTCTTGCACACACATTTAGGTGGGAAGCGAGTACCTGTCACTGCTGGGGATATGCTCAGGGGTGGATATCAGGGTATAAACTGTGCAGATATTCAACATGCAGTTATTCATGTTAGTACTTACTGCCAAACAGCTGGACAGCTGTCAGCATTCACCAAAGGTCTGGTTCCTTTGCAACCTTGCCAACATCGGCTGTTGTCTGCTTCATTTTAAACATTTGGGGGATGCATAGTAATATCTCCTGTGGTCTGATGATTCTTTTGATGCCTTATGATGTTGAATACTTTTCTATATGAATATTGCACACTGGTATATTCCTTTCTTGGCAGAGGTACACATGGGGTATGTTCTAGGTTTATCTGTGTCTGTTTTTCTGCTAGTTGTTTCTTTTCCAAATTCTTTGTTAGACCTGAACTACAAATTCATTCTTCCACTCAGCCATTTGTATAACTTTCCCTTTTGGTGGTGCTGAGTGACGATCCAACCCAGTGTCTCATGAACTCTAAGCAAAAGTTTTGTCCTGAGTTCTACTCCCACCTCAGTCATTGGTACCTAAACTTCCTAATGGTGGTTCTTCAGTGAGCAGAAATTCTTAATTTGACATGGTATAATTTACCAAGTTTCCTTCCTAGTCAGAACTTTCTGCATTCAATTTAAGGACTCTTTGCCTCTGTCAAAAGAATGTTCCCAAATGTTTTCTTCTAGACATTCTGTTATTTACCCCTTACATTTACGTCTATAGTTCGTTTGACGTTGGTTTCTTATGTCAAGCGTTTGTCCTTTGTGGATTGTCAATACATCTGGCACCGCTTCCAGGAAGTCTGTCCCACTGTACTACAGGGTGACTTCAGCTATGGGGTGTATGTTCGGAGTATGTTCAGGTCTATTTCTGGGTTCCGTTTTATTCCACAGAAGTTTATCTATGACTAAACATAAACCTCAGTCTTCTTATTCTTCGGGATTGTGGTGAAGTATCTTAGATTTTTGGGTTTACATATAAATTTGTTAATAAATTTGAGAAGAATGAGATTTTTTTGTAGTTAAAATATTAATGTAGTATAAGATCCATTTCATTTAGGCTTTCTTTAATTTCCCTGCAAACAGTCTTATAATTTTCAATACAGGAGGAATTTTGTGACAATAATTAAATTTATTCCTAGTCATATGATGTTTTATGAGCTCTTCTAAGTTTAATATTTATTTTTATTTATGTGTGTGTATGCATGCATGTGTGTGCATAGGCATGTGTGTAAATGTGTATACATGAGTGCAGATTCCAGAAGAGGATGTTAGATCCCCTGGACAAATGCTTACAGATGTTTGTGAGCTGCCTGTACTGGGAACTGAACTTGGGTCCTCTGGCAGAGCAGCAAGCACTCTTTAATTGCTGAGCCATCTTTGCAGCCCCTAGATTCTAATTTAAATAGCACCTCATTAAACTTTTATTTTGTGATTGTTGGTTCCACATATTGAGACATCTAACTGATTACTGAATGTTGACTTTGCATTGGTGTTTGCTAAAGTCACTATTAAGTCTATGTTGGAAGAATTTTGTCTTCTCTTCATATTAAGTCTGTGTTTATAGAGTCTTGTCTTTGATTCATAGATACGTATGTTGCTATAAAGATAACATTTTAATTGCTTTCTTCCCATTCTTATTTTTTCTAACATTTTAAAACTGGTCATATTATATATCATATGGTATTGGATAGACACAGTTTTAATGAGCATTCTTGTTTCACGTCTGATCATAGAAACTAATGCATTCAATATTTTCCCAGTAAGTATTATGTTTGTCATGGAAATTGTGTAAATACTCCATCATACTAAGAAAATTTCCTTTTATTTCTGTTTGATAGTTGCTGTTTTAAAATGAATAAATAGGTCTTGACAGTGGTTGGATGCTCTTTATAAATGTTACAATAATTTCCTTTTCATATCTACTCCGACACTGTGATGGATTACACGGAATGATCGCATGTTCAGCTGCTGTTGTATCACTGGATAAACTCAACTTCCTTGTGATATTTTGCGTTTTGTGCAAATTACAAGATGCGATTTGCTAGTACTTTCTTTAGAATTCTGCAGCACAAGGAATATTTTTTTTTTTCCTTTCTGGCTCTGCTCTTAAAGACACGCTGGCTTTGCAGATCAAGCCGGGATAAATGTGTGCTCATTTTCTGTCCTCTGGAGGAATGTCTATAAAATCAGGGTTATCCCTTCATGTTTAGACTTATTCACAAGCCACTGCATCCAGGCCCTGCCTTTCTTATAGGAAAATTTTAGTATTTAAGTTTGAAAATGGGTTATTAAGGTAAATGATAGATGAGCAGCTACGTGTGCTTAGAAGGTAACTTCGAACACCTGTGCACACCATGATGTCACCAAGCATCATGGTCAAGAGCATGGGAAATAGCCATCATTTCTAAGATTCCTCTCCCTCCTCAGTTGTTTTCCTCTGACCTCCCCATTCGCTGTCCCTGGTCGCCATGTCACTTTCAATTACTTGCAGTTCTCCAAATTTAGTAGAAGTGAAATCACACAGTCTGTTCTCTATTTTGTCTGTCTTCTTCCACTCAGCGAAACTGAGATTCATCTGTGTGTGACATGTATCGATAATTCATTTTTTAAGCTGAGTCTCCTACCTTCCGCTACACATTTAACCAATCACCTACTGATGTGCAATCAGGTTGTTTCCAGTTTGGAGCTATTACAAACGAAATTGCTACAAATATTGTTGTGGACATATGTTCTCATTTCTCTTCCTGTTTATCTACTAGTAGAATGGCTGGACCATATGGTATGTATATGTTTAACTTTTGAAGAATCTGCCAAGCTGGTTTTCAAAATAGTTGTGCCATTTCACATTCCCGCCAACAGCGTGTAAGGACTGTGGTACTCCACATCCTGTATGACACTTGCTGTGCTGAGAAGCTTTAAGTTTAGACGTGCTAATCATCGTGCCTTGAATTTGCATTTACCAAATTAATAAGCTGTTCATCCTTTGAGTGTTTATGTGATATCTACAGATTTTTATTTTAAAGTTTCAGTTCAAATTTTTACTCATTTTATATCGAATCTCTTGTTTTCTTATTATTGAGTTTTAAACCTCTTTGTATATTAAGGCTCTGGGTCTTTACTCAAATGTGGGACTTCCAAATATTTTTCCTCACTCCGTGGCTTAGTTTTTACTCTCTTAAAAATACATTGATGAGGTCAGGCCTGTTGGTGCACACTTTTGATCTCAGCACCCAGGAGGCAGAGGCAGGCAGATCTCTGAGTTCCAGGCCACCTTGGTCTACAGAGCAAGTTCCAAAAAAGCCAGGACTACACGGAGAAGCATTGTCTCAAAAAAAGAAAAACCCCACAGAAAAATTAACAGAGGTTATTGTAAAAAGGAGCTGGAGAGATGACTCAGGAGTAAGGGCATTGGCTGCCCTGCAGAGGACCTGAGCTCCAGCACCCACGTGGCAGCTGACATCCATCTGTAATTCCAACTTCAGGGAATCTGACACCCTCTTCTGGACTCTGTAGGCACTGCACACATGTGGCACACAGACACACATGCAGGCAAACACCTATACCTGTGAAATAAAAATAAACGTATCTGAAGAAACAATAGAGGAACTGTAAAAAGCAAAACTACTCAATACTGATGATATAAAATTTAGCAGTAGTTTCCTTTTATGGATTCTGAACTTGGTGTTACTTACGAGACAAGAGTGTAAGCCCCCTCCTGTGTGCCAGCTGTCAGTGCTCAACTTGATCCCTTGGCCCTAAGGGGCTGCCTGAGCGTATGTCAACCTGACTTCCCAGGCCACCACCGAAGCTTCTTTACCAGAGTTTTCTCTGGACTCCGGATCCAATTTAGCACCTCCAGCAACAGTCTTTAAACCAAAAGGAGCTGGTGTGTAATACTCGAGCTTCCGGTCTGGACTTGTGTGTTTCACTCTGGTTCCCAGCTCGTTTCACAGCAAGTTAAACTCCAGCTGGCGGTGGGGACTTGACCGCAGCCTCTCTGGCTGCTTTCTCTTCCCAGTCTTTCTCCACTATCCTCTGCTGTCTCCCTTCCTTCCCAAGGAAGATCTTTGCCCTAGAGTCCTTGCCTAGCCCACGTCTAGGGAAACCCGAATGAAGACTTCCAGCTTAGATCAGTGGGGATGTGGTGGACCCCGGGTCCAAGGCAGCAACCAGGAAACATGATGGGAACCCAGAGGGAAAACAATGGGGGTTATCGGAGCTTGGGTCCGTGTGCCGTGCTCGGAAACAGCTTCCTGACTGTCAAATGGAAAAGACCCATCTGCACCGTGGAGCCTCCCAGCAGGGAAAGTGCTAATGTACTGCATCTTGAAAACAGATGAGTCTGACTCACACAGACAAGGGCTTGTCTTTCCGAGTGTAGCCTGGACTGACCTTTAACCCTTTGCTTGGACGTGTCTGATATTAACTAGCAGGAGGTTGTGACAGTTGTGGAAATTATCCCAAATACGTAGATCTAAATAGGAATGGACTCGCTGTCCTCGGTGGCATTTATTTCTGACTGGAAATTGGGTGAGGGAGGCAGCTCAGCAGAGCAAAGTGCTTACTGCGCAGGCCTAATGACCCGAGTGCGATTCCCGGAAACCAGGAGAACAACCAGAGACAGTGACTAAATCTGCCATCTTTGCTCTCCTCGCGGTAAGCCGGGAGTAAGGATAGAATCACCCTACAGCTCAAGTCCGGAGTACACAGTACAGTGACTGCGAAGACGAGAGACACCCTGCCTTTAAAAGGGGGAAGAACCAGCTGGGTGGCCGCGGGCCAGCCTGGTCTACAGAGTGAGATCCAGGACAGCCAGAGTTACAACAGAGAACCCCTGCTCGAAAAACAAACAAAAGGCGGCAGGGCCTCCTCAGGAAACTGTGTCCTTCGACCGCCACACGCGTGCCATGCTACATACACGCCTACACACGCACTCACTAAATAAAAACACTTTAATGCTACCCACCTACTTTTTTCCTCTTACCCTTGAAAGTGTGACCAACATAGAGTGCGTTCCAGCTTAGTGTCTTAAACTCGCCAGTTCCATTTTGCTCATGGAACTCGCACGTCAGGTAACGCTGTGAAACCAGCAACGTAGTTAAGGCGTGAGTGTCCCACTGTGACCTCAGACGTGCAGCTTCTGGCGATGGAGATGCCCGTGTATATGAAAATAACCCTCTGCACACACAAGCTCGATCGCTCTTTCTTCTGTAGTCTGAGAAATTTTCTCCTGCATTCCTCCACTAGGAAAAAATGGTAGGTGGGCACATTAGCACACTAGCTGTTATCCAGATCATGTCAGTTATGAGAAAATGTAACGATGCAGAGTTATCAAACCAGAAGGTGCTTAATGAAATGAACATCATGGCATTTGCTTCCATTCAATCATCCGTCTTCATTTAACACCACCACCTGGGAGCTGTCGGTCAACATAGTCTTGATCCTTTTAGCCTGTCCCCATCGATACAGTACCCCCTTTCCACCCTGCTTTGTGTCTTGGAAAGTCCTACTTACAAATGTAATCAGGACACAGTTGCTGTCCGGATTCCTCCTGGATTGAGCCAATGGAAGTCACCATCAAGAGACCAGAATACAGGAGCAGAGTGAGAACAGCTCACTGTCAGCTGAGTCAGCAGATAGGCTGCTGCTCATGCCCTAGGTCAGGGCTCCTGCGGGGCAATCTCCCACCCCCAGCTCTCTGGGCCACAGGTCAAGGTTGGGGAATGAAAGGTAACCAATAATGCCTTCTTGCTATTTCTAACCCAAATATCCTTTAGCATCTCCTCAGTTTCCCCTAACCCAGCCAACCAGTATTATTTAGGGCTTCTTTATTAAAATGTTCCTCAATTATGTAGGCCAAGATTGCCATCTATTTCCATAAGGGGACCAAGGTTGGCGTAGTCGGCTATCACAGGGACATAAATGAAAGGTGATGTCACACAGAAGAGAGGCAGCGTGAGTCACTTTTGGAGTAGAAGACGCATCTTGTCAAAGAAGATAGACTTCATGAAACAGATTAACGCGATGCTGAATTGTCCAAATCACGTGTAAAACTATTGTCTAAAGTGGCAGAGTTTCTCCAGTTAAAAGTGGGAGAGACATCCAAACAGGGAAAGAAAGTCTTTGTAAGGTCAGAGGATTAAGCACCGGACAGATGTATGGACCTTTACATATTTTCTTTTTAAATAAAAGAAACAGAACTTTCCTTTTTAGTTCAATTTTTTTTTTCTTTCTAAGAAATGTGTTCTTTAGATTTATGGCATAAAACTGTATAAACAAAATCCACAAAAACTGCCCTACTATTTTGTTAGGAATATTCCCTACCAAAGCCACCCAAATAATATTCATTTTTTTCCCTTTTCTATTGTAAGAATTAGCAAATAATTACCATCATCGTAAAAATTTACTATTAGAAACTACATCTTAACACATGTCAAATAAGCTTGCTTTCATAAGTTTATTCTATTTTTTAAAAGATAAAGTAGCGGTGAGTTTTCTTATTCCTTGGCTGTATAACAAAGCTTGAGGCTCACCTTCAATGAATTTAAATGACTTTTGTCCAGACCACCTACTGTTGACTGTTAAGACCTACTAAGATCTCCTAGGAAGAGCTCCAGAAGGTCACCATAGAAGATCATGTCAGCTCCTTATGCGTTTCTTTATCAGTTACTTTTCTCATTGCTGTGACAAAATACTTGGCAAAAGCAGGTTAGGGAGGGAAGGGGTTGTTTGGCTCACAGTCCCAAGTACGGCATGTCAGGGATGCCTGGTGGCAGGAGAGGGAGGCAGCTGATCACAAGACATCTACAGGGAGAAATCAGAGGGGACAGACTGTGCTAGACTGCGGTTTCCTTTGTATTCATCCTGGGACCCCAGCCCGTGAAGTGGTGCTCCCAACACTTAGGGTGGTCCTTCCCAACTCAATTAACCTAATCTCAGTAGCTCAGAGACAGAGACTTGCCTAAAGATTGGTTTCCGTGGTGATTCGAAATCCCATCAAGTTGACAATCAAGATTAACTATCTCAGTTTCTAAGGGCCTTGCTTCTGAAGTGAGAATTGGCTTTGAGAATCATACAGCCTGGAGTACAGGTTCCAGATGTGTCCCCCCCGCCCCCGCATACCTCTCTGGTCTTGGAGACCCCATCACAGAGCTGTGTCTTTGAAGCCCTTAGCCCGCATGTATGCGGGGCAAACAGTCAGTAGTAGGGGTGGCTCTTATTAGAATGATTTAATATCCATATTTGTACTTCATATGTGGCTCTGCTAAATATAGTATTTGTTTCAATAAGTTTCAAGTGTAAATATTTTAATGCCAATATTTTTATTGACAGTTCAAAATTATTATATTTAAAGACTTAAAGATTTGAAGAATAAAATATTAAAAGTAAGTTAAACAGAATCTCTACTTTTCCAAGAAAGTAATACATAGTCCATAATATAAAATATCCGAACAAAAGAAGATACAAGAACTCTCAGCAAGGAAAAGCCTGAAAAACAACATAACTAAAGCAAAATAAATTAGCAAAGACAATGAAAGTAAAGGGGAAAAATAAAGGGTACATACCAAACACAACATAAACTTAAAGTAACTTCAAGGCTCCTAATATATAAATGAAAATGACAAAGAAATATTAAAAGAAAAAGAATTAAGACTCTTAGGAAAATGTTCAGTATAAAGGCGGCACGCGTTCCCTCTCATCACACAAGGCCAGACTCAGTGTACGATGATTATAATTATAATGGAGTCGCAGAATTGTTTTATAACTTGATTAAATGTATCAATAACAAACTCAATCAGCAGGAGCATCCAAACATTTTTATGTCTAAAAACATAGCCTCCAAATACAGAAAACAAACATTTTAAGGCAAGGAGGGATCCAGGCCTCAAAGGTAGGGATCCAGGCCCAGGTCTCCTTCTCTGTTCCTCTGGACTTCAGAAACTTCTTTGTGATTGATACAACTTTCCATGTTAGCAAGTTCACATTTTAAGATCTATTGATTTTATTTGTGTGTGTGTGTGTGTGTGTGTGTGTGTGTGTGTACTTGTATGAGATTATGTACACCACATGTGTGCAGCTGCCTGTCAAGGCCAGAAGAGGTTACTGGATCTCCTGGAACTGGAGGTTCAGGCAGTTATGAGCCACACGGTGTGGGTGCTGAGAACTGAACCCAGGTCCTCTGCACAGTCAGTGCCCTTAGCAGCTCAGCCATCTCTCTTTAGCCCGACTGAAAAGATTTCTGATAATGCACACACAAGCCAAACAGCCTGGTCCTTATTTAAACTATTGAAATAAAGCTTAATTTCATATAAAATATTTCATATTTCACAATTTATTCCAACAATGTTCTGTAAGAAAAATGAAGACTATTAGTTTCCTCATGCATAATTTTAGCTATTACAAAATTTGGAATGATGATTTATAAAAAAAAAAAAATGTAAGTGTTCTTTTATCTTTGTATATAAATAAAACTTGTGTCAGTGGATGCCCCTGAAGTATTTGAAGAAATTATTCTTAAAAAATTCTTGCCTGGAAATTGTACCCTGCCAATCACAAGAATATTTAAGATGATATTCATGAGAATTTAGTATTTCTTTTCAAATGTCCCACACAAAAAAATAGCCTTTAAATACATAAGACTGAACAACAGAGGTGACGGGACAGACAGACTTACATGAAATCTCAGTTCTCACGCTGATCGAAAGCCACCTACCTGTTTGAAGTCCAATATGCCATCTTAAATTCATTTTGATAATGCACGGTAGCAAGCCCTTCGCTGTAGCAGTTTCAGTGCAGTGTTTTGCTGCTTTTTATTTTCCTGCTTGCTGACATGCTTTCACAACATGTATGAGTTCTTATCACTGTCCTGTTCTTTTGCTATCTCATTTGTATGCAAATTTTCTTGTATGCAACTTACTCTTTGGTAAATGCTGCCAGCAGATCGAGTGTCTGTAATTACGCTCCGTCCCTGTCTGCCCTACTTGTTTCTTATTATATCACCTCCGCAGTCTCTGCTTCATGTTCCAGCCATGAATTACACACTGGCTCAGTGTGTAATTTTTCTTATGGGTGATGTGATGGGCTGGTTCTGTGTTCCTCCCACCATGCATCACCCACTTACAGGGGCTCTTTCTAGATTGAATGTGAGGGCCCTGTTTCTTCTTTCCTTATCTGAGCTTCTTTTTCTTTCTTTCTTTTCTTGATCAGGTTTTTGAAACACCAAAAAGCCTTTTGGGTCTAATGGATAGGCTGTCAACTAACTCATTTAATCTCTTCCTGTTCCTCTCCCAGGTTGATTTATGCAGTATTAAAATACGAGATGGAATTACTTTATATACATGTGTATATTTTAGATTGTTTATAGTGAGGCTGAGGAATCTAATGAAATTTTCATGTGGGACATTCATGCCAGGAATATACATAAACATGATGTGTATAGATTTACATGCAAATATAAATACCATGTGTATACCTGTCTTTATAAATGCATACAAGTTTGCATGAATAAAATGTAAGCAGGTACAAATAAGCATATGTGACTCAAGGAGAGGAGAGGAGAGAGAGAGAGAGAGAGAGAAAGAAAGAGAAATCAAGTCTGTATGCAAGAACTATACTATCTTAACTTGAACCCTAGATTCATTCTTAATTATCTCTTTGACCTTAGCCAACTTCCTACATTTCTGGTCCTCCCTTTCCTTATTAATGAAATGGTAAGGGATTATGGGAAGGATCAAATCTATGTATATTTATGTATATTTAGTATTTTTCGCTGCATGGTGAGCTTCAATAGACATCAGCTACTTTTATTATCACATAAGATAAACAAGACCCATGACAGGCATCGGTTAGACTAGGTTCCTTACTCACTCAGCTAAGATTTCTGGCCTCTGCTTGGGGTCAGCCTCACTGCTGGCTGTAAGATGCACCTCGGGGACATGGGAAGATTGACTCTTCTTGCATGTCAGTCAAGGCTTACACGGGCCCCTGGTGATTAGTTGAAAGGGTCCATCCCTTCCTGCCTATCCTCTATACCCTGACGCCTAATCAAACCAGACCACCAAGACCAAGCATGGTAGTGTACATTGTTGCTGTTGTTGTTTTCAAGACAGGGCTTCTCTGCTGTCACTCTGGCTGTCCTGGAACTCACTCTGTAGACCAGGCTGGCCTCGAACTCACAGAGATCCGCCTGCCTCTGTCTCCCGAGTGCTGGGATTAAAGGCGTGCACCACCACCACCTGGAGGTAGTGTACATTTTTAATCCTAGCACTCGGAAAGCAGAAGTAGGTGGATCTGTCAGTTCAAGGCCAGCATGGTCTAAATAACAAGTTCTAGGGTAATATACTGAGATCCTGTCTAGACAGACAAATGAATAAGCAAACAAACAACAACTAAAAGGCTACCAACACCCTGGGTGGTTTTGAATGATGAGAAATGGGTGGGCCAGGCCTAATTCTACATCTTCTCATGCCTCTTGATCCAGCAAGTCTTCCAGTGTACATCTGCATTCTCCCAGGCTTGTGAAACAGCTTCCAGGCCCTCGTGTCCTCTCGCTCAGAGAGTACACATAACCTGGGCTTGCTTCTAAGGCCCCAGCAGATGAGGTAGGCCTTGTCTCCTGTGGCCTCATTCCCTATCACGGAGCATAATATGACCACTACATGTACTCTGTCCAGAAAGAGAGAACTATGCACAGCAATGTTAATAAGTCTTCTGTTGCTCCGACAATATGCCAGCGCTGGTCAAGATGAAAGGTGTATTTTTATTTCTTGTAGTTTTTTTTTTTTTTTTTAAGACTTAACTTTTTTCCTTTTTAAGATTCATTTATTTTATTTTATGTGTGAGTGTTTGGCTGCATGTATGTATGTGTGCCACATGCATGTCTGTGGCGGCTAGAAGAGGGCGTCAGGTCCCCTGAAGCTGGAGTTATGGGTGGTGGTGAGTCACCCAGCATGGGTCCTCTGCAAGAGCAGTCACCACTCCTAACTGCTGAGCCATCTCTCCAGACCCTGGCTCACAGCTTTCTTAGCTTCAACAGACGGTTAGCTAGCTTATTGCTTTGGGGCTTGTGCAGTCAGAGCATGGCAGGGATCACATGGTGTGGCAAAGCTGCTATCACGTGTGCCAGGAAGTACAGAGACAGACAGGAAAGGAATAGGGCCAGGATTATTGAAGGGCATGTCCTCAGTGACCTAACTTCCTCTCACTAGGCTCCACCCTGAAAGCTCCCAGTGCCTCTCCGGGGCCACAGGCTATATAAGCCTTGATCAAACAGCCCTCTTAGGGTCATGATAGAACTATGCAGCAAGTGCACAAAGGTGGGACAGCTGAGACTCCACTCCTACTTGGCACAGAGGTAAAGCAAACACTCTTGTTCTAGACAGACCAGCCATGCCTAGAGTAGGATCCTCTTAGGTATGGAACATAGATCTATTCTCTTCTATTATCCCCAGCAACAGATACCTTCAGTGCTGTCAGTTTTGTAAAGAGCAGAGAGACTACAATCCACTTTGGCAACAACCCTGTCTCCAGGGAGGGCAATACTGTGCTTCCCATTTATAGATTTGAAAACTGAGCTCGGGGTGGGTATTAGATCTTACTCATGGTCACACATGGATCTCTAATCGAATTCAGGCCCAAACTTATTTTCCACAAGTGAAGCCCAATTTTTTTTCATTTATTTATTCAATTTACAAATGGTTGCTTAAGCATCTACTGTGTGCAACAGGCCCTGTAGCTAACGGTGAAGACAGGGACAGTGTGTCATCTGTTACCCAGAACCTCTGGTCTCGGGCAGAAGACACACATCATTGATTGTAACTACGTGTGGTGGGTGTTGCGGCAGACGGAATACATTTACTAAACACTGTACTGGATATTCTGCCAGGAGCTGAAGATAAAGCAGTGAATGGATCCGTGGCCAGTTCTGCCTCAAGGGGCCTGTTGCTGGGAACTTTCTACATCTGCCTTCAAATCCTCAGCCTGTCACCCAGGTTGGAACTGTCTGATGGGTCAGATGGGGATACACACTTTTAGGAGCCAGACAGGATCTCCTAAGGCAGTGGCTCTCAACCTTCCTAATGCTGTGGCCCTTTAATACAGCTCCTCATGTGGTGGTGACCCCTAGTCATAAGATTATTTTTGTTGCTACTTCATAACTGTAATTTGCTACTGTTATGAATCGAGTGACTATATCTGATATGCAAAAGGTCTTAGGCGAAAGGGGTTGAAACCCACAGACTAAGAACTGTATTACAGTAGTTCACTCTTTTTGTAGTAAGGAAAGATTATGCCTTTCTGGAAATATTGAAATGTCTGTATTTTAGAAGGAGTTTACAGTAGTAAGGTAAACAGTTAAAATGTCCCAATAATCATCCCCAACACTTACAGAGTACTAACTACATTCTACACACAAACTATGTCATTTAATTTCTAAATCATTCTGGGCTATAACAACGTAGTCTATTTTGTGTTATTCAAACAAAATGTCCCAGGCTGAGTAATATATATATATAAAAAAAAGAGAGATTTACTTATGTCACAATTCTGGAGAGTCATGGCTTCTAGTGAGTCTCTTGGGGCAGGTGGCATTAAATGTCGTGGGGAGAATGGAAGGTTGTGAGCAAGACTGAGAGAAGCGAGAAGATGAATGGTTCCACGTAGTTGGGATGGAAGCACACACACACGGTGGGGTTATTCACCAACAGAAATGAGAGACCTAACCTGGTTTCCCAAGCTTGCTTATAATAATTTAGTCTCATAGGACCAATTCAGTCCCATAAGATGACACCAATCCATCCAGAGACCCTGGTTCCCCTAATCACTCCTCACCGAACCCCACCTCTTAAAGGGGACACTTCCTCTCAGTGGTCAAACTGAAGACCAAGACCCAAGCACACAGAAATTTTGGGGATGCAAACCATATCCAGACATAACAGGTAGACATTTTATAAATGAAGACACAGAAGCAGGAACACATCCTAACTATTCTGTAAATGGTGAAGCCACAAGTCCAACCCAGGCCTTCCCAGAACACATTTCTCTCTATCTCACTAACAACCACTTATGACATCATCCAACATGGCTTCCGGCCTGGCCCACACAAGTGATGATCTCTGCCTCCATGAAGAGTAATGCCGGAGGGTTTTGCGTCCATGGGAATTTGACTCATAGCTAAGAGAAGCAAAGGCCTCCCTGGGAAAGCTGGGTGACCTGATGCAGGCCGAGCGGACAACAGCACACCAGAGGTGTGGTTCTGTGGGGCACGAAGAAAGACGTGGCAGCAAAGGGGATGTCGGCCAGTGGACTAGTGACCACTGTGTCACACCCTCACCTACCCAGTGATGGAACTTGGGGTTTCCCTGTGAATGAAAGGGGACCGTGGGAGGGTGTGAGGACGGACAGTGGGTTGAAAGGATTTTCAATCTTTTATAATGAAAATTTGGAGGCAGTTTGGAAAAATACTATGAAGCCCATCGAGTGGGAAATGCTCAAAGGTCTTCAGTCTCCACATTTCCGATCTTGTCGCCTCTTCACTAACCGTCACAACATATTCTCAGCGGGAGCGACCGCTCCGGAATGACCCAGTGCCACACAGAAGATGACATGAAAAAAAAGGAGACAGAGGTACAGTCTGTCCAACGTTGTGAATGTGCTCAATACCACTTGATGGTGTCCTTGAAAATGATTCATTTTATGTTATACAAATATTACTCCAGCAAAATCCACAAGTGGAGTAGGCACAAACTTAAGTCTTTTCTTCTGATGCCTTGGTGAATTGTCTCATAGGCTGTGGGTGCACACGCTCCTTCTGGGGGTTAAGGCCATGACCAGGGTCCCTGGAGTGAGGGCCTGGGTGTGGGAAGAGAGAAGAGAGGAATTTCCCAGAGTGGTTTCAGAGACAGAATTGGCAAGGCTTGTTGGCTGCAGGTTGAAGAGCATTTGGGGAATGGAAGAATCCAGGCAGATTCCTCATTTCTGGTTTGGAAACGGGGGAAATGCTTGCTTATGCCCAGGGTACCCATGTGGCCACTGCTGGAATGTAACTGGTCAGGGGAGTCTCTAGTTATGTCCAGAATTCTGTCCATTTTGAGGACAGGGAAGGTTATGTACGAATGAGGAAAACTTGAGGTCATGAAGAAGCTGGATTAGTGGAAGGCAGACATTTAAATTTGGGAAGAAGGAGCAAGTTGGGAACACAGAAAGAAGGTTTCACAGACCACTTGATGAGGGATGGGGGAATGTTAAGGTCAGAGTCTCATTTTGACCAATTGAACCTGCAGTTCCTAGCAGACACTCTGGAAAAACAGCGGATCATTTGACCAGATGGATGCAGGCTTGGCAAGTAGCATCCAGAGAGTGGACGAGGCCACCCACGGAGAACATAAACCAATAGCCTCCTGGGGAGGACACAAATCAAGACTGTGGCTGAGGAATGGAAGTCTGCCAATGGCAGACATGACCTGACAAAGGCCAGGAGAATGTGGAGTCAGGGTGGCCAAGGGGAAAGTTCCAGAAGAAGAGAAATGCTCAGTGGCGTTTAGCACTACAGAGGAAGGAGACTCAGCAAGCAAGATTGTAACTGAGGGTCCTCTGGCTAAGCTCTCTGTTGTTAGTAGAAAAACTTCAAGTCATGAAGTGACTTGTGAGGGGCAATATAGACAAGAAACCCCACCCACCATGGCTTGACTAATGCATGAGAGGTAAAACCCTTGAAGAAGCATACTCTAAAGTCTTTGTATTTTTCTACCAGTGCTGTTTTTCCTTTGCCTTTGTCATGACATGTCAAAGAGCCTTTGTCATAGAAAGTTCTAGAAAAACGTATTACGGTCTAGGGGCAAGGTAAGCTTCAGTCCTGGTTTCTTCGATGTCCAGGCAGTCAGGGAACCAGCAGAACTTAGACAAGAAGTTAAATCTGGCTTCAGGGAGAGGAGGCTCACGGGTAAAAGCACTTGGTGTGCAAGTATAAGGACCCCAACACCCACAGAAATGCTGGGTGGGTGTGATGGTCCACTTGTAACCCCGGCAATAGAGAGGTGAAGGCAGAGGATCCTTGGAGCAATCTAGCTAGCTATTCTAACCAAATGATGGCATCCCAGTTCAGAGATGACCTTACCTCAGTGTAGAAGGAGGAGAACAATTGAGTAAGACACCTGATGTCAACCTCTGACCTCCAGGTGAGTGCAGGAGCACCCTATACACATGTGTACACACATGTGCACACACACACGTATATATCCATACCACACCACACCACACATACAGGAGAAATAAAGATGTTAGGCAGCCTACTGAAGTCAGTATAAGACTATAAGGGATTCCAGAATGTTCCTGGATGTTTTAAAATAGTCCTTTTAGGGTTAGGTGGGAGTGGCAGACCTTCTCCCCTGGCCACCATCACCATGTCAGTCGGGTTTTATGTCAGGAGGTCTCACAGGCCGGGAGTTCAGACTCTGCCATGGGTCTCCTGCCCCAGGGCTGTGAGAGGAGTGGGCTGGGTCTCCGCTGTAGCCGTTCACCCCCGCCCCCACACTTTCATATCCTCTATCAACACCTGCACACTTGGGTGGTGAGCACACAAGCTCTTCCTGTTTGTGCAGAGAATACCATTCAGAAAGCTCGCCCGTGAGGAGGGATCCCTACCCGGCCTCAGAAGAGAGAAGCCGAACAGTTTATTTGGAACAGGAAAAAAAGGAGTGTGTGGGTTGAGAGGTAAGCTGGCCTGTGTCTGGGTACTTTGGGCTGCCATGGGTGGACTTCATGCCTGCAGGGTAGGACTGTGTCCCAAGGCCCATGATCCTCTGGGCCCAGCAGTAGGAAACATCTCCAGCCTGCCCCACAGAGGGAATTCAGATCCAGGGCATGGCTGGCTAATGGGAAAGGCAGATATGGAATGTAACCAGGGCGGGTCACAGTGTGTGCATGTGTATGTGTGTGTGTGTGTGTGTGTGTGTGTGTGTACACATGCCATTCAAAGAAGACACAATCTAGATGTAAACATGCTCTCACATAAATTTGTGAGATATGCCAATTGGGACCATGGGTCTTACGCAAAGCATGTCTGAACCTCATGTAACTGATAGCTACACCTGAATGAGAGAACCCATGGCAGGGCCACAGGCTAGATCTGAAGACGGCCTCACTAGGGACTTTGGAACCTGACTATACAAAGGAGAGTGGCGGTAGTGTACCCTAAGGCCACCATCACTCCTGCAGAAGCAACTTAATGCAAGAGTTAACAACACTATCTGTGTAGCTCATGTGTTTACACAAGGCGTGTTATGTATATATGTATATTTATATGTATATGCACATTCAAGTATACATCTCCAGAAACACACATTGCATGATACCAAATAACATAGCAGCTATGTTTGTGAGACCAAAAAGAACAAATAGCATACCAAAGCTTTTCCTTTCCATATGTGATTTCCTTGTTATTCAAATCTTACAAATATAAAACATGCAATCACATTTAGATATGCATTTCTAGAGTCTTCCATTCAAAGCAGAGCAACCCTACAAGGCAAGGTGGTTCAGGTAGCGTGGAAGCCTAGCATTGCAACAAGCAACTGTCCATGGACCTACCCATTGTTTGAGTGTCGATTTAACCAATTTAAGAAAGTATCGTCTGCTTTTTACCAAAATGTCTGTTTCCTGGTACAAAATTTGGAAGTTTGCTAACTAAACAAAACTGTCTACCGCCCGCGCGGGGCCGTCGGGTTTCCCATCTCACCGCCTGAGTGAAATTACAGTGAAAGTGGCGAGAGCACATTCAGTGCTCCTGGGTTTGCTTTCTGCTGACTGCTATTTCCTTGCTCAGGGCATTGTCTGTGCTTGGTATTCAGCTGTATCATGCATACTTTTATTTAATTTTGCTTTTCAAAATAGAACAAATACTCGTTGCTCATTTGCTGGAACTGGTAGTTCAAATCCCAACTCCAGAAAGATGGATTTGGACAAGCCACCATGCCTCTGCATCCAGGGTCCTTCATCTGTAAATCGGACATAATAATAGCCTCTACCCCTGAGTTAAGGGTCAAATGAGTTGCTACATGTAAAGTGCTTAGAAGAGAGTGCCTGGCACATTAAGAGGTTCTGTGAGTACCAGCCAGCCTTGCCATCATTGGCACCACCACCACCTTTCAAGCACTTGAGCTGTCAGACTTGAAGGGAAGTGCCAAAAGGTTGGAAAGGTGAAAGGGCAGAAGGTCAGGGCAGGCTTAGGGGAGACACTTAAGTTAGAGCAATGGCTCCACAGCTCTGCAGCTCTGCGTGTCAGAGCGCCAGGGACAGCAGGCAGAGGGAGGAGCTCTGGGAATCCCTGCTCATGAGTCCCACTCGTGAGAGAAGCAACGTGGAAACACTGTGTTTGTCTACACGTGCTCACACATCTCCTGTTCACCCACACGCACAGCAACCTAGAGGGCTGGTACCTGCCATCTCACCTCCCTGAGAGCTTGGAGCATGCGCAGTGCCTTTTGTGAGCCAATGATTGTGTGGGGAGAGTTTGTACAGACTCTCTCATGTCACTCCACTCAAGCCATCGTGAGTGCGTGCCTATCTCGGAGAAACGGCTGATCCGTGTTCTGAGGTTGCAGGCCTTGGCAATGACAGCATTTCCGTCTGATTCCGTCTGGATGCATGTCCCGAGCCCTCGCACACCACTTCTAGACTACAGGTCAGTGGAAAAACATGGCTGGTGAGAGAAGCCAAGTCCAAGGCAATCTGAGAATCGGGTTCAGAATTACAGTGAGAGTTAAGGGGTACAGTGGGGAGCTGGTGCCAGACTTCAGTTTCTAGAATCTTCATCCTACACCCCTGTTCAGAGGAAGGGCTCCTGGGATGACATCCTGCCTGTTAAGGTTACCAGGGAAGAGCCCGTCAATAAATCATTTTTACTTTCCACTCTCCAGTTTCTTTATATGTCAAGTGGGTTCAGTAGCCTTCTGTGTAGAGAGTACACGGAGCTTCATGAGGACCCGGTGAGGCTATGCGGGTGGAATATTGTTATGCTATTTCAGATTCACACAAGGAATAATGTGGAAGATACTCGGAGTGAAGGGAGATTGAAAGGAAAGAAAAAGTGTGGATGATGTCAGGGATGCTTCATTTTGATTGTTTTGTATGTGTGTGTATGTGTTTGTGCCCATGTGAGTGCACATCTGTGTGCCTGTGCACACATGTGATGGTGTCACTCTCAATCACCCTCCCTCCTGTTTCTGAGGCAGGTCCTTCACCGAGCCTAGAATGCGTTGATTTAGCTGATCACCTAGTTGGCCCAGTGAGCTCGAGGGATTCCCCCTTACCTCCATCTTTCCAGATCTGGGTTTATAGACTCGACACCATGCCGGCTTCGGTGTGGGTTCTGGGGGCCCGAGCTCAGGTTCTCACAGTTAAGCGGCAGGGACCTGATACCGGTTCTCAGTGACATGCTATAAAGTATGATGTTGCTTATTCTTTCAAATGGCTCTGATGATAATGGTCCACAATTGGTGAAACCAGTCTCATACGCGTGGAGTTTTATCTCTGAGTTTTGGGTGTTATAAATCAAATAGCATTATTTCTAAGTATCCATCAGTGCAGATACCCTATCTACTCTTTGAATTTGGGCAGATGTGGTGAGCAAGGGATATTCTATCGTTCTTGTTTTCGCTTCTTTATTTAATTTTACTTGTGTATTTATCTATCAGTGAGTTGATTTTCGAAGTTTTAAAACATCTCTGGGGAATTTTACCGAGCGCCTTCTCTCTCCTCTAGATAACAGTTCAAGCACACGCTCTTTCTCAAATGAAACAGCAACATTTTTTATCGTGATTAAAATATAAGCAGGTGTTTGTGCACAAATATGAACCTATTAAAAGCATCTTTCACAAACACTCCTCTTTATGGCTTTTATCTGTGCTAAGATGGGAATTGTAATGAATACTAGGCAACCAGACTCCTGCAATAACTAATAAACACGACAATCTGATTTATTGCTGTTCCTCTGCTCTAGCCTGTTGACAGACTTTTCTTTATGAAAAAAATTACCATGGTCTAAATCTCTATCATATGGTACTTAATTCCATTGGCAATATGTTACCAATTAGATCCTGCTTAAACTACCACCAGCCAGCAGAGCACGGAACATGTTAAGTCGGATGACAATCGGAGAACTGGTAAAATGCTTTCCCTAGGCGGAGGAGCGGAGCAGACACAATGGGTGATAAAGGGAGGAGAGGACAAATATGGACGTTTGGTTTTCCTACTCTGAGAACTGAGTCCTTCTAAAAGCAAACAAGAAGTGTGTGTTTGAGTCGACAGCTGTACACACTGACGCTCGGCACTCCTTCACGGTCCCTACGTGCTCCGGCTCCATCTGATGCCAGGCTTCCCCGCATGGACACGTAAAGTCCGTCTCCGTGTGTGTTTGAGTATTTACCTTTCTCGTGGGTGGATGTCGGCGACAGTGCCTGAGAAACCTTTTGAGGGAAGAAGGGCCACCTTGTCTCATTTCCCCTTGGACTCAGTATTGGGGGGTGCTGCTGTTGGAAAGACAGCTCTGAGCAGACACTCCACAACAACAACAAGAGAACCAAGTTGGAGGCAGAGCAGGGAGCTGGAGGGAGGGTGCCGCAGTTGAGAGCATCCGCTGCTGTTTCAGAGGACCCGACTTTGGTTCCCAGCACCCACCCGCATCAGGTGGATTACAACCACCTGCAGCTCCAGCTCCAGGGCATTCAACACCCTTCTCTTGCCTCTGCAAGCACTGCATATATACGTACCCCCTCCACCTCCTCCACATCACATCACGTCAAAATAAAGTCTTTCAAAACATGAAACAAAACAGAGCAGGGATCGCAAGGGTTCAAGGTCGGGTAATGAGAAACAGCTAGACGCAGAAACACAGCAACTGTCTGAGCCATGGGAGGTGCCCTCTGCTGTGACTGGTATGACTTATCTGTTCCCCTACTTGGGGGTCGCTTATTTAAAAATCCCTGGAGAGGAGGGAGAGGGCGTAACAGGTCATCTTTAGACTTGGTGCCTGTCCTTTAGGAGGTGAGGCTGGACCCTGACATCGGGTCTTACCTAAGCTACCCATGGTGAAGCTTCCTAAGAAGGAAGGCTGGGTGGCTGCAGGTGACAGTAACAAGATGCAAGTGTTTTGTGCCTAGTCTTAGTATGGCAGTCTCTGGATGGAGGGGTGGTTTGTTACAAAGGAGTGAGATTGCCATTGGTGGTTTGGTTCACATAGATGGAGGTACAGAGGAGAGAAATAAGGGATGGCTACTCGCATGTCTTGAGTTATTCTGGTCACTCTGTTTTGACAGTCAGAGTAGAGAGCAAGGCCAGGGAATCCCTTTAAGGATCTGGTCAATCATATTGAAATTCCCTCTAAATTATACTGATAGGGACTGCTTCCCTTCCTTCTGCTCTGCATAAGGAATTTTAATGGACGTTTTCCGAGTCCCCACAGCAATCCTGTAGGAGAGATATATACTTCTTTGACGTATGGAGGATGGAGTATACACATAGATGTGGTGTTCAAGCCTAGGTGCCTAACTCTAAGATCTTCCATACCAGCCTTAGGAGAATCTGGACTCCAGTCTACACTTGTGGGACTATTCGGATAGAATTCCTCTGTTCCTGGACAGTGTGAATGTGTATATGAGCGTGTGTATTTGTATATCATGTATGTGTGTAAGTGTACAGATGTTTGAATGTGTAAGTGTCTATACGTGTGTGTGAGTGTATATTGTGATGCATAATATGTGTGCTTGTGAATGTATGTGCTTGTGCATGTGTGCTCTCCAGGCAAGTAAAACCAGGATGAAAGCTGAAAGTTGGGGGTTCAGAAGAAAAACCACCCAGATGTTATAACTTTGCCTAGGCTGTCCTTGTTTTTGAATACCATGACAATATTTTCTGAAGAAAAGATCAAAGGGACATATGGTCTGACTCATGGGTTAACAAAGGGAAAAGTGTTTGAAATTGTGAGTATCTGGGGCATGTCGAGATGTGTGGCTGCAATTGCTCCCAGAGCACCTAGAAGTCATGGAGTCTTTGGGAAGCACCGTGAAACACTGGCATTAAGTCCCATCCTCCTCACTAGCTTTCTATACAGGTCCGTGGTTTGAGACCACGTGCCCGTGCAAGCAGCAAAGGTATTGAAAGCTCTTTGCATCGCTTGTGAGATCATTAGAAATAGTAAGAGAATTCTTTCTATGCAAATGGACTTCTTTCAGCTAAAATAGAAAGAAAATACAAGGGAGGAATTTATTTATAAAAGACACCAAAATTTAAATACTTAGAAAAAGTTTACAAGGAAACACTCATGCCTATAGGGGGGAAATTTCAGAACCAGCTTAGGGATTTAAAACATATGAATGACTACACCTCAGCTCTTACCAAGTATATATATATAATATATATATATTATATATATAATGTATATATATATAATGTATATGTGTGTGTATATATGAACTGAGGGGCTGGAAAGGTGGCTCAGTGATTAGAGCACTGGCTGTTCTTCAGGAGGACCTGGATTCCATTCCTAGCATCCACCTGGCAGCTCACATCTATCTATAACTCCAGTCCCAGGGAATCTGACACCATTTTCTAGCTTAGAAAGGCACCATGCACGTGGTACAGACATACATGCAGGCAAAACATCCACATACATAAAGCAAAAAAAATGTAAATACTTATATGTTAAAAATTAAATTAAATAAAAATCTCCATGTATTTAAGGAGGGAAGGGACTCGATAGAAGTGCAATGAAAGTTCTAGATGAATTTTAGAGAGCTGCCGGGTTGTTTTTGGAAAAGGAAGAAAAGCAGGATGTAGTGTTTGCCTCGTCAAAGACAAAACCCCAGCAGTCACTAGTTCCAGGTGGGTAAACACATCAGTGAGAGAGAGAGACACATCCGTGCTCACCCACGCATATGAAAGTTTAGCTTATGAGAAAAGCCCCTTTTTGAATCAGTCAGATCAAGAATGAAGACAGTAATATCGAGCCTGGTGGATCCTCATGAGACTTAATTCTTTGGTCTACGTCTGTACCTTCTCTCTCAGAACACCTTCCCCTTCACTCTCCAGAACTTTCTCTCCATTCTTTTCTCAGTCGCCTGCAGCGCCTCTGCAGGCTCTATCTTCAGCTCTTCTGTACCTTAGATGCTGGAGACCCTCAGACTCCTCTGCCGTCCCGGCATTCACTCCCCCAGGCGAGCTGGCTCCATACAACCACTCAAGTACCAAGAATGCCCACTTAGGTCCCCCAGCCTCGTTCATGTCTCTTCTGACTACAGCTGGGCTATCCTGCCGCACTAGGTCTCTCTGCCAAGTGTGTATTCAGCCTCGGGATCTTAACATGTAATTTCCCTAGCAACACCCAGTTCTTCCTGCAGTTTTACCACATCTCTATAAAAGCCCCTTGCTCTTCCCGTCAGGCCAGTGCCCTCCACGACTTTCCTTCCTCGCCCACAGCTGATCAGCCAGCAAATCCCACCCACTGGGTCCCTTGAACTGTGCCTGCTTCTCAGTCTCTCTGCCTCTCCTTCCCGGGTCTAAGACCCTAAGCCCTCCCGCCTGCTCTTCAAACTCAGTTCCTTCTTTCCTCACACCCCCTCCTCGACTCAGTTCTCAGCCCAGACCCAGAGGAATTCTTGTAAAACTAAGTCATAACATATGATTGCTCAAAACTCTCCAGTGGAAAACCTCGCTGTCTCAACGTCTGTTACTGCATAAGCAGCCAGCTAAAACCACAGCTTAAAACAACTTTCTGAGGGTGTCCCCAGGGCACAGAGCTGCCCTTCACCTCAGTTTCCACTGGATCTGGAGGCAGCTGCTGCCTGTACTGTGAAGACGGAGGGTTCTGGAGTCCTCTTTCTCAAATAAAATGGTTTAACTTAAACAGAGCAACAGCAACAAAGTTTTATTTTGCTCAAGACATCATAGGTTAGGACTTTCATCAGCTCAGGGACTGGAAAGATGGCTCAGCGGTTACAACACTTGCTCATCTTACAAAGGAACCGAGTTTCATTCCCAGCACCCATGTAGAGTGGCTCATAATCACCTGTGACTCCAGCTCCAAGGGATCCAGTGTCCTCTTCTGGACTCTGTGGGCACTGCACATGTGTGCACACATGTGGAGATAATTCAGAATACTAATAAATAGTTTTTAAAGTCTCAGCAGATTGGAGTTGGCTGGGCTAGAGGAATCCTTTCCTCCCTGGTGCTTGATTTATCTATTATCTATGTAACTTCTTACTTATCTATCATCTATCTTTTTTGTTCTGTTTCTTTCTTTTTTTTTTTTTTTTTTTTTTGAGACAGGGTTTCTCTGTTGTAACTCTGGCTGTCCTGGAACTCACTCTGTAGACCATGCTGGCCTCGAACTCACAGAGATCCACCTGCTTCTGCCTCCTGAGTGCTGGGATTAAAGGCATGCACCACCACCGCCCAGCTATCATCTATCTTTCACAGCTCACGCTGCGGCTTGGGCTTCTCACTTAATGCTCATCTCAGGTAGTTGCATTTTTCTAGTGTGATTGGCTTCTAAGAAGCAGGAAGCAGATGCCACGACTGTGAAGGGCTGCTCTCTGGCCTGGCAGAGTACCCTTCCTGTCCTTTTTATATTGGCAAAAGGACACAGGAGACCTGCCCAGATTCAGAGAGTAATACAGTCTCCTTCCCTGAGGGATCATGGATTGACACGTTATGGACCAGTACATGGCACACTGCAGGGGCTGTGTGGGAAACCACCTGCTATGCTCGTCAGGTACACAGTGATTTATCTGGGAACTCACCTCTCCTCAACTCTGTCACTGCTTCACTAGTGACTTCTTTGACATTTATTTCATTTATTTAGTTTTGAGACAGGAGCTCACGTGTAGCCCACCGCTGGCCTCGAGCTCACTATGTAGCCAAGGACAACCTTGAACTTGTGATCTTTCTCCTGCCCCCACCTCTCAAGTCCTGGGATTACTGGCATTCCACTGCCATGCCTGGCTTCTTTGCCATCTCTTACACATCCCCTCCTCCTGTTCTCTCTGCTTAGAGCTGTTTCCTGCATGTAAAGGTCACCTCTCACTTCTTCCGTATCCCCACACAATGTCACCATTTTGCAGAGTATCTCTCTCTCCATCTCTCCCTCTCCCTCTCCCCCTCTCTATCTCTCTCTCTTCCTCCGCCACACCGCCTGTCTCTATCCCCTCCCCGCCTCTCTGTAGGTATTTAGCTTTCTCATTAGAATACAAGTTCCATCCATATCTCAAGGACGTAGAGCAATATGTGCTCATAATAGGTTCTAGGCAAATTCTTTTCTGGAGGAGTAACTTCTGACTGAGTGACATTGGGATGTTCTCTGACTACTATCATGGAAGGGAAGAAGCTAAAACAAAGTGCATGTGCAATACACCAAGACAAAATGAATTTTAGAAGAGAATTCGTGGAGCATTAAATGACCTTGGGATGAGGAAGAGTTTCATGAGTTCGATGCTAAATGAATGAAGTGTAAATAAAAAAAGCCTAGA